>CM059570.1:2009408-2627112 GCA_030386875.1 Morinoia aosen
GGATTTATTTACACTCATTTGAAGATTTACATGCCTGAAATTCAACTTTATCACATTTATGAAATCATATGTGCATGCAATTACAAATGATTGCCACTGGACGATGTGTAGATTTAACCTTTAAAAGAAATGAGCAAATGCGATTCACTGAGAACTTATGTACGAGACCATTTGATAACAATTTATATGAGTACATTACTACACAGATACAATCCTACAATAGCAATAAAAATTGTGCCATCCCTTCAAATGAATAGGCCTAGACAAATATATCATCTCGATCGGTAAAAAATGAAACCTGTTTTTACAAAAATCGTTTGAACAAGCAAAAACAGACTTCGCTGCTATATTTATTTTAAAAGTTAAATCTACATATCATCCAATGGTAATCTTTCGTAGTTGCATGCATATATAACTTTATATATGTGAAAAAACGAAATTTCACGCGTATAAATCTCTATATGAGTAATTAAATACTCGATACTACTACGAGGCCTGTCGAAAAAGTATCCGACCTTTGGCCAGAAAAAATACTTCAACAACCTGACGGGGTTGGGACCCTAATCCCCTTCAAAGTAGGCTCCTTGTGCTTCCACACACTTAGCCCACCGATCCTTCCACTGCCGGAAACACCTCTGGAAGTCTTCTTTTGGAATGGTGTTCAGCTCTGTCGTCGCGTTCCGCATTATCTCTTCTCTACTCTCAAAACGGGATCCTTTCAGTGGTGTCTTCAATTTTGGAAACAACCAGAAGTCGCAAGGAGCCAGGTCTGGAGAGTAGGGAGGTTGGCGAACGGTCGTAATTCCATGTTTGGCCAAGAAATTGCGGATCAAATGGGATGAATGTGCGGCCTGCCACAACGCCTGCCACAACGCTGCTCACTCTCCGCTGATGTGCGGCCATCTTTGAATCGGTTGAACCACTCCTTAATTTGTGTTACACCCATAGCATCTTCCCCAAACACCTGCTGAATCTTACGAATTGTTTCAATTTGAGAATCACCAAGCTTTTGACAAAATTTGATGCAGTGTCTTTGCTCAATTCGTTCAGTCATCTTGCAAGAAAACTAAATCCGACAAACACTTAGAACAGCACCTTACTTGGCGACCACCAGCCAGTGACTGGCCCAAGTGAATGCGGTGAAAAAAGTCAAGCATGCGCATTAAGATTCCTCCTTCCACCGTGCACAGTGGCGCCGCCTTAGAATCACTACTTTGCGCGGGAAGAATTAAGGTCGGATACTTTTTCGACAGGCCTCGTATGTGTATGTGCATGTGTAACATAAAATTGTCTTTGAACATAAATATTTGAATGGATGCACACTGCCATTAATGTAGAATTGAAAAACAACTTTAGTGTATAGTTTATACGAAGTTTTTTTATTGATTTCTATATGTTACTCCGTTCAAAGATCTGCATCACACTCTGCCTCCTGATGCTGGATACTTAGCACGTTCAATTTGAATTTGACTCTGATTTAAACAATTTAAACAATTTTAAACAATTTATTTACCACAGGAGATACAGAGGTAGAATGTTTCTTAAGTCTAATACAATGGTCAGAGTTGAGTATAGCTACCTGTGGGCCCGAATAAGTTCAGCGACTTCTAGGGCATCCTACCATTACATTATTCTAGGGCGTACAATTATGTTTAACCTAATTCACTTAGCCTAGTTTCGCATTAGACTGATCAACAGGATAATGAACTCGATATTGATGTTTAATTTTACAATATAGGTCATATGGATAATATTTAACAGTATATTCGATAACGATTTGGGAGCAGACTGAAAATCGGCGATATTACTCATGGCAAATTGCATTATTAGGACCAGACATGTAGGAGGCAGGATTTGACTTGGTGATCTTACACGACTAGTATTCTGATAAGAAGTGAGACTCAAGATTTCTTTTAAATACCTTGTAAGAATTACTTTCACGGATCTCCGCAGGTATTGAGTTCCAGGTTTTAGTTCCAACGAATAGTATACTATGTTGCGAGCGGGCCTTTGAATAATAAGGAAGCATGAATTTACTTTTATTTCGTGTTAAATGGTCGTGATGACCAGTTTGCGCAGTTAATAACTGTTGAAGGCTATTGTCGCCATCATTTGCTAATGTTTTGTAGATGAAATTGCAGATGGAGATTTTGTAGAGATCCGAGAGTTTAAGTATTTGTAAATTTTTGAATGAATCATTTGTGTGAGCATTATATTCTAGGTTCTTTACCGCTCTGATGGCTCTTTTTTGCAGAGTAAAAATTATATTAGTTTTATATTTATCAGTTCCATGCCATGCTTCTATTCCGTATTGCAGGTATGGTGAAATGAGCGTTCGATAAAGCATTAGTAAGGCTGTTTCAGGCAGGAAATTTTTAACTTTATTCAGGATTCCGATGGATTTTGATAATTTAGAACTAATATGAGTGATGTGCTCTTTGAAGGTCAGATGTTTATCTATTATGATGCCCAGAAATTTGCATGAGTTGGTTTCTTTGATTTCACCTTCGCCAATTTTAATGGATGGTAGAGATATATTTTTCTTGTATGAGAACGTAATATAATTTGTTTTATCGATATTGAGGCTTATTTTATTAGCTTTAAGCCACAGTGAAACCTTATGGAGTTCATTATTTATACTCTCCGCAATCGTAGTGGGATTTTCGTTCGGAAGGACCGCAGAAAGCGCACTGTCATCGGCAAAAAGTATGAATTTAAAAAATGATGTAGATTTAATAATATCATTGATAAAAATCAGAAAAAGGAGAGGCCCAAGAACAGATCCTTGTGGAACTCCATGGCTAATTTTTTGTGGGTCCGATTTTGCGTCGTCAATGACAACGTATTGCTTCCGATTTGTTAGGTATGATCTGAACCAATCATGGGCAACCCCACGAATGCCATAACAATGAAGTTTCGAGAGTAATATGTTATGGTCCACACAATCGAATGCCTTTCGAAAGTCAAGAAATACAGAGAAGACAGTCTTTCCGTTATCTATATTAGAATAAAGGAATTGTAAATGATTTAATATTGCCTGTGTTGTTGATTTTTTACAGCGAAAGCCGTATTGTTTATCATAGAGAAATGATTTTTGTTCAAAATAAGAGTACACTTTTTTATACACAATTTTCTCGAATACCTTGCTAATAATTGGTAACATGGAGATAGGTCGATAATTGTTTACACAGGTTTTTTCACCATTTTTAAAGATAGGGGTTACTCTAGCAACTTTGAGGGAGTTCGGGAAAGTGCCTAGTAAGAGAGACTGGTTAATAATATTGGATATCAGCGGGGCCACAATATCAGCAATTATTTTAAGTATTTTAGTTGGAAACGTTTGTAACCCACTCGATTTATTTTTCATGTTGTTTATGCACGCAATTACATCGGAGGAGTTTGTAGGCGTAAAGAAAAAGGAGTTGTGTTCTCGAATATGATCCATAAATTCCAGGTGATCAGTAGGTTCACTTGGAATACCATTGGCTATAGTTTTCCCTACGTTTACAAAGAAGTTGTTGAAGAGATTAGCAATTTCATTCTTCTCATGGTATTTTACATTATCTTGAGTGATATGACCAATTTTCTTTTTTTCGGCGTTATTCGGTTTATAACAAGAGTTAAGGAGGCGCCAAGTCTTTTTAACGTCAGCTTTGAATTGAGTAAACTTGAGGGTAAAGTAGCTCTTTTTTGATGTTCTTATCTGGTTTGTCACATAGTTTCTGAATCGGTTATATGTTTCTCTAGATATTCGCCCTTCGCAAAGGAGGGCTAGGTACGCTTGGCGTTTCTTTATATTTATCACGATGTCTCTAGTAATCCAGGGCTTTTGTTTATTTTTCAGGGTAACTGTACGAGTTACAATTGGGCAACACTGGTTGTATGCGTTCTTTATAGTTTCAGTCAACTTTACTACTGATTCATCAATGCTCCTTGCATTATTGTTGTGTTGGGTGATGTGCAATGTTGGCATTAAATCTTCTAGAACGGTGCGCATTTCTTCTAAATTTGATTCGTTTATTTTACGATATGAGTAAGTTTCAGCCCGTGCTTTGGTGCACGCAAGATAGACATTTTTCTTAATAAGAAAAACTGGAAAATGATCTGATAAGTCAGATGTAATTATTCCAGCAAGAAAATCACTTGGGTCTGTCATGAAGATATTGTCAAGCAGCGTGGCACATTCTGAGGTTATTCGTGTTGGCTTTGTGATGATCGGAAGGAAAGATTTAGAATGAAATTAATTAATTAATTTGAACTTGACTCTGATTAATTTGAACTTGACTCTGATTAATTTGAACTTGACTCGAATTAATATGAATCTGATTTGGATTAAATTGAACTTATCTTGGATTAAATTGACCTTGACTTGGATTAATTTGAAGTGAAAAAGGTGTAGTAAAAAACTAAAAACCCCGGCCAAAACCCCGGCTTAGGGCACTATTTTGCCGGGGCCGGGGCCGGGGCCGGGGTCTGCAAAAATTTTCGGGGCTTGCCGGGGCCGGGGTCAGCCAAAATGGCCGGGGTTGGCCGGGGCCGGGGCCCCAGTCGGTCTATAGTAGAGATGCGCCGCGTATTCTTATCTTAACAATTTCCAGGTTCAATGTTACGTTTTACTAGGACACTTTAATATTGAGTATTCGATTAATTCAAGAAAGGTATAACAATGTGATCAATATAACAGTTTCATTACAACAGCCTAGTTTACGTACCTATTTGTCGCCTTCAAACGGGACCATAAACAAGAGCCTCTGTGAAGCTTTTAGAAAGAGGAAAATAGAGTAAGCAGTAGTTCCACACTATTACACCAAGTAGAAAGTTAATTCGTTAGGAATCACGCAAAATAAGCATGGCCTAATTTTAATTAGTTGATTTAAGGACATCGCCTCGAATAAGTTCAAGTTAACTCTGCTTTCAAGCAGCTAATACACTAATTAAATTTAAAGGTTTAATTCTGCGTATCGTAGCCGACAAAGTAATCTGCCACACGGGCAGCCAGAGGGTCACGGTCAACTCCTCTACTTAAAATTTAGTTTTATTAATTCCAGTTTAATGCAAAAGATTAAAGCCGGCATTAAGCCAAACTCACGAACAAACTAAAAAATGGGACAAATGAGGCGTAAACATGCAAAATCATAACTCAATAGAACGAAATCACAGTCACACAAACTAAACGGCAAAGCGGAAAAGAAGAAACTTAACGATAATGAACTTAATGTGCGAACATAACGGCTCTCAAAACGAATCTGCTATAGACTGCGCGAGAACCGCCTATCAAACCTCCAATTGCGGGTGCAAACAATTGACTGCATTCAAGCGCTCGCTAAATTTTCTAATTTAACTCTTAAGGTCACGATTTAAGGCCATCGAACGGTTCTTTCCTCAAAATTTTCAAAAAAAATAAAAATACTTCCGGAGTGAAATAGGCTCTGAGGTATCAACAGCATGTTAATAACTATCTAATAAATATTCATAGCCCATAAAATTTTTTAAATTTACCCATACGTCACAGTATAACCAGTATAACCCCCCCCCCCTCAAAGGGAAATTTGTAAAAAATCTTATTTCTCAGCCAATATTGTACATAGAGATGATTAGTTTTTTTGTTCGATTCACAATGAACTGGTCTACAAAGTTAAGATCCAGTTTTTTGATATCGCTTCAAAAAATCTTTGGATTCAAAAATTTATTTTTTTTTCAATTTTTTTGTTCAAATGACTATAAACAATTTTCTAATCAACTTATCTATAAGCTACATCTTAACTTTATAGTACTTATCTTGATCTTTACGTTGCTGAAAATATCTCCTTCATAAGTGAAAAACTGTAGGAAAAATAAAGCCGCACAGCCAAAAAAAATCCTTTTGAGAAAAAAGCGCTCAACTTTTTCAGGTATATCTCAAACAGTTTTTTTACTTATGGAAGACGCAGAATTAAACCTTTAAATATAATTAGTGTATTAGCTGCTTGAAAGCAGAGTTAACTCTAACTTATTCGAGGCGATGTCCTTAAATCAACTAATTAAAATTAAGCCATGCTTATTTTGCGTGATTCCTAACAAATTAACTTTCTACTTGGTGTAATAGAGTGGAACTACTGCTTACTCTATTTTCCTCTTTCTAAAAGCTTCACAGAGGCTCTTGTTTATGGTCCCGTTTGAAGGCGACATAGGTACGTAAACTAGGCTGTTGTAATGAAACTGTTATATTTATCACATTGTTATACCTTTCTTGAATTAATCGAATACTCAATATTAAAGTGTCCTAGTAAAACGTAACATTGAACCTGGAAATTGTTCAGATAAGAATACGCGGCGCATCTCTACTATAGACCGACCGGGGCCCCGGCCCCGGCCCCGGCCAACCCCGGCCATTTTGGCTGACCCCGGCCCCGGCAAGCCCCGAAAATTTTTGCAGACCCCGGCCCCGGCAAAATAGTGCCCTATGCCGGGGTTTTGGCCGGGGTTTTTAGTTTTTTACTACACCTTTATCACTTCAAATTAATCCAAGTCAAGGTCAATTTAATCCAAGATAAGTTCAATTTAATCCAAGTCAGATTCATATTAATCCGAGTCAAGTTCAAATTAATCAGAGTCAAGTTCAAATTAATCAGAGTCAAGTTCAAATTAATCAGAGTCAAGTTCAAATTAATCAGAGTCAAGTTCAAATTAATGCAAGTCAAATTCAAATTGAACGTGCTAAGTATCCAGCATCAGGAGGCAGAGTGTGATGCAGATCTTTGAACGAAGTAACATATAGAAATCAATTATAAAAACTTCGTATTAACTATACACTAAAGTTGTTTTTCAATTCTACATTAATGGCAGTGTGCATCTAGTCAAATATTTATGTTCAAAGACAATTTTATGTTACACATGCACATACACATAGTAGTATCGAGGATTTAATTACTCATGGAATTTATAGATCAAGGTGAGTACTATAAGCCTGTATGCCTCCCTTCATACATACATTCATACATTCGTACATTTGCCAAAAAATGCCCTTTTCTTCAAAATATAAAATTAAATTAAACTTTTCGGTACAACACCATTACCCAATACCTGGTTCGTACTAGGCAGTTTAGCAATAGCACCAAGAGTGAAAATACACGACAAAAAAACTGCATTAAAGTAAGCGGGAAGAAGGGACGCGTAAAAGCGCTCGTCGTGTCTGAGCAATCGCATTTTGACTGAGCATTTCCCGCCGGTAGCACCTGACTAGCTAGCTCCGATCACCAGTAAACTGATAGAAACCTTCCAGAGTTTCCTTCCCTACATGACGACGACGGTAACCCCAGCCTCGGGGCTTACATGTGGTGGCCAGTATGGGGAACGAACCCACGACATCTGCGTTATCAGCACGGCGCCCTTGCTACTCTGACGCATGCTGTCTGCTTCTTGCTCTATGCACTGCGCATTGCCGTGAGCCGATGCAAAAAAGTAATCTGCTTCTCGCAGAGCAAAAAAAATACTTTCAAAAAAAAACTATTACTCTGCCTATGCTGTCTAGCTGTCTAGATCGGTCAGTCATCGGTCAAATCAGTTTACTGGTGATCGGAGCTAGCTAGTCAGGTGCTACCAGCGGGAAATGCTCAGTCAATATGCGATTGCTCAGACACCACGAGCGCTTTTACGCGTCTTGGCTCACGAATGTATGAAGGGAGGCATATACCTCCCCCATACGGAAAAAATATAGGCCGAGAAAAAAAATGTAAACAAAGTTTTTAGGTTTGAATAATTTCAAAAAGAAACTCTAATCAATAACTCAGATAGCACTGTCCGCCACAGTCCAAATAAACACAACACTATAGAACTGGTTAAAACAATAATACAAAGCAAAAAGTGTAGAACAACGCAAAGCGAAAAGTATAAGGACGGCTGAAGCGATTTAACAAAAAATTCCCTTTTCTTCAAAATTTGAAATTAAATAAAACTGTTCGGTACAACACCATTACACAATACTTGGTTCGTACTAGGCAGTTTAGCAATAGCACCAAGAGTGAAAATACACAACAAAAAAACGCATTAAGGTAAGCAGAAAGAAGGGAGGCAGCGAACATTATGGAGCCTTCTTCTTCAATATTAAAAAATTAAAATACGATGTACTACACTACTCGGGACGTTTCAAATAAACTAAAAAACTGTCAGTATTTAATTGTCAGGGAATAAGTAAAAACGCCAGATAACACAATTATAAAAACACAATTAAAATATAATCAATCTCGATTCGCATAAACATCAACAATTCAAAACAACATTTCGCTCTTAGCATGTTTCTTGTGACGAAATATCTTGCGGATGTTTAAAGTAATAAACAAGTTAAACAATTGGTAATAACATCATTAATTTAAAAACCGTGAAGCACAAAAATCATCAATACCATAACACAATATATTGATTTATATGCGCCACGAACTTTTCAAATATGAAAAAGCGATAACAAATCCGTAGAGTTCCATCGTTGAAAGTTTAGCATCGTTTTCTAGACAGCACAGTTGTTTTGTGATAAGTTAAATAGAAAATTTTTTATTGCCATTCAAAGTAATAACTAAAACATAATATATTTAGTGATAAAAAATTCAAAAACTTATTCAATTTTTTTGAAGCGTTACTAAAAAACTTGATCTTAACTTTGTAGACCAGTTCGTTCTCAATCGAACAAAAAAAACAAATCGTCTCTATGTACAATATCGGCTGAGAAATAAGATTTTTCAGAAGTTTCCCTTTGAGGGGGGGGGGAGGGGTGTGGTTAAATCTCAAAAAATTTTGGGCTCTGAACATCCATTCGAATGTTCTAAACATGTTGTGAATACATCCAACCTTATTTTGCTCATGAAGTATCTTTTACTAATTTTTGAAGTTTTAAAAGAAAAACCGTTCGATGGCCTCAAGGACAAAATTTTCAATACCCCAGGAGACAGTCAACGTCAAGATTCCCCAACTCCGGCATGACGAGCGCTGTGACACGGACAAACCACCGTCCGCTCGCTCCCGGAGTCTACATGACACTAAAATCAATCCCCATTCAAAAGCGCTCGAACGACTAGCAAACGACTCCTAGTCGTAACACCAGTCGCGCCGAGCGATCCCAGATCGCCCCGCCTCAGCGACACACTTGTGCCGCTCAAAGTCCCTCTCTCCGAAGAGCCACCGTCACCTCCCTCGGAGAGAGGAGACCCCCGGTAAGCCCTGCTTACGCGGTTTCCATTGAGGAGGACGCGTCGTCCCGACTGGCGTCCTCCGCAGAGGAACCCGACCCACCAACCATGGGCCCAGCTACCATCCTAGACGGAGCTGCCGTGATACAGTCACGTGCAAAATGCCCGGTCTTTCCTCACGTAAAGCGGGCGGACTTCCTTCTGGCGGGAGCCTTCGCGGCCCCCATGCCAGCAGGCGCTGTTGGGCCTTGCTTCCGCGGGCACACCTTCACGCGATGCGCACCGCCACAGCGGTAGCAAGCATCCCTGCCATCACTGCCCTGCTTCACAGAAGCAGCAAGGTCTGCCCCAAGCTTGGCACCCTGGCCTCGCCCGGCCACAGCCCTCTGTGCAACCATTCTCTTCCGCACTTTCGACACTACAGCGTCGAACTGCGCAGTATACGCGTCCTCACGCGCAACTGCCCAAGTGTACAGAGCAGTGGTGAGACCTTCGTAAAATTTGAGCCTAAAGATCAAATCTCCTTTGGTCAACCTCACTCTCCCACCTCGACGCGCTAAGTCATCCAGGTATACGTCCACCGACTCGCCAGCTCCAAGCCGCCAACGTTCGGTGTACCGCCTATAAGCCTCCTGCAAAGGCAACGCGAATTGCACAGCTAGCGTAGACCTAACCCCCTGCCACTGAGCAGCAACACCGACAGTCATGCAGTAAAACACCCGAGCGGCATGGCTGTCAAGCATAAACCCAATAACGTCGGTCGGTGCCACGCGCTCCAGCTGGCAGAGCCTCTCCAGATTCTCCAGCCACTTCTGCGCATCGATCGATCCATCGCCAGTCAACTTAGGCAGCTGCCTATCCAACCGATCCAGGATCGGGCCACGCGCCTGAGTCAGGATGTTAGCCAACATGGTAACATCCACAAGCAAGCCCTGCGTGCTCTCCGCCGGCGGCACTAACGATCCCAGATCGCCAGCCCCAGCCGCCGCAGCCGCCTCAGCCGGCGCAGCCTTCCCAGCCGCCGCCATCTTACTAGCAACAAAGATGACTACCACAGACCAACGCTAAAGGCCTAGATATCTTGTGGTCTTTAGTGGAAAATAAAATCCCGAGTGAGACGGTTGCACGCCTACCATCACTCGGACTTACCTTCATCACAATCGTCCTCGCTTTTGGAGACCCGTGCCACCAGGTACGACTGTTCAGAGGTGTAGCCGCCACCTCACTCGGAACAAGATCACTCCTAACCGTTGCCGGGCACTCTCACCTCAGGCAACTACGCAGCTTTCCCACGGCACTAACTCTATAGTTTATCCTCAAACTAGACAGCTTAATCACAGCCTCACGATAACAAGCAGAGGCGCAACTCGAAACCAGAAACGTAATCTACGTCCTCACTGTGCCGCTGTCGAAAGCACACTGCTGTCGCCGCTCGCAGCCGTCCGGCAGAGGTGGCAAGATCATCGTCTGGCTCAGCCGGAGCGCACACTGTTGCAGCGCCCTCTTGCGACAGTAAACACCACATCACCACATAAGCATTTCATGTTGTAACTCTATTGGAAATTAACTGATTCTTTCTTTCTTTCCGAAAATAGGCTTTACCCTAGATCACCTCTAATAGCTTCTGTAGCTGTCCATTTTAGAGCACCCAATGCTAGACGTCCTGCCTTATTTTGTATGCAGGTTTTCGAGGTCACTTCCATTCCAGGCAAGAGCATTCATACCAAACATGACACTAGGTTGTAGCGTGTTTTCCCTCAGGCTGCTGTACATTCCGGGCAAACTGTGAATATCTTTGGACTTTGAATATCTTTGCCCGAAGCGAGTGGCTGAGGTACAAATGAACCCGGCAGGGTAAGGAAAACACAACTGGAATAAATGCCGCATTATTTTAAAGATCACCTACAGTATGGCACACGAGGGAAATATTTACAGTCAGGTAGTACAGTACTCGAGGACGACGTGGAGGACCGACGGTCGTCGGTGAGTCGCTGCGTGAGTGACGTAGCGTCGCGGCTGGCTGACGAGGTGGCGATGCAGGCCGTTAGGCTACTGCTTGCAGAGCAGCCGAGACTTATAGTGAATATCAGAGTTGCTGGGAGCGAACTGCAGCGTAGCGAGTCGCTGCGGGGAGCCTGCAACGAAGAGAGTGCAGCAAGGAGAGTCGCAGGAAGAAGACTTGTGTGAGCCGCTGCTGTGAGGAGGCTCGCTGGAAGACTTATTTGAATATCAGAGCCTCGGTGAGAGAACTAAACTACTGCGGGGGGGGGGGGATGCCATTAGGAAAGAGAGGAAAAACAGAGAGTTTGGCACAGAATGTGCCGGGAGAAACAGGAAGCGAAAAGGAAGAGGATAGTAGGAGAGGAAAGAGACGCAGAAAAAGTGCATTATTTAAATAATTGGTGATTCTGTCGATGTAAATTTAACTATTAGGTTTCCCTGGGATATTGGAGAAGGGAACCTTTCAAGGCTTTGTATGTATGAATTTTTCAATGTTCCCAAAGTGCCGAAGTGGGCATGACCGTATATTTCGGGTAAGGCTAAACTATATTTACATAGTAAATCTCATACTCTAGTTAAAGGCTGTAGTATCGCAGTTTTCAGTACGACATTAGGTTCGTATAGCAGGAAGCTTTAACTTCAATTCGCGTAGCCGTATACCAGGCAGGAGCAAATGAAACGCACAGCAGGACTACTAGTAATGTACTGACTCCAAAAGGGACACGCATGCCTTGAGACTAGAGCGCCCCCGGAAGTTAAACAAAGCCCTTCCGGTAAGTACACAACACGGTGGCATCCATCGGTTACGTTTATGACACTTCCGCCGGTGACCGCGATATCCCATACCAAGCACGATAACGACATCCTGTGAGCTTGCCATGCGAGGCTCACAACAATGATCTTCCGGGACTCGTAAACCTAGGCCTCCGGAACTCTCACTTACAAACCAGTGTCATACTATAACGATGCATATTTTAATATATAACAAAGGCCAAGCTATATTCACAAAGTAATCTCACTTACCTATCCCTAAACCGACTTATTCGCTGAATTCTTAGTTATACTATATATATATATATATATACAAACTTAGGAATACTTCACATAAAAATATGTATAATGATTGCGATGGATATTATTATGATTAGTGCAGGATATATACTATTATAAATATTTATTATTTTTTATTTTTCTTTATATGTTTTTATTATTAGTATTTTTTGTACAAACACATATATACACGTACACTTACGGACACATACATATGCATACATACTTTTTTATTTATTTATTTATTTTATTATTTTTTTCTTCAGTCATATGTACACATGCGAGCACATACATACATGTGTATGCAAATTGTAGTAAACATAGATGCTGGACGTTCATATTATATGTTTATCGGTACTTCTAATGTAAGAGTTCCATATACAAGTATTTACATTTTATACATATATATTATATATATAATTTCTTTCTACAATATTTTCAACACAGCGCCTATGTTACCGGCGTATCCACTGCATTTCCCCTCCGGGACGCTCCAACCCGGAATGGACGTAAGAAACTTGTTGTATGGTTGGTGTCTGTTATTTTTATGGAAGGTTGATGAATTTGTGATGAGTGAGGACGGAAAGAATGATTAATTGAATATTTTTGAGGCTGACTATATTGTGTTTAAACAATTTAAACAATTTAAACAATTTATTTACCACAGGTGATACAGAGGTAGAATGTTTCTTAAGTCTAGTACAACGGTCAAACTAGAGAATAGCTCCCTGTGGGCCCGAACAAGTTCAGAGACTTCTAGGGCATCCTACCATCACGTTATTCTAAGGTGCACAATGATGTTTAACCTAGTTCAATTAACCTAGTTTCGCATCAGACTGATCATTGAGGTAATTAACTCGATATTTCATGCTGTATTTTACAATATAGGTCAAATCAGCTATATTTAACAGTATGTTCGATAAAACAATTTAAGAGCAGACTGAAGATCGGTTATGTTACCCATGGCAAGTTACATTATGAGGACCAGACATGTAGGAGGCAAGGTTTGACATGGTGATCTTACACGACTAGTATTCTGATAGGAAGTGAGACTCAAGATGTCTTTTGAATAATTTGTACGAATTACTTTCACGGATCTCCGCAGGTATTGAATTCCAAGTTTTAGTTCCAACGAAGAGGATACTGTGTTGCGACCGGGCCTTTGAATAATAAGGAAGTATGAATTTACTTCTATTTCGGGTTATATGGTCGTGATGACCAGTTTGCGCGTTTAATAATTGTTTTAGGCTATTGTCTCCATCATTTCTCAATGTTTTGTAAATGAAATTACAAATGGAGATTTTGTAGAGATCCGAAAGTTCAAGAATTTGTAAATTTTTGAATGAATCATTTGTGTGAGTATTATATGCTAGGTTCTTTACCGCTCTGATAGCACTTTTTTTGCAGAGGAAAAATTTTGTTGGTTTTATTTTTATCAGTTCCGTGTCATGCTTCTATTCCGTATTGCAAGTATGGAGAAATGAGCGTTCGGTAGAGCATTTGTAAAGCTGTTTCAGACAGAAAATTTTTAACTTTATTTAGGATTCCGATAGATTTTGATAATTTAGAACTAATATGAGTGATGTGCTCTTTGAAGGTCAGATATTTATCTATTATGATGCCCAGAAACTTATATGAGTTGGTTTTTTCGATTTCACCTTCGCTAATTTTAATGCGTGGGAGAGATACATTTTTCTTGTATGAGAAAGTAATATAATTTGTTTTATCAATATCAAGGCTTATTTTATTAGCTTTGAGCCTCAATGAAACCTTATGAAGTTCATTATTTAGGCTCTCCGCAATCATAGCGGGATTTTGGTTCGGAAGGACCGCAGAAAGCGTACTGCCATCGGCAAAAAAGTATGAATTTGAAGAATAATGTAGATTTAATAATATCGTTGATAAAAATTAGAAACAGGAGAGGCGCAAGAACAGATCCTTGGGGAACTCCATGGCTAATTGTCTGTGGGTCTGATTTTGCGTCATCAATGACAACGTATTGCTTCCGATTTGTTAGGTATGACCTGAACCAATCATGAGCAATCCCTCGAATGCCATAACAGTGAGGTTTCGAGAGTAGTATTTTATGGTCTACACAATCGAATGCTTTTCGAAAGTCAAGAAATACATAGAAGACAGGCTTTCCTTCATCCATATTAGAATAGAGGAATTGTAAATGATTTAATATAGCCGGTGTTGTTGATTTTTTTGAGCGAAAGCCGTATTCTTTATCGTAAAGAAATGATTTTTGTTCAAAATAAGAATACACTTTTTTATACACAATTTTTTAGAATACTTTGATAATAATTGGTAGTACGGAGATAGGTCGATAATTGTTTACACAGGTTTTTTCACCATTTTTAAAGATAGGGGTTACTCTAGCAACTTTGAGGGAGTTCGGGAAAGTGCCTAGGAAGAGAGACTGGTTGATAATATTGGATATCAGCGGGGCTACAATATCAGCAATTATTTCAAGTACTTTTGTCGGAAACGTTTGTAACCCACTCGATTTATTTTCCAGGTTGTTTATGCCCGCAATTACATCGGAGTTGGAAGGCGTAAAGAAAAAGAAGTTGTGTTCTCGAATATGATTCATGTATTCCAAATGATCAGCAGGTTCACTTGAAATACCATCAGCTATAGTTTTCCCTACTTTTACGAAGAAATTGTTAAAGAAATTAGCAATTTCTTTCTTCTTGTGGTATTTTACATTATCTTGAACAATATGTTTAATTTTCTTTTTATCGGCGTTTCTCTAGATATTCGTCCTTCGCAAAGGAGGGCTAGGTACGCTTGACGTTTCTTTATGTTTATCACGATGTCACCAGTAATCCAGGGCTTTTGTATATTTTTCGGGGTAACTGTACGAGTTACAATTTAGCAACATTGATTGTATGCGGCCATTATAGTTTCGGTACACTTTACTACTGCTTTATCAATGCTCGTTGCATTATTGCATTGGGAGATGTGCAATATTGGTATTGATTCTTCTAGAACGGTGCATATTTCCTCTAAATTTGATTCGTTTACTTTACGATATGAGTAAGTTTCAGCCCGTGGCTTGGTTCAAGCAATATATACATTTTTCTTCACAAGAAAAGTTGGAAAATGATCTGATAAGTCAGAGGTAATGATTCCAGAAAGAAAATCACTTGGGTCTGTCATAAAGAAATTGTCAAGCAGCGCAGTAGATTCAGAGGTTATTCGTGTAGACTTTGTGATGATTGGAAGGAAGGTTTGAGACTGAAAGGTTGCAAGGAAATTAGAGATTGGTTCATAGCTTCCATGTTTCAGTAGATCATAATTGAAGTCACCACATATTATTACGTCATTGCATAAGGGCCTGTTGAAATGAGAAATAATGCGATTTAGCTCATTCAGGAAGGATATAGGACAGGCTTTAGGAGGCCTATACACCGTTCCAAGCACAATGCGTTTACCATCTCTAGACAGTTCTACGAAGAGTGATTCTATTTGATCCTAATTCATTGTTGCACTTGCTATGGTTCTCGAGTCTATGTGGTTAGATATACGTGTGCTGATGCCTCCGCCTCGCTGGTTTTTTGTTAGCGAATAGTAACTATGATAATTTTCAAATCGAATCATGTTTTTGGTCGCGTCATCTAGCCAGCTTTCGGTGAAGCTTATCACGTCTAGGTTATATTCAAGTTCAGTAATAGTATATTGTATCTCTTCCAATTTTGGATAGAGTGACCTACAGGTCCAACACAGGAGTGAAAAATCACGGTGAATTATTCGTATAGTTCCGTTGAATCTTGATACATTAGTATACCTACACTCCTGAGAGTCGTTAAGGTTTGGATATATTCTGTTCAAATGATTGAGATCTGGGTCAATTTCCTCGAATATCTCAGCGTGATCAGTCATTTAATATTAGTTAACAGTAAGAAGTAGGTACTATAGAGCTTAGAAACGAAGTACAGAGTCAAGCCTAAAGGGATATTCCTGTTTAAAAAACTAACTTATGAAGTACGAGAGAATAGAGTAAAAATCTAGTGTTATTTCGTGAGTACACACAAAACTCAGTCCATGAGCGAATAATATTGGAGTTCAATATCACAACATTGGTGTAAACAGATTGCTGCATGAGGGCGTTTTCACAAGTTCACATACAACAGGTAATAAGTTTTAAAGATTATAACGACAATGATATAATCAGCTAATATGGTTTACGCGTAGTAATAACTTTAGTGGTAAAAAACAAAATAATTCACAGTAACATTGGCAGGTAAAAAATTGCTGATTGCGTTGTTATAAAAGTTCACATACAGCTGTCATAAATGTTCACACACATCTGTTATATATTTGTCAAGATTGAGGTTAAACTGATGTCTAATTGAGGTGACTGACATGAAACTGACATATCTAACTGAGGTGATCACCCAGTCTAGTCACTCATGACCTGTTTCGATGACATGTTGAGTTGTTGCATCAGGTATTGCTCGAAGTCTTCTGGCGTGTTGATCTAGCGGCGTCTTGAATTTGAGTTTCCGGGGTTAAATACGAAGATGTTTCCGTCCTGTGTTCTCGGGATTCCAATTTTTTCCGAGAATTTCCTTTTGGCCATGCTAAGGATGTACATAGCGTTAGCTCGTGAAGGTATGAGGTATTCATTTATAAAGAACTTTGGTTTCTTTTCTCGGCAGGAGGTGAGAATTTCACGTTTCTTGTTATAGTGTTTTGGTTCAAATGCAATGTTTCTTCGATCTACGTTCCCAGTTACTGGTTTTATCCCCATTCTTGTAGCTGACGTGATGTCAGTGTCGCAGAGGTCAAGGTTGATATTGTCATTCAGGAGCTGGCAGACTGTATCCGTAAAGATTTCGTTTGTGTGAGATTGTGGTAGTTCCCTTCCAGAAATGACGAGAATGCATTTGATTTGATTTGAAATTGAGTTTGTGGTTTGGGGTTTTGACTTCCCGCCCGTAGGGGGAAGACCGTTCAATCCGCTCGTCAAAACTCCAAAATAAAAACAAAGTAAATAGGTAAGTGGAAATGTTCACGGTCTTCCCCATAGATTTCTGTTGAAAATTAACTATCTGTATCTTGGTTCAGGAGGGAGTCCCAGTGCTGAAAGTTTGGAACTTTTGAAACGGGAATGTTGGCTATTGACTGTATCTGCTGGAAATGTTAACTGTTGAAATAGGTCTGGGTCAAATAGCTGTAAATTATCCCAAATTCTGTTGGTATGATTGTGGAGCAAAAGGTTTATAGGAGGTATGTCGACTTGGTGATGCAGTGTTAATGAAAAAATGCGGGCAATGCGAGATGTATTGGTGATAAATCGGAGTGCTTTGTTTTAGACTTTTTTTAACTTGGAAATGGCAGTTGGAGACATTGTGTGGAGTGGAATAGCAGGAAAAATGAGTGCTGATTTGACGAATAATAGGTATGATTTCCGTTTTGTTGCAGGTGAAAGGTGCATAAATCTGTATAGTTTGCTGTATGTGCTCTCCGTGGCACAGCGGTTAAGGGATCGGACTTTATGTTGGAAGTAGCGGGTTCGTATCCCGGCGCTGGCGCGGAGATTTTCCCCGTTGGGTATAAGGGAAAGCTCAAGCACAATACCCCACTCAACCCAGGTGTCGGAAATGGGTACCGGCTTTACGGGGGAACCGTCATGGTGCCCTATATATAGGGTTAGTTACAAGACATTTGAAAAACCAATGCTAAGATCATACGTATCAGGCTTGATCGGAAATAAAGCATCCCAAAGATGCCGATGTTAACCTTTAACCTTTAAGTTGCTGTATCCTATTGCTTGTGGCATTGCTCTTTGGGGTGAAAATCCGTGTATTGAAAAGTTGGGGCCAAGAATTTTGCCTTTTTTGAGTATGGAAAATATTGATCATCTATGAAAATGCCTGAGGTTTTGAGTCTACTGATTGAAATTATTTTGAATTTTTTGACGTTTGTGGAAATTGTCCATTTGCTTTCGAAATTGTTAAGTTATTGTACAGAAGGAAAAAAAGAAAAAGAAAGAAAAACACTTTATTTCCAATAGAGATAGTACAAAAGTACTATCATTGGATTTTAAAATTTCTTAAAGTTAACTCACTTAGATGATACACACACACACACGAGTATTGTAATACTCGTGGAAATATTGAAGTGCTGAAAAGAGTTATTGAAGTGCTCGTGGAAAAGAGTTTCTCCCTTGATAATCTTAAGTTTCTGCGTGATTAGCAGTGTGATTATGTGTCAGAAAACTATTAATTCAATTCCTGTGTTCTCGAACTAGCAATACTTGTCGCTCCGCCACCATGTATTGTGTGTTTGATAGTGGTGAACAGCCGTTTCCTAGAGCATTCAATGATGCTTCTGGCAGCCGGTGAACCACCTACATTGAGTCAGACTAGCCGTTGTGATATTGTGAATTTCTATTGCTTCCTCTAGCCAGTGTGCTGCATTGTGATGCTAGGAATTTAACAGTTCAGATTCTAAAATAACAGTATTTAGCAGGCCCAGTGAATGTGTGAATTTTAGAAATTTGCTCATTGATTTTGACTCCGAAATTTGAGCTGAATATTGAACTTCAGTTTAACCAACCACAAGTGACGTGTTTAAGTGTAAAAAACATAGGAGGTGAATAGTTGGTCGGTACTAGCGACTTTACTGTACGTAGCTCAAATTTTTACAAAAAAAAATACATTTTTCGTTTGAATTTGAATATCTTGTTGGCTCCTCACCCATGAGCTGTGCTGGGCAAGTTGCGCCAGTCAGTAGGGTAGAAGCCTAGAGTTAAAGTATTTTCAAAGGTAGACTGGGAATATGCCCAGAAATTTATGTGACCACTCGCCCATGTGATTTTGTGTTCTCAGGGTGACGTTGGCCAAAGTGTACTTGTTGCCCTAGGGACAGTCACCATGTATTTAAATTAAGTAATTCAAATTTGGCGACTCATTTCAAACCCTTTCAGTATTAGGCTGATCAATGAGATAGCCGTTTTATGACAATAGGATTTTTTGACATTAGCTGATCTGCTGTATTCATGTACATTGACTTTAAGCTCTGATTATTCTGCGGCTGAATAGGCCGTAGTACTAGTTTGCTGTCACTATTTTAGCGTTGCCCCTGCATCAGAGACCTAACCCTTTTAAACTTTTTCCCCTCACCAGGTAAAGTAAAGAAAAATAAGAAAAATTCATTTCTTTAGGTTGAAACTGAAAGGCTATTCCAACGTGTGAGAGACCTTTCCCCATCGTTTGTGAGTATACGAGGGTGCTGTCAGGTCGTCTCACCGAGGTTGTAAACCAGTACTACTGTAGCATTTAACTCGTGTAAACAATTATAACTGATTCTAAAGCCGAGTCCCGGCAACTAAAATTAGTGTGTGCACGTGTACTGTCCTCCTTTGACCACAGTGCACATATTTAGTTGTTTGGAAACTATAATGGGAAGATAAAGGAAAACCTTCCATGTGTATGTTTATAAAATTGGATTTTTGCATTATTGTGTGCTCAATACAAAGTATAAAAAATGTATTTCCTATTTGGAAATTCAAACATTCTATAATATTCTGCCTCAGATGTTACAATAGTTGTCTCGTTGTGTTATGCTTTTGGCCTGACAATTATTGATCCCTTTCCATGTATTGCTATTCTCTTATTGCCATTCTCTTATTGCTATCATATTTAGTTCTAGCATTATTTAGTCGCTCTTCGTACCTTAGTCGGCTACTTCTCATCCATATTTGAAATAGGAGTTTCTTATTATGCGGTATAATATACCTTAATTGGCCAGTCGTGCGTGTTCTTGAACTAGGAGTTTTCTTATCATGCGGTTATTCCTCGTATTGTGCCGAACCTGAAATATAATTGTTTGTGCAGTTCGCGGAGTCAACGGGGCTTTAAATAAAACTGAAGAAACCTCGTATTTTTTGGCGTCCCCTTGAAGTCCGTTCATTCGCGTTGGTGTAGTGAAGATCAAAATCCACAAAGTTACGCGACAATATCTGACTTGAATTCTTAGTATTTTGGGTGTAGGTTTTATTCCAAGGATGGTCCTATGGGTTTTTGTTGGAATGGCGATGTTTGTGGCTCTATGAATGTGCTCGGTCCATTTGTGCAGATGCTCATATATTTCCTCTAACGTTGGTTGTTCTTGGATATCGGGAGATACTACGGTTAGTTGTTCTCTGTATTTCACCCATTCTGCTATATGAAATTGTTTCCTTGGTTTGATGGGAATTTGAATTGGGTTTGCTGTTATGGTTGCTATTATAGGGATATGGTCAGATGGTGTAATAGGCCCTGGTTGGAGGAAGATGTTATGAAAGGCTAGTAGGTTCTGTAAGACAATATCTGGTGCGGTGGTGCTTCTATGGGTGATCATTATGGGAAAGTATGGGCCTACGTGAATGCATTTCTGTCTCTCTATAAGGTAGTGCAGATGGTTGCCTCTTCTGCTGTTATATGTGTTCCCTATGGTTCTATGGGCTGCATTGATTTCACTTATGAAACATACCGGGTTTGGTTTATTGAGTAGTGTGCGGAAATCTGCGAAGTGAAGATAATCGACTCTTGGTGGGGTGTATATTGTACCTATTGTAATTGGTCCTTGAAGTGTTTCGACGGTTACTGCCACCATATCTGAATAAAAATTGTCTTGTAGTCTAAATGAAATGTTCTTTTTTATTGCTATTGCGGCTCCTGCATGTTGTTCATTTGTCTTGTTTACGTAAAAAGTATTATATTTGAATATTTGCATATGTTTATCTCCTGTTAAGCTGTGAGCGTTGATTAAAATTATGTCGGGATCTATGTGATTGTAGATAGTGGTTAGGGGTATTTTGTTTATGTTCCAGCACTGCACGTTGTGTTATACGATTATCAATTTGCGTAAATTCATTCGAGGGCAGAATGTTTTTAGGTTTTTTGGCTGCTGTAACTATTGATTGGTGTCTGGGGAACGCTATAAATTGTTCGTGTGGTATTATGTTTATTTTTATCCGAGTGAATTGAAACCTCTTGGAAAATATATATTCTAAAAGTGTCAATGATCTCATTTCCTGTACTGCAAATTTTAGTCCTCTTTCATTGTCTTTCTTTAGCTTTGATATATACCAGTCTGCGTCTGGTTCTTCCGGTAATGGTGATCTATTCTGAAAATTACGGTACAGTTTTATAGGATGACTATGTTTTTCATATATGATTATAGTGGAGTTCTCCATTTCATCGCTGATCCTCTTTTTTTGGCTCAAGTCGGTCTCTGTATTTAGTTCTGTTACTGTATCCATAGTTTCTTCCATTGAATGGTGATCTGGTGGAGTTGCTTGCGGGGCTTGGGTCTCACTGTTTCTATAATAAAAGATGAAGATAGCTGTTTAATCTCGGCGTGGAAAGGTTGTGTCAATGTTGAAGTTATCTTCGAGTTATTTTGACAGTATATCGCCTAATTTTTTTGTTCTGTCAAGTACTGCTATGTGTGCTTCTAGGATTATGGCTGAGTGTTTAATATGCGTTTGGTTTATCAGAGTTAGGGTGTGTTGCGGTGGATTGGTCTGTTGAATTGCTTGTTTGGCTATTTCTGTGTAAGTGCTATGTGTTTGTTGTTGGTTCAATTATTCTTCTTGCGTTTTTTTTTGGTAATGTTTTTTTTTCTATTTGGAAAGCTGGCTGCGAGTATTCTATTGGGTCCTTGGCAATTGAGAGATTGCTTCTGAGTATTTGTGCAGTTTTGATATGTATGTTCCTGGGATGAGCACCCAGAACAGAACTGAGAACTCTGTGTGCACTGGTAGGTGGGATGATCTTCGAATCTGTAACATTTGTAGCAAAACAAGATGTGAGTGTATTCTTCCTGTTCGTATTGGTGGGATGTAATTTTTGTATGACACATGTAGAAACCGTCCCTGAGTATCCTTTGTGCTGTTAAGGTGTCTGATGTAACTATTTTTATTAGGTGGGTGTAGTTTTTATTTTGATTATATCTGTGAACTTTATCCTATTGTTTTTGGCTTTCGATCTCCTCCTTTATTTCGTCTGTTGGTCTCACTCCAATGTCTGAATCAATTTTTTGAACGAATATGGTCTTTTCTGCACTCAAATCTGTTGGTATTACTGGAACTAGGTTTAGTTTTTGGAATACTTGGGTGGCTTGGGAAATGTTAATTTATCAATGGAATTAGTATCACCTGTAACAGCGTAGAATCCGTTTTTTGTGTTTGTGTGCCGGATGAGGGGGGCAATTAGTTCTTTGAATGTGGCTTCGAAAATTTTTGCTTTGTCTGTTGGTTTCGAGGTGTCAATGGTTCTAAGTTGGATACGCTATGTTAGAGTCTTAGCTGGACGAGGATTTGGAATAGAGGCTGTCAGTTGTTCCGGAGGGGGCAAAATAGTCAGTGGTGCTGAAGCCGGCCCGGACTTCACAGAAAAAGAATTGGATCTATTACGTGAGGTGGAACGAGTCGGAGGCTGGAGAAAAGGGGCACGGGGTGATCGGCTTCCCTGTCCACCACGACCACCCCCAGCCCCCCTTCCCCGTTCAGGGGGGGGAGCATAACAGCGAACACACCGGTTATCAGTAATACAAATCAACAAGATCACCAAAAAGCACAAAAAATAAAACAGATACAAACAAGCACAATAAATAATAGTCACGAAGCAATCGCCCCCTATATGGCTACAATAATAGTCGCTTACCTCCCACTCCCAAGACAACAGTATGGCTATTCAAAATACTATGCAATATCCTAGGAGACCAAGACCTCCACCAAGCAAAGAGTACACAGCGATGCATACGACCACTCGGCTCGGTAACCAGAGTGACTGAACTGCGCTTACCGTGCAGCTCTTTATATAGGGCTGGTTGCAGCCTCACTGAGCCAAGCTAGCTCTCTGGTTAGACAGCTCGCGGTGGCGCTTTTGAAGTGGTCGAGACTGAGCCAAACGTGAGGATGATTCTAAGGTAACGTTTCGTTTAGAATCTCCTACAAAACAATTGTTCGAGCCACGACTAGAAAGGGATAAAGATTAGTCGAAAACTATGAGCCTTTATTGAGGCCCGCGGAACTATTCAGGACAAAAGATCGGGGTGCATCGTATCGTACGATGATCAGCATAATAAGATGATATACTAATGACGTGGTATTCTAGGTACGGGTAGTTATGGCATGGTTCGACTAAAGACTAGCATGTAATCATAAATGAGGTAAAGGTAGGGGAGGTAGCTTTGTTTTGTAGGTCCTGCAATTAATAATGAAAACAGAACAAGGTTAGCATGGCAATATGAAGATCTCGAAATAACATAATTACACCGGGTAAAAATGACATATACCGTCACAGAATCTAGCTTATCGACTATCGGACTATAATTCGAATATTCAAAGAGCTGATCCCATCTACTTTAGGATTAATCTATCATTGGCTACATCAACCTTTGAACCTAAGTTATGCTTCAAAATAGCTTTTAAGCTCTCGCTCACTAAAGTCACGAAAGACGAACTAAAACACCTTTAACTTAACGACCGTAGTCTTTTCTGAGCTTGCCGGCCGTTACGCGACCGCCACCATGGCGGCACGCTCAGGCCGGTTACACATCCTTCTGTTTAGGGCACGAATTTATAAATTCATCTCCTACTTTTCTGGGTAATACCAGAGTTCACAATATCTAATACAGCTTGTTTTAGATCCACAACAAAAATTACGAACAGCACGGAAGGTAGTCATATGTAATTTATTTGCAACTCACGAGCCGGTTAGCTCGCTACTTTCACTTAATAATTCACATTTTCAAAAATTGGTTTTATCAATTACATCACAAAAAAAATACACAAAAATTATATCACTTCGAGAACAGCGAGACTCACCAGGTTGATCAGAGCACTTGTTTACACTACGAGGTTTAGCGGAATAATGGGCTGCTGAGCAGCGAACGATGCTTGAAGAGCGTGAATGTTGCCATAAAGCTGCACTCAACTCGTCTCGTAAGACGGTGTAGATTTTATCTATTTTAATATTTATTTATCTTTTAAATAAAAGACTTTTAAAAGGTACAAAATTACGTCTAATATTAAATTTTAAATTTGTATTAATTACTCAGTAATTTTTCCGGGCACCACAGCACTACCCCGGCCAGACGCGGAGCGCCCTCAGACACCAAAATAGTGGTAGTCCGCTGAGGGTTTGAAACGAACGGCACGACCCGATCTAGTGCGAGGAGGAGGTAGCGAGGGTGCGGGAATAACCTCAGGAAACCGCGGAGAAGGCTGAGGAGGAGGAGGTTCAGGAGGAGTCGGAGTTGAGGGCGTAGAAGAGGGTTGGGGAGAGGTAGGGGTACGACTATAGGCGGGTTTCAAACGATCAATCGATACGTTTGAATCACCCTGAGAAAGTTTAATCTTAAAAACATTTGGGTTACGTTTTAGGACTTCGTAAGGACCTGAATAAGGAGCTTCTAAGCTTCTCTTGACTCGGTCGACTCGCAACCAAACTTTTTTGCAATTTTGCTAGTCAACGGTCACGTAAACAGGTGGTGAATCATGGCACGAACCTTCGCAAAGGCGTCGAAAATCGAAATTATGCATTTCGTTTACAAAGGTTTGGATAACGTCCGAAGAAAATGTTCTAGGCTTTGTATCGGCAACTAAAGGTTGAGGACAAAGCATATAGGCGCCAGTCACGGCAGTGAAAGGGGAAAAACCGGAAGAATTTGGAGTCATGTGCAAGCCTAGCAGGACGATAGGAAGGGAGAAATACCAATTTTCTTTACGGGCCATAATGACAGCTTTAAGAGTTCGGTGCAATCTTTCAACTAGGCCATTAGCCTGCGGCCTGTAGCTGCACGTGCGAACATGGTGAAAACCCAGGAGGTTCGCTAATTCACTGAAAAGTTCTCCCTCAAACTGTGCACCTCTGTCGGTCACCACTTCCAGCGGTACACCAAAGCGCGATATCCATCCGGATACGAAGGCAATGGCGACAGAGGAAGCAGTGGTATCAACCAGAGGAACAGCTTCGCACCATCTAGTAGCGCGATCAATGCAAGTCAATAGGTACTTGAAGGGTAAAGAAGATGTAGAAGTAGGTAAGGAGGCAGGAGGAAGAGGGCCCACAATGTCAATATGGACAGTGTAGAAACGATCAGATTGCGGAGCGATAGGGCTAACAGGAGATTTAATGTGTTTATGCACTTTTGCCTGCTGACAATTTTCACAATACCGGACGAAACGATTGACATCTTTGTCCATATTTGGCCAGAAAAACCGGGCTTTGACGTTTTTGGCAGTATTTTTATAGCCCGGGTGGGCGAGATTGTGCAAGAACGCTATGATCTGCTCGCGACAAGAGAGGGGAACATAGGGTCGAGGACAATCGGTAGAGGAATCGCACCATAGTTTAAGATCAGGGGCAATATCAATTTAAACAATTTTAACAATTTAAACAATTTATTTACCACAGGTGATGCAGAGATAGAATGTTTCTCAAGTCTAGTACAATGGTTAAATTTGAGTATAGCTACCTGTGGGCCCGAACAAGTTCAGCGACTTCTAGGGCATCCTATCATCACGTTATTCTAAGGTGTACAAAAACGTTTAACCCTAGTTTACTTAACCTAGTTTCTCATTAGACTGATCATTGAGATAATTTACTCGATATTTTATGCTGTATTTTACAATATAGGTCAAATCGGCTATATTTAACAGTATGTTCGATAAAACGATTCAAGAGCAGACTGAAGATCGGTTATGTTACCCAAAGCAAGTTACATTATTACATTATCATTAGCTACATGTAGGAGGCAAGATTTGACATGGTGATCTTACACAACTAGTATTCTGATAGGAAGTGAGACTCAAGATGTCTTTTGAATACTTTGTACGAATTACATTTACGGATCTCCGCAGGTATAGAGTTCCAAGTTTTGGTTCCAACGAAGAGGATACTGTGTTGCGACCGGGCCTTCGAATAATAAGGAAGCATGAATTTACCTCTATTTCGGGTAAAATGGTCGTGATGACCAGTTTGCGCAGTCAGTAATTGTCTAAGGCTATTGTCGCCATCATTTCTTAATGTTTTGTAAATGAAATTACAGATGGAGATTTTGTAGAGATCCGAAAGTTTAAGTATTTGTAAATTTTTGAAAGAATCATTTGTGTGAGCATTATATTCTAGGTTCTTTACCGCACTGACAGCTCTTTTCTGCAGAGTAAAATTTTGTTGGTTTTATTTTTATCAGTTCCATGCCATGCTTCTATTCCGTATTGCAAGTATGGAGAAATAAGCGTTCGGTAGAGCATTTGTGAAGCTGTTTCAAGCAGAAAATTTTTAACTTTATTTAGGATTCCGATGGATTTTGATAATTTAGAACTAATATGAGTGATGTGCTCTTTGAAGGTCAGATGTTTATCTACTATGATGCCCAGAAACTTACATGAGTTGGTTTCTTCGATTTCACCTTCGCCAATTTTAATGCATGGGAGAGATACATCTTTCTTGTATGAGAATGTAATATAATTTGTTTTATCAATATTAAGACTTATTTTATTAGCTTTGAGCCACGATGAAACCTTATGAAGTTCATTATTTATACTCTCCACAATCATAGCGGGATTTTGGTTCGGAAGGACCGCAGAAAGCGTACTGTCATCAGCAAAAAGTATGTATTTGAAGAATGATGTAGATTTTACAATATCATTGATAAAAATCAGAAACAGGAGAGGCCCATGAACAGATCCTTGTGAAACTCCATGGCTAATTGTCTGTGGGTCTGACTTTGCGTCGTCAATGACAACGTATTGCTTCCGATTTGTTAGGTATGATCTGAACCAATCATGGGCAATCCCTCGAATGCCATAACAGTGTAGTTTCGAGAGTAGTATTTTATGGTCCACAATCGAATGCTTTTCGAAAGTCAAGAAATACAGAGAAGACAGGCTTTCCTTCATCTATATTAGAATAATGGAATTGTAAATGTTTTAATATAGCCTGTGTTGTTGAATTTTTAGAGCGAAAGCCGTATTGTTTATCGTAAAGAAATGATTTTTGTTCAAAATAAGAGTACACTTTTTTATACACAACCTTTTCGAATACTTTGCTAATAATTGGTAGTACGGAGATAGGTCGATAATTGTTTACACAGGTTTTTTCACCACTTTTAAAGATAGGGGTTACTCAAGCAACTTTGAGGGAGTTCGAAAAAGTGCCTAGTGAGAGAGACTGGTTAATAACATTTGATATCAGCGGGGCTACAATGTCAGCAATAACTTTAAGTACTTTAGTCGGAAACGTTTGTAGCCCACTCGATTTATTTTTCATGTTGTTTATGCACGTAATTACATCGGAGGAGTTTGTAGGCGTAAAGAAAAAGGAGTTGGGTTCTCGAATATGATCCATAAATTCCAGGTGATCGGTAGGTTCACTTGGAATACCATCAGCTATAGTTTTCCCTACGTTTACGAAGAAGTTGTTAAAGAGATTAGCAATTTCTTTCTTCTCATGGTATTTCACATTATCTTGAATGACATTTTCAATTTTCTTTTTATCGGCATTATTCGGTTTACAGCAAGAGTTAAGGAGATGCCAAGTTTTTTTAACGTCAGTTTTGAATTGAGTAAACTTGAGCGTAAAGTAGTTCTTTTTTGATGTTCTTATCTGGTTTGTTACATAGTTTCTGAATCGGTTATATGTTTCTCTGGATATTCGCCCTTCGCAAAGGAGGGCTAGGTACGCTTGACGTTTCTTTATATTTATTACGATGTCTCTAGTAATCCAGGGCTTTTGTTTATTTTCCGGGGTAACTGTACGAGTTACAATTGGGCAACACTGGTTGTATGCGGTCATTATAGTTTCAGTCAACTTTACTACTGCTTCATCAATGCTCGTAGCATTATTATTTTGTTGAGAGATGTGCAATGTAGGCATTGATTCTTCTAGAACGGTGCGCATTTGTTCAAGATTTGATTCGTTTATTTTACGATATGAGTAAGTTTCAGCCCGTGCCTTGGTGCAAGCAATATAGACATTTTTCTTAACAAGAAAAACTGGGAAGTGATCTGATAAGTCAGAAGTAATTATTCCAGCAAGAAAATCACTTGGGTCTGTCATAAAGATATTATCAAGCAGCGTAGCACACTCTGAGGTTATTCGTGTAGGCTTTGTAATGATCGGAAGGAAGGATTGAGACTGAAAGGTTGTTAGGAAATTAGAGATTGGTTCATAGCTTTCATGTTTCAGTAGATCATAATTGAATTCACCGCATATTGTTATGTCATTGTATATGGGCCTGTTGAACTGAGAAATAATACGATTCAGCTCATTCAGGAAGGATATAGGACAGGCTGTAGGAGGCCTATACACCGTTCCAAGCACAATGCGTTTACCATCTCTAGACAGTTCCACGAAGAGTGATTCTATATGATCCTGATTCATTGTTGCACTTGCTATGGTTCTCGAGTCTATGTGGTTAGATATATATGTGCTGATGCCTCCGCCCCGCTGGTTTTTCTTAGCGAATGGTAACTATGATAATTTTCAAATCGAATCATGTTTTCAGTCGAGTCATCTAGCTAGCTTTCGGTGAAGCTAATCACGTCTAGGTTAAATTCAAGTTCAGTAATAGTACATTGTATCGCTTCCAATTTTGGATAGAGTGACCTACAGTTCCAACACAGGAGTGAGAAATCTCGGTCAGTTATTCGTATAGTTTCGTTGAATTTTGATATATTAGTATACCTACACTATTGGGAGTCGTTTAGGTTTGGATATATTCTGTTGAAATGATTGAGATCTGGGTCGATTTCCTCGAATATCTCAGGGTGATCAGTCATTTAAAATTAGTAAACAGTAAGAAGTAGGTACTATAGAACTTAAAAACGAAATACAGAGTCAAGCTTTAAGGGATATTCCGGTCTAAAAACTAGCTTATGAAGTACGAGAGAATAGAGTATAAAAAAAATCTAGTGCGATTACGTGAGTACACATAAAATCAGTCCATGGGCGAATAATATTGGAGTTCAATATCACAACATTGGTGTAAACAGATTGCCGCATGAAGGTATTTTTACAAGTTCACATACAACAGGTAATAAGTTTCAAAGATTATAACGACAATGATATAGTCAGCTAATAATATCGAAGGGTGTCAGCCTTTCTTTCAGAACACTCGTTTCGGGGTCGTCAGCTTGGGCTATAGCCAGCTTTTTGAGAGCGAATACATCCACTGATGTCGCACAAACAGGACGCGACAAGCAGTCTGCTACTACGTTCAGATCGCCTTTAATATACTCTATTGATGTCACGTATTCCGACAGGAAAGACAACTGTCTTTGCTGCCTATCTGATTTAGCCAAAGTTTTGGAGTAAAAAGCCGACACGAGTGGCTTGTGGTCAGTGAACAATGTAATTGAGTGGCCGTCAACGAGTGATTTGAAATGCAGCACCGCCAGGAATGCGGCAAGTAGTTCACGATCGTACGTCGAGTACGTCTTTTGAACATCGGAAAGCTTCTTAGAAAAGAAAGCGACAGGAGCAGGTTGGGAGTCAATCAGATGGTACAGTGCTGCTCCAACAGCGAAGTTAGAACTATCGGAAACAAGATGATATTCAAAAGCATCAGGGAAGGAAAATGAAGAGTTGGACAGTCGGCGAGAGCCTGTTTTAGGTCACTAAAAGATTGCTCTGCTGCCTCAGTCCAAGGCAATTGTTTAGCTGACGGATAGTTACGCAAGAGTTCGGTTAGACCGAGAGCTTTGGTGGCGAAAGAAGGAATCATGGGGCGAAAAAAATTAAGGATGCCCATAAAACATCGTAAGTCTCGAGAACATTGAGGACGGGCGCAGTCGGCAATGGCAGCTACTCTATCAGCAGGAGGCCGTATGCTGTCCGCGCTCACCTCATATCCAAGGAAGGTCAGTTTAGATTGGAAGAAACTGCACTTGTCAACCGACAACCGCAATTTATGTTGAGCAAGAAGGGAAAGAACGGTGGACACATCATTTAAGTGCTCTTCCTCGGTTTCGGAGGCAATGAGTATATCGTCCAAATAGACGATGACATTTTTTACATTTATAAAGAGAGCATCTATGTACCTCTGAAACGCCGGTCCGGCATTCTTTAGTCCAAAAGGCATGTACAAAAATTCATACCACCCGAATGGAGTAGTGACAGCAGTTTTAGGAATAGATTCGAGAGCAACAGGAATTTGAAGGTAAGCGCGCTCTAGATCGAGCTTAGAAAAGATTTTTTTTAGTGCAAGGACATTGTCAGCGAGCGAAGGTGAGGAATAGGGTATCTATCACCAACAGTGAGAGAGTTAAGTACACGGTAATCTCCACAAGGTCTCCGTTTACCAGAATCCTTCTTTGGAACGAGGTGCCACGGCGATGCCCAAAGAGAATTGGACCTTCTAATGATGCCTGCATTTAGCAGGAATGTGAATTCTTTTTTTGCTGCCTCAAGTTTAGAACCCGTCAAAGGACGTGGCTTGAAGTGAACAGGGGGGCAAGAAACAGTGTCAATCGAATGCTGCACGGGGCAGTCGGTTGATGCATCGTTCGAACCGAGCCGCAATCTGGAGGTCAAAATCGGGTAGCCAGTCAAGATTTTGCGTACGCGGGGGTCTACTTGGGTCATATCAACGGGGTACGCGGTTAAGGAATCATTTGAAATATGAAGAGGGATTTTCCTACCTGTCAAAGCATCTATTAGATTACTGTTCTGACAGTCAACGAGTATCGAGTGCGCAGCCAAGAAATCAATTCCAAGAATCGGCTGAACCACCTCTGCAATCACGAACGTCCACTGCAAAGATCTTCCCAGCCCCTTAATTTCCACTACTAGGTCGGCCTCGCCTCTGCAATTAATTCTCTCTCCTGACGCTGTAGAGAGTGTTACTACGGTGGGACATAGGTATCCTAATTCACAGGATGGTGGTAAAATGCTAATCCCCGCCCCTGCATCCACTAGCAGGTTAACATCACTGCGACCTATACGTGTGCTTACTGAAAGCGGTCGTCCGACGGTCACAGCTTGTACAGACGACCGATCTAGTTTTCCGACCTACGGAACGGGCTAGCAGGTCGAGCGGGGAAGGAAACTTTACTTGAAAGTCGAGAGACCGGCAAACCGGGTTTGTAATTAGAGCACCAGCGCCGGCATGATCTAGCTTCATCCCCATAGTAAAGGTGTGCTATACAGACTCTAGGGCGCTGGTTTGAACGAAAAGCTCTAACACCTATTGGTATGCTAGGGCTGTTGTATTGACCGGCTCTCTCCTCGTGTGCGTTCCGGGTGGAACTTTGGTAATTCATGTGCGCTCCCGTATCAGGTGCCCTTTCCCTAAAAATTGGGTCCACAGCAGCTACCTGAGTTCGCGGCAGGTATTCTAAGTGGGTTTCTGCAATGGACGCCATAGTGTCCAAGTCATGCTCCTGGCGCGCGGCTATCCAGGGGCGTATGGCTTCAGGCAAACTACTCACGAACTTGAGTCGGAGGAAATCCTCCGACAGGCCTAAGTTGCTTTCAGCGGCTAAAGTGCGCAATTTTGACTGGAATTCTCTAGGTCTGTCTTGGCAATACAACCCTTTCTGTGAAAGGAGCTCATCAAATAGTTCCTTTTCGGATCGGGAGTACCGTGCGCGCACAAACTCTTGTAGCCCCTCATAATCAGCTGCCTCTATGAGCGTTTGTGGTATATGACGCGCCATGCGGCTACTCAATGCACCTAATGCGTGGTGGAACTTTAACGATGAGCGACGCACCCCGGCGACAATAAACTGGCTTTCGAGCACGTTGAAAAACATTTGAGGGTACGACTCATCAAATTCAGGGGGACGTACTAATGCCGCATTCGTTGGTACGTGCGTCTCATTTTCGTCTACTGCCTCATGACCGTTACTGCTTGATGGTGAGGACTCCATTTCTTTGTTCCCAATGGAAATAGGAAAAGGAAAAATATATATATAGCAAAAGAATTTGGAAAAAAAATCAAAATAAATGCGATGCGAAAATACAGGAAACGTCAAAAATAGGAGAGATAACGTTCGCGGAAAAGAAAAAAAAATATGTGAAATATAATAGTTATAGCGATAGAAGTTGGAGGAAAACGTAGTGCGGGAAATAGAGAAAACGTCGAAATAGGGGAAACTCGTTGGGAAAAAAAAGGAATAGGAAATATAGCAAATAGCTCGCTGGCGAAATATACTATGGTGCACCGGAATGGACTCTACTTATACAATGAAAAAGCAATGTAAGCAAATCAATGAAAACACAAAATATACTAGATAAAAAATATGTGCTTGATCACTGGTGAATTCGCTACTCACGATAGTTTTGCAGTCTTCGGCTTTTGTATGCCCCTGCGGTCTTCCTTTCTTGGTTCTTGGTGTCGGCGTCCAGCCGGCAGCTTCAGCGGCTGTAGTTTGCTACCTCCCCTGACCACCTTTATTGTGTGCTTCCTTTGTCTAGTATGGATGATACGTGTAAATTGTAATGAAGGAGGGTGTATTTATATTTATCACGATGGGTCACCACTGAGGATGATTCTAAGGTGACGTTTCGTTTAGAATCTCCTACAAAATAATTGTTCGAGCCACGACTAGAAAGGGATAAAGACTAGTCGAAAACTATGAGCATTTATTGAGGCCCGCGGAATTATTCAGGACGAAAGATCGGGGTGCATCGTATCGTACGATGATCAGCATAATAAGATGATATACTAATGACGTGGTATTCTAGGTACGGGTAGTTATGGCATGGTTCGACTAAAGACGAGCATGTAATCAAAAATGAGGTAAAGTTAGGGGAGGTAGCTTTGTTTTGTAGGTCCTGCAATTAATAATGAAAACAGAACAAGGTTAGCATGGCAATATGAAGATCTCGAAATTACATTATTACAACAGGTAAAAATGACATATACCGTCACAGAATCTAGCTTATCGACTATCGGACTATAATTCGAATATTCAAAGAGCTGATCCCATCTATTTTAGGATTAATCTATCATTGGCTACATCAACCTTTGAACCTAAGTTATGCGTCAAAATAGCTTTGAAGCTCTCGCTCACTAAAGTCACGAAAGACGAACTAAAACACCTTTAACTTAACGAACGTAGTCTTTTCTGAGCTTGCCGGCCGTTACACGACCGCCACCATGGTGGCACGCTCAGGCCGGTTACACATCCTTCTGTTTAGGGCACGAATTTATAAATTCATCTCCTACTTTACTGGGTAATACCACAATTCACAATATTTAATACAGCTTGTTTTAGATCCACAACAAAAACTACGAACAGCACGGAAGGTAGTTTTTACGTTTGATGGTTGGTTAGAATTTTACGATAACACCAACCACCAAAACGCAAATGAGATCGAGAATGGATGTTTAAGATCACGCTAACGAGAGGGTAATGACGACACTGTTGGGACTCAGCTGTGTTAGAGTTTTTATTTGATGAAGCCGGAAGGACCGCTGCGTCTTGTTTTACTGAAGAACTTGACTGAAGATGGTGCGCAGTCCGTGCAGGCGAAAGGCTCCGGCGAGTGGCGAAGTCGACAGGGGGGTGTGCGTGTGTGTGTGATTTATGGAGTTCACTTAATGAGTGAGGCAATTATGCAAGGCTAGAGAAATCAGTGTGATTTTAGGGTTAAGCTCAAGGTCTGCGTAATTTTAGCAGGGGAATGATATTGTCACGTCTTACAGGACGTGAAAAATTTAGAAATTTTTTCAGGCAACATTTTGCGGATCCGCGCTGGTTCGCAAGACTGACGCCAGCGTTCTATTTTGTTGAAGTGCGTGGGAGGAGCAGGTTCCCGGATAGTTTTAAGTCTGTGTACTTTGATGATGTGCATTTGTGTCAGAAACTTATTAGTCAAAACGTATTCTTGAACTAGCTATATTTATCTATTCGCTATCAAGTATATTTGTGTTTTGATAGCGGTGAACAGCCGGCTTCTAGAGCATTCGAGGATGCTTCTGGCGGCCGGTGAACCACCCACCTTGAGCCAGACTAGCCGTCGTGATGTTTGAATCTAGTGCGTTTCATAGCTAGTGTGCTGCAGTGTAATGCTTAGAAATAAGTTAGATTCTAGGTCGATAGTATTTTTTGCAGACCACCGAATGTGTGGTTTTAACTGATGAACTGATTCCTATTTTTCTTTCACTGCTCCAAGTGATTCTGTATTAACGTCCAAATGTTTTTTCTTTGCTCAGCAATATTTGCATAATAGTCAAGCAATGTAAGCTATGTTGTCATAGAAAGTAAATATAACATTGTAAACAGTGTCATAGGCAGTAAATGTAACATGGAGAGACTGACATTTCAATGCATTTTAATTGACACAGATGCCTTTATCTTAAGTTTATCACATTTCATAGATTAACACAAAAATAACACAATTTTATATTTAATTGAGAATACAAATCAACCACTGCTTCACTATTCAAAGATTTGTGTATTAAAAAAAAACTATGTTGTGGTTCTTCCATGGAGTAGACATCAGTCGTTGATATTGAGAAATTTACAATGACACATCGTGCTAAACTTTGTACCAACTTCGGAAACATGATTTTTCTTGTCTTTGTATTGTAATTTCTAAAATATTCATTAAGAAAAAGATATGAAATAAAGTAAAATATTTGGCCGTCGGTGGGCTTCTCACCTATGAGCTGTGCTGGGCAAGTTGCGCCAGTCAGTAAGGTAGAAGCCTAAAGTTACGGCATTCTCAGTAGACTGAGAATAGGCGAAGAAATTTGAGACCACTAGCCCATGTGATTTGTGTTTTCAGAGGGACGTTGATAAATGTGTACTTGCTGCTCTGTGTTTAAATTAAGCGACTTGAATATTAGCGAGGCATGTCAAATCTTTTCTAGCATTAGGCTGGTCAATGAGATAGCCGCTTTTATTTTGATAATAGGATTTCGCAGTGGATGATCTGTTGTATCTTAAGTCTGATTCTGCGGCTGGATAGGCTGTAGTACTAGTCCGCTGTTACCTTTCAGCTTGTCCCTGCGTTAGAGACCTAATTTTTCTGTCCCTTTTCCGCAGGTTGAGCAAAGAAAAAGACAAAGTAGTCGCTTATTTTATACGCTAAAATAGGCTATTCCAGGTCTAAAGTGAGGGACCTTCCCCCCATCGTCTGTAAGTATTTTAGGGTATTGTCAGATTGTTCTGTCAAAGAGGCAACGGACCTTTGAAATAAAACCGAAGAAACCACGTGCTCTTCTTGGTGTCCCTACGCCTTCCGTTCCTATGCGTGCCGAAGTGAAGATAGAATTTCCGCTAGAGCACACATAACAGTAAGAAGACGTCAGCGGAAGGTGCTCCTCCACGAAGAAGCCCTCCAAAGAGGAGGCCCACAGCAGATTCTCAGCTACCCGGGGCAAACATTCAAGAGCGCCGAGATGACCTCTCTCGGAAGAAAGAACAAGCCTAGACTTCCACAGCTGGAAGACCAATTCAACACTGAGCTGGCAGCCTTGAACAGTCTCCTGAATGGTGCAGTACCACGAGACCTCAAGAACCCCAGCGAGGTGGACCAAGTGTATTCTGGAATCCGAACAAAGGCTAAGACCGTCAGGCAGCTCGGAGACCAGCTAGCTATGGCTCTAGAGAGCTCGGGAGCCACAGCAGAAGCGACAGCAATTCGGGACTCGCTGACAATCGCCAGAGCCCGCAGGAAGAAGCTGATGAATTCAATGGATCGCAGAAGTGAGGAGCTCCAGAGGAGCTCGTCACAGAGTGTGGCAAAGGAACCCTCCCGGCGCAAGAGCTCGAGGTCGAAGAGGACCTCGTCTAAGAACCAGCAGCAAGGCGCTGCATATCAGAACAAGTCTTCAAAGTCATTGTTGGCTGAGAGCAGGAACGGACACGGTTCCAACCGTCGGGGCAAAGACCAGGCCAGCTCCAGTCATCGTCGTCAGAATCGTCAAAGCTCGAGCTATTACAGCCAGAGCCAAGACAGTGAGAGCGATCATAGCCAGAGCCGGCCAAGCGCCAGCCTCCACCACGAAGACAGGGAGTCCGAGTGCCACGAGTCCTCCGGACAAGGTAACCCAAAAATGCTCATCGATCTCACGGAAGACCCATCAGTATTGTTAGCTCAAATCACCATTGAGAGGTCAAAATTGAGGAGAGGGCACCAAGCAGAGGACGACCAGCCCGTCGGCGAGCAGAATACCGAGTGCAAAGAGGATCGTACAGGAGCATGGGTCGACCAAGCCTTCCAGCATCACGTCATCGAGCCCGCAGGGGGCGCAACGGCGGTCGTGAACGCTCCGCCCCGTGACACCGACCTCGTACCTCCAATGAATCCCTCCGCACCAGCATTCCAGCCCAGGGCTTCCACCGGTTCACCCGCCGTGGTCTTTGAAACAAAGCCACCAGTGATCGACGGAGCTATGAGGCTCTCAATGATCGAAGATTTGAAAAGGGCACCCAGCCAGCCCTACGCGGGAGAGGCTCACCTGTTCCACAGATGGTTCGATGCCATCAAGAGAAGGATGGAGAGGCTCGCCGTGGAGCCCATCGACGCCATCGAGATCTTCACAAACCATACCTGCGGCGAGCCGAGGAGCCTAATAGATGACACCCTGGCCGCTACCTACCTGGACACAGCGGCCCTGCTCACCCTCATCGTCGAACAATTGAAGACTCGCTTCGCCTCTGACGACAGGGTAGCCGACAGCCTGCTCGAACGCCTCGCGCAAACGTCAGACATCAGGGGATCGAAGGGCGACCGCACGGTCGGTCTCAAGCTGCGGAAGTTCAGCGACGCCTGTCTAGCGATTCATCACACCATGCAGCATAATAAAGGCCTCTCCTTCCTGAACACCGACGTAGGGCTGTCCCCCATCGTTGAGAGACTGCCCTTCTTCGTTCTGGATGCCTATAGAAGCGAACGAACTAGGCACAGAAGACTATCCGGATCGCTACCTGATTTCGCGAGGTTCTGCGATTTCATCAAAACGCTGTCAGATACCCAATGCGACAGTTTTGGAGCATCAAACCTCAACTGGGTGAGCGCTCGACGCGACACCGCGGCCCCCGCTCATCCCAATCCAAGAGCCCCGCGAGTCCTCTACACGTCCTCGGAGAATCAAACCGGCAGCTGTGTTCTCCACCATAGCGCTCAGCAAGCGACAAGCGGTAAGAAAGATGGAATCTCAGAAGAAGGACTTCATACGTGAGCACAAGCTATGCTACCGCTGTTTAGGCAATCACTGGGCAAAGCACTGCCAAGAAGTCGTGAAGTGCGATGATTGCGGAGCCGATAACCACAGCACGACGGCCCATCTCAACCGAACGAAGACCGAGAACCACGGTGTGGCTATCAGCAGGGCAGGCCCCAAGCAGGACCCGAGCGTCGAACAAACCCTGAGCGAGGTCGGAGAGAACCCGAAAGCCAGGGCATTGAATTCTCGTTCGGCTACGACCGGAGGTAGAGCATGCAGCAAAACCGTCCTGGCCGACGTTTTCGACGAGAGATCGGGCCGGTCGTGTCGCGTCTACGCCATTATCGACGAGCAAAGTACGACGTCCTTCTGTTCCTCTAAGCTACTGGACACTTTTCAGGTGACAGGCCCCAAGTCCTACTACACACTCGAGACCTTATCCGACCAATCTGTCGTTCGACAGGGCAGATGCGTGTCCGGGTTGAAGATCAAGGGAGTTTCCGAAAGCAAAATCTTTGAGCTCCCGCCAATGTACGAATGCGACCTCATTCCCGACACCAAGAGGGAAGTGGCGACTAAAGAACGTGTGGAAAGGACCCCGGAAATAGCTCACTTCGCCCCCAACTTCCTCACCCTCGATGACAGAGCAGAAGTCGCGGTGCTTCTCGGGACGGACAGCGGGGACATTCTGTACAGCCACGCTGACCAACGTCGTCAAAGTACCCCTTTTGTTCATCAACAGCCTTGGGTTGGGCCGTGGTCGGCGAGGTGAACGACAGCGCCGGGCCCTCACTCGGGCGAAGATGCACAATCCTGAAGGTAGCGGCTGAAACCACTCATGAACATCTCAGCGTCAGGATGTGTTTCGGGCCGTCCCCCGAAAAGAACATGTTCGTCCAACAACCCGACTACGAGATGCCTGGTCTGTCTCACGACGATCGCAAGTTCTTGAAAGCGATGGAGGAAATAAAGGTAAATGATGAAGGCCACCTCGAAGCACCACTGCCGCTAAGATCGATCGACGCGGCGCTGCCCGACAACAGAGTGGCGGTGCTTCGTCGCCAAGAGAACACGCTGAAGAGGCTAACGAGGGAGCCGGCGAAGTTACAGCAGTGTCTAGATGCCATGAAGTAAAATCTCGACATGCGACACGTCGAGCAGATACCGGCGATCGAAAGGAACCGACAGTACGGTCTCACATGGTACATCCCCATCTTCCCGGTAGTCCAAGAAAAGAAGTCCAAGGTGAGGCTCGTCTTCGACAGCGCCGCCAAGTATCAAGGGACTAGCCTCAACACGTGCCTGCTGTCAGGACCAGACTACAACAATCGTCTGCGGGACGTGCTAACGAGATTTCGGGAGCACTAGATCGCCTTCGTAGCTGACGTCGAGAGCATGTTCCACGCCTTCCACGTACCGCCGGATCACAAGAACCTAATGAGATTCTACTGGTGGGCCGACAACGACCCTCAGAAGCCCCTCGAGCCGCATCGAGCGCGCGTGCACGTATTCGGTAACACCAGCAGCCCCGCCGTAGCCACGATGTGCCTCCACCGCGCTGCCCAGGGAACTGCCAGCGAAATGCAGCTCGAAGATGCAGCACACCTCGAAGCGGCGCAAGATTATGTAACGTCTCATTTCTACTGCGACGACAGACTTGGAACTGCGCCAGACCCCGCCAAAGCTATCGGAATCTTGCGAACGGCCAAATATCTCCTGTCACGGTACCCCATCAGACTGCACAAGATCATGTCTAACTCCATGGAGGTCCTCAAGGCCTTCCCCACGAGCGAGAGAGCGACCGAAGACGACATCGACCTGATTACAGCCCCCAACCACAGCACGCTCGGCGTGTCGTGGAACATCGCCAGCGACTGTTTTGTGCTGAAAGTGAACATACCAGACCGCCCCCACACGAAGAGAGGGCTGCTATCTGCAATCAACTCAATCTACGATCCCATCGGCTTCGCCAGCCCAGTTACACTCGGCGGGCGACTGATCCTACGAAACCTGCTCTCCGAAACTGACCGATCATCCGGTGGCAAAACCTTGGATTGGGATGAGCCCATCCCGAGCTGCACAGTTCAGTCGTGGCTGCGCTGGCTCCAGAGCCTTCAATGTCTGCACGAGCTCTCGATTCCAAGATGCTTCCTTCCGCCAGAATCGAACGGAAATGACACCCAAACCTTGCACATTTTCTCGGACACCTCGCAGGAGGCCATCGGAAACGTGACGTACCTGCGTACGACCACCAACAGCGGCCAAGGTCACGGCACGTTCGTACACGGAGAAAGTCGCGTGGCTCCAAGAGCTGCCACCTCGATTCCCAGATTAGAATTGTGTGCAGCAGTGGGAGCAGTCCTGTCAAGCCTGCAGACGATACAGGAACTGAAAAGAAAACCCGATCGAGTATACTTCTATTCGGACAGCAAGGTTGTGCTGGGTTACAGCCGAAACAACTCTGCGAGATTCAGTCGGTACGTGCAGAGAAGGGTGGACATAATCCGTCAGAGTAGTGACCCGTCCCAATGGAGCTACGTCGATACCACATCGAATCCCGCCGACCTAGCTTCGAGACCGACAGACCCGTCGAGACTAATGCAGACGGAATGGCTCAAGGGTCCGGCATTCCTAATCAGCGATGTCGTTTCCCCTTGCTCCACCTCTGCTTACTCGACGGATCCCGAGGAACTCCCCGAGGCTGAAAAAAGGGCCGACGTTCAAGCTCTTCGATCGACGGGCAATATCGCCGAACTTCTGTTCTCCAAACTCTTCTCAAGATTCAGTTCATGGTCAGCCATCCTGAGGATTGCCGCCAGGGTAGTAACTCTGTCGCAAAAGCTACTCAACAGAGTCCTCCTTCGAAGAGCCTACCAGAACAGCCACATCACCGTTGCCGAACACCAGGCCTTGACTCACGACGTCCTGGTCCTAGAAGCCCAGAAGTCCGCATTCTCAGATCTTTTCGACCGGATGCGCCGAAAGGGAAGTGTAGCCCCCCGACACAAACTTTCCAGCCTCGCACCTTTCGTCGATCCAAGCGGGCTGATCAGAGTGGGAGGCAGACTTGCCATCTCAGACTTCCCAGAAGATATCAAGCACCCCTTGCTGCTCCCCTTTGATCACCCCATCAGCACTTCCGTCATGATGCACTACCATCAGAAGACGAAGCATCAAGGCCGGCACGTGACGCACGCCTCCATCCGGGAAGCCGGGTATCACATCGAGAACGGCCGAAGAGCGATACAGAAGTTGCTGCGGAACTGCGTCATCTGTCAGCGACTAAGAGCCTCTTTCCTGACCCCGCAAATGGCAGAACTACCGAAGGAACGCTCCGAGACCGCGCCGCCCTTCACCTTCGTGGGCTTCGACGTCTTTGGTCACTGGATGATAAACAACGGGCCAACCACAAGACGAAACGCCCGCCTCAGAAAATGCTGGGCTCTACTCTTCACTTGCCTCGCCTCTCGCGCAGTTCATATCGAGATGCTGCCATCCCTCGATACTCCTACCTTCATCAACAGCTTCAGGAGGTTCATAGCGGTGCGAGGTCCCTGCTCGGTCCTGCGGTCCGACAGAGGCACCAACTTCATCGGAGCCAAGAATCTAGCCGAAGAAGTCAACGTTCAGCAGGCCAGTCGGGCCCTATCGGACCTGGGAGTGCGTTGGGAGATGAACCCACCGCACGCCTCTCACTTCGGCGGAGTGTGGGAGCGCAAGATAGGTCAAATCCGAAGGTTTCTAGAAGCAGCCCTCCTGCACACTGGTCAACACCCTCTGTCCTTCGACGAACTACACACCCTACTGCAGGAAGCGGCAGCCATCGTGAACTCCACTCCCTTGTGGGAGAAGTCCTTTGATCCCAATGAACCGCTGCCAGTGACCCCAAACATGCTCTTGACGCAGAAGACCAGCACGCCACCACACGACAGGCCTGCGCTCACTCGACACGAACCCGCTTACGGGAAGTTGCGATGGAAAAAGGTGCAGTACCTGGCAGATCAGTTTTGGCTGAAGTGGAGGAGAGGCTACATCTACGAACTGCAACAACGCAGCAAATGGAGAGCCGTCAACCCGCCACTAAAGAAAGTAGACATGGTCCTAGTGAGGGAGAAGATGGCTAGGAGAACAACCTGGCCAGTAGGCATCATCGAAGAGACTCTTCCCAGTCACGATGGATCGTTGAGGAAAGCCACCGTGCGGCTCGCGCGACGAAACGACAACGACGGGATCCAACGGGTGGTGCGTCCCGCTACCGAATTGGTCATCATCCATCGCCCCCCCCCCCGGCGGCAGCATTTAGTGGAGACAATCCACAAAAAAAAGGGGAGTGTCACGTCTTACAGGACGTGAAAAATTTAGAAATTTTTTCAGGCAACATTTTGCGGATCCGCGCTGGTTCGCAAGACTGACGCCAGCGTTCTATTTTGTTGAAGTGCGTGGGAGGAGCAGGTTCCCGGATAATTGTAAGTCTGTGTACTTTGATGATGTGCATTTGTGTCAGAAACTTATTAGTCAAAACGTATTCTTGAACTAGCTATATTTATCTATTCGCTATCAAGTATATTTGTGTTTTGATAGCGGTGAACAGCCGGCTTCTAGAGCATTCGAGGATGCTTCTGGCGGCCGGTGAACCACCCACCTTGAGCCAGACTAGCCGTCGTGATGTTTGAATCTAGTGCGTTTCATAGCTAGTGTGCTGCAGTGTAATGCTTAGAAATAAGTTAGATTCTAGGTCGATAGTATTTTTTGCAGACCACCGAATGTGTGGTTTTAACTGATGAACTGATTCCTATTTTTCTTTCACTGCTCCAAGTGATTCTGTATTAACGTCCAAATGTTTTTTCTTTGCTCAGCAATATTTGCATAATAGTCAAGCCATTTAAGCTATGTTGTCATAGAAAGTAAATATAACATTGTAAACAGTGTCATAGGCAGTAGATGTAACATGGAGAGACTGACATTTCAATGCATTCGAATTGACACAGATGCCTTTATTTTAAGTTTATCACATTTCATAGATTAACACAAAAATAACACAATTTTATATTTAATTAAGAATACAAATCAACCACTGCTTCACTATTCAAAGATTTGTGTATTAAAAAATACAATTTATGTTGTGGTTCTTCCATGGATTAGACATCAGTCGTTGATATTGAGAAATTTACAATGACACATCGTGCTAAACTTAGTACCAACTTCGGAAACATGATTTTTCTTGTCTTTGTATTGTAATTTCTAAAATATTCATTAAGAAAAAGATATGAAATAAAGTAAAATATTTGGCCGTCGGTGGGCTTCTCACCTATGAGCTGTGCTGGGCAAGTTGCGCCAGTCAGTAAGGTGGAAGCCTAAAGTTACAGCATTCTCAGTAGACTGAGAATAGGCGCAGAAATTTGAGACCACTAGCCCATGTGATTTGTGTTTTCAGAGGGACGTTGATAAATGTGTACTTGCTGCTCTGTGTTTGAATTAAGCGAGTTGAATATTAGCGAGGCGTGTCAAACCTTTTCTAGCATTAGGCTGGTCAATGAGATAGCCGCTTTTATTTTGATAATAGGATTTCGCAGTGGATGATATGTTGAATCTTAAGTCTGATTCTCCGGCTGGATAGGCTGTAGTACTAGTCCGCTGTTACCTTTCAGCTTGTCCCTACGTCAGATACCTAATTTTTCTGTCCCTTTTCCGCAGGTAGAGCAAAGAAAAAGACAAAGTAGTCGCTTATTTTATACGCTAAAATAGGCTATTCCAGGTCTAAAGTGAGGGACCTTCCCTCCATCGTCTGTAAGTATTTTAGGGTATTGTCAGATTGTTCTGTCAAGGAGGCAACGGACCTTTGAAATAAAACCGAAGAAACCACGTGTTCTTCTTGGTGTTCTTACGCCTTCCGTTCCTATTCGTGCCGAAGTGAAGATAGAATTTTCGCTAGAGCACACATAACAGATATCAAGTTGAGCCGTGATTGAAGGCGGCATATAGATCTTAATTGGTTCTGATCATTACACACTGAGATCATTACACACTGAGTTTATATGTACTCACGTATTCGCACTAGATTTTTTTTATATACTCTATTCTCTCGTGCTTCATAAGTTAGTTTTTTTAAGACAGGAATATCCCTTAAAGCTTGACTCTGTATTTCGTTTTAAGTTTTATAGTACCTAATTCTTACTGTTTACTAATTTCAAATGACTGATCACCCTGAGATATTCGAGGAAATCGACCCAGATCTCAATCATTTGAACAGAATACATCCAAACCTAAACGACTCTCAAGAGTGTAGGTATACTAATATATCAAAATTCAACGAAACTATACGAATAACTGACCGAGATTTCTCACTCCTGTGTTGGAACTGTAGGTCACTCTATCCAAAATTGGAAGAGATACAATGTACTATTACTGAAATTAAATATAACCTAGACGTGATTAGCTTCACCGCAAGCTGGCTAGATGTTTCGAATAAAGGCATGATTCGATTTGAAAATTATCATAGTTACCATTCGCTAAGAAAAAACCAGCGGGGCGGAGGCATCAGCACATTTATATCTAACCACAAAGACTCGAAAACCACAGAAAGTGCAACAATGATTCAGGATCATATAGAATCACTCTTCGTAGAAATGTTTAGAGATGGTAAACGCATTGTGCTTGGAACGGTGTATAGGCCTCCTACAGCCTGTCCTATATCCTTCCTGAATGAGCTGAATCGTATCATTTCTCAATTCAACAGGCCCTTATACAATGACATAATAATATGCGGTGATTTCAATTATTATCTACTGAAACATGAAAGCTATGAACCAATCTCTAATTTTCTAACAACTTCTCAGTCTCAATCCTTCCTTCCGATCATTACAAAGCCTGCACGAATAACCTCAGAGTGTGCTACGCTGCTTGACAATATCTTTATGACAGACCCAAGTGATTTTCTTGCTGGAATAATTACTTCTGACTTATCAGATCACTTCCCAGTTTTTCTTGTTAAGAAAAATGTCTATATTGCTTGCACCAAGGCACGGGCTGAAACTTACTCATATCGTAAAATAAACGAATCAAATCTTAAAGAAATGCGCACCGTTCTAGAAGAATCAATGAATACATTACATATCTCTCAACAAAACAATAATGCTACGAGCATTGATGAAGCAGTAGTAAAGTTGACTGAAACTATAATGACCGCATACAACCAGTGTTGCCCAATTGTAACTCGTAAAGTTACCCCGAAAAATAAACAAAAGCCCTGGATTACTAGAGACACCGTGATAAATATAAAGAAACGTCAAGCGTACCTAGCCCTCCATTACGAAGGGCGAATATCTAGAGAAACATATAACCGATTCAGAAACTATGTAACAAACCAGATAAGAACATCAAAAAAGAACTACTTTACGCTCAAGTTTACTCAATTCAAAACTGACGTTAAAAAGACTTGGCATCTCCTTAACTCTTGCTGTAAACCGAATAATGCTGATAAAAAGAAAATTGAATATGTTATTCAAGATAATGTAAAATACCATGAGAAGAAAAAAATTGCAAATCTCTTTAACAACTTCTTCGTAAACGTAGGGAAAACTATAGCTGATGGTATTCCAAGTGAACCTACTGATCACCTGGAATTTATGGATCATCTTCGAGAACCCAACTCCTTTTCCTTTACGCCTACAAACTCCTCCAATGTAATTACGTGCATAAACAACATGGAAAATAAATCGAGTGGGCTACAAACGTTTCCGACTAAAGTACTTAAAGTTATTGCTGACATTGTAGCCCCGCTGATATCAAATATTGTTAACCAGTCTCTCTCACTAGGCACTTTCCCGAACTCCCTCAAAGTTGCCAGAGTAACCCCTATCTTTAAAAGTGGTGAAAAAACCTGTGTAAAGAATTATCGACCTATCTCCGTACTACCAATTATTAGCAAAGTATTCGAAAAGATTGTGTACAAAAAAGTGTACTCTTATTTTGAACAAAAATCATTTCTTTACGATAAACAATACGGCTTTCGCTCTAAAAAATCAACAACACAGGCTATATTAAATCATTTACATTCCTCTATTCTAATATAGATGAAGGAAAGCCTGTTTTCTCTGTATTTCTTGACTTTCGAAAAGCATTTGGTTGTGTAGACCATAAAATACTACTCTCGAATCTACACCGTTATGGCATTCGAGGGATTGCCCATGATTGGTTCAGGTCATACCTAACAAATCGCAAGCAATACGTTGTCATTGACGACGCAAAATCAGACCCACAGACAACTAGCCATGGAGTTCCACAAGGATCTATTCTTGAGCCTCTCATGTTTCTGATTTTTATCAATGATGTTGTAAAATCTACATCATTCTTCAAATTCATACTTTTTGCCGATGACAGTACGCTTTCTGCGGTCCTTCCGAACCAAAATCCTGCTATGATTGTGGAGAGTATAAATACTGAACTTCACAAGGTTTCATCCTGGCTCAAAGCTAATAAAATAAGCCTTAACCCTTTCGGTCCTGATGGCTACTCCAGTGCCAAGTTGGCTAGTGCTTCCAGTTTAGGGCATCTAACCTAGTTTTAAACTAATTTAACTAGTGAGGGAATATTTTGGAGTAATAACAAAATTAGGGAAATTACAAACATTCATTAAACTAGTTTTTAAACAATTCCAGAAACCTGCACGCGTAAATTACCATAGGTTACCATAGGCCCCTGTAATTACCATAGGACCCTGTAGCACGCGTAAGTTCATGCTACAGGACCCGAGCAACATATTCAATACCCTTTCCATTTAACTTGAGCAAGTTTTTTCTGAACTTTGTTGATTTTTGGTAAATTCGGACAAAAACGTATAAATAATTTCTTCGTAAATACGAAAACTTTATTATCAACATCAAAAATTTCTGTCGCCAAGCATCGAGCTTCAAAGATACAAAAAATTTCAAAATTAAAATAATGAAGAAGGCACTTACTTAAGCTAAAAGCACCACACTAGGACAATTTCACTGACAATTAAGGGTAATGACAACTTTTTCCCCAGGAAGTTTTTACCCAAAAAATTTGAATTATCGTACCGAAAGGGTTAATATTGATAAAACAAATTATATTACATTCTCATACAAGAAAGATGTATCTCTCCCATACATTAAAATTGGCGAAGGTGAAATCGAAGAAACCAACTCATGTAAGTTTCTGGGCATCATAATAGATAAAAATCTGAACTTCAAAGAGCACATCACTCATATTAGTTCTAAATTATCAAAATCCATCGGAATCCTAAATAAAGTTAAAAATTTTCTGCCTGAAACACCTTTACAAATGCTCTACCAAACGCTCATTTTTCCATACTTGCAATACGGAATAGAAGCATGGCACGGAACTGATAAAAATAAAACCAACAAAATTTTTACTCTGCAGAAAAGAGCTGTCAGAGCGGTAAAGAACCTAGAATATAATGCTCACACAAATGATTCTTTCAAAAATTTAAAAATACTTAAACTTTCGGACCTCTACAAAATCTGTATTGTAATTTCATTTACAAACCATTAAGAAATGATGGCGACAATAGCCTAAGACAATTATTGACTGCACAAACTGGTCATCACGACCATTTAACCCGAAATAGAAGTAAATTCATGCTTCCTTATTATTCAAAGGCCCGGTCGCAACACAGTATCCTCTTCGTTTGAACCAAAACTCTGAACTCTATACCTGCAGAGATCCGTGAATGTAATTCGTACAAAGTATTCAAAAGACATCTTGAGTCTCACTTCCTATCAGAATACTAGTCGTGTAAGATCACCGTGTCAAAATCTTGCCTCCTACATGTAATTAATGATAATGTCATAATGTAACTTGCCTTGGGTACCATAATCAATATTCTGTGTGCTCTTGAATCGTTTTATCAAACATACTATTAAATATAGCCGATTTGACCTATATTGTAAAATACAGCATCAAATATCGAGTTAATTATCTCAATGATCAGTCTAATGCGAAACTAGGTAAAGTGACCTAGGTTAAACATTTTGTACACCCTAGAATAACGTGATGGTAAGATGCCCTAGAAGTCGCTGAACTTGTTCGGGCCCACAGGTAGCTATACTCAAATTTAACCATTGTACTAGACTTAAGAAAAATTCTACCTCTGTATCACCTGTTGTAAATAAATTGTTTAAATTGTTTAAATTGTTTAAATTGTTTGAAGAAAAGTGTCCGTGGTTGAAAGCAGTTTAATATTTGGCCAGTAATTAGATAATATATCAGGCTGAAGGCAAATCGAAGCCAAGGTGAATGCAAGGTAAATAAAGCCAAGGTAAAAATCCGGCTAACGGCAGAACTAAGGGCAAAGTAAAGGCGAAACTCAAAGCCCAGGGATGAATGAGTTGTGGCGTTGTTGACGTCGAAGAATCTGGAATATTCGAGGACGCTGAATGACACATTTCCGGAGAGGCACCAAGAAAACCCACAACAACTGTTTTCCCTAGCAGTGCAGCGGTAAATTCCCATTACGAAGAAACCCTGAATTTCTTCCTACAGATTTCCTCGAGCTATCCATTTCTCTTTTTTAAGCTCATGAAGAATTAGGATAGGTTTAAACATTCTAGCAATAACTGTTCTCTATGCTCTTGATTTAAAATATAAGCATGACATTAACAAGAATTTTGATTGTGAAGAAGTCATAATTTGTTAATCATATTATGAAAACTACATGCGATTTCTGTACACGGTCGGCGATCTAATTTAAGCACACGATCACCAATATGAATGAATGAATATGAATGAATCCCGGTAATGTTATAATATGCCCGTGTGACGCTACACTTATGTTTCTGGTTCCTAATCAATTCTTTACGAAACCTACAGGCAGTCCTAGACTGTCCACATGCCAATTATACATGTAAATATATTGAATACTACCAAGTATACTGAATAGAAACATAATACTGAAACACTGTAAGAGTATACTGCAGGTGGAAAGGAAATACTAAGTATATAATGTAATCTTGAACATAAAATGAAAACACCATTCACGGCTGCCATTTTGAGAACAAACTCAGAATATGCTATGCAGTTCGCACGAAATATCTACGAACTATTTGCACATCTTTAAATAACACAGCACTGGTAAAAATCACTTAGAACTTAAACACTATAAATAAACACGTAATCTTTTAAGCAAGATTCCCTAAATTAAACACTTATTTCCACTTCCGAAACGCTGACCAACACGAGCTCACACAAGAAGGGAAATGACGCTTCGACAATGGCGTGGGCTATGGTGTTGCCAACCACGACTACTTAAACTCGAACGAATGTCGATAATATTTTTTTATTTTGTGCTTTTTTCACAAAACTTTTAATATTACTAATTATAAGTAGAAAATTGTTAATAATAATTTAGAGTAAGATTTTTAATGCCAATAATTATGTTATTTAAATGTTAATGAGAAATTTACTGAATTTATACATTTTGTAGCAAATGCTACATAGTCAAATGTAATTTATTTGCTACTCACGAGCCGGTTAGCTCGCTACTTTCGCTTAATAATTCACACTTTCAAAAATTGGTTTTATCAATTACATCACAAAAAAAATACACAAAAATTATATCCCTTCGAGAATAGCAAGACTCACCAGGTTGATCAGAGCACTTGTTTACACTTCGAGGTTTAGCGGAATAATGGGCTGCTGAGCAGCGAACGATGCTTGAAGAGCGTGAATGTTGCCATAAAGATGCACTCAACTCGTCTCGTAAGACGGTATAGATTTTATCTACTTTAATATTTATTTAGCTTATAAATAAAAGACTTTTAAAAGGTACCAAATTACTTCTAATATTAAATTCTAAATTTGTATTAATTATTCAGTAATTTTTCCGGGCACCACAAACGTATGTGGTTGTCTTCAGATGTCGCCTGGCTGCTCGGAGCGCTAGGCTTATGTAGAGGCTCGGTCCGGCATCCCAGTACCAAACTTGAGAACCGATTGGTCGGCCAGTAGGGGCGCTTCAAGGCTGTGAGGTGGCGCTTTTAAGCTTGCGTGGGGGTGTGTGCACACAGCTAGTTGAGACCACCACAAGGTACAACAACATACTTCCACATTCCTCTCACATATTCATACTTGTTTGCTCTGTATCTGTCCACACTACTTAATCATCCACTTCACTGCATTGCTTTTGCAACTTTCTCACTCTTAGTTGTAATGCATCCATCTTCACTCATCATACAACCTAGATACCTGTATTCTTTTGTTCCACCTATTCTGATTTTCCCAATATTCCGCAGTCTGTCTGTTATAGTCTCATCACTATTTATAACCATAACCTGAATTATATCAGCATCAAAGCTCATCTTGAAATCTATTCTATATCCATTCACAATGTCAAGAATTCTTTGTAGTTCATGTCTACATTCACTAACCACAACCACATTATCGGCATACAACAAACAACTCAGCCATATTTACCAATTTTCAATCCTAAGCCACTCATTCCCAATCGAACTGCTAATTCTTCTGTGTACAATCCAAGCAACAGGTGATACAGAGTGCAGCCATATCTCACTCCTCTAACACTACTCACTTGCCCTGTTTCCAAATTTCCTAATCTGTAGATAGCGCTTAAATGCCGACTTTGTATAGTGTTTACTTTCTCTCTGCTATGCCCAAATTTTCTCAAGACTTCAAATAGCCTAACCCAATCCACTCGGTCATACACCTTTTCAATATCCAGGAATGTTAAATATACCTTCTTAGCGTCTTTCCTCATTCACTCAGTTATTTCACTACAAACAGATCATCCTAATGATTGAATGTTTTGTAGAAATTGGACAAGCATTAAATATTGAAACAACCATGAACAACTTTATACAGAATTTGAGTCTGTCCTCTGCTAATACCTCACAATGAGTGTCAAAATTCTACAGTGGAATATCAGAAGCTATAAAACTAGAGTGCCTTTTCTGAAAACCCTCCTGAGTGAATGCCAAGCAGATGTGATATGTTTGCAGGAAACTTTTCTAAAGCCCAACATAGAGGCTAAGCTATCTGGGTATGGAATTCCAGCAGTACGTAGAGACAGAGCTAATCAAAGTGGAGGAGGTGTAACTATTCATGTCCGCACAAACATACCACATAACCCAGTACATCTCCAAACTCCTTTGGAGGCATGTGCCACTCAAATCTACCTACCGGGTCTTTGTGTTACCATCTGCAACATTTACATACCTACCAACCTATCAAATGACATCCTTATAGCAGAACTACCCTTGCTGGTAAATAAGCTCCCAAAGCCATATTTAATCTGTACTGATGCTAATGCTCACCACCCTTCATGGGGCTCATCTGCGGAGGATACAAGGGGCGCCTTCTTGAATCAATGGTTAGAGGCCTCAAATCTATGTCTGCTTAATAATGGTGAGCCTACATTCCTGACCAGCAGTGGGAGCTTCAGCCACCTGGACCTATCAATTGTTGCACCATCCATTGCTCCTAAGTTTCACTGGTACCCAATGCCTCACCCATACACTAGTGACCATTTCCCAATCCTGATAAGCACAGCAGTGGAATGGGACACTGACAAGATACTCTTCTGGAAAATAAAATCAGCAAACTGGGAATCATTCAGGAAGGCTATCCACATCCCTACAACGTTTGGTACACCTGATAATGCATGCTCCTCAGTAGTAGAGACTCTTATAATGGCAGCCAATGAACATGTGAAAACAACATCAAACACATTAAACAGAAGACGTCTGCCTTGGTGGAATAAAGAATGTGCAGCTGCTAAACGAAAGAAAAACAGGGCCCTAACACAGTACCGCAACCATCTAGGCAACATAGACTACTGGATCCAGTACAAGAAGATGAGAGCTCTTTTCAGAAAGGCGGTCCTGGAGGCAAAACGGGAGTCATGGGCGGCATTCCTGACATCTATTAATGCACAAACCCCAAATGCAAAAGTTTGGGAAAGAATCCGTTCACTCTCTACCGGAAATCAAAAAAGAGCAATCATAATTATTTAAGACAATGTAACTTTAGCTGACCCACCAGAGATAGCCAATGCATTCGCAAAACATTTTTCAGAGCAAAATGCAATTTCTGATGATGTAAATTTTTTAACATTCCAAAGATCAATAGAACAAAATAACTCTCCTTTCCAAAGATGTGGGCAACCATGGTAAAACCACCCTTTCACCATGGCAGAATTGCAGACAGCCATACAATCATCGCACTCCAGCTGTCCAGGTGCAGACCGTATACCATTTGTATTCCTCAAACATCTGGAAACTGAACAACTATATGCCCTGCTTAAATTCTACAATTTTATATTCACAAACGGTTTCCCAAAACAATGGCGGGAAGGGATAGTAATACCCATCTTGAAGCCAGGGAAAATTGCAACCTCTCTTGATTCTTACCGACCAATCACCTTGACCAACTGTTTATGCAAAATAATAGAAAAAATGATTGTTAAACCTCTACAGACATACCTGGAAAGAACCTCATTCTTTGATGCTGCACAGAGTGGTTTCAGGGTGGGTCACAGCACCATGGATGCATTAACCAGATTGGAGAGCACTGTCAGAGAAAGCTTCCTCACAGGAAATTCTTGCGCTGCAGTATTCCTGGACATATCCAGGGCCTTTGACAGTGTCTGGCACCAAGGCTTACTATACAAACTCCGAGAAGCAGGCTTTTCTGGCAACATGGCTGCATTTATAGAAGATTTCATCAAAGATAGAAATATTACAGTGAGAATCAACAGTAAATCCTCAACCCCAAAGCCAGTAAAATATGGTCTACCTCAAGGATCCGTTCTCAGTCCCATTCTCTTCTCAATTTTCATAAATGATTTATTCACGAACAACCAGGCAAACTTCTCACACTCTATGTACGCAGATGACATTGCTATATGGACAAGGCAGAATACCCTACGCGATTCCCATGCAATGCTGCAAGAGGTCATGTTCAGCATAGACAGGTGGTCCCAAAAGTGGCGATTAACCTTCTCTCCTACTAAATCTCAAGCAATGCTCTTTGCTAAAAGGAAAACACAGTTTGATCAGCCATTGATCCTAGCAAACCAGCCAATCCAAACTGTGGTAAAAACAAAATTCTTGGGAATGGCTTTTGACCATGCCCTAAACTGGTCTCATCATATCACCTACCTTACAAACCGTTGCCAGAAAGAGTTACGGATAATGAGAATTCTTGCAGCACACAAGTGGGGGGCAGATTACACAACTTTATGCCGATTTTATAATGCAACTATCCTATCAAAAAAAGACTATGTGTGCTTTTTATATGATACTGCAGCAATAAAAAACCTAAATAAACTAATTCGAATACAGTATGCTGCTGCCAGACTAATGATTGGTGCACTCAAATGCATCCCTACCTATAAACTTGAAGTAGAAGCCAATCTATGCCCCTCAACATCCGACGCAGAATGAAACTGGTATCCTATGCATGCAGAACACTGAGCATTAAGGAGCATCCAATTCGACAGATGATGCTAAATTACTATCCCTACTCATTGTACAGAAGCCTACCTCTCCCTCTCCCAGTGGCAGGACGACTGTTGGAGGAATTTAAGACAAACAATGTAAATGTTTAGTTTTGTGGCCGTGGGGTAAAGCCAGACATAAACATGTGTCTCGATAAGTATCTGATTAATCAGGAGAGAAGGTAATAATGCACTCGGGAACTCAGCTTTTTGTTTGTAGTTAATTTTGAGGAGAGCCGAAAAAGGACCGCCAAATCTTGCTCTTCTGGAGGACTCGGCTGAAGATGGTTCGCAGTCCGTGCAGGCGAAGCGGCTCCGGCTAGTTAACGAAATCGACTGTGTAGGTTTGTTTAGAATTTCTAGGGGTCCAATTTATAAGTCTTTGAGAGACCCGAGACGATTGGTAGTGTCAATTTAATTGAGTGGATGCCAGAACAAAGGCCAGTTTAGGTAAGGCCGGTTTAGGTAAGTGCAGTTTAGGTAAGGCCAGTTTAGATAAGGCCAGTTTAGATAAGGCCAGTTTAGATAAGGCCAGTTTAGATAAGGCCAGTTTAGATAAGTCCAGTTTAGGTAAGGCCAGTTTAGATAAGGCCAGTTTAGATAAAGCCAGTTTAGATAAGGCCAGTTTAGATAAGGCCAGTTTAGATAAGGCCAGTTTAGATAAGGCCAGTTTAGATAAGGCCAGTTTAGATAAGGCCAGTTTAGATAAGGCCAGTTTAGATAAGGCCAGTTTAGATAAGGCCAGTTTAGATAAGGCCAGTTTAGATAAGGCCAGTTTAGGTAAGGCCAGTTTAGATAAGGCCAGTTTAGATAAGGCCAGTTTAGATAAGGCCAGTTTAGATAAGGCCAGTTTAGGTAAGGCCGGTTTAGGTAGGGCCAGTTTATATAAGGCCAGTTTATGCAAGGCCAGTTTAGGTAAGGCCAGTTTAGGACCAAAAACTAATCCAACAAAGGCCCAGGGGGCAAAGGTGTGTGTGTCGGTGGCGTTTTGGTGATGACGTTGAGGTCTGCAAAAAGATGAACGCTGGATGAGCAGTCCAAGGAGACATCAAGGAAAATTCTAGTGCTGACAGTCCCCAACATCGTACATGATAAACGTCCACACGCAACTCCGAGAAATCCTACAGATTCGACACGAGCTAACTTTAAGGATTCTCACTTTTGGCAAGCTCAAGGAGATAGGACAGATTCTTTTGTAACTGGCAAGCTTGTTCGCTAATGCCTTTGGCCTTAATATCAGAGCATGAGGTTTAAGACTTTCCGGTAATGACAATCGTTATTCATTACCGAAACTACATGCAAGTAAACACGAGATCTACGGAATATCATGAAAATATCAAGAGACTGCAACTTTTGCAAGAATCTGCAGGACAGCACTATCGAAGGTTAAATTGGTGGAGTTTTTGGAAAACAAACACGTGATTTCATAACACAAGATTCATGAAACAGCGAAAAGACATAACACGGCTAATATTGCGTAAAAATGAGAATTAACGCTTGTTCAGTGCTCTAGACATCCCTATCTCCGTACAAGAATTAACAGAGAAAAGGAATCCTACTTTCATTGCTCAATAATACTAAAACATTGACAAGTATTATTGATAAAAATTAAGAAATAATATTTACATTGAGAAAAGAAATACTATGTTTTTGCTTGCACAGAAAGGCAATCTTTGCAAGATGAAACATGAAAATTAGTGCGACGACCAACCCGGCGGTTTTACGCGTCGCTAGTCGCAACAAGCCGCCGGCATACATCGTACGCATTCACGAAGGCAGATGCTAGTAGGTATTTTGTCACCAAAATATATAAGCAGAAGTGCTTTAAATTTGTTGATAATGATTTATTTTGAAATAAGTGCGATTAGACGCAAGGTTTAAGGAGTATGAAATATAAAAAAATGAAACTAACTTTAGCAAAACATGTGCATGAATAATCTGCGTACTCTATTAATTTGTACGAAATTATTAAAAAGGCATTCCCATTTATTACACGTCACACATTTAAGAAAACCACTACTAGTATGTTTGTAAAGAATCATATCCCAAAATGCGTAAGGTACGATTTTGAATTGCAGAATCACTACACGCGACGGCAGTCTGTGCGTCGCCATCTTGGAAAACAAGGAACCGGCACAAAGACGCCAGCAGCTCTGTCGTGCTTTCTCACGAGTATTTCATGATCAAATTTCAATCTCGACATGAACGCTGCAAGTGTATAACTTGTAGTAAGGCACAAACTTAGTCTGATAATATAATGACTTGACACAGGAAATGAATCGTGAAACACAAAGTTTATACGTTTGTCACGTCGAATATAGCACTCGAAAATAACACATGCTAGTCTAACTTTTAACACTATTATTAAGTTCATCCCTAATTCACGACGATGAACAAATAATTAATTTTCACATGCACAAGGAAAATTTTACACTGTATACTTTACCGGGCTTCATTCTGTTTTCACACTTAACTTGTCTTTAACTTACAAGAGCGGTACGCACGCTAGAAAGTCAACGGTGAGAGTGACTCGGCAAGTGCGTTCAAGCGACGCGCTTGGCTGTTGCCACAGACAGCTGCTCTAAAACTCGAAATGTCGATTGATTTTTTTTATCTCTCATGTATTTACACACAAACTTCAATGATTACGAATTAGAAGTGTAAAATAATTAATAATAATTTAGAGTAAGATTTTTAATGCTAATAATTATTTTATTTAAGTGCGAATGGGAAAATTTATAATTCCTACGCTCTGTAGCGAATGCTACATTACCCCTCAAGGCGCAGACCGAAAGGTCCACCCGCTGTAATCATTTGTAGCGGGAAGGAGTTTTAACAACGTGACCATGCCGGGTTTGGCGGTCGGAAAATCTTACTACGCGGGGAAGTTTCACCAAACGGGTCTGCAAATTTAGGTCAGCAAGAGTTCTAGGAACACGAGTTACTGCAGCGGGCTCGTCTGGTCTAGCCAGACTTGTCGCTGTTTCAGTAAGAGGGCTAGAATTAGAATTTACGATAGGCTTAGGGATAGGGTTTGAATGTACAGGCACATAGAAAGGATTACACTCAAGTTGACTAGGCAACAATGCAGCCAACTGAGGAAGCTGAGATGGTAGATATGATCGAGTCTCAGTGGGAAGGGAAATCTGCGGGGAGAATGATGAGTTATAAGTTACACTATGATCGGAAGTGTACGCGACTTTTAATCGATCAATGCTCACAGGGTCGTGTGAACCAGATCTTTCAAGAACAAAATATTTTGGCGTCCGTTTTAGTACCTTGAAAGGGCCATCATAAGGACGTGTGAGAGTCGGTTTAATACTTTCATTACGGACGTACACATGAGTGCAGTCTTGCAAAACAGGATCTAATTTGTCTTTTGTCTGAGACATTCGTGGGGCAACATACTTGATCTGACGCATGCAATCTTTTCGACAGGTTACATAGGCGGAACGGTCAGCAGATGAAAATTCAGGCAAAGGTTTTGGGTCAACAATGTCGCTGAGGAGACGAAGCGTCTTCCCGTAAAGCATCTCTGCTGCTGTGCATTGCTGATCCTGACGATGCAAATTGCGGATGCTCAATAATACTACTGGAAGTCTGTCAGTCCAATCGTGACTGCAATTAAGGCAACGCAGTGCAGCTTTGAGGTCTCTGTGGACTCTCTCAATAAGTCCATTCGACTGCGGATGGTAAGCGGTAGTGCTGGTGTTAGTACAACCTAAAGCGATGCTAAGCTCACTCCAAAATTTGGAGGTAAATTGTGATCCCCGGTCATGTGTGACACTTAAGGGAACCCCAAATCTGGAGATCCAGTTGGACATGAAAGCGCGCGCTACAGTCTCAGTTTGGGTATCAGGAAGAGGCACGGCCTCAACCCAACGAGAAAACCTATCAATGATGGTCAACAAGTAAGAATGACCGCGCGACAAAGGCAAAGGACCCACCAAATCTAGGTGGACCGCGTCGAACTTGTGACCTGTGAATGCACAACTCTGAAGCGCTGCACGATTATGTTTCACCACTTTACTACTCTGACATGCATGGCAATTTTGCACAATTTGCTTGACCTCCTTACGCATCGCTGGCCAGACGAAACGATCGGAAATCAAACGCAATGTACGGTTAATACCAGGATGAGAGAAGGAATGATAGTGGAGAATAGCTACTCTGCGGAGAGTCGCAGGAAGATACAAACGAGAAAGTCGCTCAGCATCACGGTACACGCCGTCAACCAAGGTTAATTTCAGAGAGGAAGTGTTAGAAGGTTTGAGAAGGTCCTGAAGTTCAGGATCCTCCTTCTGAGTCTTGGAAATATTACCGAAAGTGATTTCACCACTGGTTTGGACAGAGTTGATACGGGATAAGCAGTCAGCGACAGTATTGTCGAGACCTTTGATGAAACGGATGTCAGTGGTAAACTGACTTATGAAAGACAGGTGTCGAGCTTCTCTTGGGGAATGTCTCTCAGAAGGCATCTTAATCGCTGAGGTCAAAGGTTTGTGGTCTGTGTAGATCACGAACTCCCTTGCCTCTAGAGCATAGCGAAAGTGTCTCACAGCCAGATAGATAGCAGGGAGTTCCCTACCGAACGCGCTATAAGCACGCTCAGTGGGCGACAGCTTTTTGGAAAAGAAGGCAAGAGGAGAGATATTAGTACCTACTTGTTGTTGCAAAACAGCACCTACAGCAGTACTTGATGCATCGACTACTAGACTGAAATCAGCATTAGCAATAGGGTAGGATAACTCAGTCGCGGTAGCTAACTTATGCTTTATTTCATCAAAAGCTTTGCGCGCTTCTTCCGTCCATTTTACCTCAATAGATTTACCTTTTCGTTTCGGTTGGAGTAGGTCCGACAAGGGCGCTAAAGTTTGAGCACAGTTGCGTATAAAACGGTGATAGAAGTTAACAGAACCTAGGAACCTTCTTAGTTCCTTCTGGGTCTGTGGAAGAGGAAAGTTTTTGATCACTTCTACTTTGGAAGGCAAAGGTTTTAGACCTAGGCTAGAAATTTCGTGACCTAGATAAATCAGTGATGGCTTTCCGAGCTCACATTTTTCAGGATTTACGAGGAGTCTATTGTCGGACAGTCTTTGGAAAACGACCCTAAGATGGTCTTTGTGCAACTCCGGGGTTGTGGATGCCACTAGGATGTCGTCTAGATAGACATAGGCGAAAGTGAAATCAGAGAAAATTTCAGCCATGTGGCGTTGGAACGTTTGAGGAGCGTTCCTCAGCCCATACGGCATCTTTAGAAACTCAAAGAGACCAAACGGAGTGATTACCGCGGTCTTAGCGATAGCGCTCTCATCAAGTGGAATTTGATGGAAGGCGCTCTTGAGGTCAATTTTTGAGAAAATTTGTGCTCCTTCTAAATTTGCACTGAAATCGTGCAGATAAGGAATAGGGTAGCGATCAGGTAAAGTAACGGCATTCATCCTGCGGAAATCCCCGCACGGTCTGAATTCACCGTTAGCCTTGGGTACTAGCAAAAGAGGGCTAGCCCAAGGACTTTTGGAACTGCGGATGATGCCACATTCTTGCATGCGCGCAAATTCTTTCTTGGCTAACGCCAATCGATCAGGCGGTAGTCGCCTTGCTCGGGAGTAGACCGGCGGACCAGTCGTCTCTATGAAGTGCTTTGTGCATGTCTGCATGTTATTAGAAGCTAAGTTAGGGTTTGTTAGTGCAGGGTAATCTTTTAGTACCTGCTCGAACATGCACTCCTCCTTGAAAGCTATGGAGAATGAATGCAAGACATTAGCTCTAGTTATGCTACAAGCGGGAATTGAGATCTGTGTCTCCTCGTCCCTAATTCTACGGTTTTTAACATCTACAAGTATGCCAAACTTGGCTAGAAAATCGGCACCTATTATGGGCTCTTGTACGTCAGCTATCAAGAAGGTAAATGTGAATTTTCTCCTCAATCCCAGACTGCACTCTAAAATTCTTTCACCGTAACAAGGAATTGGCGTGCCGTTTGCGGCGCGTAATGTCGCCAACAATGGGTTGTTTTTGTCTTTCACCGTGGCTGGGATAATTGACACACTGGAGCCAGTGTCTATTAAAAATCGGTATTTGGTGACGGGATCGAGAATCTGTAGGAGGCGAGTAGTCTGGAAATGAGGCAACGCAGTACTCGCTACTATGCGTTGCTGTTGGCGTTTCCCGAAGTCATTTCGGTATAACGAGGACAATGTCTAGAGGCACATTTACGCGCTTGGTCACCAAATTTCTGGTGATACCAGCATAAATTACTACTGGCATCACGAGAGCGCGACCGAAAGCGGCGGTCTTGATTTGACCCATCATAGGATCTACCTCTATCAAAACGTTGAGGAGGAGGAAAAGGATGATAGTTGGAGGGATAGTCATAAGGATAGTCGTAGGCATTTTGGTGGCTTTGGAATCTCCCTGGGCCTTGCTGAATGTGAGCTACACTCTGACCTAACTGGCAATTCTGGAGAGCTTGCTTTATCTCAGCGATGTCTTGCTGCATCTTATCTATTGTGGCTGAGGACTGGTTATGAGCAGTATTTGAGGGGCTAAAATTTGCAGTTTCTGGGTTTAAAGCAGCTACCTGCGGTGCTTGTGACACGTTTAGGTTTCGCATCACTGTCTCAGTGGACTCTGCAAGCTTCTCTAAAGATTGATCAGGGCCTGCTAGCGATAGGAATGGACGCACATTGTGAGGAAGCTTAGTCATATATACTTCTTTCAGAAATCCCTCAGCTACGGCAACACCCGCTGCGAGTTTTCGCAACTCTTTTACTAACGAAGTGGGAGAGAAAGAGACGGAGACAGATGGAATTACTGAGGCGTCTACAAGGCTTCTAAATTTGTCCGTATCGGACATCTGCAATTTCTGCAATATCTTTCTTTTCAGGGTGCCGTACGGATCAATATCGGGAGGGTTTTCTAGCAATTGATTCGAGTCGTTTAACAATTTTGTGGGAGCTGCGGACACGAGGGCATAAAACTTGTCAGTTTCATCCCTTATTTTATGATACCTAAACATAGCCTCCACCTGGTTGAACCAGGTGTGAGCGTCCCCTGGAATGAAGGGAGGAAGACTAAGGGGTTTTGTGCGGGCTCGATCTTCATTATCTGATTCAGTCATGCTAGCAGCTTCCCTTCTACGAAAGCAAAATTAACTATGCTTGCTCGGAATTACGTATTCAACGCCTAATAAGTTTTGGTATTAAAGGTGTCACAGGTTTGCGTTATTACTTTACCTACTCAATCATTCAAATAAAGTTGAAACTGAAAGAAGAGAATAGAAAATTGGAAACGAAAATTTATGCGGTATGTGGCAATAAGCGTAGGCACAAAAACAGGTGAGAAAAATTATTTTCCTACCTACTCAATCAATCAATAATGTTGAAAAACGGAAAGAAAGAGAGAATGGAAACGAGAATTTTTACGGTAATCAGAATAAGCGTAAAGCGCGGAAATAGGAGAAAAATATTTTTCCTACCTACTGAGGCACATGAAACAAACAAGGACAGGATAGCGCTAGAAAAACACTTTCGTTAGAGCTGCTCAGAGAACATCCATTAGAACGGTCCAATCCATAGAAATTCACAAAGACTACGAATGGGAAACTTATCACTACAATTATATGCCAAAATTAACCTCTCTCACAATCTCTAAAACACTCATCGAGTTGAATAGTTTTTAAGCTTTTAAGAAGGTTCGGGGTTTTAATCTTTATGGGTCAGATTGTCTTTTAAAACTCTGGGTGTCACCAGTGTTTTGTTTTGTGGCCGTGGGGTAAAGCCAGACATAAACATGTGTCTCGATAAGTATCTGATTAATCAGGAGAGAGGGTAATAATGCACTCGGGAACTCAGCTTTTTGTTTGTAGTTTATTTTGAGGAGAGCCGAAAAAGGACCGCCAAATCTTGCTCTTCTGGAGGACTCGGCTGAAGATGGTTCGCAGTCCGTGCAGGCGAAGCGGCTCCGGCTAGTTAACGAAATCGACTGTGTAGGTTTGTTTAGAATTTCTAGGGGTCCAATTTATAAGTCTTTGAGAGACCCGAGACGATTGGTAGTGTCAATTTAATTGAGTGGATGCCAGAACAAAGGCCAGTTTAGGTAAGGCCGGTTTAGGTAAGTCCAGTTTAGGTAAGGCCAGTTTAGATAAGGCCAGTTTAGATAAGGCCAGTTTAGATAAGGCCAGTTTAGATAAGGCCAGTTTAGATAAGGCCAGTTTAGATAAGGCCAGTTTAGATAAGGCCAGTTTAGATAAGTCCAGTTTAGGTAAGGCCAGTTTAGATAAGGCCAGTTTAGATAAGGCCAGTTTAGATAAGGCCAGTTTAGATAAGGCCAGTTTAGATAAGGCCAGTTTAGATAAGGCCAGTTTAGATAAGGCCAGTTTAGATAAGGCCAGTTTAGATAAGGCCAGTTTAGATAAGGCCAGTTTAGATAAGGCCAGTTTAGATAAGGCCAGTTTAGATAAGGCCGGTTTAGGTAAGGCCAGTTTAGATAAGGCCAGTTTAGATAAGGCCAGTTTAGATAAGGCCAGTTTAGATAAGGCCAGTTCAGATAAGGCCAGTTTAGATAAGGCCAGTTTAGATAAGGCCAGTTTAGGTAAGGCCGGTTTAGGTAGGGCCAGTTTATATAAGGCCAGTTTAGGCAAGGCCAGTTTAGGTAAGGCCAGTTTAGGACCAAAAACTAATCCAACAAAGGCCCAGGGGGCAAAGGTGTGTGTGTCGGTGGCGTTTTGGTGATGACGTTGAGGTCTGCAAAAAGATGAACGCTGGATGAGCAGTCCAAGGAGACATCAAGGAAAATTCTAGTGCTGACAGTCCCCAACATCGTACATGATAAACGCCCACACGCAACTCCGAGAAATCCTACAGATTCGACACGAGCTAACTTTAAGGATTCTCACTTTTGGCAAGCTCAAGGAGATAGGACAGATTCTTTTGTAACTGGCAAGCTTGTTCGCTAATGCCTTTGGCCTTAATATCAGAGCATGAGGTTTAAGACTTTCCGGTAATGACAATCGTTATTCATTACCGAAACTACATGCAAGTAAACACGAGATCTACGGAATATCATGAAAATATCAAGAGACTGCAACTTTTGCAAGAATCTGCAGGACAGCACTATCGAAGGTTAAATTGGTGGAGTTTTTGGAAAACAAACACGTGATTTCATAACACAAGATTCATGAAACAGCGAAAAGACATAACACGGCTAATATTGCGTAAAAATGAGAATTAACGCTTGTTCAGTGCTCTAGACATCCCTATCTCCGTACAAGAATTAACAGAGAAAAGGAATCCTACTTTCATTGCTCAATAATACTAAAACATTGACAAGTATTATTGATAAAAATTAAGAAATAATATTTACATTGAGAAAAGAAATACTATGTTTTTGCTTGCACAGAAAGGCAATCTTTGCAAGATGAAACATGAAAATTAGTGCGACGACCAACCCGGCGGTTTTACACGTCGCTAGTCGCAACAAGCCGCCGGCATACATCGTACGCATTCACGAAGGCAGATGCTAGTAGGTATTTTGTCACCAAAATATATAAGCAGAAGTGCTTTAAATTTGTTGATAATGACCTACACTAGAGCACAGCGCAGGTTCCACATAGACACCAAATAGTTATAGTACTGAACACAATACCATGCAATGACACAGCAAGTTAGGTAAATAGTTCACTCACCTCTTGGATACCTTAACTTAATACTCCATTTTCAATACTGTGGCTAGCAAGAGTAGAGCGGAGATAGACGGGAAATGTATAGTATAGGGTAGAATAGAATTAGTACATTAGTTTAGAACTTAAGAAGTTAGATACCAACCACAGTATGGTAATTATTTACACACTCGGTCAACATGTACTTCTTGTTGAACCCGAGGCCAATCGCAGACTGACTCACGAGTGTTGCCCTATCGAGCGTTGCCAACTTTCGGTCTCTCTAACTAGAACTTACACTACTCGCTATATTACACCCCTCCCTCCTTAATTAGAAACCCCCCCTGTATCCCCAGTCCCCTTATTCAATATAATCAATCCTAAAGGTCCATTCTCACCACAGGCTTCCGAGCTCGGGTAGACCTGCGCGAGACGCTAGCGCTTGGAGGCTCGTGCATCCTAGCCTCCTGGGTGGGAATCGGGTAATCAGGTGTTTCGGAGTCAGGTTCATGGGTCGGAGGTGGTGGGTATGAATTTTGAGCAGGTTGTGGAAACACAACGGTTTCCTCCGTAGGTTGTTCCAAGGGTTCAGGGATGGTGTTCGAGCAGGTAATAACTTGGTCCTGGTGTCGACGAACGACCTCTCCCCCCTTCAGTTGGCACTTGTAGGATACCGGGCCTGTTTTCTCAATGGTGGTAGCAGGGGTCCATTTTGGGGAACCCGGCGTGTATTGACGGACCATCACAGGTGACTCCAGCGGAATGTCAACCGCGCGAGACCCTGGGTGGTATCTTTTCTGAGCGTCCTGGCGTTGAGCAACTTTGGACGCGATTGCTTCTGACGGCCAAAGCAGATCAAGACGAGAGCGGACTTTCCTGCCTAACATCAGTTCGGCAGGCGTAACACCTGTTGTCGTGTGAGGTGTTAGCCGATAGTTGAACAGGAACCTGTCTAGTGCTAGGCGTAGGGGTTCCGTTGACTTCCGTATATTCTTCTTGAAAGTTTGTACCATGCGCTCCGCCAGTCCATTAGTTGAAGGGTGGTATGGTGCGCTTGTAATATGTCGCATACCACATGCCTTCACAAATTCTTGGAATTCAGCCGATGTGAAACACGTTGCATTGTCTGAAACAATTGTTACTGGGAATCCAAATGTCGCAAAAGTGTGTTTCAGGCACAAGATCGTTTCGCTAGAGGTTGTAGTAGATGTGGGAAAAATTTCAACCCACTTAGAGTGTGCATCCACGATCACTAGATAGTATTTTCCATCCATTGGGCCCGCGTAGTCAATGTGTATGCGATGCCAAGGCTTCGCAGGCCATTCCCACGGATGGAGTTCAGCTTTCGTCGGTGCGGCTCGAGTGCTCAGGCACTCGCTGCATGACTTAGTTGTTTCTTCTAGGTCTTTATCCAGAAGGGGCCACCACACGTAGCTGCGAGCTAACTCCTTCATCCTGGATGATCCAGCATGACCAGAGTGAAGTTCATCCACAATGGCTTGTCTGAGGGCTTGGGGTACAATAATTCTTGCTCCCCAGAGCACACAGCCATTTTGTGTGGACAATTCGTCCCGCCTCCTAGTATACGGAGCGAGATCAGGGTCACCAATTACCGTCGAAGGCCAGCCTACTTGGCAGTATTTGTACACCTTTGAAAGTACTGGGTCCCTTAGGGTGCCGTCGCGGATGTGGGTGCTGGTGACTGGAGCTGACTCGAGGAAATTCACTAAGGACGTCCATTCCGCAGGAATAGGTGTGGCTTCCTCGGGAGTTGTCAAAGGTAGACGACTGAGAGCATCAGCTGTGCCCAACAGCACGCCGGACCGGTGACGCAAGGTGAACTTGTAGGACTGCAGTAGTAAAGCCCACCTTTGAATGCGCCCGGATGCCATCGGAGGAATGCTTCTACCCGGATCAAATAGTCCTAACAAAGGTTTGTGGTCCGTAACCACAGTCAAATCCTGTCCCCACAGGTAGCAATGAAATTTTCGAAGTGCGAACACCATAGCTAGGGCTTCTTTTTCAGTTTGAGAGTAGTTGCGTTCTGTTGCTGTTAGAGTTCGGGAGGCAAAATAGGCGGGGCGTTCAATCCCATCAATAAGGTGACACAGCACCGCTCCCACACCATACGCACTACTGTCAGCCACTACCACTATGGGTTTCTGAGGGTCAAAGTGGACTAGAGTCTGAGAGTCCAGGAGGGCTTGTTTAGATTTCTGGAAGGCTCTCTCCTGACTTGCATACCATTTCCAAGGGGTTTTGTCTCTCAGTAAGGTATTAAGGGGCTCCAGCATAGTTGCAGATGATTTTAGAAATTTCCTATAGAAATTTAGCAGCCCAAGGTAGGCTCTCAGTTGAGTTACATTAGTAGGAGCTGGTGCATTCTGGATTGCTGCTACCTTCTCTGCAGTGGGGTGCAACCCATCCTTGTCAATGTGGTATCCAATGTAGGATACCTGTGGCACTCCAATTTGGCATTTATCCATTTTCAGTTTTAGTCCTGCCTCCTGTAGTTTAGATAAGACTTGATAGAGACGCTTGTTGTGCTCTTGCTCATTAGTGGCACTCACCAGGACGTCATCCAGGTAGCAGAACACTCCTGGGAGGCCCTGCAATAGTCCTTCCATGGCACGCTGGAAGATTCCAGGTGCGGACGCAATTCCAAAACTGAGACGGTTGTAGGCAAATAAACCTCTGTGGGTGTTTATTACCGTGAGTTCCTTGGAGTCTTCATCCAAGGGTAGTTGGGCGTATGCCTGAGACATATCTAGCTTGGAGTATATAACTCCTCCTGCTAACCCGCTGAATAGATCTTCCACTCTGGGTATAGGGTAGGTATCAAGCCTAGTGGCTCTGTTGACTGTTAATTTGTAGTCCCCACAGATGCGGATGCTTTGATCAGCCTTGAGCACAGGGACGATCGCCGCTGCCCATCTCGAGTATTGTACAGGGGTGAGGATACCTTCCTGCACCAGTCTATCAAGTTCTGCCTCCACCTTAGGTCTCAGTGTGTAAGGCACGTTCCTGGCCTTACAAAACTTTGGTGGTACAGCTGGATCCACTTCTATTTTGAAATTCCTTCCCTTAAAGCAACCTAGACCTGGTTGAAAAAGGTCAGGGAATTTATTTGCTAACTCTTCAGGGCAGGTAGTCAATTTGTTGACATTATTTGAAACTATAGTTAGCCCAAGGGAATCAATCAGGTCCCTACCCAGCAAAGCTGGCCCCTCCCTGTCTACAATCACAATAGTTGCTAGTTGAGGAACCATATTACCAGATTCACGCTGGATGTTAGCTCTAATCTCTCCGCAAACTACTAGCTCCGCTCCCCCATAAGTCCTAAGCTTAACATCAGAAAGTCTCAGCTCGGGTCTGGACTTGGCTGGTGTTTTAGAGTAGGTGGCCATTGAAAGGATAGACCTGGCAGCACCTGTATCTACCTCCATCTCTAATGGCACACCATTTAGTAACAATTTTATTTTGATTGGGGGTTTCATTTCCTCGGCTATTGAGAAAATCTCTCCATAACAGCCTAGATTAGCAACTGGATAGTCTGCACAGGCTGCATTGTTAGTTCTATTAGGGTTAGGGTGGTGTTCCCTCCCCCTTTTCTCATGCATAGCATGCACAAAATTATTTTTGTTGTCTTTAGCAGAATTTTGCTTTTTCAATTTAAAGCAACACTTCTTAAGATGGCCTTTTTGGCCACAACCATGACAAACACTGTCTTTATAGGGGCAATCTCTACGCCAGTGCAGATTACCACAGCCGCTGCATGCTGATTTGGGGCTAGCTTGAGCCTGAGTTTTGCCCTGAGGCTTAATAGCAGTTTGCTTTACTCTATGCTGGCCCACATTTAGTATGGAATTAGGTTGCCTTAACACAACCGTCTCCCTCAGTTGGGTTTCTTTGGCAGTTGCCAGATCCACGGCTTTTTTCCATGTGAGGTCATTTTCATTGAGCAAACAATTTTGAACATCATTACTGGCCACACCCAGTATTAACCTATCTAGCAGAGTTTCTTCCAGAACTTCCTGTTTGAAATTACAGGTGTCTGAAAGGGCCTTTAAGCTAGCCACAAAATCAGCAATGCTCTCCCCTTGTTTCTGGTTCCGCTTATGGAACCTAAACCTTTCAAAGATCTGGTTGCGTGTCGGCTTAAAATGCCGTCTTAACGCTTCCATGATCTCCTCATAGGTAGCATCTAAAAGTCTTTTAGGTGATAGTAGGTCTTTGGTCAACCTAACAATTTTAGGACCCACCAGAGCAATAAATGTTTTAGCTTTATTTGAATCTTCCACTTTATTAATACTAAGGAAGCAGTTTAGCCTGACTTCATATTCTGGGAATTCTTCCTCTAAAGGATTGAATTCTCCCACTGAGCCTAGCATTGGCATTTTTACCCAGCTTTACAGCTAATTATCAGATATCTACCTGAAATAGTAGTAGCAACAATATCAGTTGCAAGAGTAGCCAATTCAAGAGGCTGTAATAATACCCCTTGTTAAAAAAAAATCAGAAATTTACAGCATCAATACTCTAGTTACTGAATAATATAAATTCTGAGTTCCTTCATTAGTCTAGCCTCTCCCAATAGTTCTACAAAAAATAATCCTCGTCGCCAGTATTATAGATTGGATAGCCCTACACTAGAGCACAGCGCAGGTTCCACATAGACACCAAATAGTTATAGTACTGAACACAATACCATGCAATGACACAGCAAGTTAGGTAAATAGTTCACTCACCTCTTGGATACCTTAACTTAATACTCCATTTTCAATACTGTGGCTAGCAAGAGTAGAGCGGAGATAGACGGGAAATGTATAGTATAGGGTAGAATAGAATTAGTACATTAGTTTAGAACTTAAGAAGTTAGATACCAACCACAGTATGGTAATCATTTACACACTCGGTCAACATGTACTTCTTGTTGAACCCGAGGCCAATCGCAGACTGACTCACGAGTGTTGCCCTATCGAGCGTTGCCAACTTTCGGTCTCTCTAACTAGAACTTACACTACTCGCTATATTACAGATTTATATTGAAATAAGTGCGATTAGACGCAAGGTTTAAGGAGTATGAAATATAAAAAAATGAAACTAACTTTAGCAAAACATGTGCATGAATAATCTGCGTACTCTATTAATTTGTACGAAATTATTAAAAAGGCATTCCCATTTATTACACGTCACACATTTAAGAAAACCACTACTAGTATGTTTGTAAAGAATCATATCCCAAAATGCGTAAGGTACGATTTTGAATTGCAGAATCACTACACGCGACGGCAGTCTGTGCGTCGCCATCTTGGAAAACAAGGAACCGGCACAAAGACGCCAGCAGCTCTGTCGTGCTTTCTCACGAGTATTTCATGATCAAATTTCAATCTCGACATGAACGCTGCAAGTGTATAACTTGTAGTAAGGCACAAACTTAGTCTGATAATATAATGACTTGACACAGGAAATGAATCGTGAAACACAAAGTTTATACGTTTGTCACGTCGAATATAGCACTCGAAAATAACACATGCTAGTCTAACTTTTAACACTATTATTAAGTTCATCCCTAATTCACGACGATGAACAAATAATTAATTTTCACATGCACAAGGAAAATTTTACACTGTATACTTTACCGGGCTTCATTCTGTTTTCACACTTAACTTGTCTTTAACTTACAAGAGCGGTACGCACGCTAGAAAGTCAACGGTGAGAGTGACTCGGCAAGTGCGTTCAAGCGACGCGCTTGGCTGTTGCCACAGACAGCTGCTCTAAAACTCGAAATGTCGATTGATTTTTTTTATTTCTCATGTATTTACACACAAACTTCAATGATTACGAATTAGAAGTGTAAAATAATTAATAATAATTTAGAGTAAGATTTTCAATGCTAATAATTATTTTATTTAAGTGCGAATGGGAAAATTTATAATTCCTACGCTCTGTAGCGAATGCTACATAAACTACAAAGATATTCCCACAGTCTCCATGTCTCTGCGCTACAAGAAACCAACACTGCTAATAAAGCAAACGTTGAAGACATGCAACAAAAATCAAATGAACAATGAACAGTGGCAGATGGTGTTTGGGGACCTGGTCGCATCTTTGTATGACAACTGCAATCAAATATACACGGATGGGTCGGTGTGCAGTGGTGCTGCTAGCTGTGGTGACTACTCTTGTAACTTCCAACTGAAAGCAAGGCTCCCAGAACATTCCAGCATCTTCACAGCAGAATTATATGCCATTTACATTGCATTAAAATATATATCCAAGCAACCAAAAAAGCATATTATCTTCACAGACTCCCTAAGTGCCATCCAACCTTGACCACACAGCAGAGCAAATCTCACTACCTGATCCAGTGGATCATAGACTTGATTGTACAGTTCTCTCCAGGATCAATAGTAATTGAATGGGTCCCAAGCCACTGTGGCATCAAGGGGAATGAAGCTGCGGATGCGCTGGCAAAACAAGCACTCGACCTACGGCTCAAAGTAGACATTCCCCTGTGCACCAAGGATTTCCTGGAAAAAATAAGCTTTTCTATAGGAGAGAGTGGGAAAACAATTAGGCAAAGCTCCCTCTACACTTACGCTGCTTCAAGCCTTGCATTAGCAACACAATACCACCAAATCTCTCAAGGTCTCAACAAGTGGCGGTGACAAGGATCCGGCTGGGGGTATGCCTGCTGAGCCGTGGGCACTTTTATACAAATTCATCTCCCGCTACGTGCAGTAGATGCAATCGAACAGAGGATCTGCGCCACCTGTTTATGGAGTGCCCAGCATATGCATCAGAAAGAAGATGCTTGTTGGAAGCATGCCACAAAGAAGGACTGCCAGTCACCTGGGAAGCCATTATAAGCCCCAAGTTCCCAGCACAAGCAATTGCCACTTTCTTGGCAACCACGGGCAAGATGCCCTGCATTTGAGCTGCTGAAACTGTAGCGGTCAAGGGCGCCCGGGCCTCTACTGGTGGGACGCCATATTCCAACAAGTAACAAGTAAAGATCATCCTGCCCACGTCTATCTTGCCTAAACCATTCTGTTCTTCTCTTAGGACTCCTAATTCCTCAGCTAAATGTGTCATTCTCTCATTCAAAATGACGCAAAAATCTTGCATACAGTGTCAGCAAGTGCGATTGGTCTGTAATTTTTAAATACATTACTGTACTCCACACCTCCCATGATCCTAAATGTTTTCTTTTGTTCTTCACAGGCTAGCCCCTAGCGATCTTTCGAATCTTGATCTGCGAAGCTTATTTCCCGCCCTCTTTCGGATAATACAATGACCACTGATGGGTAGGAGTGTTATGATATATATAATCACTAGGGTTCTTCTTTTAATCTTGAGTTTTGTTAACTATAGGCGTTATTAGAAAATAAACTACATCGTTCGAAATCAGTGTTATTTCAATATGTGGTTAGAAAAGCATTAGTTAAATTTTTCCTGCAGAGTGAATGATAACAGGTTGTTTCCTGTAATCGTAATAATTTACGATTACATGTTGTAGTTCAATATTTTAAATGATTTGTGTAAATAATTTTAGCAATAAAGGTGTCTTTGTGCCTGAATGACACCCTTCAAAGAGCTTCATTTGTGTCTTTGAGAGGAAATATTAGGGACATCTCTAAGTTAGAGCTAACTAATAGGAGTAGGTACTATTGAAAATTAAAAATATTATTTTAAATGATGGCTAACAATTGATTCCCTTAAAATCGTGTGATGTTCATTAGGGTGAAAGAAATTTTAAAAATATAGCTCATCTTAAATTATTTGCTTTGTTGATTGCTTGTTGATGAGCTATACCCTGGCAGAGTTTTTATGCATTAATTAAATCATCTGTAGACAATGAAATAGCTTATATATTATATAGTATTGGTAAATGTTGAGGACTTGACCATATTCGATTTTCCACTCTTTGATCAATAAAGATTGTTGATGAGACCAAAATAAACAAGGGTAAATGTTGAGGACTTGACCATAATCGATTTTCCACTTTTTGATCAACAAAGATTGTTGATCAGACCAAAATAAACAAGTTTTCTTCAATGCACTTTCCGGCGGAAATGAGTATTTTAAAAGTTATGGCGTTAAATGAGTTACCGGAACTCCAGTGTGCATCACCCTATTACAAACGTAAAGAGGTTGGGTCATGAGGGGTAGCCACAGTTCTTTTAGTTTTATAGTTTTCACTAGAAGAACTGTTGCTACTCCTCACAACCCAACCTCTTTACGTTTGTAATAGGGGGTTTGCTCGGTAAATCTGAAGGAGATGACAGTTGTTGATTTTTCACTTTTTGGTGCCTGAACCAAATTAATTGAATCAAAATAAACAAGTTTTCTTCTATTCTTTTTTCGTCTCAAATGAGTATTTTACGATTTATAGCGGTAAGTTTAGTTTCGTCGTTGATGACGAATGCGCTCGAATAAACAGCTACTCATCGATTTTTGAATTTTTGTTGCTTGGAACATGGTAATAACATCGAAATAAACAACTTTTATTCTATACACTTTTTTCGTCAAATGAGTATTAAACGAGGTATAGCGGTAGGTTTGGTTTCGTCTTTCAAGACAGAGCGCTGGAAGCGAGACGCCATTGCAGTATTGCCATACAACTCGATCAAAGAATTTCTTTCCACTTCAAAGACTGGAGTTGCGGTAAGTCATTTACCGCTATAACTAATAAAATACTAATTTGAGACAAAAAGTGCATAAAAGAAAACTTGTTTATTTCGATCTAATTAACTATGCTAAGGCATCGAAATTTACAAAATCGACAACTGTCATCTCCTTCAGATTTACCGTTTGCTCTTTGTCGGCTTGGTTGGCGCGCGGGAACGCCTGTTTACTTCCACGTCGGACCGTGCGGTGTATTTTTCCTCGCCTCAAACACTGGAGTTACGGTAACTCATTTAATGCCATAACTTTTAAAATACTTATTTCCGCCGGAAAGTGCATTGAATAAAACTTGTTTATTTTGGTCTCATCAACAATCTTTATTGATCAAAGAGTGGAAAATCGATTATGGTCAAGTCCTCAACATTTACCTAAACAAGTTTTCTTCAATGCACTTTCCGGCGGAAATAAGTATTTTAAAAGTTATGGCAATAAATGAGTTACCGTAATTCCAGTGTTTGAGGCGAGGAAAAATACACCGCGCGATCCGACGTGAAAGTAAACAGGCGTTCCCGCGCGCCAACCAAGCCGACGAAGAGCAAACCCCCTATTACAAACGTTAAGAGGTTGGGTCGTGAGGGGTAGCGACAGTTCTTTTAGTGAAAACTATAAAACTAAAAGAACTATGGCTACCCCTCACGACCCAACCTCTCTACGTTTGTAATAGGGTGATGCACACTGGAGTTCCGGTAACTCATTTAACGCCATAACTTTTAAAATACTCATTTTTGCCAGAAAGTGCATTGAAGAAAACTTATTTATTTTGGTCTGATCAACAATCTTTGTCGATCAAAAAGTGGAAAATCGATTATGGTCAAGTCCTCAACATTTACCATAGCATTAATTACTCTTGAGTTTTTACATCTGAGGGTTTCAATAGACTTTGAGGTAACTTGAATGTTGAGGACTTGACCATAATTGATGTTCTAGTTTTGGATGCCTTAATATTGTTAATGAGATCAAAATAAATAAGTTTTCTTCAATGCACTTTCCGTCGGAAATTAGTATTTTACAAGTTATAGCGTAAATGAGTTACCAGAACTCCAGTGTTTGAGGCGGGAAAAAATATACCACGCGGTCCGACGTGAAAGTAAACAGGCCTTGCCGCGCGCCAACCAAGCCGACTTTGCCATAACTCCACTGTTTGAGGCGGGAACAAATAAATGAGAAGCAAACCCCCTATTACAAACATAAAGAGGTTGGGTTGTGAGGGGTAGCCACAGTTCTTCTAATTAAAATGTTAAATAAAGTAATCAGATTCACACAAAACACATGTAACTTAGCCATGACCGTTGCTTCAACGTAACTGGCAGCCTTGAGATGACCGCAGGTCTGTAACTTCAACCCCGGTATGTTGTGGGTTTGACGTATCTGGGAACATTCGAATTAAGTCGTTTGGATTGACAATATAACTTGTCATCTCATTATCTATGTTAATGCATACTAGAATTTCACTTTATTTATAATTTTCACTAAAAGAACTGTGGCTATCCCTCACAACCCAACCACTTAACATTTGTTATAGGGTGATGCTTCCCTTAATTATTTATTCCCGCCTCAAAAACTGGAGTTCAGGCAACTCATTTACCGCTATAACTTTTAAAATACTTGTTTCAGACGGAAAGTGCATTGAAGAAAACTTGTTTATTTTGATCTCATTAACAATATTTAGGCATAGAAAATTTGAAAATCAATTATGGTCAAGTCCTCAACATTTACCGACTTTGAGGATAGCGAACCATTTTTCCTTATGTAATATTAGAAAATTTTTAAAAAGTATATCAGGAGTGAAATACGTCAATAGGAATGCAGTTTAGGGGATCCACAGAAATTAGGAATTCCATTCCAAATAATCACGGTCAATATTTACTTTAATGTTGTCAACGATTTTCATAATTTTGTAGCTATAGATAGGTAATATAGTCGATTTTAAGATGTTTTATAAGATTGACAATGTGCCTGGAAATGCTTAGTTTTCGAGTTATTTAAGTTTGAAGTTATACAAATGGCGCTCCTGAATGTTTTTTTGGTCAATATTGAATATAATGTTGTCAACAAATTTCATAATTTCGTAGGTATAGATAGGTAATATAGTTGATTTAAGACGTTTTACATGAATAACAATGTGCCCGGAAATGCTTATTTTTGGAGATATTTAACTTTGAAGTTATAGGAACGTCGTTTATAAAATTGAACAAACGGAGAGGTAAAAAGCAGAAATCCGGTTCTGACGTAACGATAGGTAAGGTTAGGTTTGGTAAAGTTAATTTAGTTAAGTATTCTAACCTAAGTAAGCCTAATATATCTTAATTTAACTCAACGATACCGAGGCCGATGACTCCCTTAAAAAAACTTGGCATGGTCCGCGTCCGCAAAACGCCGGAAGAGCCATACCGAAACTGCCGTTAATGCTATTCTTACCTGTCGTTATTTATCCTATATCTCCTAAACTAAGCATTTCCGGGCATATTGTCATTCATGTAAAACGTCTTAAAATAGACTATATTACCTATCTATACCTACGAAATTATGAAATTCGTTGACAACATTATATTCAATATTGACCTTTTTTTTTGCGCAGAAGCAGTCATTGTTTTTGCAATAGAAATGGAAGCTAACCCCCTATTACAAACGTAAAGAGGTTGGGTCGTGAGGGGTAGCCACAGTTTTTATAGTGAAAATTATAAATAAAGATTGCTAGTGACGTTTGTTTACATTGACTCAAAGATGTCTGCCGCCATCTTGGGTACTGGGTGGCACCATGGCGGCAGCCACCTTGGAGTTGATGTAAACGGACGTTACTAGAAACCTTTATTTATAATTTTCACTAAAAGAACTGTGGCTACCCCTCACGACCCCACCTGTTTACGTTTGTAATTGGGGGTTAGCTTCCGTTATTAGTTGAATTATGCTAGCCGCGCGCGCGCTTCCATGGCGCACAAGCCAGCTTCAAAGTTGAATAATTCGAAAATAACGTATCACCAAGCAGAATGTCATTCGTGTGAAACATTCGTAAATGTGTTCCTCTATTGATTCTTTTCAACAAAATAATGAAAATCGTTGATAACATTAAAGTTATTATTGACCAGAATCACTAAAGGAAACCATTTAAAAATGTTTTACAAAAGTGACATTCTGCTTGTGATAGTGCATAAAAGAAACTTGTTTATTTTATTTCAATCTAAGGTAATTAACTATGTTTAGGCACCGAAAACAAGGAAAATGGATTACTGTCCTTTTTCTTTACAAATACCCTGTATATAAAGACTGCCAACTCTATACGTGATCATGTAGTAAAGTGTCGCAAATATCATCCTTTAAAAATATCAGCATGTCAAAAAAACAAAGCTTGGGTGCATAATTTTCCTCAGTTCCTGTGCCGGATTTTGCAGATTTATCATTGCAGAAGCTTCTTTCCAATATTGTACCCTCAATGTCTGTATTTTTTCATTAAACATTGATGATCGAAAAGTTAGGTAGTTTCCCTATCTGTTGGTAGACGTCTTCTTTTACTGATCTATTTTTATATGAATCCAGCTTTGTATTCCTTAAGCATGGATACTGCTTGGAATTATTAATCAAGGTGGAAACCTCATCACGTGACAAGAGGGAGTGCGGCATTGTCACAATCTCCCTTCGCAACGTCTGGATCATCGCTACCGAGCTTATACACGCGCACTCTTCACCGTCACTGTTCGTTTTCACTGACGCTGATAAGGGAAAATATCTAATTTGCTTGATGTGACGGTGATAAAGATCGGTGCCGCTCACAAAATTAGGGTCATTTGGCTTGCAGTAGGAGAAGCTTAGCTGCAGTGGGCGGGTCTAAGCGACGCTCATAAGAATTGGTAACGGTGAAGAGTACTCGTGTATAAGGGCCTTAACAGTAATTTATTGACATTAAAAGTGCCTGTAGTCATAAAGTATATTCAAATCATATTCTAATATAACTATTTCATGTGCGAGTTTAAACCGTAATTGTTTAATTTAATTGCATAAGTATACATATTTTTTTCTTATTGTAAATCTTTTCCAGACTTGAACCAATTGTTTATAGGATGAATGAGGACATCTCACTTTTTGATTTTTGAATTTTTGTTTTATGTGAAGTGTTAATTACATCAAAATAAACAACTTTTTTCTATACACTTTCCGTCGCAGATGAGTATTTAATGAGTTGTAGCAATGACGTAAAACATAACTAATCTAACCCAACCCAACCTAATGTAACCTAACCTAACGGTCACTCGCACGCTTTCGAGCTGGCAGGACAGTCTTTCTATTGGTGCGCTGCAATTTTTCCCGCTTGTAAGACTGGATTTGCTCTAATTAACCCTACTGCTATAACTCGTTTAATACCAATTTTTGACTGAAAGTGTATGGAAGAAAAGTTATTCATTTTGATATGATCAACAAATACCGTTTCTAGTAATCACCTAAATAGGCTCCCTATTTTTGATGGATTTTATGTTATCAAAATGTGTATATGATTTTATATTAGTGCAAATGAACTGCAGATGGAGCAAAAATTGAATCTTGTAGTTGACTTCAGCTTACTGTTCAGCCTACAGGATAGAATTTTGGAATAGGGAGTTCCTTTACATAATTGAAAGGGCTAATTATTCATTCAGTCTGGTTAGAAAATTTTGAAAAATAAGTACTCAATCATTCTCAGATATCAAATTTCCTCCATAAAAAATAATGGGTAATGCAATTAATGTGTTCCAGGGCCCCTCATTAGGGGCTGCATTTGTAGCATCCTTTCCCAGATGAAAGTTTCACTGATGCGTAGTGATGCAAAAAAAAAACGGTTTTATTTGATTGCATTTTTTTTTGCAAAAAAAACGTGTTTTTTATGCGTTTTTTTTTTTTTTGCTTTTTTTTGCACACCTAAATTTTGTCAAGCATATGTCTGGGTTTTTTTTTGTACTCCTATAATATATTGATATCCATGTTTTTTAGTCATTTTATTGTTATAAAAACATCAAAAAGAAACCATACAGTAAAAGTGGTGGCAGATAACCCACAATTATCTAGAGGTGTCTAAGAGGAACAGCAGGAGCCACAGAACTTATATTGATGGTGTCAAAATTCAGAGCTTACTATCTCTACTATGTCTGATTTTATTTTCATGTGACCATAAAAATCAGACTTTGCAGAGATAATAAGCTCTGAATTTTGACTCCATCAATATAAGTTCTGTGGCTCCTGCTGTACCTCTTAGGTAATTGTGGGTTATCTGCCACCACTTTTAACTGTATGGTTTCTTTTTTATGTTTTCATTACAAAAAATGACTAAAAACCATAGATATTAATATATTTTAGGTGACCAAAAAAATATGCTGTTTTTTTAAAACATATTTTTTTCCCAAAAATTTTGACTAATATAAATGAATATTAATATTTTTTCTGGTACCATGCTGTTTTTTTTACAAAGAATCATGACTAAAAACAATATATTTTATATGACCTAAAAAGCCCCATGCAATTTAAAAAAAACGTTATTTACTAAAAAATCATGACTGAAATAACATGAATAATATATTTATGAGACCAAAAAAATGTTTTTGTACTAAAAAATCATGACTAAAAAACATGAACATATATATATATGAGGCCTAAAAAGAGCCCCATGCTGTTTTTTAAAAATTGTTTTTTTTAACAATGATGTATAAGAAAACCTGGATATGAATATATTTTATGTGACCAAAAAACCATGCTGTTTTATTTTATGTATTTTTCATAATAAATCGTGTCTTAAAATCATGGATATTAACATATTTTATGTTACCAAAAAAATCATTGTTTTTTTAATACATGTTTTTTATAAAAAGTTATTATTATTCATTTTTTGGTCACGACTTCTCTGTAAAAAAAAACAACCCCTCAGGGGGATACAATTATTGTATCTATGGGAACTAGCGCTCCCAGGGGGACAATGTGAGGGCCCAAGCTGAGAGTTAGGTAGGCCTCCTTTTTGTTGAAATAAAAGGTTTTTGTTATGTTGAGGACCACCTTTTTTCGGTTCAATGCTGTCCTGTTTTTCAGCACCTACTACTGTCTTCTCCAACTTTGATCTTGTTTCATAATCTTCCTTCCTCTTTTTGGATTGCATTTGTTGCTGGGTAGGGAGGCTAAAACTAATGACTAATCTAATCTGTAAACAAAACATGGATATTAATTTATTTTATGTGACCAAAAAACGATGCTTTTTGAAAAAAAGATTTTTCACAAAAAACATGAGTGTTATTAAATTTTATCTGACCAAAAAAAACATGACCTTTTAAAAACGATGTTTTTTTCACAAAAACTCGTTAATATCCATGTTTTTTAGTCATGATTTTTTTGGTAAAGAAAACATGATTTGAAAAAAAACAGCATGATTTTTTTGGCACATAAAATATATTAATATCCACATTTTATAACCATGATTTTTCTGTAAAAATGATGTTTTTCAAAAAAACAGCATGGTTTATGGTAAAATAAAGTATAATAATATCCGTGTTTTTTAGTCATGACATTTTTGTAACAAAAACATTCAAAAAACAGCATGGATTTTTTGATCACATAAGATATATTAATATCCATTAGAACCGTACCAGGTCTTAGAATAAAATATCCACAAAGAATCTATTCACTCTATAAAACCTTTCGGAGACTAGCTCCATCTTCAGTAAGTCATTCAGTCAAATGTTTTTCAAAGGAACAGTGAAAATTCATTGTGCATTTCTCCAAATTTTACTGAATGACCAGGGTGCGTACAGGCATGGAGAAGCATGGAAAGTAGTTGAATTTTGAAAATAGAATTCAAGGCCTCGAAAGTAGTGGAATTTTAAAAATGGTCATTGAAAGTCAGGAAATTTTAGGATTTTCGTGAAAAGAAAATTTTACTGTTGAAAATTTTCGTTCCGTTTGGTCCGCGTTGAGCGAGGCGTTGTCAGTAACCTTCGAGTGTTACTTGGGCTCTGATTGGTTGATACAGCTACGTCTTTAGTGTCCGCGATTTTGATTGGTTCTCAGGCGTCACGTGAAACCAAACGCGCTCAGTGTGACTGAAGACACGCGCTCGCTCGGACCATTGTTGACCTGTCGCCACTGTTGAACATTTTTTGAGCTGAGTTTTTATCATCGGTCTTGACCATCCCGTGTGTGTGTGTGTGACTAGAGTTACGGTGCCGAGACTGAGCTGAGGAATTATCGTCATGCCAGGCAGTTGTTCTTTCAACAACTTGTGGTTGCGAGACAAAGACTTTCAACAATGGATAGCACCGCATCCCAAACTGAAAACAATGGCGGTTTGCACCGCGTGCGAGTCGGAGTTCGACATCGCCAACAATGGAATAGCGGCGGTGAGGAGTCATGCAAAAGGAACAAAGCATGCCAAGAACGTGAAAGCTCAGACGACGAGACTTGCCAACCCGAAGATCGGGGATTTTTTGTTGAGATTGTTGAGATTGTTGAGAAGTCACCTTTGAAGTTCGGGTTGGCCCGAAACATGGGCTGGCTGGTGCCAAGTGTCTTTGTGGATCGCACAAAGAGAGAGAAGACCAAGTCCATGCTGAAAAACTGTCTGCAGCTGCTCAGCGATGCTAAGAGGCTACCACAGGGTGACATCGATGAGGTGATGAGCCAGTTTTCAGAGTTCTTTGATGAGGCACAGAGGAAGATCAGCACTTTCAACAGTTTTCAGCAAGACACTGATTGGCTAGATGTCTTCTGGAGCAGCCAGCTGGCCACATCCTCCCTCAAGAAACTGTGGCTGGTTGTGAAGATGCTACTGGTCCTGTCACATGGCCAGGCTTCAGTGGAAAGGGGCTTTTCTGTGAGCAAGCAGCTCATGGAAGTCAACATGGGTGAGAACACCATCATGGCGCAGAGAGTGGTCATGGACCACATCAAACATGTAGGAGGTATCTCCAAGGTTGACATTTCCAAGAAACTCCTCTTTTCAGCTTCACAGGGCAGACAGCGCTATCAACACTACCTGGATCAAAAGAAGGAAGAGGCAGAGAAGCAGAAGAAGGGAGAGAACTGGATGAAGTGGAGAACCTGAAGACAAAACGGAAGAGGATGGAGGAGAGTCTGCAAGCGCTGGTGGAGGATGCTGACAGCTTTGCACGGAAGGCAGAGGACAAGAATGATTTGCGCCTACTGGCAAAGTCAAATGCATTGAGGAAATCAGCCAAAGACAAGCAAGAACAACTCAAGGGGCTGAATGCGGAAATTAATGACAAACTTAATGCACTGGCAAATGCATAGCAGATGCTATTGAACTGTCCAGCATGACTGTTTGGTGTTGTGACAATCATTTACACATTTATGAAAACAAGACCTGCAAGTAATGATGAATGTTCTGTGAAGTTTATGACTGAAATACATTTATTGTGCTGCAATTTAACTTTGTGTGACATTATTTTGGGCAGAGAGAGGTAGTGAAAATGTGATTTGGTTGGCATAAAAAATCATGAAAAAGTAGTGAAATTTTGAACCTCAGAGCCTGTACGCACCCTGAATTATGACTGAGGATGGAGCTGGTCTCCAAAAGGTTTTATGGAGTGAATAGATTCTTTGTAGAAATTTTATTCGAAGACCTAGTACAGTTTTAATAAACATGATTTCAATATTAACAGCATTCTTTGTTTATAAGTTTCTTAAGACAATTCGATTAAAGAAAAATAACTTTCCTGATATTTATATCCGTGTTTTTTAGTCATGATTTTTTATAAATGTTTTATTAAAAAAAATTTTTTGGTCCCGTAAAATATAGGTAATAGCCATGTTTTATAGTCAAGATTTTTCTGTTAAAAACAATGTTAAAAAAACAGCATTGGATTTTTAAGGTCACAAATATATTAATATCAATGGTTTTTATTTATAATTTTGTATAAATAACATTTTTTTAAAAAACAACATGGTTTTTTAGTCGCATCTCTATCAACGACCATAAGTAAAGATATGTTATTATAACACACCATTTTGGGAGTTAAAGGTCATTCACATTTATTGTAAAATAAATGAAATATCAAAGCATGAAACTGCAGAAAATGAAAAATTTCATAAAACCATGGAAAACCATCAATTAAGAAGTATGCTGTTTTATTTTGAAATTTGACATGAAAACAAATAATGTAATGTGGTTCTTGTTCTTGCTGAGTTATTTTCAGACAAAATATTAAAAAAAAACCAAAATATCCACGTTTTTTTGGCCACGGTTTTTTTTGTAAAAAAAACGTGTTTTTTTTAAAAAAAAATGGCATGGTTTTTTTTTGAGTCACATCTCTACTGATGCGATCATGTAACTGTTTGTCATTTTCAAAGATAGCTATAATTTCTCTGCTTCTTCCAATATCTTTGACCTTTTCTCAATCAATGAGATCACTCCTATTGTAAAATTTGCACCTTTGTGCTCTTTTTCTTGAATAATGTTGAAATGATTGATTTAGCAATGCTGTATTTTGTAACATAATCCAAAACATGCCCTCTTGAATTTTTCAATGATTTCCCTCTTCAGTGTGATTGTTGTTCTAACATTCTCCCTTTTCACTTGCCCATGGTCTTTAACATTCTTCTTAAAGCCCATTTTTAATGATTTAAAATACAAGTTAACCAAATTCACAAGAAAATAAATTGCGTATAATGCTGTGTAAGTTTACACGAGACTAGAACTATAGACAACGCTTGGTTTAAGTTGGCTTCAGGGCCAAAAATCACTCATGTTTTTTGGTCAACTATGTACGATTTGTACAATCTTTGTGCTGTTTGACTTCAAAGGTCAAATTTCAAATTTTCAATAACTTATACCAAATTAAGATAGCACAGCTATTAAATAGCTACCTATGGTATACATAGCCTGAAATATTATTCCATATAGATAGGCTGGAGGATTATATTGCGTTTGGCTACTCCAGTTAGGAAACAGGACTTACGGAACAGTTGGTTATAAACTCAGTCACATAAAAAGTCTTGAGTTATGTGCAACTAGAAGGATACAAATTAAAATTTCTTTCAAATTTTCCTAAGCAATCAAGAAAATAGTTCAAACTTTTCTCAAGTTCAATTTGTTTTATAAAACAACAAATCTGTTTTATAAGAAGTTTGTTTATTTGAAAAGATTTTAAGTTACTGAAATGTGTAAATTTTAAGTTTCTTTATTGCCATTGTAAAAATGATTAGGTTAATAAACAGTAAATAATTCAAGGATTTTAACTTTTCAAAGATTGAATTCAGCTAGGGGCTTCAACTTTTTAACCAAATTAGGTTGCAATAAAGGAATCAAACGGTTTTGCCCGATGAAATATTAAAAAAATCTATGAAAAATATGTAAGGAGTGATAACATGTTAATGACGTTCAAATAGACATTTATAGCCATAACGTTTTTAGAATTTATTTATACAAGCCCCTTTCAGCCAGAATCCAGATTTTTTATTGCTTCATTTGCTAGAGATATGCTTACTTTACAAGCTGTCAAATTTGAAGAACGATCTGAGCATCGCATGTGGGGAAAGGGGGGAGGTATCCAATCAGCAGCCAGTGCCGACATGTACCATGACCCTGAAAAAAGTTTTTTGTGATTTTTCTTGCTTTATCCAATGCAGAAGTACTTATGTTACAAACTAAAGGAGGTTCAGAACGTTCTCTGCTTCTTGAGAGGAGGAAGGGGGGTGGACTTGAATGCAGCTGCTAGCGCTAGACTGTCACCGCACTAGACACGAACAAGAAATGTCTGGATTTTGTTTTCTTGGCCTATTCAACACAGAACTTCTTAGTTTACAATCGAGCAAAGCTACACAACGTTCTTTGCTCGATGAGAGGGAGCTTAACTTAAACATATAAACATATTACACTATTTAATTTGAATGAATGAAAACATAAAATAAAATAAATTCTATAACTCAACATAACAGAAACTTTAGGGTGATCATCCCAGTTCGAATTTTTTCGTCCAATTCGTTTGAAAATTGGCCAGTGTATTTATTTTTTGAAAGTAAACTTTTTTTACTCATGTCACTTTTTCGACTTAGGCCTTAGTTTTTTTTATGAAAAATTAGTATTTTGGTACATTTTCATGTATATTTCAAGACGTATCTCCTCATTGAGTTTTGATGCTAGAGTGAAAGCAAAGACAGTTTTATAGAATCCTTGAAGCATTTCTAACAAGAAAATAAAGGAAAATTTTACCATTTTTAAATTTTTTTTGTTACAAGCGATATTATATTAGATTACAAAAAATCATTTTTAGGCTTAGAGCTGTATAACTTTTTTCTTTATCAAATTTTGAAAAAAGCCTTCATTCTATTTGTTAGAAATGTTCTATGGATTCTAAAACTGTCTTTGGTTTTGTTCTAGCGTCAAAACTCAATGAAGAGATACGGTTTGAATGTTGAAAGTTATTTGTTTTGGGTTTAAGGGGACCGTCTAGTCAGAAGTCCAAAATTGGCAGAAATTTTTTTTTATTGCTTAATCCAGTAAAGCAGTGCACAATTGATAAGCAGTAAAAAATTTGGAAGCATCTGAAGCACCTGAGGCGAGTAAAAGAAGGGAGAAGAAGAGGCGGGGGAGGGTCGCATGACATGTCAGCGCTCATGTGCCAAATTATTTTACTTAGATATTGCTCACCTAATGTTCATTTCTAAAGACATGTGTATTTATCACTCAGCTCTTCAAAAAATTTTACAATTTGTCAACGTCGATCTTGGTACCTCCCATAGACCTCCACCCCACCCCACCCCCCTCCCCACCCCCACCTATGCTGTAGACATAAATAGGACTGTTGGTCGCGCAGCTGGTCAATATGAGATAAAGGCCGACGCGGTTATGATGTCAAACGACTAGCTGAATCTGCTTGTCTAGCTCAGTAGCTGGACTGCATCTGCTAAGTTCAGTTAGGATTGATGCGCTCCTCAGGTACACTTGAGCTATGCATCCTCCTGATCCTCATGCTTGGTACCTGGCCCCTGGTACCACTTGTGCTACTAGTTTTGACAAGGAACCACAAAATACTACGGTGAAAGATTGCCAAAGTCAAGACAATATTTCAGAAAGCTTTCATAACGTCAACTGCGCTGATATCTCAGAGCAATATAGCTTGTAAATGAGAAAAATTTTTTCTATACTAAAATGCATTTATTGAACAACTCAAATGTCAATATTCAAGCCACTTCTTCTCAGAAACCAGTTATTGTAATGTTTTTGGTATCATTGGATGTGCAAAGAGTTGCTGCATAAAGAGTCAGCGAATCTCATTGAATTTCATGGTGGTATTTTAGTTACTTAAAAAAATCTACAGAAAAATGAATGACACTTTGAAAAAAAAATTTATAACACCATAAAAACTAAACTATTATGAATTTCAAAATAATCCTCTGACTCCTTATGCAGCAACCCTATGTGCATCCAATGAGATACTTAGATTATTACTTTATGTTAACAACTTTTTGAGAAGAAGTGGCTTGAAAAATTTCAGTTTTCCTGCCCACTTTCTTCCCAATATCTGCGCCATTATGGCAAAAATGGAAAAAATTGTTAGATGCAGCCCCTATTTATTTTCCAAAATACTTACGTATGCCAAATTTCATAGATCTAGATACCATACAAAAAACGGGACGGCCATTTTCTTGATTCTGACTAGACGGTCCCCTTAACTTCCATATTATTGTTATTGATTCAAATTATATTGTTGATTAGGATTTAGAGGTCCTTGAGAAATAGTTCACAAAATTATGCTGAACTGCTACATATAGTGTCTAATTGTTGTTGTGGCCAGGCATAATTGTTCCCTGATATTCTCCCCTGATTGTGTATACCAGAATTCTGAATTATTAAATGCAGCCTTGTAAATATTGTGTCTTTATGCCTTTGTTTGTATTTCAGCTGGGTTCATGCTAAGTATGAATTGAGTAGACTGTGGCAATGACTGACAAAACTGAAGGTAAGAGCTCAGGCTCTGAGTTCACAGATGAGCAGCTGCTCAGAATGATGTTGTCAGACTCATCTGCTGAGAAGACTGCTGCTCACATAAACATTATCAGGTGAGTTAGCAAGTATTGGCGTAGTGTTTCAAGTGCTCACCATCGTTGTGCTTAAATGGTCCTCAGTTCAATGTACTCACAATGGATGAGATGCTTGCATGTTGCTCAAAAAAGACTGAAAAATGGAAAGACCTTTCAAAAAAACTTTGGATTTGGTCTTTAAGTACTAGAAGTGAAGATAAGTTAAAGCCTTGGTGCTATGTATCTGGTCAAAAAAGTTTTAGATGATGTTTTAAAGTAAAGCTACAGCTCTTTGATTGAAAACCATGTAGAATAAGTGGTATTCATATTGGAAGTGATAGTATTCGAGTCAATTTGTAATGCTTATATTTGTTTTATGTTAATGAAGTAGTCATGAATTTTGAACATTCTAATTTTATCAAAATGTTACAGTACTGATAATATTTTTTCAAGTGCGTTAGGTACAATTATTGTATCAGTGGAAATTGGTACTCACAGGGGAAAATATTCCAAGCTGAAAGTTAAGAAGGCTGTTTTTTTTTAAAGAGATTAGTATTTTTGTTTGGTTTTGATAAGAGCCATCATTTTTTATTCACTGCTGTCCTGTTTTTCAGCAACTATATATTTTTTATTTTTTATCCTGTTTCATAACTTTTTCTAATTTGCCATTTCTATTTGCAAGGGATCTTGGAAGGGGAGAATAATCTTGATGCATAGATGTTGTTGTTTTAAGGGCACGGTCTGGGTCGAATTTTAAATAATGGTAAATTTACGGTTTATGAACTCATCTTACAGTGAATTTTTTTGCGCTTCTAACGGTATAAATTGCTTTCAAGTACGTACATTGGTTCGTCTCCTAGACGGAGTAGAAGATGCGCAGTAACGTGACCTCCCCTCAGGGGGATACAATTATTGTATTTATGGGAACTAGCGCTCCCAGGGGGACAATGTGAGGGCCCAAGCTAAAGGTTAGGTAGGCTTTCTTTTGTTAAAATAGAATAGGTTTTGTTGTGTTACGGACCATCTTTTTTCAGTTCACTGCTGTCCTGTTTTTCACCGCCTACCACTTGCTTCTTCAACTTTTTCTTGTTTCATGAACTTCTTTCTTAGCTTTCTGTTTCTGTGCCCTTTCTGCATAGATTCCACGTTCCCTTAACTCCATACTAAATGGTGCCTCCTTCCTTCCTCTCTTTACATCTCATTGTTGAGGATAGGGAGGCTTAAACTAACCAATAAACTAATAAACTAGTAACGTGACCTTGGCGCGCCAGTGTATGAGTGATTCCCCCCCCCCCCCCCCCCCCCCCCCCCCTAATTACGAATCAGTTTTGGGCGTTCCTCTACAAGAATAGCAAGAGAGTTCATTCATCAGGGTTGGCACATAAAAAACCCACCCAAAAAAGCCCCAAAATAACCCACACTAAAAAAAACAACAAATAGTGTTTTTTTTTTTTTTTGGGGGGGGGTTTTATTATTGTTATTTAAATTTCACTTGTTTTCAATCTTATAGGATCAAAATGAGCTAAATATTTATCTTATCAAAAAATATACCTAAGTCATGTGCATGACCATGACAAGAAACATTGAAAAACAAAACACCAACCCTATACAAATCAAATTAGAAAAACCTTAATCTCAAAAAAAAACTTGAGAAACTAATATATTTCCATGACTTACATTTCCAAAGTAAAAAACAAAAACTGAGAAATAAATGCATATCAACTTTTTGATTACATAGACATCTGAACTTTTCCTCTGTCTCCTAGACTAACTGCTACTACAGTTTTACTGTGTTGCTCTTTCCACATCCACATCCATTTCATCACTCTCATCCACATCATTATCACTTGCCAGGTGGCGATATACTGAGACCAATTTCTGTGCGTGTTCCGATCCTAATCTATTTCTCAATTTATTCCACACACGTCCAAATGTTGAGAAAATTCTCTCAATGGATCCTGAACTTGCGGGGCAGGAATGAAGATTGCTAATAAACTTGCAGAAGCCCTCTGCTAGTGTGTTTTCAGGGATCTGCATTTTCTGCTGTTTCATATCTTGAATTTCCCACCATCGACGAGGACTCATTGTCTTGGTGATATTCTCTTTGAACATGTGTTTTGGGAAGATGTTGGAGTCCTTCAATTTATAGGAATAAAGTGCACCGATGAACTCCAGATTGTACTCAGCCAACCACTCTTCAACATCTGTCTCCTGTTCTCCTGTGAGAGCTTTGCCTGAAATAAGTCAAATTAAAATTATAGTCAGATGGGGTAAGACACAACCGTGGCCATCATGGGGTAAGAAAGTAAAGTAACAACCGGCCTACGGTGAGCATTCAAGCTGCACTGGAACAAATTTGACAATGGAATCTGTTAGAGAATTTTTTCCAGTCATTTTAGTGTTTGTTTTTATCCTGTACTGAAAAAATGAATTTTTGGCAAATTTTTTAAATAACCTATGTAAAAAAAGTTTGCAAAATAGTTATCCTTATTTCGGAAATAAGTTGTGTCATACCCCATCCAACTATATAACATGCAAACTATATCTCATAAAATTGGTCTTTGAACATTGTTAATCAATATTTTGTTTGTTCTGTTCTGTCTCAGCTATAATTATGTTTGTATGTCAGACTGTCAGTATCAGGACTATAGACCGACCGGGGTTGAAAATTTGGCCGGGGCCGGGGCTGGGGTCAACAAATTTGTCATGGCCGGGGCCGGGGTTATCATATTTACCATAGCCGGGGCCGGGGCCAGGGTTCAGACCGTGTCAGGACGTGTCACGACGACGTAATGCAAAACGCCGGTTAGTGGCTCAATGCATGTTGCGGTTGGGTGCGTAATGTTGTCAAGTCACTAAAATTTTGTAGACTTGCAGTTGCTGTGTTTGTTGAGTTAATTAATAAAGAGGTAATTATAGTAATTAAATATACCGGGTGTTCCGCAAAAATGTCCACGACTTTTTAATTGATTCTGTCTCCGCTTTAGATTAATATATTTTAATTGTCTTTTTTCACAATGTGGTAAATTTTGTTTCCTTTTCGAAAAAGTTAAGTTTTTAAAAATCATTAAATAGGCATTTTCCAGGAATCGATCTACTGAAAAAGGCAGAAAAACTAATTGTTCAAAGGAAAAGTTTTAAAAACAACTGGTGGTATTCATCTTCATTTCTCAATAACTACTGTAAACGAACGCAATTTCAAAACATCACCTCCATCATTAATAGTTCTTCGACAACTAATTGAAGAAGTGTTTCAAGAACCAAAGGAACACAGTGAAATAATCCGCAAAACTCTTCGTTCAATGGTGGCTAGAAGTAATACTTGCCTTGAGAGAAATGGAGGGTATGTCGAAGAATATTAAATTACTTTAGTTATTTAAACAATATTTAAGGTAATATTTTGTAGCACTTTTAAATTTTTGTTTGGTCGTTGTTTTGGAAAGTACAAAATAAGGAAGAATATCAACATCATTTTAAACGCTTTTCCTTTGAACAATTATTTTTTTATCCCTTTCAGTAAATCCATCAATGTAAAGTGGTTATTAAACAATTTTCAAAAACAAAGATTATTCTAAAAGAAAACAAAATTTACTCCATTGGTAAAAAAGACAACTAAAAAATGTTAATTTAACACGGAAATATAATCAATTAAAAAGCCGGGGACATTTTTGTGGGACACCAGGCATAATGACTAAAAGCAGTGCATCAGCAGTATGGGATTGCTTGTATATGTCGGTGAAGAGTGTAGGAATTGCAGTATGCACCATTTGTGAAGCAAATATACGACAAGGAACGGCTGTTGCATCTCAGAAAACTTTCTCAACTAAATCTTCATGGGGCCATCTAAAATCAACACAAAATGGTCAATTCCTGGAAGCTAAAGAAAAACCAAACAAAGAAAGAGAATTGAAAAATACAAACAAAATGAACAAGAAAAAAAACTAAATGTCTAGTATTGAAAGCAAAGCCAGTTTAGGTTGCAGCAGTGGCAAAACAGCCGATAGTAGCACGCTGTCTTCGTCTACTGGCAAACAGCCGACTTTAAAAAAAAAAACATTTACTGACTCTAAAAACTGGGTGCCTAATAATACTGACCAAATACTTGGAGAGAAATTGTTAATTTACTGGATTTGTGATGCGCTCAATCCTTACCACCCTGGGGAAAAGGAAACTTTTTGAACTTTATAGAGTTTTTGAATAATTCCATCAGAGAAGGTAATTAGAACAAGACTAATTCCGAACCTCATTATCCAAATTCAGTGTGCCATTTCAGTGGAAATACAAAAGCAAGTAAACAAAAATAGCATCTTCTCATGAGCTACTGATATTTCGATCTTTCAAGTTGAGATTCTTTCATGTCAATAACTGCGCACTGGATTATAATTACACTGGATGGTAGTATACAAACTGCTTTTTCTACTTAGTGACTGCATGTTCTTCAGGATTGCGATGAAGTCGAAAATCTCTCCAAAAGTCATTTTAAATTTTCATTAAGAAACACGTGAATTTATCACGTGCGGTTTGCCGAGCACAAAACACCTTCTTCACTCCAAATAAATCCAAGTCAAGTTAAATGTAATCCAAGTCAAGTTCAATTTAATTCAAGTCAAGTTCAAATTAATCCAATTCAAGTTCAAATTAATCCAAGTCAAGTTCTAATTAATCCAACCCTAAGATGAGTTAAAAATTGACATACTAACACGTAAATTTGAGCGGTTTTTGTGAACATTTATCTATTGGAGGTAAATATGTATCTAATGGATGTGATGAGCGAGACAATCGTTTTTTCTTTAACCAAGGAATGCATAATATTTCCGCCAGTGTTGCAATCTATGGAAAGAAAAGCTCTCGTAAAATGTGCTAGGTATCTATCATCAGGAGGTAGAGTGTGATTCAGATTTTTGACTGGCGGTAAAGATGCATGTCAGTTATAAAAACTTGGCATTATACTACTCATTAATGTTGCTTTAATATTCTACATTGATGGCAGTGTTCAAACATTCAAATATTTATGTTCAAAAGGTAATTTTATGTTACACATATACATAGTAGTTTTGAGGATTTATTTACTCATAGATCTTACATCGATCCTGAAATTTCACTTCATCATATATACATGAAATCATATATATACAAATACAAAATATTACTACTGGACGATATGCAGAATTAATCTTTAAAAGAAATATACAAATAGGATTCACTGCGTACTAATCTACTATTCCGTAATCCGTGTTAGTCGATGTGACGATATGTACATAGAATCCTCTTACAATATACAATAATAATACAAGTAACAATGATTCTAACTCAATGCGTATTTTATATGTGTGTATACAATTCAATATATATTATAATTTCAAGACTCAAATAACTTTTATGATAGTCATTTAAAGAATATTGTCACCCATATCAAGATATATTGAATGTATACCCGAACATATATTGAATTGTATACACATACATATAAAATACGCATTGAGTCAGAAACATTGTAACTTGTATTATTATAGTGTATTGTCAGAGGATCCTACATTTCTTCACATTTGTGTAATACTCATATAAACTGTAATCAAACGGAATCGTACTTTAGTACTCTGTGTATCTCATTTGTATATTACTTTTAAAGATTAAATCTACGTATCGTCCGGTGGTAATATTTTGTATTTGCATGCATATGATTCCATATATATATATATATATATGATCAAGTGAAATTTCACGTATATAAATATTTATGAGTGTAAATAAATCCTCGAAACTACTACGTGTATGTTTAACATAAAATTACCTTTTGAACATAAATATTTGAATGTTTGAACACTGCCATCAATGTCGAATTTTAAAGCAACATTAATAAGTAGTATAATGCTAAGTTTTTATTATTGACTCGCTTCTTTTACGCCGGTCAAAGATTTGAATCACACTCAGCCTCCTGATGCTGGACACTTGGCAGATTTAGCACATTTTACGACAGCTTGTTTTTATAGAGACTAGTGCACCCCCCTTTATTTGAAATAAAAAAGAGGGCGAAATGAGAGAAAGGCCTGAAGAAATTGAGAAGTACTATCTCTCAAGAGTTGATGAGGCCGCGTGAACACGGCCCGTCAAAATATATAGGGCCGGAGCTTGTATCACAGATACGCTCATCACACACTTTCGGCTGGCTTCGGACAGACAGAGAGACGGACGGACGGGGCTCTTATTATAGTATAAATTGCAACACTGGCGGAAATTTTATGTATTCCTTGCTTAAAGGAAAAACGATTGTCTTGCTTACCATATCCAATTGATACATATTTAACACAAAACTGCTCAAATTAACGAGTGATTATGTCAATTTTCAAATCAACTTAGGGTTAGATCAATTTGAATTATTTGATGTAAAAAAGGTGTAGTACAATACTAATAAACCCTGGCCAAAACCCCGGTTTAGGGCACTATTCTGCCGGGGCCGGGGTGGGCAAAAATTTTCAGGGCTTGCCGGGGCTGGGGTCAGCAAAAATGGCCGGGGCCGGGGCCCCGGTCGGTCCATAATCAGGACCCAGTATCATATCATGGTCATCATTTATATTATGTCATTTGCATTGCAGAACAGCATTGCTGCTAGAAATGAAACAAGCATTAGTAAATTATGTTAATTAAGTACCAGTCCTACGTACCTTGAAAACGATGATCTGTCATATAAGCCAAGAAGTGTTGGGGAGTCATTGCAGCATCAAATCTTTTCTGAATTGCATCTTTATACTTGGTTAGTAGTTCATTATTCAGAAGTGAACTCCAAATGTCTACAGCATCAGACAGATGAGCTGTATTGCTTTGGAGCTGAAAAAGATAATATTTTGCATGCTTTATACGTTGACCTTTGACCCTCATGTAAAAAATAAGATGTTAACATGAATAAAAAAGTAACATGACCTTTCCCTCTTTCTCAGATTTTCTCAAAATAATTGATATAAAGTTCAACAATAGGTTAATAGCATAATTATTTACCATGTCTAGTGCTTTCCCAAACAACTTTAGCTGATTGAAAAGGTTTTGCGCCTCTCTGTATATTCCAACATTGTCGACAATTTTTCCAATGTTGTCAGGAATGTCTGTGTGATCTCCTCTAATTTCTAGATAGATCTGATAGTTGGAAATGTAAGTTTCAACACATGCTAGTTGGGAATTCCACCGTGTTTTGTTGGGAAGCTGAGGAAGTTTCCCTTCTTTTTCTTTCAACCAACTCTGCAAAACACGTAAAATAATAATGAATATTCTTATTTATATGCTTGATTATTCCATAATTAAAGCCCTACATAAGTTTCAACAAAGGGTACAATGTTATAAGTTCAATTCCCAGTGTAATACTAACATAATACCAGCCGAGGATGTAATTAATCAGGTTTAGGCATACCTATTGTCTTGTAGGCTAGCTGTATATTTGTATTTTCAATCACATATTTAACAATTTTTTACTTACGTGAGGAAGGTGGTGATTCCTGAAGTATTTGCTAACTTCAACAATGTGCTTAAGGGCACGGTTCGGGTCTATTTTTGGATTATGGTCATTTTTCGGTTTATAAATTCATCTTATAGAGATTTTTCTTCCGCATCCAGCGATATAATTGGCTTTCAAGTACGTCAATTGGTTAGTCTTCTGGACGGGGTAAAAGACGCTCACTAGTGTGACCTTGGGGTGCACCAATGGATGGGTGACCTCCCTCTTCCCCTCCCATTACGAGCCAGTATTGAGTGTTTCTCTACGGGAATGGCATGAGAGTTCATTCATGGCCTTACTTGAAATGCTTTTGTACTCAAACGAAACATTCTATTACTCAGTGATTAAATATGATGGTGGAATTGAGTGTTTGTTTCGAGTCCGGCTGCTGAGTCATCAGCTAATTAGCTGGCTATGTAAACATAAACGCCTCCCGGAGTTTTAAAGCCACAGGAATGGCAATTATATCAATCGAAAGGGCTTAAAAAGAGCTACAAAGCAACACAGGTAATTGAAAAAAAAAATTAGCCAGCTTTGAAAAAAAAATGGTTAGAAAAAAAACCCTGTTGTGAAACTTGTATTTATTGACTTCTGATATGGATCCTTTCCCACTGTTTTAAAGGTACATAAGAAGGTACAGAATCGCTCATAAGACTCAATTTAAAAATCAGTAATGAACAAAAAATTTCTTTTTGGAAAAATGGTGTTTCTGCAAACTCAGTTTTTGATTTTTGAAAACCTACTCCTCCCACAGTTTTGAAGGTACAGAGATGGCGAGCATACCAATCGATAGCGCTTGAAAGGGAAAATAGATCCGGTGCAAAAGTTTTTTAATTTCAATTCACCTTAAAAATTAGAAGCAAATTATTCAAAAAAGTGGAAAAAAGGTCATTTTTAGGGAAAAAAGTTCTCAAAGCTCAAAAAATTAAATAATGGAAAAATTGTTGCACCGGATCTCTGGAAAAAGACAATTTCCTATTTATAAAATATTTTCTCAGTTCTCTGAGTTCAAAATTGTAGGAGGAGTAGGATTTTCCGCACCACATGTTTTTTCATGTTTTTTTTTTAATTTTCTTTTTCATGTATGGTTACGAAAAATACGCACAAATAAAAAAGATATTCAAAACATTTTACACCTACGGTAGATATCTCAGAAAAATCCACCGAGAACTTACAGACTTTTTCTTACCCCGAACCGTCCCCTTAAGTACAGTTCTTGGCGTAACATCCTTCTCAAGCAGATTCATGTGATGGGCAGAGCAACCATAGGTTACCAGATTAGGATGTTTTTCTTCTAGCAGTTGTTTCATATGCACCATTTTACTTTCATTGTCAGTGCATACTGCAAAAACCTGTGAAAAAATTGTACATTTCAAAGTTTACATGCCTCCAGTATCTGCATGTTTTGACAGTTTTATTGATAAAATTAATGAAGGGGACCTAGTTGAAGCTAGTTCAGTTAATTGTATTATTATGATGACAAAATAGCACTTCACTTAAAAGGAAACATAGTATAATGAAACAATCAATGACAATGTACCTGTAGTCACGTATACTATACTCACATCCTTGTTGAAGTCCTTTTTGACTTTAGCAATAGCCTCTTTTGCCAGAGATGAACAGTATTCGGCTGTTTTCTCATTGTTGCCTGGTTCAACAATAGAAAGAAGAGTTGGCTGATGTCCATTGTGCACACTGTGTGCAATTATTGCATCATTTTGTGTGTTACTCCATCCGTCTTGTATCAGAATGATTGGACTTGATGCCATTCTCAGATTTTCTTGAATACTTCCAACTGTCTCTTCGTGTACTTTATCTAGCAGTGGACCCGCTAACTTTTTTTAATTTGGAGGTGTGTATCCTGGGCGCAATGCTTCTAAGAGTTTGTGGAAAAAAGTACTTTCTACATTCTTGAATGCAATATTTGCACTGAAAAAGAAACGGGCAACATGCAGATCCAATTCATCTTTCATTTCTGGTGATGTTTTTACTATGTAATGTGATATTGAAGCTTGACGTTTGACTGACTTCTCATTCTTCAAGTCCTGGTTCTTCTTAGGGGTGCTTGATGTTAGTGAAATTGCACTAGATGTCACACTACCACTAGGAGAATTGAATGCTGAACTGCTTGAAAATGATACCGACGCAGAAACCTCTGACCGAGAATCTTCAAGAATTTCTGAGACATTCATAGTCTTAGATAAAGCATCCTTTTTGTCTACTAGATTAGGGGTTGGCGTTGTTGAACTTTCACCCACTTCCATATCATCTACTTGATAATGGCGACACTTTTTCAAATGAAGCCTCACACGCTCAATTTTTTTACTTATAGTCATTTGACAATGTTTGCACATGACTTTAGTTTTATCATTTTCAATTCAATCCACGTCATCCCATTCGGGTGCACTCTTTCTTCCACTCGTGAAGGGCATCGTTACAGACGTTACATAATCACTACCAATAACAGCAAATTGAAATTTTTTGTAGCTATGGAGAAAAGATATCTGCAAATGGAACAGACTACAATCATGTCTAACACCAAATTTTGAGTTATGTTTATGGTGCAAACAAAATTTTTTTCAATTATATACATAGCTAAGTTCCAAAAGTGTAAAATCTAAATTAATTGAAAATTTTTAGAGATGACAATCATTTAATACGACACAGACTCGAACAATTACTATTAGCAACGGGGTCGGGGGAAAATCTGGATAAATGAGAGCAAGAACACAGCACACTGAACACAAACAACAATTTGATGTTCACAGCATGGCAGTGGCAGCTGAGATGCAACTGACTAACCAACTGAAGAATTGACAGGAGTAGTGATACTCTTTGTATGTATTTGCATGGCACTACATATTGTAAAATGCAACAGTGTGGTTGACTGATTTGCGCCCCTAAGCACTGGAGCTTACACAATACACATGTTAAGTTGTTAACAGCAGGGCTGTTAAGTGATGTGCAGCTGTCTTGTTTCAAGTTGCTTGTGGTGGTTACTTATGATCTGCATGGTGCTTCCCTCTCACATGTCTGGCGCCTGTCTGCTGCTAAAACAACTTACTATAAATTGACAAGCATAATGTAGTTACCGTCGTGCATTCGACGCGTGGATTCGATTGAAAAGGGGCTCTTTTGTGCAGCAACCTTTCTGGGGCGCTATAGCCGCTAGTTTTCCCGCGCAGCTGCCTTTTCTGAGGTTCGTGTGGGTACCGCCTACGCCGTAATTAGTCCGTTAGATTAGATTATTAGTTTAAGCCTCCCTATCCTCAACAAATGAGATCCAACAAGAGGAAGGAAGAAGGCACCATTTAGTGTGGAGTTAACGGAACGTGGAATCTATGCAGAAAGGGCATAGAAACAGTAAGATGAGAAAGAAGTTCATGAAACAAGATCAAAGTTGAAGAAGAAAGTAGTGTTATACTCGTCGTTTCTTCTTGATTCAAATACACTGTTCGTCCTACTTTAACTGTCGTTTTCAATGTCGACCTTCAAAATTATGGTTTATTTCAGCAGGTACCTATGGGATAAATATACACACATCTTAGTATGGCCACACTAGTACAGTTCTTAACAAAGTATGATATGATCACACCTATTCTGACATGGGATTGATGTAACCTAGCAAAATGGAGAATGATGAAATAATGACAATACCACATAACTTGGAGAAAGCAGCGGTGATGATGACGATAGAAGGGTCTCGTATTTACGTTCAATTGGATCCGTCGATATTAAGTTACACAGGATTTATATAAAGACTAACTCAGCTTGCCGACTGTGTTCAAATTAAGAAGTTAAAAGGACTAAAAAGGTGGCACCAAGAGTCCCTTTAGAGATCAGTTCTTGTACTAGAATGAACGTTCCTAACTATCGACGTATGCTTAAATAACAGCCGTGCTGCCGTGGCTGCTGCAGCTTCTGTGAATCCGTTAGGGCCGTTTGGAGCACTGCTGCGGCGGGTTGAGCGTTCAACTGTCCTTAGTGGTGCAGCTGTTGCTATTCGAAGCTGGGGACATGCTGAGCTTGCAGTCTTGAAGGCGATTCAATTAGTGTCTATATAAATCTAAAATAGAGGCAGCTGGAGCTGTGTGAATACCTTTTTATAAATAAAAACGGGTATTTCATAAAACCCAATAAAGCCCAAAAAACCCATGTGGGTTGGGTTTTTTAAAAAACCCAGGGTTTTTTCCATCCCTGTCATTCATGGCCTTGCTTGAAATGCTTTAGTACTCGAACAAAACATTCTAACTCTCAGTGTTAATTATGATGATGTAACCCGGTGTTTATTGGCTGCTCTGAGTCATCAGCTAATTAGCTGTTTTGTAAACATACAATCGCCTCCCGCAGTTTTGAAGGTACAAGAATGGCAAATATATCATTTGAACATGCTCAAGAAGAGCTACCAAGAGAAAGAGTTGAAAAAATTAAAATTTCTATGTAATTAAAAAAAACGTTTTTTAAAAATGACTGGTGTTCTGAAATTTGGATTCATTGTTTTTTGATATTAATCCTTTCCCACAGTTTTGAAGTTACAGGAATGACTGATATAGCAATCGATGGAGATTAAAAGATCTACATTAGCTGCATAATTTATTAAAAACAAATGAATGTTTCAAAAATAAAATGAAAATAAATGAAAATTTTTTAGAAAAATGGCTCTCATGAAAAGTTGACTTTTTGATCTTTGAAGAGGGACTTAGCCCACAGTTTTGAAGGTACAGAAATGACAAATATATCAATCGATAGCAATTGAAATATCTCAGAGAGGCGGTGGTACAGTTTTTTGAGTTTCAAATCATGTTGAAAATTATAAGCAGAATTTGGAAAACGGAAAAAGTGGTCGATTTTTGGAGAAAAATTTCTAAAAATTCAGAAAATTGAATTATCGAAAAAAGTTACCACCGGATCTCAAGACACGACAAATATCTACCTAGAAAACCTTTATCCAGTTCTGTAACTTTTAAATTGTGGGTGAGGTTCATTTTTCTGCAACACCCTTTTTTTCAGATTTTTAAAATAAAATCATATTTTTTATGAATTTACGAAAAAAACACAAATTCTAAAAGAAATGCTGCATCATTTGATACCTACTGTGAAAATCTTAGAAAAATCCATCGAGAACCGACGGACTTGTGGTCTCGCCCTGACCGTGCCCTTAACTACATACTAAATGGTATTTTCATCTTTTCCCTGTTTGTAACACCTTTGTTTTGGACAGGAGTTGGGGCCTACATTAATCCTATGTAATGTAATCCTGCTCATTTTACCTTTTTTATTTCTGGTGGCTTGTTAATAAATTACTAGATGAAGTAACTGGTACCATATTGAATCTTCAGTTTATTTATCACTTCCAAATGTAAATGTTGTACTGATGTAAAAACAAAGTGAAGCCATTCAAAAGCATGATATAGATTATTAAAGCTTTTTACAAAAGAAAAAATAAATATTATCTTGATATGAAAAATATTTTGAAAGCAGGTCATGCAGTTATGAATGCTTTCCTTGCAACTTGTAATATTCCTGTAGCATATACTAACTCTACAAAAGAGTTGCTATTTAATTCTAAATTTGGGAATTTACATAATCTTCAGTCAAATGTTTTTTATTAGATTTTCATGTTAAAATTTGCGTGACAGGAATTGGTGATTGATTTTCTCATGGGATGAATTCAAAAAAGATATATTACATAGAACAGGTTAACCCTGCCTGTTATAGAGAATTGTTACATTAAATACATAACATTTTGTTCAGTGTCTCTGCATTAACTGGCAGGCTATTTAACTGCAGCACTCAATCAGGACGTACACAGTGCTGCTGTATGCTACTTCCTTGTGTTCCTGCATAATGTAGGAATGATAATTCTGTGTGGATTTGCAGAAATGTTTTAGCCCCATTATAAATGCTAACCCTTTGGAAAGTCTGACAGTCTGGCATTATTATTATTTAGTTGTTCCTACCCTATCAGCGGCTTTGCCAAGCTTCATTAGCACACATAATATATTGATTTTTTTATATCTGCTCTTGGTTTGCTGGTCAAGGATCATACTTCTACAGAAAATAGGCAGTACTATGAAATTGAATTGAGTCAAAATTTTCCAATACAGCATTCATTCTGAAAGCAGTGCAAAAAAAAATTAAAATAATATGCTCAAGTTTTACCTTATTTGACCATGCAAGGCCCACATGAATAACAAGTAATTATTTATTTTTTATTCATTTTTGTTGTTACAATTCAAGGAACAGGTGCTAGTCATTGATTGAATCTTCAAATTATGCATTATGGGTGTGGTCAAAATTGGCCATCTACATTAAGTATGAAATTTAAACTTAATAGAAAATGGAATTGTTCTCTGACTTAGGACTGCTGATGGTTTATAAAAGTAGACTTGAGATAGCAATCAGAGTTTTAAACTTTGAACACGCGGGAAACTTTTATTTTAGACTATACTCTTTAACCTAGCAACAAATAACACATTCTCTTTATATTTCTACTTCTAGATTGGTTTACCAAAAACTCTCAAAATACTCCTTAACCCAGCAAAAAAAATCACATTCTCTTTAGATTTCTTCCTCTGGATTGATATACCCCAAACCTCAAATATTTTTTCTTTGGTATTACTGCTTGAAATGATTGATGTTTTCAATTACACTGCAAGGAACTTCAGTGAAACCTCAGTTAGTGAACACTATCCACTCCAGAAACTTGATTCCAGTTTGAAATGTTCAATATCCAAAATAATTTTCCACCTAAGAAGTGGAGGAAATAGAAATAATTGGTTCCCAGCTTCTGTTGACCAGCTAATGTATAAGTGTGGCAGGTTATATAGGTGCGTTTTTTAATGAGAGCAGTTATAATACAGTAAATAGAGTTTAATATACTTGAAAATATTAAAGAATGCATTTGAACATAGTGAAACTTGTATTTTTGACAGCAGTATAATGGTGTGAGTGGATGGTTGTGTGGGGTGGAATTACTGCTAGGAGGGGGGATCTATGTTATCAAAATAAAACTCTAATAAAATGAGAGCAGCACTACAAAGATGACGTTTGATCAAATGCAGCTGATACTCAAGCAAGAATTATGCTTGGTTTGAGATGCAGTGACACGCGAGTGTGCCATCTGCTCTTCACAATCCAAAATTTTTGTCACTAGTTGAATTGTTCACTCAACACAGGCGTTCACTTACTGAGATTCTTCTGTAATTGGAATTTCTTACCAAAAGCCAGTAAGCAATCATCAAATTCTGCCAGGTGTGATTGTTGCAATGTGAAATTATGTTGATGAAATTTATTTCATGGGTGCAAAATTTTTTTCAGAGGGTTCAGCAAATAATCTGTGTATTGATGTGATTCCTAAAGGATTAACTTTTCTATCATTGATGTAAATCCTATATTTTTCAGGAGAGCATCAGATTCCAATCTTCCTGATTTTGACTGGACTGTAGCCAAGACAGAAGAGGTTGTTCGTGTTTGCATGTCTCTGCAGGAGGACATGGAAAATTTGAAGAACACATTTGATGCCCTGTATGGTGCTGTATCTGTGGCCAGCCTTGTGGTGAGCAGGGAGGAGCAGGTGCAGCAGCTGCCACTCTCCATACTTGATGGTCTTGCAAAGTCTGCCATACATCTTGCCAAGAAGAATAAGGATAAGAAGCTCCTGTCACGTGTACTTTGGGGCTTTGCCAAAGAAAAATATCCTCTAGCTATTTATCAAAAATTTTATGATGAGCTCGTCGATATCATTACTGAGTCCTTGTGTGACAAACAGTCTGCAGTAATAATATTTGAAGGCCTAAAGATTTTGGCTTTTCTGTTAAACAAGATTCCCCTTGCGGTTGATAAAGCTGTCGATTTTTTCCCTGAAGTGTTTCCTCAACTATTTCACAAGCTGACCGGAGTACGCAAGCTTGCCATCAAGTGCACCAGTCTTTTACTTGCCCAACCTGATTGCAAGGAAGTTCTTGCTGCTGTTGTGAGGAAAGCAGTGCCAGAAATCAAAGCTTCTTACTCAAAAGTGTTGTGTGGACTCATGGACGAGGCACAGCTTGCTATGGAGGCGCTGCTCATCTGGCAGACCTGTATCAGAATGCTGGGCAAACAGTTGCATAGTGGCACTACACTTATCAACTCTCTTTTGGCTGTTATTGAGCGGGGCTTCAAGAGTTCTGAAAGTAATATTCGAGTAGAAGCATTTAAATGTTGGTCATTTCTCATTGACAATTTTAGTCTTGACAAGCCTGTGTTGTGCAGCAACAAACGTCTTCGTCTTTTGGTTGCCCCTTTTGTGGCCAACAATGCTAAAAATGGAGAAATATTTGATGCCAAGCTCAGATCGTGGTGGCATTTGTTATACTGTGTAGGTCACTCTGTTGTTATCCAAAACTTTGAACTCCTAGTAGTTCCTTTACTTCAATTCTGCTTCAAAGCTCCTGTTACTTGTGTGTCACCCAAGAATCCAGGTGCCACTGCCAAGAATTTGCAAGCATCCACAGCTCTATCACTTGCCGCACTTTCACCTACTGTGCAGTATAAATGCATTCACATTCTCTTCTCTCATCTTACAAAAAGTGATGAGACTTTTCAGCTGATGGATGACTGCGGTTTAGAACGTCTACCGATCCCTTTGGTGAATGTGGCACTGTACAGCAAGCATCATTGCCTCATCCATGAAAGTGTGCATAAAGTTATGCATTTGCTTGTCAAGCTAAAGTGTCCAGCAAAATTGATAAAAGATTTATCTCAAGCCATTATAGGACTCTTAGGTGAGCACTTGAAGGTGGCTTCTGTTCGTGAAGGTGCTGAACTTTTGAAAGATTTCTTCAACATGTTGAAAACCTGTGCAGCACAATCTTGTGCTGAGCATGAAATGACTAATTGTCTAGTACCTGAAGAATCTATGTTGAATACAACATTACAAGTTGTGTTTGCAATGGTCTCAGGCCCTACAGCCTTTGCTTCATCTGTATTCTCCTCCCGGCATTATCACTTGGGAGGAGGAGGTAATCTCATGAGGGGCACGCTGGCATCCAGCTTGGTTGGCTTCATGCTCCTGCCTTCAATGTTGGCTGTTGCAGAGACCAACTTGGACATGTAAGCTTCAGATGAGCATCAAATTCACCATTAAACTTTCTTGCTACTCTTCTTGGTGTGACTTATTACTGAATGTTGACTTTGATGTGATGTTGTTGAGAGATTTATTGATTTTGATGTTTGTGTGTTCTGTAGCTTGCTAGTAAACTTAGCGAGAAATTTTTAACTTGCAACAGTTTTTATGAAGTTCTTCCTGATATATGTTTGTATATGTATATGTTTTGTTGGAAGTTGAGTATTGGGAAGGTCATGCTCTTAGTATAAATCATATTTGCCCTCATAAACTCAAGAGTAATATTTATTTTAATTTCTTTCATTTGCACAACACTCCCTTGAGAAACCTTATGAACTCTTATTGGGGTTCTGCACAATATTCATGTTGCCCCTTATCAAGTCTTCTTTCAGGGGATTACAACTATTGTAAATATAGGAATTAACATTAGTGAGGGGGAGATTTGAGGTTCCAAGCTGAAGGTTAAGTAGGCCTTTCTTTCATTGAAATAGGTGTTCATTTATTACCAACAATCTTATTTGATTCATTGCTGTCAATTTTTCAGCACTGATTACTTTTTTCTGTTTTGTAAATCTTGTTACATATACTTCTTTCAATCTTGTGTTTCTATGTGCTGAGTTTGGAGACATCTTTTGCTGAAATTGCCCATTTTCTTAAGGCTACCGTACACCTTTTTCCAGCCAAATGTTCACAGAAGATTGTTTCGCTTTAAATTAAAGCTATACATGTGCTGAACATCCACAATAAATTTTACATGTGTGCAAACTATAGAACGCTACCTATGGGGGGTGGACTGATGATGAGGGGGAACTGTTTTTGTTGTAAAACAAGTTTTTATGAACAACCTTTTTTTTTTAATAACAATTCTTTTAAAAAAAATTTCAATCATGAAAACAAAATTAAAAAAATTATCACAAACACCGAAAGTACTTTATTGTGAAAATGTCATTTTGTTTTTCTGCATTTGTGGAAACCTAAAATTTTCCTCACACAAAATGCGACTCCAACAACTTTTGATGGAGAGAATTGAAATGATGTTTTTCTGAAACAAGAAAAACAAAGCTACAGCCCTGAGGTAGCAATTTGAGGTCTTAAAATTAGGTTAAAAATGGCTGGTCATCGGAGTAAAATAAAATCAAGTTTTTCGTGCAATTTTTCAAAACTTGTTTTTTTAATCAAAATATCTCTGAAACACAATTTGAGTTTCAAAGATTCATACCTCAGCAATGTTGCCCAAGTGTTTGTCTTTCAAATGACACTCGTTTCATGCCTATAGATTGAAATTTGTGGTACGAGTAGGGTTTGCCGTACTCCCCACTGTTCTTCATTTTCATTGTCGTAACTCATTTTCAATGAAGCAAATTTTTCCATTTACCAGACGTTCCAAGCTAAAAATTAGGTAGGCTTTCTTTTTGTTAAAATAACATAGGTTTTTGTTTTGTTACGGACCATCTTTTTCCGGTTTACTGCTGTCCTGTTTTTTCAGCACCTACTACTTTCTTCTTCAACTTTGATCTTGTTTCATGAACTTCTTTCTCATCTTACTGTTTCTACGCCTTTTCTGCATGGTTTCCGCATTCCCTGAACTCCATACTAATTGGTGCCTTCTTCCTTCCTCTCTTTGGATCTCATTTGTTGAGGATAGGGAGGCTTGAACTAACTATTAATCTAATCTTATTTCTCAAACGTTTTACCAGTCTGTCAAAGTTCATAAGCATTGGTTCACAAATAAAGAAAAAAGTGCAAAGACCATTGTTGTAGTTAGGTTTTGTGGGAATTAGCACTTCCAGGGGAAAAATCTGTGAGGGCCTGAGCTGAGAGTTTGGTATACCTTCTTTTTGTTGAAATAGTTTTTTGTTTACTTACTTACTGTTTCTATACCCCTAACTTACTGTTTCTTTACCCCTTCTGCGAAGGTTCTGCATTTTCTTATCTCCATACGAAATGGTACCTTCCTCCTTCCTCTCTTTGGAATGCATTTTTTAAAGTTAGGGAGGCTTCAACTAACATATAACATCTAGTAAGTATGCAAATTGTCTTTCAAGTTGGTTGACTTCACTTGCTGGTCTAAAGATATTTTATGAACATTTGCAAGTATTATGTGTATACTAATGCTATGGCTGGTGTGTCACGCACAAGTTTAGCATAAAATTATGCTAGGTCTGTATTAGGGGTAAAGAGCTCTTTTTGTTAGTAATTGCTACAACATTAGTATTATTTTAGGATATGAATAGCAATAGTGTGCCAAATTTTATGCCTTGAACCATAGACTTTGGTATTGCCATTACTTTTATGCTATCTATTAAATCTACAAAACAGGCTTAGTGTGTATTATTTCTAACTTGAAAATATCATTATGTATAATTTACTTGGTTATGTTTGAACATAAGTAATTTTCATGAATAGTAATGTGTTCCTAAAATACAGCATTTTATCCTGCTCTCTTGCAAGTTAGTTCACTAAGAGCATTTGTTGTTCGTGTTATCAGTGAAATATTTTAAGATGAACACTTTATGACCTTTTGATCATTTTCTTAAACAATCATAAACTCAACTAAGACCATAGATGAAAGCTATCCTCTTTATTTTTATTTTTTTTTGTTATAACAAAGATATGATTTGGTGGGGATTTCTTCCATTAGAATGTGGGAAGAGCTACTCTGTGTTTTAGTTACCCTCTTCAGCTTGTTTAGATGGTGTTGGCCAATATTTGTGACTGGGTCGCACATACTGTAAATTAATATTTAGCTCTTGGTACTACTTTGGAGTGTATGCTCTTGAATTCAAACCTGATTTTATATTTCTTTCTGATTGAAATTATTCTATTTGAAATTATTGTGATGCAGGTATAAGAGCGTGCTTGAGGCAGTCTTGTTGAGCTACAAGACTGATGCTGAGTTGCGCCTGAGCTTCATTGAAGACGTCAACCGCAGTCTGGACAGCCTTCTGGCAGCACTGGCCAGCAGTGATGAGTCTGCTGCCAACAAAAATGTGCTGCAGCTCTGCACTGATCCGATTCGCATCGCCCCTCTCGTATCCAACATATGGATTATAGTAGCTCAAGCTTTCAAAGTTTTCATTGATGAAGTGAGTTCATTTTTATGCAAAGATTTTATTTAGTTGAATTCCAGCAGGCTTAAGGATTTTATGGCTATATCAGTGCATTTTCATGTCATGAGAGTATCCCCTGAGTGCATGCTTTGTAAAACTTGAGAGGAATGCCAGAAATCGGGTGTTTTTCATGTTATATCATAAGCACATTATCAGGATTTGATATGAGGTTGCATTTTCATGTATTTATGTTCATTTTATTTTTGGGGTGAGTATTGAAAGGCATCTCATTTTTGAACATGAAGCTAGACCACAACCACTTATGACCTGTTAGATCGAGCTACTTGCATAACTATCTTACATATTTGGCTGATCAAGATAGACTCAATTTCTACATTGTGTGTTAAAAAGCTTAACGAGTCCATTAAATTAAATAAGTAATCTAATATTAGATAAATAATTAGTATCTAATGTGTGTTATATATGTGTATATGCAGGGTGTTTCAGAAAAAGAGGTGCAAAATTGGATGCCAAGGAGAAAACGTCCGAATGAACACATTTTCGTCTAGGAAATTGTCTGAAAAAAAATTCCGGTTTTTGAGGTATTAGCTGTTTATATTTTTTAAAGGATGAAATTTAATTACACTAATACTCACAATATTTATTTTGAATATGCGTTACAAACGCTTCTATTCAATTAAAAATTATGATAATGAAATTTAGTTTTAGTTATATTTGGTTAAAAAAATTTAGCTAGAAGGTTTTAGAATGTTCCAGATCGTGCTGCCAGGTTACTTCTTGTTTGTCTTTTGGGCACTGTTCTGTTTAAAAAAAAAAAAATGCCAGTAATATGAACTATTCAACAAATGCTTTAATGGCAGATATGCGCCTTCCTTGCGGTGCTACTAATGGCAATGCAAGACAGGCAGCAAGGCTGTCTCAAAAACTGTTTTCTAACCAATACATACGTGGTCATAGAATGTTAACAAATTTCCAGCAAATGCTACGTGGGTGTTTCAAAATTAACTGAAGAGAAACTGGACGCCCGAGGGTTGAAAATGTTGAGGAGACTGTGATAGATTGTTTTCGTCGTAATCCAAGAGCTAGCAAGCGTAGAGTTACAGCAGCTATGGGATTACAGGGCCACTGTCGTGTTTAGAGAATCATGAATGGTAATAATTTCAATCCATACCACTTCGCAAGAGTTCAAGCATTGAATCCTCGAGATTATGAACTACGAGTGTAATTTGCAGAGTGGTACCTCTACAAAAAGTTGCAAGAATCTAACTTCTCCAAACGTGTATTGTTTTTGGATTCAGCAAGATTCACTTGTAAGGGAGTGTTAAATTCCCACAATGAATATGAATGGGCACTTGGAAACCCTTATATCGTGGGGGGACATTCGTGCCAGCAGCGGTACATTGTTCATGTTTGGGCTGGTATCATCCATAATCAATTTATTGGACTTCATATTATGCCATCGCCTATCAAGAGGAAGAATTACTGAGTTTTCTTAGAAGAAGTACTTCCTGAGTTATAATAGAATTGTATAAATTGCCCAATGTAAACTTTTTCATGACGCGTCTAGCGTGTTAACTTCACGCGTCTTCAAATTGTAGGCATTTAAATGTTTATTTACATTCAGGTAAAGGAATCTGGTGACACTATCATTTTAAAGCACCTTCAGCGGGATACTACTGTTGTGTTTATGGGAATTGGTGCTAATAGAGAGCAGATGCGAGGCAATGAGCTAACGGTCACGTTTATATTTTTGTTTTGGAATACATTTTTTTGTTTAGTTACGTTTTTTCAGCTCATTGCTGTTCTTTTTTTTCATTTTCAATTTTCATCTTGTTTCATGAACTTCATTCGGCGCTGGTGTTTTTATGTGCAGGGTGTGATGATAGGCCTTGTGAATATATTACCCTTTCCCTTAATTCCATACTTCTTTTTCATTCTCTGGGGAACCCTGTCGTTTCAGTTAGGGAGGCTCAAATAAGCTCATAATTTAATCTAGCCATTGAGGCCTCAGAACGCACTTGGGGCCTCAGAAGAACGCCCCTCAACTCGTACTTCTCATTTGGTCACCCAAGACTCGTGTGAGCTAAAGATGCGTCGTGTGTAAATCATGGTGACGCATCTAAAGTATTCAACTCATTTGAAAATTCTAAAGTTTTTGTGTTCAAGTTGAAATTGTTTGCTTTGAAGTACATGGAAATAATGGCATTGACCTAGGTAACTATTATTTGAAAAGATATTAAAATTTTGGCATTTTCTGTTATTTATTAACAGAAAACCAACTTGGCCAAATGCAAATGTGTGCAGTACGTTTTCTTTATCTCACATTGCACCCCCTCAGGAGGATATAACCTTTGTAATTATAGGAATTATTGCCCCCGGGCAAAAAGTTGAGGCTTTGAGCTGAAGGTTAGACATGCTCTCTATTTTTATTGCAACAAAGTAAGTTTTTTCCCCTGTTTCGGACCATTTTTATGAAGTTAACTATTTATCAGTGCCTGTACTCTCTTTTTCAATTTTCATATTTTGTTTCATAAACTTCCTTTTTAATTTACTGTTTATAGGTGCAGAGGATCTTGTGTGAGGATACACCTTGTGCGTAGATTCCTTGTTCTTATAATTTCATGCTGAATGGTGCCTTCATCCTTCCTCTCTTTGAAACAAATTTGTTGAGGTCAAGGAGATAATGAACAAATTTATAAACCAAACAAATCTTAAATGAATTATATCAAAGCAGATAGATGTACGTACTGTATCGCGTCATGGCAAACTTGCTTGACCATGGGAAATGTTTTAGACAATTGTGGACTTCATTTGTGTTATTTAAGAAGTGGTGAGCATCACCTTCCTTATATTAGCGTTACTGTTTCTTGCTGCATAATTTCACTGTGCAAACTTGATGAGAGTGGAAGGATTATCTTTAGGTCTTTGTAATTGTTTTGCTGAGTTTTAGAAAGAGAAACGGTAATAGGAAAATACCCCCGATAGTGAGGTCCTAAACTGAGAGTTTGGTAGGCCTTTTTGTTGAAATAAAAGTTTTTTGTTACGTAAGCACCATCTTTTCTTGGTTCACTGCTCTCCTGTTTTTTCAGCACTTGCTACTTTCATCTTCAATTTATACTTTACATCCTAACTTTCCTTCTTAACTTACCGTTTCCATGTGCGCTGGAACATACCTTGTGCATAGATTCCACGTTCCCTTTTAACTCCGTATTAAATAGTGCCTTCATTCTTCCTCTCTCTGAACATATTTATTGTGAGGCTGAAACCGTCTTATCATCAATCAATTAGTATCCCCGATCGTGAGAGTTGATGTTAACAGAGTGTTATGTATGCTCAAAAAATGGAAGAGAACTGGTGATATTTCCAATTGCCAAGGAGGAAGGTAACAAGTACATAGACAAGTACACTCCCCTCAGGGGGATACAATTATTGTATCTATGGGAATTAGCGCTTCCAGGGGGGACAATGTGAGAGCCCAAGCTGAGAGTTAGGTAGGTTTCTTTTTGTTGAAATAAAATGTATTTATTATGTTAAGGACCACTTTTTTTAGGTTCACTGCTGTCCTGTTTTTCAGCACCTACTAGTATCTTTTTCAACTTTGATCTTGTTTCATGAACTTCTCCCCTCAGGGGGATACAGGTGTTGTATCTATGGGAATTAGCGCTCCCAGAGGGACTGTGTGAGGGCCTGAGCTAAAGGTTAGGTAGGCTTCCTTTTGTTGAAATAGAATAGGTTTTTGTTTTTTTACGGACCATCTTTTTTCGGTTCACTGCTGTCCTGTTCTTCAGCACCTACTACTTTCTTCTTCAACTTTTTCTTGTTTTATGAACTTCTTTCTTAGCTTCCTGTTTCTGTGCACCTTGTGTATAGATTCCACGTTCCCTCAACTCCATACTAAATGGTGCCTTACTCCTTCCTCTCTTAGAACATCTTTGTCGTGCAATTAAGGGAGGCTAAAACTTTCTTATATAATAATAATAATAATAATAATAATAATAATAATAATAATAATAATTATTTCATGAACTTCTTTCATAGCTTACTGTTTCTATGCTTTCTGTGCAGATTCCGCGTTTCCATAACTCCATACGAAATGGTGCCTTCCTCCTTCCTCTCTTTGAATCGCATTTGTTGCTGCGGGTAGGGAGGCTAAAACTAAAGACTAATCTAATCTAATCTAGACAAGTACAGAGAAAAGTTGAATTTCCAGATAATGCAAACCCCTCAGGGGAATAAAACTGTTGTAACTATAGGAATTAGCGCTCCCAGGAGAAAATGTGAGAGCCCGAGCTGAGTTAAGTAGGCCTGTTTTGGTTGAAATAAAATGTATTTTTTTCGTTTGTTAAAGACCACGTTTTTCCAGTTCACTGCTGTCCTGCTTTTCAGCACCTACTACTTTCTTCTTCAACTTTTATCTTGTTTCATGAACTTCTTTTTCAACTTACTGTTTCTATGCCCCTTTCTGCATAGATTCTGCCGCATATCCTTATCTCCATACTGAATGGTGCCTTCCTCTCTTTGATGCGCTCTTTTTTTTTGTAGTGGTTAGGGAGGCTTAAACTAACATATAATATAATCTTCCAGATAGTGCAAAACGTCTCAGTTCGTAACTCACTACGCGATCCAACTCGATCAACAAAGTCTGAGCTGTTCGTTAGTTTAGATATCATCAGTCGATGTCTTACCAAATGGCCTAACACTCAAGGTTGTCTTAAAAAAACTCAGTTCAAAATATGCAAAATTTTAGGAATCCAGTTTGATTATGGGATATTGTTGTGCAGTTAGATGAAACCACAATTGAACTTCTTGGAAAAAGCACTGAAAGCACCAAGTTTTGAAAAATAAAGACTTTGCCAAAAATGGTGTTCCAGAAGTAAAATTTGGAGTTGGTTAGTATCATGGTTTGGGGTTGCTTTTGTTTATGTGGGACAAGGTATTTGAAAATTATGAAGGATTGAAAACGTTCGCTTGTACACAGAAATCTAATTTTGTTAAAGAACTCAGACTTGTTTGTGTTGTGAAATATATTTTTTGTAAATAATTATTATCAAGGGCAATGCCATTATTCCATTATACTGAAAATTAAAAAGGCTTCGTTGAATTGAAGTGCTTGAAGGTACTCTATTGTGTTGTATACTAATATGTCACTCGCTGTATGTGTTACTTTTTATATAGTCTGCACGGCCTGAACTCGTGCAGATGCAGACATTGAATGTTGGTGATGAGAATGAAGACTCAAGCAGCGTGTACAACTTCCTGCTGCTGCCGCTGCAACGAGCCGTGCTTTTCTTCAGTGAACTGCCTGCGTGAGTGCTTTCACCCTTTCTTCTTTTACTATTTGTGAAACCTAAGTTAAAATGTTTTTTGTTGTGTTATGAACCACCTTTTTTGTTCACTGCTGTCCTGTTTTTCAGCACCTACTACTTTCTTCTGGAATTTTTAGCTTGTTTCACAAACTTGTGTCTCAACTTACTGTTTCGATGCCCCTTCTTCTTAGTTTCTGCATTCTCTTTAATACTTAATGGTGCCTTCCTCCTTCCTCTCGTCAGAACGCTTTTATTGTTAGCGGTTAGGGAGGCTTACACTAACATCTAGTCTAATCTTTGGATTTTACACTTTGTATTTGGAAGAAGACAAATTAGATGAATGCGAGTTAGCTAGTATTTGCTCGTGCATGAAAGAATAAGATAATATAAAGGTGTTCAAATTAATAACTGAATTTGCGATGTGCAGCATGTCATGCTTGCATTACAGAGCAAATTTGTCAGATGTTTCTAGACTAGATCAGTGAAATAACAAAACTAGAGTGAGATAACCCAACAAACAGGACGTTGTGTATTATTTGTTATTGCAAATTCAATAATACGGGAAGGGAAGCATGCAACTTCAGTGATAAATTATTGCTCTTTGAAGAGGTTACTAGATTGCTGAGAATTAATAAATTAAATTGCTCAGATGCAAACACTAGTTATGCATGTCAAAAAGTTGGTTTGCTAGGGATGTGTGATTGAAAAGTGTAATTTGAATGATCCTTTTGGTGGGAAGAATGTAGGTTTGGTGCGGAATGGAGATAATGGAGATAGGTTCTTCATGAAAGTTCAAGTCCTGCGGGCAGGTGTTTGAATTAGAGGCATTCTGCTAGTGAAAGGGAATAATGAACATTATTCCTAGAATACTGAGGACAAGAAGTGCATGAGGTGTCGGATATAAACCCACCAGTTTACAAACTAAGATGTGGGGAAGATTAGTTCATATATTATTTTAACCCTCCCTAACCGCAACAAAGGGGTTCTAAGGAGAAGAAAGAGGAAGGCATCATTTAATTAGGGGGTTGAGGAAACACTGAATCCATGCACAAAGTATATTGAAACAAAGTTGAAAAAATGCTATGAAACATGATAGAAATTGAAGAAGAAATTGTGTTGAAAAACGGGACACAGCAGTGAACCGAAAAAAGATTATCCATAGCAAAACAATACAAGTTCTATTTCAATGAAAGGAAAGCCTGCCTAACTTTTAGCTCGGGACCTCGTATATTCTCATTGGGAGCGCTAGTTCCCATAGATATGATGTTGTATTCTCTCAAGGGGGATGTGGGGAAGATGGGCCCTAGAGATTAGTAGACTAGGAATGTGTCTGTGTGTGCGGTGAAGTGTGCAAGTTCTTTGCAGACTGGCCGTGTGAGTTTGCACCCCATCTTGGATTATTTTCATGTTATTTCCCACTGCATTTTCTGCTGTTACGTATCATCTATGTTGTTCATCTCAGGCTCTTCTCTGTTGTGTACTCTCCTGTGATGGCTATATTGTTGCCTCTTTAGGGAGTTCAAATCTATTGCCTTTAAATTAATGCGTTTTACATATATTTACATCCTGCTTGACTAAAAATTTAGGTTGAACTGGCATTCTGAAAAATAATTTTGTAGCTTCAAAACGTATAGTTGTGAGTTAAGACGAAGGCGCGATTGAAATAAAATGACGCAAAGCTGTGTTTGACAGGACGATGCTTCGCTCAGTGGTGGAGGAATGGTGTGCTGTGTACCGCAGCTTTGCTGGGGTTGCCCTGCTGGCTGCCTCTGCCTCTCCCAACTACAGCGCACAGCACATGTGCAAACACGTGAGCTTAGTAGGATGCAGCTGTTCATGTTGATGCTCGGCATACAACCGTACTCTCAGTACAGGTGTAATAAAATTCGTATTACCTGCCCTTTAATTCAGTTCGTTCGTTTTTGTTCACGTGTATGTCCATTTTCATCTGCATTAGGTTGCTCTAACTTAACTCTTAGATGATTTATCATTGCTCAGTACCTTTGCCAGTCAATTATAGCATTTTCACTTTTGACCCCATTCAATTGTTAGAAAGCTTCCATGGGGTACTGGGTGATCGATATATTTTGATATGTCTGTAATTTTATAATATTGAATCAGAAAAAGGATACTGTAAGCCGATGCACTCGCTTTTTATTATCAACCATGACACAATTGAGAACGGCGTAGACAAGGCAGCAACTATTCTATTATTGTTGTCTCTTTTTATTAGGAAAAACGTTACTATTGGTATTGTTTGGAACGTATTGCATATGGCTTGCTCACTTCTCTTCAGCTACTGCTGATCCTTGCATAGTGTACTGGAGTACAACAGCTATGTTTGACTCAGGTGCTGCTGACGCTGTCGCACTGCACTGGACCACCGGATCTGCACGCCAACATTATCGTCTTCTGTTGCGCCCTCGTCAGCTGTTGTATCTCCTCCTTTAAATTTGGGGTGCTGAGCAGCATGCCAAGCGGTGAGGTGGAGGTTGAGGGCAGTAACTGTGCTTGCTTGCGAATAGCATGATGATCTGAGCGACAGCTTGCATCTATTGGTGCCCTAAATCTTGATGAGTGCATGATTTTTTCCTATTTTATATGTGCTTAGAATGTGTACAAATTAAGACATGGATATGCGAGGGATTGCTGTAGGGAAAAATGCTGCTGTTCTAATAAAGTTGCAGTACAATAGAGCTTAGCAATGTGTTCTTGGAGCAAGAAAGTTCAAAAAATGAAAATTTAGTAAAGAAAAAGGTGAGAGAACAAGTGAAATGGTTTCTACTTGGCTCTTGCGCTGTTACAAATATAAGTATAGGTTATGAAGTAGTAAGTCTAGTGAGAAATTAAATTCAGATATGAACTTTCGAAGGTGTGTTCTAGTGTACAAAGCTGATCGTTGTTTGACCGTTTAGTATTGCACTAAGCCTTGGAATCTGAGGGAAGTTTAAAAAGACAAATGTATGCGACAGGTCAGCTCCTTCAAAGATTGTCACAGCATTAATAGTGAGCTGCTTCAAATAAAAAATGCCAGGTGTAGGAGTTGGGTGTTGTTGCCTGCGGCAACATGAGTGGGAACCACAGTGCGAGTGTGGGGGAGATGAGGATGGCTGAATGCAGTGCTGTGTAGGGGTGACCACAAGAGACTGTGCGCTAAAAGTTATAGTAACCAATAATTTTTTATGTTTTTCTTTGCTGTTCCAGCATATTATAATCGCAGTACTATTTGCGCATTGCTGGAAATAGTTCGTGGAACCCCTTTACCCCTTGAGCACCTCATCACTAAACCTGAATCTCATTTATTTACTCAAGTCAAGCTCATCCAAACAAAATTATAAATCAGTTACTTTGTCCTCTTTCTATGGCGCTCCACGACGCACGTTAAATGGTTGTGTTTTGAAACTGTGAAGCTGTGTTCACGATGAAACTTTGAGCTTGTTTAGCTGAACTTTGAGGCTGTTTTTGTGAAACGACGTGGCGTGCATGTGTGATTGTGGTGTGGGCAGGTGAGAAGGGCGGCCGCAGGAAAGGCGGCTCGTTGCAGGCGCTGGAGGAGCCCGTGGCAGCTGTGGTGGAGCTGTGGGGGCGCGTGGGGCGCATGGTGGGCCCGCAGCGCCAGGCCGCCGCCCGCCACCTCACGCAGGCCCTCGCCGCCCTCCTCACTCGAGTCAGGGAGCGCCACCTCATGCTGCCTCTCGTCTCTGCGCTGCTCCACACCTTCACTGCTTTGGTCGAGGTGAGTATCTGCCTTCCTCTCAAAAGTGCTTTTTTCGTCAAAGATCAATGATCATTTTTCTTAGTGTAAGTCCTACGATACTTGTCATTGTCCCATTAATCTAGTTTTGGGTAGTGCACGTCCGCGATTAAGTTTTGCAATTGAGTTCAATTTGATGCGTCTAGATATTAGAGTTGTTCATGTGTTGAGTTCTCTCTGTTGAGAAACCTTGCCTTATCTTTTTCTCGTTTTTTCGGTCATTTTTCCTACCCTGTAGAGGAATTGTTCATAGGGAACCAACTTGTCGTTTCTATTGCTATCTTTTGCCGAAAATAGATATGTACTGGTTTTCTTACCCTCAGGATTATGCCACAATATGAGAGGGAATGTTTAACGAAGTAAATGAAACTTGAAGTAAACTGATAATGTAGTGGGAAGATAAATCTAGAAGAGTATGGAAAAACGTGATATGTAAATAGAATTGAATCCGTCCAAAAATCAAGGTTTAATATCGATTCCACAGCACAAAGAATAAGTGCATGTTGAGGGGCTGAAGACAGAAGTGAAAATGAATTTAAGGAACTGAGAATGAGGAAAACGAAAAAAAAACAAAGTTGGCAGGATTGCGATGATGAAATCAAAATAATGAACGAAATGGAAGAACGGGCGATCTCGGAGAACAAGCATAAAGAGACAGGGTATCGAGGGACCTGTGGGGGGGGGCTCTATCTACTTACGTAATGTATAGTGGCCTACCTTCGTAAACACAATTTTCCTTCTGCATATTCTGTATACATTTAGGCCATATATGTTCTTGTATTATTGATGTATTGGAACATTCACACAACATGCAAATAATTCGTCGCATTTCGTAGGCCTGCAAACACTGAAGAGCTTCACCACCATGCAGTGCACTTGTATTTGTTTAATCGCATTAGTTTTAATAAACAGTTCACTGTAAAACGTAGAAAATAGTTGAAAACGCTACTAACATTGAATGCAATTGTGATACAAAATAAATAAAAAAGAAGTCACACATTGGCACAGAGATACTAGCACTTGACCAATACTTTGGTCCAATGCTAGATAATAGTTGAAATGTTTCACAGAACGTTCTTCGTAGGTCAAATTATAATTTTCTGTTTAAATGGCTTTCTGAATAAATTTCATTAGCCAGTTGAGAAAAGCCGTTCAAGAAATTTATGTGAAATAAATTAATTTATTTTTTATCTCTTACTGAAGGATTGATAGGGCCTGCAAATTTAAAATAAAGGACTTGGACCATTGCTTCTCTCTGAGGACATGAAAATAAATAGGTTTAGGTTCGGTTTGTCTATGCTGTGGAGACTGGCGCTGTGAAGAACTGTGGAGTTCTCAGATGGCTAGTGCTTCCAGTTTAGGTAAATTGACAAACTTTATGGTGATTCAACTAGAAGGGAAATAATTTGAACTAAATGACAAAATTAGGGCAATTAATAATATTCCTGCAACTATAATTTTAGACACTCCAGAAGTTTGACACGTGCAATTTGCTATTGATATCCCCTCAGTGTAAGCTTCATGGTCTATGCAATACATTTAATACCTTTTTTATTCAACTTTAGCACGTTTTTCATACGTACATGTATTTGCAAAAAACTTAGGCAAAAACTAAATTGACATTTTCTTCAAATTTTGCGACCATTTTTTTGGCGTGGAAGCATACATTTTTAAAGCATAATTTTTTTAAATTTAAAAAGGAAGTAAGCACCTGCTTCTACAGGAAAAAACACGCTAGGGCAATTTTGCTGATATTTCAGGGTAATGGCTGCAATTATTTCAGAAAACTTGTCCCTTGACTATTTGAGTGTTGGGAAGGAAAAGGTTAAAGGGATGCTGTTAGCTTACTTCAAATATAGAAAAGCCTTTTGGGCTTTCTCTCGTTCCCTTTTTTCTGCTTTCAGTTTTCACAAAGTCTTTGCTATCTCTTCTTTGATTTTTTCCTCTCCTTTCTTAGCTGGCTGTTTTTATGTCCAGGGTATCCTGTTTTTGAACACACCTTGTGCTTAGATTCCACGTTTTCTTAAGTCCATACTAAATGGTTCCTTCTCTCCCCCTCTTAATAACTAATATAATAAAATGAGAGCGAGCCATTTGTTCGTGTATTGTACACCTGTATCATTAGCTTAGTTAAACATGAGCTTAGTTTGTGCCTAAGTACAGGACTTACGCTATAAACATTACTTTTAGATCTTTTTGGTGCTATGATGCCCATGGTTCGAAAATTGCTGCACATGTCCAATGTTAGCGTTTTTATGCGTCGCGATTCAATCGAAATGAAATTTGCTGCTGTATTTAAAGCCAAAATCTGCTTGCTGGTGCTTTTGTATGGTATTTGTTTCACTCTGCTGTTGGACACAGGCATTTATTCTTTGATTTTTTATCATTTGCAGGTGAATCCGACCGCTCGTTACGGCAAGGAAGAGTCTTTGGAGGTCATCAAGATGTTTGAGATCTTCTGTACGCTCGTGGAGGAGCACTGCAGCTCAAGCAGTGGCGACACTGCGGCAAATGTCGTGGCTTTGGTGCAGGTGGGTTGTGTGCGGCTCTTGCAAAACTGGCAGCGCTGTTTTCTCGGGGGTCGCTGCTAGGCATCGCGGTCTGTATGCTGGACAGTCAGTTGCGGTTGTGTTTGATTCTTACTTTACTTTACAGTGAAAAGACTTCGACAATTGCGGAATGAATCATAAGAAATACAATAGCAGTTGAATACATCTTACTTACTTTTTAAGAATTACAATAAATAGATTTTCTTAGAATGTCAAAACTTGATCCCTACGGACAGTGTCTCTGTATTATGCATTTGAAGTTTACTAAACTCGATGAAATGACTCCGATAGGTTTTTTTTAAGTAAAAGTGGTGGTGTCTTTTATTGTTTTCCTCAATTTACGACTGTGTTCATAGATGAAATTCCATGTAATGGAAGTATGCTAGCATCAGAAGAGTATTTATTGTTTGTGCTATGCTGACGCCCCATGAAATACTGTAGGTTACTTTACCTATAGAATAGTATAGATAGATCTTCGCGACTTCCAGCTGTCATGCTCACTTTGCTTCTATCAGTTTTCGTGCCCTCTTTGCTACCTCTTCCTCATCTTGCCTTCCTTTCACTTGATAGCTTGCTGTTTCTGTGTGCAGGCTTTCCTGTGTGGTCATAAATTCAGCGTTTTTCTCAGTCAATACTAAATGGTCCCCTCCTCTTTCCTCCATGAGAACATCTTCACCATGCATTGGTGAAGATGCAATCACCATTGCATTCTATGGTCCTTGCAAAATAATCGGTTCTCTTTGCTCTAAAAATTGCATTTGTTTTGGCTAGGGACTGTGAAACCAATTTGTTGATAATAATAATAATACTAATATTGATAATAATAATAATAATAATAATAATAATAATAATGAAAAGATAATCTTGCATGTGTTTCAATTTTGTGTTCATCTTGTGCTTCTGGTAACTTTCGTGCCCTTCAATCAGATGGGTGTGTAACTTTTCTTCCACTTTCTTGCTTTATAAGAAAGAAGCGGAGAAGTTCAGGTGTACTTTCCTTTGCCAGGTTTGAAGGGACGTGCGAGGAATAGATGAATTTGTGCTGCCCTAGCAACCGATGATTCATTCGTGTGAACAAGTTTGAAGCAATTCACAGTAGATGTTGAAGTTGAAGAGTATTTTTGTGACTTATAGGTAGTTGCCGAGGAATAATTTATCCGAAATTGAAAAGTCTGCTGGTCACCTGCGGAAGAATGAGAACAATATTTGAATATATGGTATGATACAGCAGTCTGATCACCTTTGAACTGCCGCCTCATCGTAAATTCAATTTATTTTTGAAATTTTATAGATTTTAATAATTGTAAAGATGCATTATTCCCATGCCAAATGTTATCGTGCAGATTCTTTTCCTTGGTGAGAAGGAATAAACAATTAAATTTATAGTTGAGTATTTCTACTGTACTAATTGCCACAACAGCTACAACGAGCAGGCTTATCAGGGTAATACAACTATTGTATCTGTGGAAGTTAACACTCCCTGAGGAAAATGTGAGGTCCCGAGCTGACTCAGAGTTAGGTAGGCCTTCGTTTTTTGTTATAATAAGTGCATTATTTTTAGTTCACTGCTGTCTTGTTTTTCAGTTCCTACTACTTTTTCCAACTTATATCTTGTTTCTTGAACTTCTTTCTCAACTTACTGTTTCTATGCACCTTGTGCATAGATTCCACGGTTGCTTATCTACATACTAAATGGTGTTTTCCTCCTTCCTCTCTTTGGATTGCCTTTGTTGTGGATAGGGAGCGTTGAAGTAACATCTAATCCACAACAAGCAGTTGAACGGGGGAGAAATACAGCAACGTAGATGACCTGAGCCAGCTTGACTTTACAGAACGCCTTAGGTTCGACCAACACAGCCATCGTACAGAAGTCCCTAAAGCTGTGGCAGAGCATCGACAAGCGACGACTGTCCAAGTCGCAGCTCGAGGCAACTGAGCGCCTCGCGTTCCAGCACCTCGACGTGCCACCGCACACAGGTCAGACGCCTCGCTTCACGGCCCTTGATTTATATGCTCTACTCTGGTATGGCTCCTTATCCGTCTTAGTCATGTGTTGCATTTTGCCACAATCGTAGCAAATCCTCAGACAGAAAAACAAGTACAGGAAGGGGGAAATATTTTTTGGATTAAGTACACATCACATCTGTAGTAAGACTTCGTTGGTACTCTTCAATTAGGTATTGCGTGTACTTCGTGTAAGTGCATTACACAGTTATACAGGGTTCACCACTTCTAAGTTAGTTTGAGAGAATACATTCTCCATAGCAAAGGTGATAAAATTGGTAATGATCCCTTTACTGGAATACAACTATTGTGTCTATGGGAATTAGAACTTCTTAGGGGAAAATGTGAAGTCCTGAGCTGAAAGTTAGGTAGGTTTTCTTTTTGTTGAAATAAAATGGTTTTTATTATATCAAGGACCGTCTTTTATTAGTTATCTGCTGTCCTGATTTTCACAGCACCTACTACTTTTTTCTTCAACTTAAATCTCGTCCATGAACTTCTTTCTCACCTTAAGGTTTTTCTGCACTTTGTGCATAGATTTCGCGTTCCCTCAAGCCCATACTAAATAGTTTCTTCCTCCATACTCTCTTTGGAACGCCATAATTGCGAATAGCGAGGATCAAAGTAACGTCTAATTTATTGATGATTAGTGATGTACCGATACCATTTTTTTGGCCGATACCGATACCCATTTTTTTGGCCGATACCGATACTCCGATACTTGAAAATACCGATACTTTGACCGATACTACTACTACTACCGATACCGATACTTTCACAATTATCTAGCCTAATAATACTCGTTGTGTGTTTATTTATATATCTGTTTGGTGTCCGCTTCTTAAGAAACACAGGATGTCTGAGTGTGCGGTATCATGGATACCGAATATCTCAGTGTAACATTTAATGATGGCTTTTGAATGCATTGATATGTTTTGTCATTTTATCTAGATAGGTTTGACGAGCACAGGTTAGGTAATGTTGACAAATATTTTTCCCGGGTCCACCTATATTAATGATGACATTGTCCGTGAAATTTCCACGGGTCCTTCTACTACCTAATAATACCCTTGGCTTATTTGTTTGGAGTCCGCTTCTTCCATTTCTCTGTCACGCTCATAAGGACGGTTATAGTGACCGTATCTGTGATACGAGGATCAACAGTGCACAAGTAAAAGAATATTTTAATTCATTCACATCTGGAAAATTTGTTCAAGAAAGGTATTGAATCCCATCATTTTTGATGGGCTGTGCACTCTAGTATTTTAATAAAATCATTATAAGCCCTACATGGGTGTTAAAATAAAATTATTTACTAATATATCTAATAATATAACAATATTGACGATAAAGTTTTCGATTAGGAGGAATGATAAAACTGCTCTTGCTATGTTAACTTTATCGTTTGATTCGTTTCCCGTACGAAGTTTTTCGATTGCGTCATCTTTCCGCTTTATTTTGTATGATACCGTTATCAGCATGTATGAACAAACAAGCATTCACTGTTTAACAATCTTTATTTGCCAAATGAGGTTATTATCCGACTAAATTAATTAAAAATCATATTTTTCTCCATTTACAGGCGTAATTTAGTAATATAATGTAGCATTTAGTCTCAGAAATAGCAGCGTGAACGCAAGTAGTGTACGTATGTAGCAACACACACAGTGTGCAGATGCAAACACGGCTCTTTTCGGTGTGGGACCTATCGAATTTTAATATTTTCTTTTCGGCAATGTATGTAAAATCTAGCAATGTATGTCGTTTCGGCAATGTATGGTGTGAAAAACACGAAAATGATAACCATTTTGTGTAAATTATTCTTTAAGCCTGAAATTTGCTTATACCCATTAATATTTTATGAAAATACTGCGGTTTCTCGGTACGTTTTCGCCACGCAAATTCACACAGATACGAGTCCATCATTTGTCGGTGAGTGCCTCCCTGACGTTTTTTTCATTTTTAGACTATGCCATACACTCAATTATTTGAGTGTGTGCACCTGTTGCAGGGTCCACGAAGTTTTCACCATGATCAACAGTGAGGTGTTTGAAATTATACCCTTGGTTAGGTTAGGTTAGTAACACTTAATGAATAATTTTTCCACAAAATGGTTATCATTTTCGTGTTTTTCACGCCAAAATACATTTTTTTCCATTAAGACATAAGACATAATTTATAAAAATACATATTTTGACGAAAAGAAAACATCAAAATTCGATAGGCCCCAAAACCGAAATGATCCGCAAATACGCAACCAACTATAAGATCGTTTGCGCGTTTTTCAAACGTCTTGAAATAAAAGAAAAATGCAAAATTTGTAATGTACGACGATTTACATGCTAAATTAAAATAGAATTTTCAGCTACTTCTATAGTAAATTTACAAAAACTTTAAAATTCGCCTTCAACTTTATTTATTTGGTTTGGTTTAGCCTGTCACATTCGTTAAGTAATAGAAATCTTCTCAAACTATATAGGTTTTTAGTTGTAAAAGTGTAATAATTTTATGTCGCTACTATGTTTTTACTGTGCTTAACTATTCATGCTACATAGATTTCACTCACTGACCGTACGTGACACATCGGGAATTAAAAGTAGTCAATTCAGTTAGCGGGCCTGATTAAACGCTGTAATTGAACAGTTAGCTAACTAATTTACTAGGTATGAATAGGCTCTTTATTTGATTACTAGTGTGCACGGCCCGCCAAAAATGACGGGATTCAATACCTTTCTTGAATAAATTTTCCTGACGTGGATGACTAACAAATATATTTATCATAACAGTACCCATGATAAAAAAATATTATTGTACTTGCGCACTGGTGAAACTCGTATCACAGATACTGTCATTATGGCTACATTTATGAGCGTGACAGAGAAATGGAAGAAGCGGACTCCAAACAAATAAACTAAGGGTATTTTTAGGTAGTAGCAGAACCCGTGGAAATTCCATGTACAATGTCATCGTTAAGCTAGGTGGCCCGTGAAAAAATTCCGTCAACATTACTCAACCTTTCCTGTCCTAACCTATCCTAACTGAAGCTATCCTGATAAAATGTCAAACATATCAATGCATGCAAGGGCCATCTTTCAATGTTACACCGAGATATTCGGTATCCATGATACCGCACGCTCAGATATCCTATGTTTCTCAAGAAGCGGACAGCCAACAAATATATCAATAAATATGTAAATAAACACACAACGTGGGGGTTATTAGGTTAGATACTTTTACTTTCACGATTTATGACCTTCATTTTCATCATAAAATACTTATTATTGGAAAGTATCGGTAAAGTATCGGCCGAATTTTGCCGATACCGATACCAGTAAAAATGACCGATACCGATACATCGGTACATCACTATTGATGATAGTAATTATAGTCCTCGTTATTGCCTGCCTGTATTCATAATTTTTTAAATAAAAGGAACCAAAACTTAATTTACTTGAGCTGGGCCAACTTAATCTTTGTTTTAACGTAAAACAAATCACAAGAAGTTATAAATTTGCAATCTGGGACCAGAATGGCTTCAGAAGGAGAAATGAGGGGATGATATGATATTTATATAAGGTTAGCGCATTATTAGTATTCATCTCCCCTCAGGGGATAAAACTATTGTGTCTATGGGAATTAGCACTCCCAGGGGAAAAATTTGTGAGGACACGAGCTGAGAGTTAGGTAGACCTTCTTTTTGTTCAAATGAAGTGTTTTTGTTTTGTCAAGTGCCACTTTTTCTCGGTTCACTGCTGTCCTGTTCTTCAGCACCTACTACATTCTTCTTTAACTTTGATCTTGTGTCTCCAAACGTGCCACCAGATGTGTCTTCGCTGGTCAGCTGCAAGGGTAGGTAACGCTGGTCCAAAGTGTAATGTTCATTGGAATTTAAAGGCTTGTAGGATGGCAGACTGTTGCTGTATACAGTAAGAGGATGGGACTCAAAATGCGCCTTTGGATGCGCGATGAGCACTTTCACGTGCGAAATCATACGACCAAAAAATAAGCGATTTCATCAATTTTTCTAAAGTATCCAATAAATATAACATTCCGATAGTTAACATTTCATTAGGTATTAGTACACAACAAATTTTTGATTTGTAAAGGAACAATAGTAGCACAGCCCGCCATTATTAAAAAAAATTTAAGCAACAAATACTCAAGTTTATAGTGGCTTGATGCGAACTTCATGAACTTCTTTCTCAACTTACTGTTTCTATGCCCTTCTGCATTGATGCTGCTTTCCCTCAACTCCATACTAAATGGTGCCATCCTTCTTCCTCTCTTTGGATTGCATTTGTTGCGGATAGGGAGGCTTAAACTAACTAATAATCTAAACTATTAATATTCATCTGCCATCCGAGTTTAAGTTTGCTGTTCTAGAGCGCATGCGACACATCGGCAAATCATGTTTGCAATGTTCATTGAGTGCCATCGAGTAGTTTTTCGAAAGGCCGAGTTGCCCATTAGTTATAAATTCTTCCTAATTTTCATAACATTGTCTATCTTCTGTGGCATTTCTTAGCTCATTAAACATGGTGAATAGGACGAAATAGAAATTATGTGTGTGTGTGGAACCTTAAAATATTGCCTGAGGTATAGTTGAAATAACCGTAGTAATATTTGATGAACGTGCTGTGTTGCAGCAAGTAATGGTGAAGGAAAGTGGCCTCGCCCGAAATCAAGCATTGCTGCTGCCAGCTCTACCTCTCGGGGCACTGCCCTGGCCTCACCCTTGCACAAGACGCCAGGCCTCGGCGCCGCTGTGGGCCCAACCTCAAACAGGGCAGCTGCCGGCACTCCACACCGCACCAGACGCTCCACTACTTCGCTCCTGCTCGCTGACGATGCTGTGGGTCCATGTAACACCTCTTTGCTTGGCATTTTGCTGTTACGAGTATTGTAGGATTTATGGTGCTGTCAGCTCTCCAGTTAGACTTCGGAATTTGTCAGGGGCTTGGTAGATCTTGCCTAACTGAGCCGAAAGGTTCAATTGAGAATTTATGAGTGAATTCTGATCAGAACAAAAAGAACTAACTTCAGGCCACTGAATTGTAAAGCATCCTGTGTGTGATTGGTATCTCATTCTGACCACAACCCCTTTAAAGGGATACAACTGTTGTGTCAATGGAAATTAGCACTTCCTGGGGAAATGTGAGTCCCAAGCTGAGCGTTGAGTCAGCCTTCGTTTTGTTGAACCAGTATAGGTTTTTTGTTTTGTAGGGACCGTCTTTGTTTGGTTTACTGCAGTCCTGTTTTTCAACACCTACTACTTTCTTCTTTAGTTTTTCATGTTATTTAATGAATTTCCTTTTTAACTTACGATTTCTATGCGGAGGGAATCTTGTGTGAGAACATGTGTATATTTTACTCTCAACTCCACATTAAACACTTCGAGTATCTAATCCAATCTTTTGCTCAACTCCTGTAATCCCATATCTGTAAAGTTAGTGGTTTTCTCTTCTGAATGCAATTGCTCATAAAAAGGGTCAGATGCAAGATAGGAAAGATCATGATTGCATCAAAAATAAGTACACTTTTTTCCCCCGCATCATGGCAGTCTACCATCCGCCATATTGCTTTGCGTAAGTGCAACCTGACTTATGATGCCAAGGTTCTTGTTGCAGATGTGCGGAATGCATGACAGTTGAGAGTATAAGAGAGCTTTGCAGGCACTTTGGTGAAGCCTGATTTGTAAAATACGTTTTCTTGACATTTCCTTCGCCTATGTTTGTGTGCAGGAGTTTGTGGCGATCAGCTCCCCGGCGGTAGGCCAGAAGCGTGTGCTCACGCCCCACCAGCGCGAGAAGCTTCAGGAGCGCCGCTGCGACATCCCTGCTCTCTACAGCGACCTCTCACAGCAGGCTTCCCAGTCCTATTCCGAGACCTCGTAAGTGCCTCAGATCTATGTTGCCGTCACGTGGCGCAGTCAGATGATAAACCTGGGCTTACTCTATCTTATGGGATCAATTTGAAGCTTCATTAGCTTTGCCCCTCAGGGGGATACAAATATTGTATCTATGGGAATTAGCACTCCCAGGGGGACAATGTGAGGGCCCGAGCTGAGACTTAGGTATGCTTTCTTTTTGTTGAATTAAAGTGCTTTTGTTATATTAAGAATCATTTTTGGTTCACTGCTGTTCTGTTTTTCAGCAACTACTACTTTCTTCCTCAACTTTGATTTTGTTTCATGAGCTTTTTTCTCATCTTACTGTTTTTATGCCCTCTCTGCATAGATTCCGCGTTACCTTAACTTCATACTAAATGGTGCCTTCTTCCCTCCTCTCTTTGGATCGCTTTTGTTGCGGATAGGGAGGCTTAAACTAACTAATAATAATAATTCATTAGCTTTGACTCCTGGTATCCGCAAACTCGAGAGGGATATGTTAGTTCTTTTGGGGTTCTTCAGTTCATTTTTGGAACTTAGCTCTCCTCAGAGTGGAGCGTATGCTGGGTCACTGAGCAGAACTCGAAAGATTACATGAAGAAAAGGAACGTTGAGAACGCCCATTGCTTTTTGTTGTATCCATTTGGGAATTCGCTCTACCCAGATAAGCGGATGCGTATCAAAAACTCATTTGACCCTTCAAAAAACGACAGCAACTACATCAATAAATTGAATGAAAAATAAGATTAGCTGGAAGAGTTTTAATTTTGCTCTTTAAGGCATGTCACACCCAATGGAGAGACATCAAGAGCACAATGAATATTATTCGGTTTTTGAACGCTTAATAACCTCAACTATTGCTTAATAACCTTGTAAAATTTGTAATGGTGTTGAGCACAATTGAAATACTATTTTTTCTTTTTCTGACGTCTGATTAGAAGAAGAAAGAGACCACTCTCCTTTTGTGTGTGTTAAATGCTTGTCCGTGGGCTTGAAGATGTGACTTGTTACTCCTTAGGGGTCATGAGAGAGACAATAGGCTTAGATTAGTTTGGCTTATCCCTTAGGGACTTGTACTCCCCATAGAGAGACTGTTTGGTTACCTCAGCTATTGATAGGCATTCGGGACTTCTATTTTCCGCGTCCGTGCCTACTTTGTTTCTGACACTTTTCATCCCCTCGTAGGGTAGATGAGAATATATGGGAATTTGCGCTATCAGAGAGAATGTGCACGGTCCTGAGCTGAAGGTTATGTAGGTCTTCATTGGTTGAAATAAAATAGTTTTTCTTTTTGTGACGTATTGTTTTTTTTTGGTTCACTGTTGTTCTGTTTTTCGGTACCTTCTTTCTTTTTTAACTTTTTTCCTGTTTATAAACTTGTTTTGCAACTTAATGTTTCTGTGTAAAAAAAAACACATCTTATGTGGGCACTCACCTTGTGCGTCGATTCCTCTTCTCTTGACTCGATGCTGAATGGTGCTTTGCTCATTCCTCACCCTCTAGAATACCTTCATTTGTATTTGTAGTTATGGAGACTTAGACTAACTCATCTAATCTCTCTTCTTGACTGTCTCTTCTTTGTCTTTCCTTTGTTTTTTTACCTTGCTGTTTCTATGCGCGGGGTATCCTGTGTGGGAACACACTTGTCCGTAGATTCCACATTTTCTTTGATCCACTCTAAATAGTTCTTTTTCTTTCCTGAGTGAAAACAACGATAAAATGGAAACGAAACCTTGAAATAACTTCTGTACCAGTCTATACCATGAAATGCTGTACTTTACTAATAATAAGACTGATGGGAATGATAGGAATTCTCAAAATTGCATTAGTTAAATACCATTAAGCGTTGCCTTACGTTGGTTGTGTAGTCAAGTTCACTCCTTCATTCTCTGTGCTCTCGGAATTTGTCCTGAAGTGTGAGCAGTCACTGGAAAAACTTGTCTGTCAGGATGCTTTTGGAACTGAGGGTTTCTTTGGACAAGCAGCATTGTAGGATGTAGTTCTCTTAAAAGTGTGTCCAAGTGGATTCTTGTGTGCATCGTATTGTTGGTTCATGCACAGTTAATTTAATTTTGTTAAGTTATTTAAGTTTTACAGTTGGGCAACCTGTCTTACTGTTTTTTTTTTAGGTCGAGCAAGTAAATATATATAGATCAATAATGGTAATCTGTACCTTTTGCAGATTTTGAATTTTTATGAACTGATTTATTGCAGCGCAGTGGCTATTTGTTTCATGTACGTTGTTCAATTGCAGCGTTTCTGCAAGCCAAGAGGAAGACTCCGCGGGCCAAAAGCTGGCGAGGACGAGTGGGGCGCGAAGGAGTTTGGAGGTTATGAACGGTTCCACTTGCCGGGAGCTCCGCTCTACTGCAGACCAGCGGTTTGACTGCCATGCTCTTGCTGCTGACTCGCCTTCCCAGACTGACGGCGCTCCACGCGCTAAGTCGCCTTTGAACGAAGACACTGACGCTGGTCAAGTTGGAAACAAAATGCTCGCTACTTTGGGGAATACAGAAATTTCCACTTGTGCCACGAAAGTTGGTAACCAATTTGTGAGTGATGATTCTGCTCTAAATGTCCAAAAACAAAATACTAAAATCTTAATTCCCTCGCAATTAAGTTCTGAAGACAAGATTCCTCATTCTCAAGCATCTAATTCAAATGTAAATAATTTCAGTTCTAGAACAAGGCAAGTTTTGGGCAGCTTCGGTAGTATTCCTCGTGTAATACCGAATATTGATGGCATTGAGCCTCTTGGGGGTACGGTTGAGCCTGTAAGAGAAGGCAAATCTTCTGCTGAGCAACCTGAAGTCTGCAACTCGTTTGTTGAGCATGTCCCCACTGACAATGTAAATGCGGAAACTGTCGGTGATGAGTCACGCTTATCGCCTGTTAAGGCAATCGGCAACTTGGATGAAGACAGTAGCACTGCTCTGCAAAGTTCAGTTATTTCACACACAATTAAGTTAGACTCTAAACAATGCAGGTTAGAAACCTCCTCTGCTGCATGGCACTCTGCTATGAAAAGCACCAGTGAAAACCTAGTATTAGCGAGCGAACCAATTGAATTGACAGATGACCGCCGTGAACTCCCCGTGCTGAAGGGTGTTGGTTCTTCTTTCAAAATAGATGATAAAATGAGTGAAGCAAGCTTGAATACAACGCCATCGAAAGGTAGAGGCAAAGATGTTGATGATCTCGCTACTCCTTCCAAAATAACTCGATCTGGAAGAAAAATAGTGCCTCCAAAGAAAGGAATGCCAGAGCCAATGACGCCTCCTGATTCCTCGTTTTCTTCAAAGAAATCAGGAACTCCTAAAGCTGTGCCCGGGACTCCTTGTGATGTGCTAAAAACGATCGATTCTTCGAAATCTCATAAAAGAATAGAAATCGCAGACAGTCCTGGTCAAGGTGTAAGCGAGCACCAAGAAAGTGGTAACAGTGAAGGAAAACCTGTTGTAAAATCGGTGCAAAAGAGAATCAATGAAATGTTTGCAGTGAAAACAGACCTTTCAGCTAATTCTTGTACTGCTAATGTATCGATTGACTTAGACTCCAACAAAGATGATGAAATATTTCCTGTGTTGAATAAAGCTGAAACTCCACAAAACTATTCTCGTAGATCCAGGAAGAATAGAGCTGAAATTGCATTTGAAGTTCTTGCGCTAAAACCTGGTGTGAAAAACAAAGCCTCTGCTCATGTATCTTCAGGTAATGAAGGCCATGAATCAAATAGTGAAGGGAAGGCCAGGTTCTCCATGGATAGATCAGTGAAGGCAATTCACGATTTTGAACAAGAAGATACTTCCGTGAATGGCACAGATTCGTCGTGCAAAACTGATCAGAAATCTGAAGCTGAAAATAATCCAGAACTCACTGATATTCTTCATGAAAGCACTCCAAGTGCTACCGTTTCTCCAGTCATTCCAGCGCCCTGTCCTAACGAAAGTGTTCCTTCCACAAACACAGTGTGTCAGGTTGAAGAGCAAGAGCTCTCTTCTAAATCCCCAAATCAAGAAAAATCTGATATTGGTGGAAGATTTAGGCGAGGTAAACGGACAAGAAAATCTGTTGTAAGCCATGCGAGTTCATGCAATGTAAAAAACAAGCCTATTCACTCAACGAGCTTGGAACAAAATGGTGATAATGATAAACAAAAGAAAAATAAATCGGAGGACTCAGCGTCTTGTTCTGCACTGTGTAGCTCTGATGATGAGCCACTGGTGAAAAAACTGAGGGACCCCAAGGGAAGTTCTAAATGCAAAACTTTGAGCGAGAGTGGAAATCATTTTTCAGAAAATGAAGATTCTATATCTACAATCAATCAAGGTTTTCTCCAAAATGATAATTTAGATTCTCAATCCAAAAAGTGCAACCAATCACAAAGCTTGTTGTCCTCAAGTTCCGATAAAAGCCCTTCTTTATTGAATACTCACAGCGTGCAGACACTCGAAAATAGCGAGAGTACGGACCTATTGCCTGAAGAAAATAAGCGTGGTTGCAAGCGTCGTCGTGACTTTTCTAATGAAACGAACTCATCAGTGAAACGGAGAAACACTCGTAGTCAACATGACCTTGCCTCAAGTAATGTGAAGCTGAACGATTATGTTAGCATGAGACGTGGAATCAAACGAAAGATGCAAGGTTCAAATGTGGAGCCTATTTGCGGAAGCGAATCAACCAGCGAGCCAGGACGACCTCGGGATGCTAATAAAATTTCTTCTGTTGGTTGCAATGACAGTTTTACAGAAAAGAAAAGCAGTATTTTAGATGTTTCTGCTGGAGGACTGAAAAAACTGGTTAGCGATGATTCTAGTAAAGTACCTATTACTGATGTGTTGCCCAACACTCAAGATGATATCTCAGGCAAGAAAGGAGATGGCTGTCTGCCTTCGAGCGACACCCCACAACATGTCGACGCTGGCAACAATAACTGCGCTGAAGTAGTAATGGGTGAGGTCAGTCCAGCTGAGGGAGAGCATGTGTCGCGGAGCGTTGCTGATGAGGTCACTAGTGCAGTCTCTTCTGTGTGTTTGCTGCATGATAGTGGTCATACTTCAGAGTCACACGAGGTGAATATGTTAAGAGTTCCTTCAGAGAAAACAAATGATAGTGATAACATGAACAAAGAAAGCAATGCAGGTGCCATTCCTCATGACCCTGCACACCAGGATGAGCAGCAATTTCAGCAAAAAGAAAAAGAAGAAGTACATTGCTCAGACGTTCTTTGTGAAAAGGACTCGTCCATCAATGTTGATGGTGCAAATAACCAACCAGAGCCCCTGGCGTCATCACACATCGAAAGAAGTTCGGACAACACAGCGACCCCTCCTGGCAGCAGTCGCGAAGCAGAAACAAGTCTCGACAAGCGACGCAGTGCCAATGTACAAATAAAGTGCAGCAGATCAGGGTCTCGAGCAGCCTTCATGGTTGCCTGCGCCCAGAGTAAGATGGTTGCCAACTCCCCCTCTGCAACCTTCACTCCAACGAGATGTGAGTTATCTTTATTCCACTTACTTATCGTTCTGTGAGCCCTATTGATTTATATAGCTTTTTCAATTTTAGGTGGAGTACTGTTGTGTTCCGAGTGCGCATTGAGTCTATTTATTGATAAACTGTAGGGTAGGTATAAATTTTTACTTGTGTCCTACAAATGTAGCTGCATTCTTGGCAAATGTTAGCCTGAGGAACAGTAAAAAGTAATACAGCTTCTTGATGCTTTCCCATGTATCATTAGGTGACTAAAAATAAGTTGAATTATGTGAAAAAACATGCAATGCTCATGCACGGGCTTACATCTTGCCTAATAAATATCGGAATAAATATCATGCAGTCCTGTTTTTCTGTACTTTCGGCTTTCTTTTTCAAGTTTTATTTTGTTTCATTAATTTTCTCCTAAACTTGTGTTTCTATTCGAAGGGAATCTTGTGTGGGGGAATTCACTTTGTGCATAAATTCCTTTCCTTTCCCTCATGGGGGTGTAACTATTGTATCTTTGGGAATTTGCACTCCCAATGAAAAAATGTGAGGTCCTGAGCTGGGAGTTAGGTGGACCTTCTTTTTGTTGAAATGAATGGTTTTTAGGTATTTTTTGTTGTGTTAAGGACCATTTTTTTTTTAGTTCACTACTGTCCTGTTTTTCAGCACCGGCTACTTCTTCAACTTTTATCGTTCTGCATAAATTTCTTTCTCAACTTACTGTTGTTATCCACAGTGTGCATAGATTCGGCATTCCTCCACACTAAATAGTGCCTTGGTCTCTTTGAAGCGCCTTTGTTGCGGTTAGGAAGACTTGAGTCACATCTGACCCAATGGGTGTTGCTTGCAGCAGGCAGAGGCTCTCCGCCAGTGAGCGAGTGTGGCGGTGAGAGGGCGCGCTGCACGCCCCCTGCCGGCAGGAGGCCGCGACTCAGCAGCACGTCAGTACTCGGCAGGATTTGCTACTCGTACTTTTGTTATAACTCATGAATGTTAATCGTACATAAAATAGCTTTGAGATGAGACAGGAGATGTTTCTTTCAAACCTAATGTGGTAGAGAGTGGAATACTCCTGTAGAAAGTTCATTTTCTTTTAATGTGAAGTATTTAATCTCTACATGTGCGCGGATATAATGTCTGAAAATATTTGCCTGGTGTTATCTATAGCCTTGCTTGTTAATTGCATTCGACGATTGATAGACTTGTATGGGATTTAATTGGGAAAAGTCTTCAGCCAGAATTTTGCGTACACTTATTTTTCAACCTGAAGAAATCAATGTCTAATCATAATATTTAACGCTTTTGACACTCAGATAAAACTGAAGTTCATTATTCAACTCCAATTTAAGCAACGTTGCAAATAGCAAACATTAACTGGATCATGCCTTCATATAATTTTGAGTAAGTATTTATTTGATAGTTCAGTTTGTGACTACTGGTCGTTCAGTAGTATTATGAAAATTATCTCCGTGTACCACTTGTAGCTCACGCCGCGGTCTAAGTAGTGATGCAACTCAACTTTATGAAGCTATCATTTCTTCCAAAAAATAAACAGCCAGTTTCTAGATTTAATGATAGAGAAGTTCGACCGAAATCGCGTGTTTCCATCCTACTAATGATACTGCGTCCCGCGTATCGTTGCACACAATGCAGTTCTCGGCGCACCATAAAAGCGTGTGTAATTTTCCATCGTGTATTTTGCCACTAGACCACGCAGCACTCAACTGTGGCCGCGACACGGGCTGTCCCCAGCTGCGTCGCCTAGTGGCAGCATCCTGAAGAAGCCTCTTGTGGACTGTGAGTTCTGGGTTTGTCCGTTAGCTTGCGTGTGTCTGTCTTCACTTGCACTATATGCGAATTATTTCGTTTGAATGTTCACTGGGATTTTCAAGGGCTGGTGACCGGTTACTCTCGCGTTAAACCTCACTGATGATTTAGTATTCTGCGGAGACTTCAGTTTAGATTTTCTTTAGCTTTCAAACTTTATTGCTGTTGAAATTCCTCATCCTTTTCTTTCCAATATATAAAAAATACATAAAAAATAGAAAATAATTTGAAAAGGTAGAAAACAATAAAAATAAAAAATGATCGCTCTCCCATGCGACTTTGAACATAAGTCATTCCTATTTCTTTGCCCTCGTGAACGTTCAGATTTATAAACTGTATCAAAAGACAAAAAAAATTAATCGAGCGACAAGAAGCCATCTCCAGTAGAAGTACTTGGATATGCAGCTCCTTGAAATTTGCATATTTGCTGGAATTTTTAAATCTTTCTTGTTTTTATACTTCACCCAAAGGGATATTGTTAGGTAACTTCTGCTGTAAGTAAGCCTTCGGGGCTTCTGTCTTGTGTGACCACTTTACTTCTTTTAGTTTTCATACCTTATTCTCTATCTTTTTCAAGATTTTCTTTCTCTTTCTTCTCAACGTACTGTTTCTGTGCTCAGAGTATCCTTAGTGGGAACACCGCGCGCTCAGATTCGATGTTGTCTACAGTCCATCCTTAATGGTCCCTTCACTTCGTTCTGTTTAAGATCGTGTTTGTTGTAACTCGGGAGTTTTAAATTAACTGATACGTTAATTTTAAATTTTAAATAATATTCTTGAGTTAAAAGTGTATAACAAGGCATACTCTTATGGGGAGCGTAATCCATATAACTAACAATGCAGTTTTTTATCTTGAAAAATTATCTGAAAATCACCCTGAAAAAAAAAACGCAATTCCTCCAGTCAAATGATGAGAAAACCCGAGACCTCACCATAGTCTTGAATATGTTCATGTGTCTCTTAGTTTTATTTTTGTGAACAATAGTGTGAAATCATCTTTCATCAAGTTTGTTATTCATGTGAATGACAGCACATCGTCATAGGGGCTTCTCACCTTAAAAACTGGAAAAATAACCAACTTGATAAACCAGTTATTAAAAAGATTTTGCTTTGACATGAAGCGAAAAATTTGCATGAATGTCGTTATGTTGTTTACATGTGTAAGAAAGACGCTACTTTCTGGCACATGTGGATGAAAAAGTTGATGCTGACAGCTGTAAGTTTTGATTTAATACCAGAAAAAAATTATCTTTCGAAAATTATGTTGCGCGCAAAATATCAAAATTCATTTCAGTTTGGCTTCAAGTGAGGCACATCGTAGTCGAGGAAACGCTAAAAAACTCGTTCGTTTGTTTAATAGTTTTCCATTGTAGGCATGGCCAAGATCAAAAGAAAATCCAGAGTATTCACGTTGCATACAAAAGCATGCCATTGAAGCTATTTCTACCTTGAAAAAAATCCTAAGCTAATGATTTCTTCAGAAATTTAAAATTCATGTTACTCTGACTACTACCAATAGTATTGTAGGCATTTTATTCTCAAAACGCGTGAACTTGAAAAGTTTGACATCAGACGACAAATTGACTCACATACAATCTCTATTAGTATTTGTGAAATGGAAGTAAATGAATAGTCTCGTATTATTTAGGTTGAATCTCAAAATAGCGTTCCTGTTACTGTTGTCAAATTTTGGAATTCCTTATCTGACGATATTTGTGATGCCCACCTGAATTCTACGTTCAAACGTCAGCTGAACCTTTTGTCTCTCAAATTATTCATAGACTTATGCTATCCAGAAAAAGATATAAAATGATGAAAGTAAATGTAAAATAAGAAAATACTATATCGTTTTCTGAACTCCATTCCACACAGTGAAGAGCAAGATGATACCCTGGACTGTAGAGATCTGATCTTCGCAAGAAAATGTTGACTTGACTGTCAAACACTACTTTCTCTCAATTGATATTAGCTTACCTGCATTTTAAGTTGAACATTAGTACATGCACTGGATTATTCTCTATGCTTTTCATCAGAATAATTCAGTAGGTTATCAGTGAAGCTTTGCAGTATATTTTGCCTACAATGCTTGTATGCCCCCATACCCCGCTAGCCTATGCGCACATAAAAGCGCTCATTATGTGGTTGAGCGCGCATTTGAGAGGACGGCCTCTTGCCGTGCACAGCAACAGTCCGCCATCCTACAAGCCTTGTATTCCAGTAAACTTTATGCTTGGAACCAACTTTATCTTTCCTCGCAACTTAGATTGGACAGAGCCACCACAATTCAGACTCTTGAGAGATCAATGTCTATGACAAGTGTAGACACACTAATATTGTTGACTGTTGGACATAAGTTCATTCATGTCATACATATAACCATGTATATGCCAAGTAAATAAATCTTTTACCTGTGCCTCAGACTGCTGCACATTTTTTCAACCTTTGGTCTCATGTGGCAGAAAAAGATCCATCAGATTGCGTTGCCCGTACTTTACTACATTTTTCATCAATTTTTGTGTTTCTTAACCGAACCATTTCTTCTCTTCTTACCTAGGGATGTTTTGAGCGTTTCTCTTTGAGAAATAATTTTTTATTTTTGTTTTGATGTATTTTTAATGTATAAAACTAAGTCTGTGCTGTATAGTGATAGTTTTTGACAATCCTCGACAAATGAACTTGACACCATCCGCATTTGGGCAGCTGGGAGCAAAGGGCGTCGTGTGAGCTTTGCAGACCCGCCCGTGTCCAAGAGCGTGGTTATCGTCAATGAGGAGCCTGTCGACGGCGCCGAGCTCTGCCTCAGCCCGCGAGGGCGCCCCATTCCCTTGAGCGTGAGGGCGCAAAAGCGCCTCGATATGAGCCGAGCTTCCGCTTCTTCTCCCTCTCAGCTCGTGCAGCATTCAAAACTCACCAAACTTGTTCATCCTTCAACACTGCCTCAGCAGCCTTCCCTTGCCTGTGAGTTAATTAAGTAGTTGCGAGGCTAACTTCTCTTGCGTGTAAGTTTTGCAGTGTGATGGGGAGGATAACTTTTATGGAACTAGCAGTATTAATGATCTGATATTCTTGCTTCATGCATCAATAATTTTATACATTTTATGTGTGTAATATTAATTTTCAAAATTTTTTGCTTCAAAAATATTTTTCCAAATTCACTTAACCAAAAGATTTATTATTCGCAGCACTGGCCCAGTTGGTGAAGAGCGGCAAAGATGACGCAAAGTGTGGTGATGTCATTTACGGGAGCCTGGCGAGCTGCACCACTCCGGTCTCGTGCCTCTTGTCTTCCCTAACGAGTCCGGCCCTGACGGCATCGCTGGAGGCCGTGCTGCGCAACCGTGCCATTACCACCGTCGGGCAAGTGGCCTCTTTCACAGAAGAAGATCTCACTGCACTCCCAATCAAGCCGCCCAAGTTGCAAACGACAGTCGGTGCTTTGCGACGATATGAGTCTACTCTCACGTAAGCTTTAGATTCATCACCTTTCCAAATGTAATTTTAATTGCCCCTTCAGAAAAAAACACAAATAAAACTCTTCTGATTTTCATATTTTAAGCAGATGTCTCGAATAGTAAAGAGTAATAGCCGGTGAGCTCCCCTAAGGGAGATACAACTATTGAATCTATGGGAATTAGTGCTACCAGGGGGAAATATGTGGTCCTGAGCTAAGGGTCAGGTAAGCCTTCTTTTTGTTGAAATGAAATGCTTTTCGTTTTGTAAAGAACCCTCTTTTTTGGTTTACTGCTGTTCTATCTTTCTGCACCTCTATCTGTCTTCTTCAATTTTTATGTTGTGTCATAAACTTTTTTCTCAACTTACTGGTTCTATGCACCATGGGCATAGATTCTGCGTTACCTTAATTCCATACTACTTGGTGCCTTCCTCCTACCTCTCTTTGGAATGCTTTATTTTTGCGGTTAGAGAGGCTTAGACCAGCATTTAATTTAATCTTATTTCATTACATTGTGATGGAAAAAGTATCTCCATTCTCACGTTAATGACACCACCATAGTGTAGAGTTACCTCGGTGTTTACTCAAAGTTACAGGACTTTTTGTTTCCACTAGTCAGGTAATTGTTCTTATACTATTTATTAACATTTGCCTATCACTAGATCTACAGGACCATCTGTTACAAGAAAATTCAAGGGAAAAGTGCCACATACTTAGCTTGGGTGTAAAAATTATATTCTAGAGCTAAATGAAAATTTGTTAAATTGTATGACTCAAAGAACGATGATGTTGCAGAGGCTTCGGGTCGTATCAAATAGTAAGAATGTAGTGATGAATTGGGTTCCAGCGAATGAGAGTGTAGCTAAAATGAGCGCACAGATCTTGCTGTAAGGACAGCAGCACTTCGACTGGTTGAATTTGTAGGGATTCCGTATGTGCTCTGTATTTAGGAACGGAACGGGTGAAATGGGGGACTTGGAATAACAACGAGAATAGGGAGATCTCAAGAAATTTAACACCAGCGCCCAAAGAATGGAAAGCAATTAACTGTAAATTTGTCCGACTAGAAGAAGTGATTATAAACAACTTGTTGCATCAATATCACAGCCGTAACACATGACTACTTTTTGGCCCTGAAGTGGATAGTGCCCCTACTTGTGAATAGTGTGAAATAACATTTATAACAGTGAGGTTGACTGTGGGAGAACAGATCTCGCAACATTAAAGTGTGTCGTGCGGTAGAGCACCAATTATAAGCTGTTATGGTTATGAAACGAATGTGCGAAAAAAATTTGTAAACACATAAGGTGTTTAGAGTTATCAATCGAGAACAGCATTTGGTGAAATGAATCAGTATTATATTGAAAGATGCAAAAAAAAAAGAAATGAGGAAAAAAGAATGTTTGTGACTCTAAAATTATGTTATTGTGAAGAATGCCGTTGATAGAAGTACCTAAGTGATGACAATGGTTTCCCATTGAATTTTTTGAACTTCTTTTCATCATAACTGTAGACCAGGGATTTGCCTTCTAGCGAGGTCTCTCCACCCTTGTATTTCTATGTCAATTCAGACGAAAACGGAGTTCTACAATGACCTTCCGCTAGTCTTGATTTGAATTTTTTCGAATCTATAGCGATTCTTGGAAGTACGAACAAATTGTTAGACCTCAAAAAGCCTTCAGGATTTAAATCATGTAACCTCTGGCTAATGGGAAAATACTCTTTGCAGAAGCTTGTTCAAATTTCACGAATCGCCACATGGAAGGATTGCTTGAAATTATGAAATTATTAGGATGAAAGTTTGTCGTGGACTCAATATTGTGACTGGGCTAAGTTTTTCTGGCTTTTCAAATAGTTTTCTTTTTCATCAGCACACAATTTTCGTATTATATTTGCCACATTTAGTCCAGCCATCTGAAATTCTTTTGTTAACTTTTATGTAGTTAATGCATTACAGCTTGGTATCACACAAACTCTAAATTCTAAAAAATTAGTATTTTGAATATAGAAGGGTATTGTGAATAATTTCATCTCTATCTGTAAAACTTGAGGGAGGACTATTAAATATAAACAAATAAGGAAGCTTTAGAAACAGTGTGATCATGGACAAAGATAGCAGATAATTTCAAGATGACACTAGTGAGCACTGCTAGGTCTCAGCAGTATATAACCCAGTAGCGGCCAAATTGTTTTGATTTAGAACGAAATATTACAAAAATTTCCCTAAACACGTAGACTACGTCTGTGCAGTTGTTGTGGTTGGTTAGGTTAGGTTGCAAATAGCAGAATCGAAGAACTGTCTTTACTGTTCGATAGCATTTTTGTCTTTTCTAAGAGGTATGCAAAATTTATTAGCGTGATAATTGTTCAACTTGTACGTTATAGTCTATTTGAAAAAGTGATCGTGAAAATGATTGAAATGCCATGAATTGTTACCAATACGTATGCAAGCAATTTACCTAGTGGTACACATATATATTATATGGGCCAAAACGTGGTTAACAAGTTTAATGACTGAAACCCAGTAGGGCGTATTCATGAAGCTCAGTAGGGCGTGAATATTATCGAAGCATTTCAAATATGAAAACGATGTGAGTGATTTCTTAATGTCCTTCAAAAAGGACGTTAGTCAAAAAGGGTTAAAATAGCGTTAATGGGTGGAGGGCAAGTATAAAATTGTCAACATGTTGGCATACTTTGGTGTATTTATTTCGTCGCGAAGGTATCGGCACTTCATTCGTAGAGATAAAAAACCTATTGGGGGAGTCCAGGTTTATCATTGAGACGAATTGAATTGACAAATTAGTACATTCAGCTGTAGGCTCCAGTGTACTTGCCTGGATATGAATGTAAATTTATCGCGACTGCGAGGAAGTGAGGGAACTACTGCTTTTATCCTGTTCTTTGGTAAATTAATATAAAAGATGAGCTTCGACAGCCCACATTCATCGCTGTGCAATACTATTAACTTTAATTCAGAGGAATTTTTTCAATGTCTAAATTAATTGATCTCTCGCCTTTTATGCTGCCCAAAACAAAAACGAATACATCGGTATTTTGGTGTAACTTTGTTCGCACTGTGGCCCCTCAGGGGAAACAACTATTGTATCTATGGGAATTAGCGCTCCCAGGGGGAAAACGTGAGGGCCCGAGCTGAGAGTTAGGTAGGCCTTCTTTTTGTTGGAATAAAATGCTTTTTGTTTTGTCAAGGACCACCTTTTTTCGGTTCACTACTGTCCTGTTTTTCAGCACCTCTGACTTTCTTCTTCGACTTTTATCTTATTTCATGAACTTCTTTCCCATCTTACTGTTTCTATGCCCTTTCTGCATAGATTCCTCATTTTCTTATCTCCATACTAAATGGTGCCTTCCTCCTTCCTCTCTTCGATACGCTCTATTTTTGCAGCGGTTAGGGAGGCTTAAACTCAGGGTTGCGGAGTCGGTGGAATAAATTTGCGACTCCGACTCCGACTCCACCTTTCCAGAATTTTGCGACTCCGACTCCGACTCCACCTTTTCAGAATTTGGCGACTCCGACTCCACCTTTTCAGAATTTGGCGACTCCGACTCCACCTTTTCAGAATTTGGCGACTCCGACTCCATTTCTCCAGAATTTGGCGACTCCAACACCGACTCCGCCTATTCACAATTTTGTGGCTCCAACTTCACCTATTCATAATTTATAAGATGAATATTTTATTTCTTAACTAGTGTACACACACCGTCAAAAATGACGAGATTCAATACCTTTCTACAACAAATTTTCGTTTGAGTGGAGTTTCCATGCTTTCAGCTTATTCCAAAGGTAACTTAAATTTCTTATAAGAGTAATAAACACTCAGAACACAGCATTTTTGAGCCGCAAGAGAAGTAGTTATAGCCATTCGTGTCGTATCCGAGATACAGAAATTCAGCATTACTGAAAGCAACTGCGAACTTGTGTATGTATATTTTAATATGCAATACAGTACATTGCATTACAGTATATTGTAATATACAATACAGCATATTGTAATATGCAATACCCCGCCGAACTCGGTATTCACGATACAAACTTGAGTATATAAGGCTATGGATCGCTCTAATTGTGATGAAAGTGACTTATTATAGAGCTATTGCACAACGAAAATGAGTGTATTAATTGACCGTGAACTGGAACCAAGACCGCCAGTGCAAATTTTTTCCTATCAATTATTCTTAACAGCGTGACACAAAACGTATAAATAAACACACGACAGTCATTCTTAGTAGTAAACGGTTGCAGGTGTTGAAACCTGTGCATATGTTCATTATATTCTTTATTATCGAACGACTTTTAAATTTACTACAGATTGTTAATAATCAAGATACTAGTGTACATGATTGGTCAAAAATGACGGGATCCAATGGTATCGTTTTAAAAAAATCTCAAGATAAAATGGCAAACAAATATATCCATTGTAATAATACCCGCGATTAAAATACAGTATTCTCATACTTGTGACTGGTAAAACTCGTATCACAGATACGGTCATTAAGCATATTTAAAAACGTCACAAACGCACACAACAACCAAGCAAATTGTATAACATAATACCTATCTGAATTGTAATTTAAATTATTGTTCGCAAGAGGTTTTTAAAAAATTTGCCATACCTTTTAAGCATTTAAATGCCTTTGAAATTTAAATGCGATGAGCCGCATTTTCTTGACAGTTGATTCGATTTTCACGCAATGGTTTCTACTTATAAACATAAGTGAGCAGATGCCTGGTTTTTCATATTTCGATGGTATTTATGATACTGAGTTTGGAGACTGGTTACAGAGTTTGGTAGAGTGTGCGAAAGGCGGAAATTGAGGGTAAATGTGAATAAAAGTAAGGTGATGAGATGTTCAAGAGGTGGAGTGTTTGGAACTTTGGATGTGAGGTTGAATGGGGAAGTTTTAGAGGAGGTAGAGCATTTTAGGTACCTCGGGTCGGATGTGACTGTTAAGGATAGTATGGAAGTAGAAGTGAAGCATCGAGTGAGTGAAGGTTGTAAGACATTGGGTGCAATGAGGAAAGTTTTTGAATGCAGGAGTTTGAGTATGAATGTTAAGAGGGGACTGTATGAAAGATTGATTGTGCCAGTTTTGTTGTATGGAGCAGAGTCCTGGGGGTTGAGAGCAACTGAGAGGAGGAAGTTGGATGTGTTTGAGATGAAGTGTTTGAGGAGCACGTATGAACTAGAAGAGATAGGATCAGGAATGAGTTGGTTAGGGGGCAGACTGGTGTTATCAAAAAGTTGAGCAGGCGAGTGGATGAAAAAGTGCTTGGATGGTTTGGGCATGTTGAAAGAATGAATGTTGAGCGGCTGGTGAAAAAGATATATATGTCAGAAGTGAGTGGTCTTCGAGCGCGAGGTAGACCACGGATGAGTTGGATGGATGGGGTGAGACGTGCTTTGTATGAGAGGGGTCTGACTGTGGACGTGGCGAGAGGGATGGCTGCGGACAGAAGTGCGTGGGAGCAGTGTATAGGGAGGTAATTTTATTTCTGACGCGTTACTGGAAGCTGCCCGCTTGTGATGGGGTTGACCTGTCATGTGCGGGGGGAGGGGCTGCACTCAATGAAGCGGTCGGGGTAAACCAGCTGTGGCTGTCGGGCCTGACTGTGGGAGGTGGTTGTGCTGGGCTGCTGCTGATCCTAGCAGTTCAGGTGCAGCCAGTGCTGCCTCTCTCGCCTCCTAGTGACTAAGTGTGGGGATTGTGGCCTGCTGTCGGCTACCCTCCCATAGGGAGGATAAGCCCGGTATATGTATGTATGTATGTATTTATGATACTGTCCAAGCAAGCAGATTCCCATTGTAATGAGATAGGGGAAATAACGCACGAGAACATGTACTTATCATTGACGGACACCTGGTTTTTTATTATATCGGGTGTCCTGTAAAAATGTCCCCGATTTTTAATTAATTATATCTCAGCTTTAAATTAACATATTTGAATTGCCTCTGTTCACAATGTAGTAAATTTTGTTTCCTTTTCGAATAATTTATGTTATTGAAAATCGGTTGAATAACCACTTTATAATGTCCAATTTACTGAAAGGAGTAGAAAAATTAATTGTTCAAATGGAAAGTTTTTAAAACAATATTGATATTCTTCCTTATTTTGTAGTTTCCATAAAACTGAACACACAAAAATTTTAAGGAGTAACAAATCATTACCTTATATAACCTTAACGACATACCCTCCATTTCTCTCAAGGCAAGTATTACTTCTAGCCACCATTGAACGAAGAGTTTTACCCATTATTCCACCGTTTTCTATCAGTCCTTGAAACACTATTATTGAGAACACTTGAAAATTGAAACCTCTTAGAGGGTTTAAATACTTAGTTGTATGTACGATACATCGTTATGAAATTATTCTCAACAGTAGGTATTGAGGAATGAAGAAGAACACCAGTGTTGTTTTTAAAACTTTCCCTTTGAACAATTTTTCTACCCCTTTCAGTAAATCGATCACCTTGAAGTTTATTCAACTGATTTTCAAAAACTTATATTATTTCAAAAGGAAACCAAATTGAATAAATTGTAAATAAAAGACAATTAAAATATGTTAATTTAAGCGGAGATATTAACAATTAAAAAGTCCGGGACATTTTTGTGGGACACGCAGTATAGTATTGATTGTTCTTATACAATAAATGGTCAAGTGTCTCCTTTGAACAAATTAATAAATAGGTTTAGCTATTTCGTGAGCGTAATCTCTTCTATGTTAGTACAATGAAGTTTTAGGACTTAAAACTTAAGAGAAATTGGTCGAACATTTATTTCAAATACAGAAGAACTTCAAGGGAACAACAGCAAGTCGTTTCCCGAGATACGCAAAAAGAGAAACCGTACCCAAGTTAGGTGGATCTTGAGGATTCCAACAGTACGCACAGGAGCGTCCTCTGCGAAATTTTTATTATTGAATTCCTTTAAAATGAAGACCGAAAATCTTCTTTAACGTAAGGTTAGTTTTTAAAACGATACTCGCTAAAAATAGAAGACACCCAATGGACGCGGCCGGTCATCAGCACGGTACTCCGGTAGGAAATTTTAGAGGCGTTCTGAGTAGAGAGATACAGAGTTTTAAGATGTCCGGTCGCCGACTAGGTGAATATCGTATCTTATTGTAAGATTACATATAGCACTAAGATGTTAACAATTAATTGACAATTAATTACCTTGAATAGTAAGTGCCTATTCAAGAGGCTGCAAAAGCCGGGTCGAGGAGTTCAAGTCGCAGAAAGAGACTGCTTTTTACGCAATAGAAATAAGTTAGAGGTACCAGACCCACTTTTATTAAAAGGAAGACATGCTGCCCAAGCAGAGCAAGCTCAAAGATAATTTAATGAGTGAACGCCAAAGCGTCACAAGTAATGTTAATTAAAGCTATTTAAGGTTAATGCAGTCTGCTAGAAGCGCAAACATGCTTATTTATAGAAAGTTAAATTTAAACACAAAAACCGGAAAAAAATATGCAGCTGCAAAACAAAAAACAACGAACAAAAAGATCTAATTTCATCAGTTTCAAATTCTTGTCTGTGAACTAAGAGAGGCCAACTGAAGAAAACTTTTTCCTCCACAAAGCCGCCATCAGAAATACGGAAAATATTCAACAGGAAATTTCATTGGACAAACAAAATTGGCTGTTCGTCTTTGTTAGTTGATCTGTCTCCCTTTCACGCTCTTAGAGATACTTAACTACTGTATCTGTGATGCCAGTTTCACCAGTGATCAAGTATTAGAATATTTTAATCGCGGGTGATATTAGGATGAAAATATTTCTTTATGGTCCTCATCTGGAAGATTTCTATACAGACAATATCGAATCCCGTCATTTGACGAGTCGTGTACACAATTATGTATACTGAGTGTTTCAGAAAACGAGGTACAAAATTGCACATCAAGTAGAAAATGGCCAAATAAACACTTTTTGTCCTATGAAATTTTCACCCAAAAAATCGGGGCTGGGAGGCATTATGTGTTTATTGTTTTTAAGGTTTAAATTTAATGGCACAATTACTCGCGGTATTGATTTTGAATTTACTTTACAAAATTGTTCAAAATGTGTTCCACCTACATCTATGCACTTTTCGAATGTTAGCCTTAACGGCTGCCGAATATTAGGAAACACGTCTGGCATTAAGGTATCTCACCTGCAGCCACTGCAATTCTGGCCACAAGATCTTCCTCAGACCCAATGGGTGTAGCATAAACAAGGCTCTTCACGTGTCCCCAAAAATTGAAACCGAGTGGAGTCATGTCAGGAGATCTAGGAGGTCTTGTAACTAGCACATTTCGCCCGATCAACATAAATTCAAAATAAATATTGCGAGTAGTTTATTCATTAAATTTCACCCTTTAAAACAATAAGCTGCTAATATCTCAATGTCTTTTTCTTCGGAAAATTTTATGGAAGAAAAAGTTTTTATTTGGATATCTTCTATTTGGTGTGCAATTTTTTGCCTCTTATTCTGAATCTGAAACACCCTGTATATTACTGACAAGTGTTTTCTGAGTAGGTAATGTAGGCATTGTCTGCACTGAGAAGCATAGATATGCATCAACAGTTTTTTATTACTAAGTATGCACTAATTCAGTGAAATTATATTAGTTAATTCAATGACTATGCTTCAAATCCCCAAAATTATGATATACGTGTAGATAAGGTAGGTAAGATTTGCACACTGCCTTTTCTTCTTTGTATCTACACTATGCAGGGTAACAATGCAGAAAAGGTGTCATATTATTGCTCAACACTATGTTACATTTCGGCTATAATAAGCAAAAGTTGTTCTGCTTTCATTGCAGGGGCCTGACGTTTTCGGAAAGTTTTTTTTTACGAATAAAAGTCACTTCTAGCTTCTTTGCGTGTATTATGATACTATCTCTTATTTTCGTCTAACTTTTTACTTTGTATTGGACACTTTGTTATTTTAATAAACGCCCAGGTTCTTCTCATTTCGTGTTTTTTGGAGCAATTTGAAACGTTTCCAGCAAGAGAATTTGTACTATCGCATAAATGCAAAAACCATTGCAGCTGAGATAGTGCATTGTTTTCAGTTACAATGTGTGTGTGACTGTAAGTGAAGTTTTTGCTGGTGTGGGTAATTATTTTCATTGCAGCTCGCTTACATCGTATTTTTATTTTTTTTCAAGTGTCTCAATGCCGATATAGATAACCTTACAACATTTCCAAATCATCCTTAACAAGAAGTAATTAATTACATAATGCTACAAAACAAATACTATTTCAGTTTTTTAAAATGTATCAACATAATTATAAAATTCTGCATTTCAGCGTATACTAGCTTAGAAACTGGGGAGTGATACGAAGATAAAAATTAAACATGATGCTGAAATAGTGAAAAACAATATAACTCTGAAAGAACCAAATTACATTCAAGGAATAACTTGAGAAATGAGAAGAAATTTTTATTATCAATACATGTTAACTTGACTTAAAAACACGGAAGCCATATCAATTTTGATAACATGACTTGAAAACTAGAAGTCTTTGTGCACTAGACCATAGCTTCAGGTTTCGGCAAAAACTACTCATTGGCAATGAATCATAACCAAAAGACTAGAAATGTTTATGATCATTATCAATCAATGCATCATTTTGAGCATACAGAGTTACCACTCTTTATGTGAGTACAATGTATTGCATCAGCTGAAATGTTCTGCAAGTAACTTGCAACACATTTACTACTATTTTCCTGTTCCTATGTATTAATTGAAGGAAAAATGAACAAAACAGAAATATACAGAATGAATTTGCGATGCTTTCAATTACTAATTCCTGCTTTTAACTACAAAATATACATTAATGCTGGGTACAAAAATTATATTTCGCACTCGTAGGTTTCTCATATATATCTGTGCAAACCCTCAATGACTAGATAACATGACAGTATTAGGTGATAGGAATAAATACGCTGTTTCAAACTTAGACCCCTCAGGGGGATACAACTATTGTATCTATGGGAATTAGCGCTCCCAGGGGAAAAATGTGAGGGCCCGAGCTGAGAGTTAGGTAGGCCTTCTTTTTGTTGAAATAAAATGTTTTTTGTTATGTTAAGGACCACCTTTTTTCGGTTCACTACTGTCCTGTTTTTCAGCACCTCTGACTTCCTTCTTCAACTTTTATCTTGTTTCATGAACTTCTTTCTCATCTTACTGTTTCTATGCCCTTTCTGCATAGATTCCTCATTCTCTTATCTCCATACTAAATGGTGCCTTCCTCCTTCCTCTCTTCGATACGCTCTATTTTGTAGCGGTTAGGGAGGCTTAAACTAACTTATAATCTAATCTTATAATCTAATCTTCAAACTTAGAACAAAACAATCAACGAAAACATTGCGTATTTCTTAGATTTTTCAGCAAAGCATTCTAACTCTGTTTCGGTTTACTTTTAGTTTTAAAGAATTATAAATAATTTTAAGCAAAAATTAGAATCGAAGACACCAAAAAATAGCGACTCCAACCACGACTCTTCCACATCCGAATGAACGACTCCGACTCCGACTCCACCACACATTCGGAAAAGCGACTCCGACTCCATCACACTTCGGAGTAGCGACTCCGACTCCGACTCCACCACACTTCAGAGAAGCGACTCCGACTCCACCCTAAAACATCCGACTCCGGCGACTCCGACTCCCGACTCCGACTCCGCAACCCTGCTTAAACTAACTTATAATCTAATCTAATCTGTTCGCACTGTGGTGAATGTAAGTATCATGCATTCGTGTTTTGTGTCCCAGCGATGCGAGTGACGACTCTACTGGGAAGGACAGCTCCGTGTCTGAGCTTTGGGAGCTCACTAGGGAGGGGCCCGATGATGCCCCAGTTACGGAGGTTGGTGAAGCGACGCTTCCGCGAGATGTCGGGACTAACGTGCTGCAGTCCGCTCCTCGTATTAGCTGCGAGACTAGTTCTCTACAACGTGAAGTCTCGTCTCCGTTAGAGGAGCAGGTACCTATGAATGAAGAAATTGACTTGCTCTTTCAAAATGATACTACTGAAGCTACTGAAAAGAATCCTTCTGACTCATGCAAAGATAACTTTTCTTCTTCTGAAAAGGAGACTGATGAAGCTATGATAGAAAATTCATCTAAAGCATCTGAAAACTTGATAGAGTCTCGCAAAGGCAGTGCATTCGTGTCTGATGAAGATGGGACTCTATTTGCTCAAAATGATGCCTCAGGCAGTTCCGATGTGCCTAGTGATGAAGCTAACGTCTTGCTGTCGAGTACTCCAGAAGTAATTGATAAAGGCATTCATGGAAATTCTGCGAAGATACTTTCAAAGGAAAAAAATTCGTCAGTGTCAACGATTTCCCCGGAATGTGACACGATGTCTAATGCAACAGCTGTAGAGGAACCTGAGGACAATGCTCAGTCTGAGGGACTTCAGGACAGCAACAGTGACAAGGAGAACTCTTCTCCTGAGAGGTGCACCTCCAGCGAGGGAGGTCTGAACTTGAGGTGAGCAGTTAGTTATTCAGTTCTCAACCACCAGATTTTGCTTGCAGTTCAATGAGCAACTGCGTCGTTCAGAACGCCATGTTTATTTCAGTATCTTGTACTGCAGAGTCTTTTGAATACGAGGAACTTGTGTATAGTCTTCCTTGCTGGAGATGTTTTTTGCGATTCGTTGACGTTTTAAGAATGTATAGCTGACAAATAGATCAGAAGCTCTGCCATTGGTTCTTTTCTAGAATTTTTCTTTTTACCACTTCGTAGTGAAATTTCATTACAAGGGTTTAATAATTGTGCGCACTTGATTTGTAGAACAAAACTTTGGTATTTTACCATAGTGTTGTGTTTTCAGTTCAGACGTGTGCCATCTCTAAACTCCTCATTAATGTTTTTCTTTTTCTATTCATTGGTCACATCATTCATCTCTGCTTTAGTTCATCGTCAATATTTATTATCAATAAGCGTGTTTACTTATGTGTTTCCAGCTTTTTTGAAATTACTCAATCTTTATTGGCTAACTAGATTTTATACCCATTCGTTTTTCACACGACTAAAACGTTTTTCTACGTGAATTTCTCCTACCTATAACCTTGTAATTTTTTAACTTTTTGTGTCAATTGTCATTCCTCCCCATAGAAGGATGCGTTGAAATGGTTTGCTTTTCATTGACTAATACCTGTTCTCGGGCATATGTAGGGTTCCCGAGTTACTGTCCGAAGTTGTAGGCGGATGATGTCTGTCTTCGTCAGTGGTTACTAGCTTTTATCAGTGGTCACTTTAGCTCCTCACCATAGAATCATCACTTGTTGCAGGAGTCGGTCATGAGTTTAAATTTATAGATAGGCTTCATCTTTCATTCTTCATTTCTTTCTCTCTCTCGAGGGGAGACCGGCGTACCGTGCACCTGCTTGATCGTCTTTGTTTTGTTCTTGATTCTCATTTCTTTTTTCTCTATATCGAGTTGCTTACGCCCTCCCTAAATACCGCAGTGAGCTGTAGTAAGTGGGAAACTGATGTTTGCGTTATTGATGCTCTTGACTACAAAAATACGATTTAATCTATAAATTCTGAAAACAAATGAAACTCCATTGTAACATCTTCTGCGGTAAAGCCATGTATACTCGTGGCATATCAATAATGAATTAGTGATGTTATTTGTTGAAGATTTCTCGGCCCTATTTTCATGCTTTTTTTAAATTGTTCAGTTTTTGTTAAGTTTCAGTTCTATGGAGCCATACGCTAACCTTGAAAATTAGCTCGATAATAATTTTTATCTTATAACGTTATTCTTTTATATAATATTTATTTATTTTAATGTAGCAAAAACGAATCTAACATAAGCTAGTCTTACTCGACCTCAGTATTCCTGCCCTATTTTGAAGAGAGAAGAAACATGAAAATAATTCCAGCAAAAACCCAGTTTTACCAGTCGCACATAAATTTACGGATGGATTTTAAGTTGGTGTGCGTGCGGCATGCCTAAACGCGAGCGGTTAATCATTAACCAGGAAATTTGGGCGTTATAAATGTGTTCTTCAAAAAATGAAATAATAGAGATAACTTAAGATGCATGAGATGCCGTGTTGGATTGGAGTACGAATGTGTGTGATGGTAAAGCTGCCAAAACTGTACACCGTCCAACTGTACATTGTGTTGTTCATAAAAGCGGAGCGACACCAACATTGACGGCGCCTGAAGAGGCGGGGGTGGCGTTTGTGCTTCAAAGAAGCGAGGGACAACGTCGGGTGCTCGCAGAAATTCCCGTTGGTCTTGATCGCGAGTCCGATGAGGAAGACGAAGAGGCGTCTTCGTGTGATCAACTTTCTTCGAAACGCACTTCTTCAACTTCAGCTTTCAAGGAAAATCTTGATCAGAAAGGTAAATTTACTAAGCTAATAGGTCCTGGATATTGCGCTGAGGTGGATCTATTGGGTTTACCAAAATGTCTATTCCCACAGTGATGATTGAAACTCGGTGTAAACTCACAATCTATTAAATAGTCAATTGTCGTTTTCTTGCTATATCGAGGATTTTTTGTTTGAAGAATTGGACGTCTTAACATCAAAAAAATACAGAGTAATGAACAAAACTGATCAAAATTAGGAAGATTAAAGTCAAGAAATACTAAGAATGAGGAAGAATGTCTCAACTAAACTTCAGCAATTTTTGACGTGTTATCTAAGAAGCTTAAAGTCCCACGTTGGTCACGATGAAAAACAGTTCTTGCGACTAGCTTGCAATGACGTTTGTGGTGTGTGACGTGCTCAAGTTATCAAATTTGGTGCGATATCATTTGAATTCATGGTGGTGCTCATTGGCAGTTTATAATAGAGAATTACAATAGAATAGAATATAATAGAATTTTGCCAATCCCACCATAGTGAGGGCAAGAGTTAAATTGATTGGAGCTTTGTCTTTGAATGGAGCTTTGATTGTTACTTTGGCTGCCTTTATAATCGGTCTTGCTTCAGATTGTTGTAGGGTACTTATTGTTCATTTTTCAGTTATTAGTTTCTTGGAAAGAATTCATTACCTTCCCGTTCAAGTAATGCATCGCAGAAAGAGTTCCTCTGCATTTCAGTCAATCCATGGGGGTTCAAACATCGAGATTTGGAACGTATCTTTGTTTTTGCAAATGGTGAACGACCCTAGACGTAGAGATACCTAAAAAATCAACTATTTTTGGAGTTGAAAAGAAAGTCACCTTTGACAACCTCTTGCTTGATTGCTGTTATCACTCAAGTAAAACAGTTCTCTATCGGCCGCTCATCAAGTAAAACGGTTCTCTATCAAAACCGTACGGACCATTTTTGGCGTGTACACTTTGTAACATCATCCTGCCCATGCACTTCGTGTCTTAACTGCAAGTTTGGGCTGCGTTTTTGAGAGAAAAGTATTATTTGGCGTTAGTGTCTCTTTGCTATTGATTGCAAAGGTTTGCATGAACACAATAAAACCTGTCACCATAGTGATTAGTTATAAATTGATTTATAGGACTAGGTTTCCATTGAATACAAATTCAGTTGTAAAATTGAATATTTGAGAGTATCAAAGTATATACAAGTAATATCTGGAAATAGTGTAACCAAATAGGCTTTTGGGACACCTCGATAAATTGTTAAACATTACTCGAAATACCACTAAATTTAATGTCCCCATGTGTTCAAAATAAATTTGCCTAATCATTTGGGAAATTTTTGCTTTTGAGTTCAACAGTACAATTTTAAATACTAATGTGTTTTGCCTCTGGGTATTTTCGTTCTAACTCACCAAGCCTTTTGAATGACCGTGTTGTATGATGTTTGTAACATAGCTGAATTGACAAAATTACTAATAAGCCATTAAGGTACGGCTGCCATGCCAGCGCATGAGGCGCGTCATCATTGGTCGTCCCTGTTATCAGATGTGAGGGTTGCGGCGCCTGAGGAGCAGAGCTGCAGAAGCGCTGAAGACATCGTGGCGGCGGTGAAGGCGATGTGCCCTGCTGAGCAGGACGCGGTGCTGGCGGCCCTCCTGCCTGCCCTGCGGTACACGCAGGTGCTCGACGCCTTCACTCGCTACCTGCGACGCAGAGAGTGAGGCTGTTGTTGCCTGGCTCCTCATGTCAAGTCGTCACAGTGCATCGTGCCTGGCTGTCCGTACCTGCCACTCCACGCGTTCGCAATCAACGGCCACACGTCTGCAGCCATTGCTCTAAGTTCACGATTTTTTCATAATTCCCATCAAGAAAATGTGAAAAATTTGCTCTATTCCTGCGATGCTGAATTGCTACTTCGTGTGTCAGAAACGTCATGATGTGTCCTGAGCACAATTTACGGCAAATGAAATACTTTTTATTTTTTAGATTCTTGTTTCTCTTGTCTACATTTATGATGACATAATATGTTTAAGTTACTTTTTCTTCATTTCTTACACTCTCAGCTTATATTGTTTTCTTTCTTGCGCGTTTTAATGTGACTCGAGTGAACCAAAAAATAATAGTTCTCATTTTTACAGTGTATGCAGTACAGTGTTTCATCACTTATCCATTCACTATTGCAATGAAAAGACAATGGCCCTCAAAGTGTTCGTACTCTTGCATTAGCGGTTTCATTTAATAAGTTTTTTAAGTGTATGAACTGTATTTGATTGTGCAAAAGCTCCACCCACCAATTTGTGTAGTTTTCTGAAGATGTTATCGAGCGTATTTGCGACATTACGCTAATTCCACTTGTAGTTAACCTAAACCATTCAACTACGCAGTTTGAGAATGTTTTCGAATGAAATTATTTTAACACGTTTACCGCCATGTGAGCCACCAGTGGTACACGGAGAGAATTTTCCTAATGCTGCTAACTGACATGTAGCCACAAACTCAGTTTTTATAAATAATCAAAGCCAAATGAAGGCACGCCTCGGAAATGTCTGCTATTTTTAAAATTACTTGCTTCAATTGACTTGAAATTTTAGTTGAACATTGAACTATAGTTCAATGCAAAGCGGTTAACGTGTTAAAGTGTTTAGGATGACAGTTTACGCATTATTTAAGCGTTATTTTTCGTTTTAGCTGTCAAACTAAGCAGTTATGAGCACTTCTATGAGAGAGACGCATATAATCTCAAATTTGCATAATTTGAGGTTACTTCTCTCTAACCTACGCGAATGTCTGGGTCCCATTGCGTGATATTTTTCGGTTTCATCTTTCTTTAATTGCCCTTACTTTCTGTACGCTACTGCAACAACGCTACTAAATGTGTTAATTATTGCACGTGCCTTGACCCTGTCTCGAATAAATTCTGTATAAATATCTTAACATTGATCGTTTCCGAAGGAAACGTCTATTTTTATCCTGTTTTAAATATAAGAGCGTCAGGACGGTTGTTTTTTGTCTCTAATTCAGCTAATTACCACGGCCGGCCGAGTGTAGAAAATGCTCCCTCGATCTGATTGATTGACGTTCTTACTTGAATAGGCTAAAAATAATGAACCTCTGGCTCTGGTGAGCTAGATAGCTTACCCTTGGAAATAATATTATACAATGAGTAACGTTGTTCCATGTGTTCTTGGATGGTGATGCTCCGATGCCATTAATTAGTTGATTATCACTCGCGATGCTGCTCAAAAATGGAATTAGCAATTTCGGTATCATATTATCCAAGAATATCTAGGTGTAAATGCCTTCTTAATATTGACTAAAACTTGTGTAACGCAAAAGTGGCGAACAAAAATTTGTAAATGCTGTAAAAGAACTCTCAACATGTAATTGGAAACGTTAACAAAGGCAATAATTTTAATTTAAATTTGATTCTTAGGTCCCGAAAAGTTTGACGAAATGCAATATTTCATTTTGGGTGTTTGAACTGGTAATTATGGGATTTTCGGTGTCGGGTACTGTAGTAGGAGATGGAATGAGGGCGGCTTACTTATTTTATGGCGTTTGGGAGCTGCGGCGAAAGTGGCAATAAATGGATTAATTTTAAATGTAATATCGAGCCATCTCTCAATTTGGTAAATTTTTTTCAAAATAATTTCTGATCCACTTGAATTGCAACTTGTTTTACTATCAGTCGAACTCGATATGTCAAAGCCTGAGTATAACATATAATTTTCACATTATTTGCTTGGCGTTGTGATGATTACATTTCTAAAGACTTGAAATAAAAGTGCCGTTTCGTCTAAAAGACACATTATGAATAGTTAATTCCAATTTTTTCAGCTTATAATAGTAAAATCAATACCTGTAATAGTATCGTGTTGCAGTATCTTTGTCGATCATATGGGTACTTTCATTTTGCCGTCTATCATTTGCGACATTGCGCACTATCACAATTGTTCCCTTCAGCGAGAGACAGCTACAGTAATTACATCCGTGAGAAGTGCGTTCCCAGTGAGAAAATCTGTTCTCACGAGCGGATTAGTTAATCGTTTTTTGTTGAAATAAAATAGGCTTTTGTTTTGTTGAAAATAATCTTTTTTTTTGATTCACTGCTGTCTTGTTTCCTAGCACCTCTGATTTTCTGGTTCAACTTCTACCTTGTTTCATAATTTTCTCACTCGACTTGCTGTTCCCATGCTTCGGGGATCTTTCGTGGCAACACACATTGTGCATAGATTCTGTGTTCCCTTAACTCCATAATAAATTATGCCTATGTCCTTTCTCCCATTGAATATCTTTTTCGATGAGGTAAGGGAGGCTGAAACTAATGTATAATCTAATCTAATCATAATTGTTTGCATAATCTGCTCCAAATCTTATGTACATATTATTTCTGAACCGTACTTCGTCGGGTTCGATTTATCATTTTTGCCCTCTTGTTTCGGAGGAGCATTGGCAGCCAGGTACGCTCGCGACTTATAATTCGACTCATGTGAACAATGTGCACAATATGGCGGGATTGAGACTGACACACAAGTGTCTACGAAACAAGGTGTGCGTGGAACATAATCATATATTGAATAACGATAACCTCTTATTCTTCGTATGCGACGAGCGCTTTTTCGGTCTGAGTTTCACATAAAATTAAGAAAAGAACACTTAAACATGCAGTTTAACGCGCTCAACGCGTTTCCGAAGTCGTTAATTAACGGTTGATGCGGTTAGGTTGTAATGAAGAACAGAATTGGAAAATAGACTTTACTGCTCGAGTCCATTTTTATTCTTCCTAATAAATATGAAAATGCAGTTGCACGATATCATTTTACCTCGTATGATAACATTTATTTTTAAAAATTTCGTGACGGATGAAATGTCGTTCATTTATACCGGTACGTGAATGGGCAATTTACCAAATGGTACCCATATGAGGAACAGGGAACGTGTAAAAATGCTAGAAAAAAATGTGCTGAAGCCAAACAGCTAACTCATAATTTCTAAAAAAACTTCCCATTCAATAATGAGTCTCAAGCTGAACTAATTTTTTGAGTAGTTGAACATTCGATAGGATTTGAATTTCAAAACTTGGTAATCTTTCCGAGAAAATACCGAGTGTCTACGTCATTGATGTCATGTTAAGTAAGCAAGAATGATATCAGAGTACAGTGATGCATGCATGATGGAATTACATAATCTTCTGTCGTTAGAAGTCTGAAAAGAACTTTGGGGACAAGCAATGCGTGTGGTGTTTGATCATGTCTGTAGGATCATTAGGTAATATGTTGGACAATGTTTCATCCTCTTTTCCAAATACATGCCGACGCCTCGAGGATAAGGAAGTTATTGATACTTTGGTTTACCAGCACTGAACAGTGCTTGTTAAACCTAACCTTCTTTCTATCCTTACCTTGTCGGTACTCTCAGGAAATACATGATGATGAAGGCTTAGAAACCCTGAAGGGAATTTTCATGGACCATGTACTGGAAAAGCACGCAAACTCCGTAAAGTTCTACACTGATGGATCAAAAACGGGAGACGCTGTGAGATGTGCTGCCGTGTTTGGAGAAAGGGTTAGAGGAAGGAAACTGCTCCTAGAGTCATTGATTTTCACAACGTGATGGAGGCGCTAAAATTGATTGAGGAGTACCCCCTATGTGGCTCTTTTACTGCTTTCGTTGACTCGAAAAACGTTATCGATCCCACGCAAATGTATAATAGTACACACCCGCTCATTGCTGAGATTCTCATAATGCCAATAAACTTTGCGAGTAGACGTAAGAGTGTCATGCTGTGCTGGGTGCCCGGACATGTGGGAGTATCTGGCAATGAGCAAGCTGATCGGTAGGCTAAGCGAGCTGCGGAGACAAATGGGGAAGCGTTGAACTTGATGGTCCCGTTCCGAGACTACTACCTTCGGATTAAAGTTGTAGTGAGAAGCTTGTGGCAGCAGGAGTGGAACAGACCAATTAATAATATATTAAGAAGTATTAAACCCACCGTGCGTGAGTGGATATCGTCTAGTTGTCGCACTCGTCGGATGGAGGTGATACTCTGCCGCCTACGTATTGGCCATACACGTTTGACACACGGCCACTTGATGGAGCGGCAGCCGCAGTCACGATGTGAGCGGTGCCACGTTCCTCTGACTGTCAAACACTTCCTTGTTGAGTGCCCTCGATATGCTGCTGCCAGGAATGTACATAGGCGCCAGAAAGTAACTCCGCACTGCCTTATTTTTTATTATATTTTAAATTATAGCAAATATAACTAATCATTTGAAGCAAACTTTACACCATAAAATTCTACGCCTTTTAATCTATAGATATGCATTCTCAAATTTATTTTTCTGCCACCCAGTAACTGTGTAGGCGTCATTTTATATGAAATGGAAAAAGTCTGCAGGACAAAAAGAATCTCCGCATTCTTTGATTTCGATGTAAATATGCTACAGTCTCCGCTTTTAAGCTGCGATCGGGCATTTGTAATTGTTATCAGTGCTAGTGAAGACCATAAAGTGCTAAAATCTTTAATAAATTTTAGTCATGCTACGTCTTTTCGTTGATAACCGCAAGGAGATAATTAAACTACACAACAATGGAATATCCAACCGTGAAATTGGTCGTCGATTGAATTGTGACGAAAAAACCGTCCGGCTAACATTGCAAAAGCATCAAAAGACTGGCAGCGTTCATGAAGATCATGCCATCAAGATCCGGAGTCTTCGCAACAGATTTGAAAGTGCCCCAGAGCTGCGTAAAGAGTGTGGTCTTATTGGAAAGTGCTCTGTGTCAACTGTCAAGAATCGGCTGAAAGAGTTTAAGCTAAGGGGATGCATTGCCAGACGTAAACCAATGATATCCGCAAAGAACAGAAAGCGTCGCTTGAATTTCACTAAGAGCCATGAAGAAACAGACGCTTTTTTCTGGAGCAAAGTTCTGTTTAGTGATGAATGCAAATTCAATAGGCTCAGAAGTGATGGCAGGCAATATGTTAGACGCTACAAGGGCGAAGAATTTGAACCCAGGTGTACAGTATCGACGCTGCAAGGTGTTGGTGGATCTGTGATGGTCTGGGGTGTCATCAGTGTTTATGGTCCCAGGCCTCTAGTTAGGCTGGAAGGCAGAGTAAATTCCGGGAAATACCTCCAAATGCTGGGACAACACTTTATTGATTATTTTGAAAGTCTTCCAAATGAAGAATGCATTTTTATGCAGGATAATGCGCCTATCCACACGGCTCGTAATGTGAAAAACTTTCTTCGAGAGCGCAATATCCCCTGTTTGAATTGGCCTGCTCAATCTCCAGACCTTAATCCTATTGAGAATGTTTGGCATAACATCAAGCACAAACTACGGCACGAAAACATTAGAAATTTGGAAGAACTTTGGGGTAAAATAAAAGAGGAGTGGGACTGTCTAGATCAAGAGTATTGCCATAGGTTGATCGAGGGCATGCCGAAAAGACTGAGGGCTGTTAAGGCACAGAAAGGTTAAGCCACTAAATATTAACCTAATGAATATGATAAATCACCAGAATTGTTCAATTTTGTTCTTTAATTAAGTTTTTTTGTTGTGCGGAGTTTCTTTTTGTCCTGCGGACTTTGACCATTTCATATAAATTGACGCCTACACAGTTACTGGGTGGCAGAAAAATAAATTTGAGAATGCATATCTATAGATTGAAAGGCGTAGAATTTTATGGTGTAAAATTTGCTTCTAATGATTAGTTATATTTGCAATAATTTAAAATATAATAAAGAATAAGGCAGTGCGGAGTTACTTTCTGGCGCCTATGTATGTTGACCGAGACTGCGACATATAATGCTCAGACAACCGAGCGCTCAGCTTCCAGTGTGACAGCACTGAAGATGTTCCAAGAGAAGTGCAACTTGATATCTGAAATTTAACCAGAGGAAGAACAATGTAAGCAGGGAACTTCTTTCACGTCTGACATGTGGATGACTAAACTGCAATATGGCCGGGCGCGCTTCGTAGATGCCTCTGGGGATTTCAGCGTGGGTAAGGCGCCCGGCCATGAATGGGTGGGCAGCTGAAATCCCCTATGGGGTTTTTGACTGTCCTGTGCTTGCGCATTGTGTGTGGCTCTGTGGATGATCTTTCAGAGATCAACTGGGGCTCTTATAAGATGACAATAGTGTGGGTGGCAATTAAAGCGGTTTATGTGATGGCTGGTGCTATGTTTCCGTAGTGGTGATTGTGACAAACTTTGAACAACGATTATATAGTATGCTTTTGCTGAAATGTGAATTTTGTGTTTATGAACTGTGAGGCCTACGGCGCAACATAGTACGAATTACTGAAGCGCTAGCAAATCAATGCTAATACTACTAATACTACTTCGAAACCCTGCTTGGTTGTTATATCGATTTTTCATTAGTAAATCATTCCAAGTATTTGTGTTTAGTTATCGAAATGTTTATGATATAAAAGACATAATCGGTTTTGAAAAGTTGGATACAAATTGACTTCTGTTTGCATAAAAATCTCAAGAGATAGTTATTGACGTGCGATCTTAGAAGTGGTTGTGGGACAATTACCTTTAGTACAATCAACTGGGAGTGTTTGTTATGTTTGCTCTTAACATCACAACCTGACTCACGTAACACAACTTGACCCACTTCAACTTAGTTTAATATAACTTACCAATTTTAAAATTCAGTGCGTTAATGTCCCCTCCCTGTACACCCTGTCCTTGTCGTGGGGGGAGGGCTTGCGCGTCCCTGTGAAGTGCAGAGCCAAACTGTCCAGGTGCAACCATGTCAGGCGGGCCTGCACCGAGGGACCTGACTAACGGGGGTGGCATCAGTTGAATTGGCTTTGATTTGGACCCCGACTGGATCTTCCTTTGACCACCCCCATAATGATTCCAACTCTGGAGGAGACCTAGTCTCGACTTCTTCAGTTTCAATCGAGTCAATTGCGATGAGGGAGCCCCGGGGGGATCGGTTGGTGGCTGTTTAAACGTGGTAGTGCGGAGTGGCGCCCGTTCCTGCTATTAGTCAAGCGCAGCATCCAATTTAGATTCTTGGGCTTTTGAAGCTTTATTCGCACGAAAGAGTGGTCATACTGGGACTGCGTGTGCCTGGCTCCAAGGATCCCCTTGTTGGAGGCCTAACATGACTGCCTGCTTGACGTGCGAATGAAACCTAAACAAATCTTTTCATGAAACCCCTCAAACTGCCACTGACGACCCGGATTCAAATGGACATTACTACGGAAACTCCCTCTCAAGAGCCATTACCGCAGCTGCCATCGCAGGTTCCCCCTGCGAGTGGAGGGGCTGTAGGTGGGCATCAACATGCTACTGAACTCACAATTATTGAGCCCTACCAACGCCTAACTATGAAAACCAACGCAGCCGATGTTCCTGGTGGGAGATGGGGAAGTCAGTCACGCCGTGGAGGCCGCCGCAGCAGGCAACTGCACCTCTTTGCTGCGGACAATCCTATTCTTCCCGCAGAATACAAACGGTTTTTCAACATCAAAGCTAACGATGGCTCGCCCCTGACCCATATAGATGTCATTGTAGCCCACCGTGATCTGTGCCGAGGGCTGGGAGGAAGACCGGCCAAGATCACAGAGACTCGTGAAGGTGGCCTCTTGGTGGAGGTGCGCAACCAGGATCAGAGCCGTGCCATCTTGCGCGTCTGCCATTTGGCTGACGTGAGTGTTTAGGTGACCGCACATGGTCACCTCAATGAAAGTAAGCGCACATCTGGTACGCAAACCACCCACAGTACACTGATGAGCACCTTTTAGAAGAGTTGCATCAGTGTGGAGTTAAGGCCTTGTACCGGATGAAGAGATTGGAAAATGGCATTCTAGTTCCCACTCCCATATACATCCTCACTTTCGACCGTTGCTCTATCCTTCAGTTGGTGGATATTGGTTGGAAATGTGTAGTATACGCCAGTACGTCCCAAAGCCACGCCGTTGTTATAAGTGCCAAAAATACGGTCATGGAGCAAAGACGTGCCGATCTTTGAGGAGTGTATGTGCTAACTGTGCACAAAATCAGCACGAGCCGCTCTGCGACCGACCTCCAATGTGTTCAAACTGTGATAAGTAACACTCTGCTGGATCCCGGGGCTGCTTCTATTACAAAATGGAAGAGGAGGTGCTTGCCACGCAGACGACTCAAAGGTTAAGTTATGGAGAAGCGAAACGTTTCGTTTGCAGCAGGTACATCACCCGTGGTGCATCATATGCCGAGAGAGTGCAGGCCCCTCAGAGAAGACTAAGTGTTCTGACGACTGTGCACCCAGCGGGACCAGATGGAAACTCCGGTGCGGCTGATCGAGAACCCACTGCCGCTGCCGGTGTGGGCAGTTTGTAGCGTGCTGCGGGCCGCTCTGATATGACTAAATCACAGCATGGCACTAAACCAGCGCAGATTCCCAGACCCTCTTTTGCTGATGCTCTGAACGATTTGCAGCCAGGACTTCCTGATGTTGAGTTTTCCACGGGCACTGTTACCCCTATTGTCTCAAGAAAACGCGTTCCGAGCACATCGTCACCTCTTACCGGCGCTGCCTCAGCAAAAGTGGCAAGAGCTTTGACGGGGAAAGTGTGGAATAGAGGTGGACCACAGAGAAAAGGAAAGAGCATGGTTAGCCGCAGAAGCGATGATGTGTCGCCGGTGCCTGGGGAGGACGTGCAGCCATCTAGCGGCTTGGGTTGTGACCCAGACCCGGTGATGACTCGTATTGGCGAGGATCTGCTGCCCCGCGACGTTCTGACGTAAGGCGCGACTCACTGACCCGTCGTGATACGGACAACATCCGACCGAGCCGAGACGCCACAGGGAAGCTCGACTCCGTAGCGCAGCGCGTACGTTCGCTGGATCGCGTGATCACCGTACCCGACGCCGTTTCTTCCCACAAGTCAAAAGTATGTCCACCATCAAAACCTACCTCAATGCCCCTCCCAAAGTGCCTTTGCATGTATGGGGTGATAGACCTAGCGAACATAATCCTCCATCTGCGCTAAAATTACCGGATCCCAAAAAGAAATACCCGGAAGAGAAAACCTAATAACAGAGACACTTGATGCAAACCATTCTTCAATGTAATATCAGAGGGTACCAAAGAAACTACGGTCACTTACGGACCCTCATAGAACTATATCAACCACTATGCATATATCTCCAGGAAACAATGCTGGGAGGCCTAACCCCATTACCTCCTGGGGTTTACAATATAGAAACCTTCTTTCATGTGCCCGACCCGATTCCCGGATCAGGACTAACCGTCCTAATCCAGAGAGATCTCGGTTATGCGAGGCTAGAACTGAATACCCAAATCCAGGCAATGGCGCTTCGTCTTTGGATTGGGAACAAACCTCTAACGATCTGTAATGCATACACTCCGCCAGCAGAGCTGGTCTTCTTACCCGACCAGACAGACCTGAATAGTCAACTGCCTGAGCCCTCCCTTTTCGTTGGGGACTTCAACGAAAAGCATCCGACGTGGGGGAATGTACAGACTGATCAACATGGTAGAACGATGGACTCTTTCATTACTAATTCCAACTCCTGCCCGCTGAACAACGGGGCGGCCACTCACTTTCATGTCCAAACGGGTACTGCGTCTGCAATAGATTTGAGCCTGTGCACCCCGATATCTTCCCAGACTTACGATGGAGCGATATGGAGGATGCTCATGGCGGTGACCTCTTCCCAATAGTGATTCATTTGGAGCAGTATGAGCCAATACCCACGGAGCCACGATTCATGACGTAGCGTGCAAATTGGAAAACCTACGAGGATATGACGCAGATGGACGAGGATGCTGAGTATGGGAGTATAGATGAGCTAGTTGAACACTTCAACAGAACCCTAAGAAGCGCTGCGAACTTAGCTATCCCGGTGTCGCGCGGGGGTTTTCCCAAACACCGCGTCCCTTGGTGGACCAACAGCTGCGCCGTGGCCAATGCTGAACGGAAGCGAGCACTGAGGCGATACCAGCGTAGCGGTGAGCTAGCGGACAAGATAGCCTACAATAGGGCTAGAGCCAGGGCGCAATACGTCAAGGATGAAGCTCGCGAAGACTCTTGGCGTTAGTATGTCTCCAGTCTTAATGCAGACACGCCCACGTCCAAGATTTGGCAACGGGTTAGGAAAATGAAGGGGTATTATAGTGTCAGCAAGCCTTGCCTAGAACTGGACGGTTTCCTCACGGCGGATCCGCAGCGAGTGGCGGATGCTCTGACCGAGAATTTTTCCTCCGTATGCAGTGACGCACACTACCCTCCTGCTTTCTGTGTGTTTAAAAGGAGACAAGAACAGCTAAGACCGAACTTTACAGCTGAAGAGGGCATCTCCTATAACGAACCTCTCACCACCCTTGAAATCCATCGTGCCCTGGAGAATTGTAAAAACACCGCGCCTGGGCCTGATGGAATCCATTACAAAATGCTTAAGAAAATGCACTCCTTAGCTTTCCGTCAACTACTCTTCATCTGCAATGAAGTCTGGATCACTCATGAATACCCGACATTATGGCGCACTGCTACGGTTCTCGCTTTTCCAAAGCCCCAGAAACCTCCTGCTCGCACTGATAGCTACCGCCCCATTGCCCTCACAAGCTGCGTTGGGAAACTGATGGAGAAAATTGTAAACGTAAGGCTGGTGAGATGGTTGGAGGCTGAAGAAATTTTAAACCCGGTTCAGTTTGGCTACAGGCAACTTCGGGGGACTACAGACGCTCTTGTACGTTTTCAGAACCATCTGGTTAGCAGCGACACGGCTCGTAAACAGTCCCTGTGTGTCTTTTTTGATCTTTATAAAGCCTACGACACTGTCTGGAGGCACAGGATCCTGCAGCGTGTGCATGAATGCGGCCTCCGGGGTAATATGACGATGTATCTACAGCAGTTCCTGACGGAGAGAACTTTTCGTTTCAAAGTGGGAAATGTCCTATCCCCGCTACAAATCCAAGAGGAGGGCCTCCTCCAGGGGAGTGTGATGAGTTGTACTCTCTTCTCCCTCGCCCTCAATGGAATCACTTCTAACTTGCCAGCCGGTGTTGCCTCGTCGCTCTATGTTGATGACTTCATAATATACTCCTCTTCAACTCTTTTGCCGGCGTTGACACGTCGGATGCAGCTAGCAATAAACAGTGTGAACAACTGGGCTGGACAGAACGGTTTTAGGTTTTCTCCTGCCAAAACCGCAGCTCTTCTTTTTCAAGGCCGCTGCATGTTGACACGACCCTCCGCAGTTGTTGCTTCGTGGGGAGCCGCATAATTTCGTGCACAGTGCAAAGCTCCTCGGAATGATTTTTGACGACAAGCTATCGTGGAAGCCTCACTTAGCTACCCTCAAGGCGGACTGTACCAGGAGGATGAACCTTCTCAAATGTGTCTCTGGTCTATCCTGAAGAGCGTATCGTGCCACGCTGCTCCGACTATACCGAACGCTAATTAGGGGTAAGCTGGATTATGGCTGCATAATTTACCAACATGCAAAAGAAACTGCGCTAAAAACTCTGGACCCAGTACATAATGCCGCTATCAGACTCTGCACAGGTGCTTTCCGAACCTCCCCTACGGAGAGTTTGTGTGTGAAGATTGGTGAACCTCCTCTCTGTCTCCGCCGTGTACAGCTGACCCTGCAGTACCTTGCCCGACTTGACCAGCTGCCTCTGTCTCCGAAGTGGGTTAGCGTACACGCACCCCTTGGACGGCACCTACCTTTCCCATATTTTCTACCTTCGTCTAGAGATTACCCGACATTAGTAGCTACAATGCAACTAAGACCCACGGCAGTCCTTTCGGTACTCTTTGACAACTCTCCAACATGGCGCCTACCAATGGAGACTTTCTGCTCCGGGTGCAGGACGCCAAAGAAGGAGTCGATGCCGACTAACTTTCTCAAGCATATTTTTATGGAGCATTTGCTGGAGGCGCATGCGGAGTCATTTAAGATCTACACAGATGGTACCAAAACAGGAAGAGCTGTAGGTTGTGCTGCTGTTTCTGGAGAGAGGGTGAGGGCTAGAAGATAGCTACCCGAGACCTAGAGCTTCACCGCGGAGCTCTATGGTGTCTTGGAGGCACTTCAACCGGTTAAGGAGCATCCACAAGATAAATTCACTGTTATTATTGACTCGAAAAGCGTCATTGACTCTGCTCAGGCTTATGATAGCACCCACCCCTCATCGGCGAGATCGTTATGATGCTGGTGCAGCTTGTGCGTGAACACAAATATGTGAAATTGTGCTGGGTGCCCGGACACGTGGGGGTGTCAGGCAATGAAAGAGCTGACCAGGAGGCGAGGCGAGTTGTGGATGGTGATGAGGAAGCTCTAAATCAAAAGGTACCCTTTCAGGACTTCTACCTCGTGATCAGAGCTGCTGTAAGGCGTCTGTGGCAACAGGAATGGAACAATAGAACGGACAACAAACTGAGAACCATTAAACAAACAGTTCTGGAATGGCCCTCGTCGAGGAGTCGCTTCCGCCGGATGGAGGTGATGCTTTGCCGTCTTCGCATCGGACAAACCCGACTGACCCTCCGTTATCTAATGGAGCGACAACCGCAGCCGCGATGCGAGCGGTGTCATGTTCCTCTGACCGTCAAACACATCCTTGCTGAGTGCCCAAGATACGCTGCTGACCGAAATGTGTACTTTCCAAACCTTAGCGTTTTTGCAGTGGATGAGGTGCTGACCAAAATTCCCGCGGAGATCGATCGTGTAACTTTTAATGTGGATGCACTGGTGTTGTTACTTGAGAAATGCAAATTGTTGTCGGAAATCTGATCGAAGATCGTACTTAATCATCCCTATCGTTTTTCCATTTGTTTTCCATACTTTCACGTGCTCGGAAATGTATGTATTCCTTGTTGTATTACTTGAAGAAATTTAACGGGAAGCCGCGCTGTAACGCATTATAGCCAGACGTGATATCGTCTTAGAAGTTGGAAGATGAAGAAACTGTAATATGGCCGGGTGCGCTGCGTTGGTACCTCGGGGGTTTCAGCGTTGGTAAGGCATCCGGCCATAAATGGGTGGGCAGCTGAAACCCCCTACGGGGTTTGGCTGCTCAGTGCGTTTGAATGTACTGTGTTGTGTGCAAATTTTAATGGGGAAACACTTGTAATTTTGAGTTGTAATTATGATCATGATGCTCATATAATTTTGACGTTTCAAATAATAGTGATGTTCATCTTGTGTGGTTATTTGGAAGTCTGATACGAATTAAATTATGTGACCTTCGGTGCGATATAGTTTGAGTAACTGAAGCGCTAGCAAACCCAAGTTACTACTATTCAGCTGTGTCAATGTCGTAATTTTTAATTCAATGAAGAAGTCAAAGTTTCTCGTTTAAATATAAAGAGTTTAAGGGAGCAACCCTGGGATTTTCGGCCCCGATTGGCCAGTTTTGTTTTTTGTTGAAAAAAGGATCCTTAGGCGGTGGGCTATTGGGTCCTTAGATTTTATGGGGCTACGGACACTAGATCCCCCCCCCCCCCCCCCGGGGGGGGGGGGTAAGAGGACCAGTAATCATGAATTTTTGACCCCATATAAAAAAATCAAAAAGAGAAATGAAAAATCTGGCTTTTTGGTTTGTTAGCAATTTTCAAGAATTTTAAAACTGTCTTTGGTTTTGCTGTAGCATGAAAACTCATTGAAGTGTACTCATTTGAAATATCAGATAAAGTGTCATAAAAAACAAATACTTCCCATTTTCTAAAAAAACTAAGGCCAAAATCGAAAAAATAAATGGAACAAAGTGTGTTTATTTTTAAAAATTACTCATAATAGTTTACTTCCCAAGAATCAGTCCAAAAAATAAAAAAATTTCAATTCCTCAAGAAATGAAAAATAATTTTTTTATATACAATTTATACATGTAATTTACAATTCACAGTATAAATATGAAACTATGCATGCATATTATTTGTAGACGATAATACAACTTGGAAATGGAACGTAATATTACAACATTCCAAGTAAAATTGTTGTTTTTTGCTTCGTATGAAAAATCATTTTCAACATGCAAAAGAATAGAAGTCAGTGAGTTTTCGTGCTAGGAAAAAAACAGACAGTTTTGAAATTTTTTGAACATTTCTAACAAACTAAAACACTTCGATTTCCCAATTTGTACATTTAATTTTCTTTATCACAATTCAAAAAAGTAGTATATTTTAGTTAATGATTGAAAATCGCATTTCAAAAGAAAACAAAAAGGAAAATGAAAAATCTGGGTCTTTTGGTTTGTTTGAAATGTTTTAAGGATTCCCAAAACTGTCTTTGAATTTGTTTTAGCATGAAAACTCATTGACTTCTATTCTTTTTAAAATATCACTAAAAATGAACTAAAAAACGAATGTTTCAATTTTTTCAAAAATCAAGGCCTAAATCGGAAAAGTTACTCGAGTACAATTCGTTTTAAAAAAATACATATACTGGTCAAATTTCAAAACTATCGGATCAAAAAAAATCATGAAAACGGGTCGTCCCCCTTAAAGCCAGGTTTTGAAAATGAAATTTCACTTTTTCACTGATGTGTGACTATGCCCAAAAACAAATAAAAAATTTTTGTATTATAAGTGGAGGGCAAATATGCAGTGTCCTAACCCACAAAACACAGAATTTTAGGACACTCAAATTAGAGGCGTGGTGTTCATGGCACGGTTGCCAAACTGTCTTTTCCTAGCCAAGTTACTAACTAGAAATCAGGCCACTCTGCCTGAAAGACATCTACGCCGCTCTGAGGTGAAATTATCACTTAATCCGCTCTGCCAGTTTTGACCTCTGATTTGTGGGTTAGGAGACTGCATATTCGCCCTCCAATTATCGGACGTAATCGGGGGGTATTTGTCCTGTTACCCTTGAAAATAGTTGAAAAAGATCATCTGTGGTATAATTTTCAAGAAACATCGATTTCATAATTTTAAAAGTGTTTAGGTGATATGATAAATTAACAGGGTGGGAGAACTGAAGAACGTTAAATCATGCGCTATGACGGCTCGATGTGAGGCTAGTTCACTGCTGCATGGACACACTGAACTGAAGTAGACCAGACGGTTTCGCGTCTTCAGTTTGCCTCGCACGACTTCAGTTGGCCGTACCACGAGTAAAGCTATATAGGAAACTCAGAGTAGTGTTTTGAATCGTTAGACTAACCTGCGCCATATTGGACTGTAAGTCGAGTTTAAACGTAAATTTCACTTTACGGTGTTAAGATAGCTTTGCTTTCATTAATATGTGATTCTTTTCAAGATGAGACCTAAGATAACCAAGAGTGCTTTAAGAAAGAGAAGGCTTTGCAATGGAGCTGAATAATTCGGTGTAATAGGCCGTGCTCGCCACAAGTTGCGTCTTGTTACCTGCAGTGGTCGATGGTATTGAAAGATTTTCAGGCACATTCTATCTATTAATTGGCGCACGAATGTCATTAGGTGCATGAAGTTTTACGATACGAGTTTAAGAAAAGTCATCGCTATTAATGAGTCGCGATATCTGTAAGGGAATTAAGAGGCTTACGTGTTGAGCAAGATCGAACCACGCGAGGTGAGAAACCCGAAACATCAAAGGTTTGAATTTTTTTATCACAAGCATGTGCATTTTTAGAAATAAGATACAAAATGTACTTAATATCGATAAAACGACAGCATTAGCATTGCGGGCCTAATGAGCAACGAGGCATCTACGGACACCTATCTCGAGATGAACGAATCGTGAAGCAACAGGAATTAGTGTACTTTTGTCGAACTTAAAATTAGTTAAGCTTATAGAATACTATGTTTATTCTGTAGCGAAAGACAGTTTCATCAAAGTTTTTCATCAAAAGTATTTTAAATGTAAATGTGCATGCACAGTGTGTACGCACATGATGTTTTTTCAAACATCTGCACATGCATGTATACGTACACGTACATTCAAAGTCATGTTTTTCATGTGGTAATTCTAAGATAAAATAAGATATTGACGCTTTAAATGATATCTATGAAGAAAACAAAAAACACTGCAGAAATGCGTTAACAAAATGGTGAGTGGTAATAAGGGGTGAGCTACAAAATGAACGTCACGAAGGTTCCGTACCTACCCATAGCCCCAAAACCCGTGACTGCAATTGGAGAGGGCGCTCCTAGAATGGTGCTAGGCTAATGGAATGAGCTTCATGGGCGCTTCAACGCCAATAGATGGCACTGTAAAAACGCCACAACTACAGCACCGTACGGTGCCAGTGAGTTAGAGTTACGCAGCGCCGCCAGGCGCACAGGAAGCTTAACACACTCCCTGATAAGGACTTCTGCCCGTAGACAAGCAGCTAGGAGGCTCTGTGCAAATCTCAACGCTTTGTTATTCTAGCCAGTCGTACTAGTATTGTTTCTCGTTGTTTTATTAGACACAGCAATAAATCGGCTTCTGTTAGCTCGGTGTGAAATTTGAACGAATTTACTTAGAACCGTAGTGAATTCTCCTGCGTTTTATCGTTTTACACAAGTGTGAGAAACAGAGACAATGTCTTGCTAGAGTTGACTGTCTTGCAAACCTCAAGCAACTGAACTGGCTATTACAGCGAAGATCTTGGTATTCAGTTTGTACAATTTTCATTGGTCGGTGCAATCTAGACCGGCCATCATGTGCCAGCCTGTGACGAACACCTCAGAGGCTGCCCCTGCGAGCAGCCCTTTGACTGTCGACTGGAGTTTTGCGAAGAGTCCTACCGGCATCCTCTTTCTCGCGCAAATCGTGAGTTGAATTTTGGACGAGATAGTCGTCAAACATTTTTTAGAGTTCAAAGAATGAGAAAGACCACACGTTCCGCTGGACTGGAGATTGGAGGCAGGCCTGGTTAGATCTCAAATGGCATGACGATGAGGCTGTGCAAAATTCAAACCGTTTATTTGACCGAACGTTTCTTCATTAAAATTATCGGCACCAATAGCTTTGGGCCATAACTATAAAAAAAAATTATATACAGCTACGTGTTGGCCCGAATGCGATCCGTGACTTTTAGGGCATTCAATAGATGTATCTGAAGATTAAGAAATTTATTTAAACGCACACAATACTGATCAAAAAATGAGAGGCGGTAAGAGCATTCAAAATAAAATCAAGACAATACATCGAGTCAATTGATAGATATGATTAATTAAAAACTCCATGTTACGATTATTCTGGATCACGTAATAAAATGCCAAACTATTTCTTAACTATCAGCTTCTTCAGAAACTTGGATAAAACATTGGTTCCGCGTGCGTTTCGAATGTTTTTGTCTCTCGTCAAATTCTCGGCTTTGGAAAGAAAAGAATGAATCAGTTTATTTGAGATAAAGTTGATACATGAAATGAACAACATTGGTAGGAGTGAAAAAATTGATTCTCTAAGGTGCGTTAATCTAAGTTTGATAGTGCATGTAAATACAAGAAATAAAAAGCAAAAAATGAGTCATTAGTTTACATGAGCAGGGTGTCTGCTGGGTGCTAAGGGTGTTAAAAAGTGCTAAAACCAGCAAGGTGCTAGAAAATGTGCTACAAAGTGCTAAAATTGAAGGACAGGTGCTAAAAATTTATGAAAATGTTAAATCGCTTAGATTTTAATATGTATAAGTAAAAGTGCAAGGGTTATGATTGGTACCTGGCCATTCCTAATAGGGGAAGTTTCTGCATTCCCCCATACTTGAGCAGTATTTTTTTATTAGTTCAATTGTAGAGTTTAAATTATTTCTCAAGTTGTTTCCTAATGAATGTTTTCTTTTGCTTTTATTTTAAACAATTTAAACAATTTAAACAATTTATTTACCACAGGTGATACATAGATAAAATGTTTCTTAAGTCTAGTACAATGGTCAAATTTGAGTATAGCTACCTGTGGGCCCGAATAAGTTCAGTGACTTCTAGGGCATCCTACCATCAAGGTTAGTCTTAGGAGTACAATAATGTTTAACCTAATTCACTTAAACTAGAGACGCATTAGACTGATCAATGAGATAAGTAACTCGAAATTAGATACTTCATTTCACAATATAGTTCATATATATACGGACTAGATTTAACAGTATATTCGACAAACGATTCAAGAACAGACTGAAGATCGGCTTATTACTTACTAAATGCAAATATTTTCGTTTGTTTTTCAGATTGGCATTCTCTTTTCTAATTATTGGCATTTGTCATGAAATTGTTGGTTATATATTTCGTGTATGAACATATATGATAACAATGATCTTCATATTTATCGAATTTATGTATAGTTATCATTGGAGCTTATTGAAGGAAAAAGTGTGCTAAAATTTCATCTTTAAATATGCTAAAATGAGCTAAAAAATGCTAAAATGGAGGATGGACATTTTAGTAGACACCTTGATGAGTCAGACTCATGAAATGAAATTGTTGTACAACGTTAACCAAAACATTTACAACATAATAAAATAATTCGTGGAGTGAACTACATAAATAATGCTATCATAGCTTACTCACGAGCGTCATAAACGAGAAATTGCCGCAAGAAACTAAGAAAAACAAACGACATGAATAAGAAAAGAAAATGCTTAAATGTCCTATAAAATTAACACACGAGATAAATTACATCACCTCTTGAAATGCCTTAATATAAAGGTCCTTAGTTGGTAAACATATGGGCGCCATAACAGCCCATGTCAATACTAGAGACAGAGAAAAACTTAGGAATGTATTCTCATAGCCAGTTATTCTTAATTTGATAATATTCTTAAATGAATGTAATAAAAGTAATATATAGATGACAACAATATAGTGAAACGTTTTTCATAGTCTACGTACATTGACATATGAGCTTTGGCTCCTGAGACACCAGGGATTAAAGATGAGAGTGTAATTGTTTGAAGCAGATAATTTACATTCAGAACTAAAGGGTGTAAAAGGTAGAAATTCGAAAATACATAACAGTATGATGAAGTGATGCGTTAGGTTACGTGATAAGTTAATGGTTAATAGTAAAAATTCATTATTTATTGCTAAAAAGCAAACCGCTGGTTTACTAATTTGGCAGTAACTGTTGTACATATGTTGATAAAAACTGGCATACAAGCAATTACCTCGCATCCGCACACTACACAAACTTTGGATCAAACACTTAAAAATGTAGGGTAATGAGCGATGCAATTCGTATGTAGTTCGTTAGACAATTATCGTTGAGGCACAAAATGACGTGCTATTTTGATCTGAAACTATTTCGGTGTTTGATGGATTTTGATACCCTGCCACGTTCCACGGTAAGGTGTTTGAAGTTCGTTCCACGGTAAGGCGCCTGATGTTGACAGAGCTTTCTGCCTAATGTGAGTTGAACAGTAGTTGATTGAGACATTCAGGCATTGCCCTGAGAGAGATGTTAAGTGTAAGATTTTTCCCACTTATAGGAAGTAAAATAATTTATTTTTAGATTCATGTTTATTACAACTTTGATAAAATAGCCGTGACAGCCGAAGATATTTTTCTTAGGTTATTTTAGGTGGTATTTTACGTTACTTATTAATTTTATTTTATTTAGTAATGTAAAGAAAGGTGATAGAAAGAGCTCAAGCTCTTATTTAGAGTGGCACATTGACAATGGGTACTAAAGGGTCGGCGAAATATTTAAGCATCAGCAGCAGTAACCGTTGAGCGCCCAGTGAAACTGCGTCGCCGGTACAGATCGATGAGCGCATTAGAAAAATAAAATAGTAAGGTAAGTTTTGTTGAATGATTAAACACCTGAAAATGGAATTAAAATGGCGATTTTTGGGAAATCTAATACGTAAGAGGAAAAGAAGAACCAGTATAAAAGGGAACATTCTTCTAACACGTTGACTCCGATTGTGCGTTTGGCTAGGCTAGAAGAAGTCGTTTTGAAAAACCGGCTTTTCTGCTCTAATACGTTTTTAACCTTTTTGAAAAGTGTAAAAAATACACTTGAACTACAATGTGTTACCTTTTACTCTAAAATTTATTTCAGAAAAGGTAGCAAAATAGTTGAAATGTAATTTGCATATTCCGGTACGTAAATGAACAATTTACCTAGTGGTACATATATGTACCACTTAGGAGTCAACGTGTTAATAGCAAACGTTTCGGAATCTCTGATTCCATCATCAATGCTGTAAAAAAAGAACAAAAAACGATAATGAACAAATTGAGAAAAAGCTACAAGAAACTAATATCACTATATCTACATCGAAAAATAGCTATGCCTAACTAAAAATAAAAACCAAACTTTTCTTAAACATTCGGAGCCATACGTACACATACACCTTGGATTCCTTGATCTTATCATTGTTGCCCAGAGTGCCAAGTCTAGCGTCAGGTACATTTAAAAGACTTTCCATTCAACTGGACAACAGTGTTTTGCCATGAAAATGATGTGAAATCAGTCTGGTTTTGGTCTTGTGCAAAAGGGTACGGCAGTGGTCATCTTTTCGAAGAGGCATTAACGGAGGGTTATTAGTCGATAATTCTGGTGAGGGGTCGACTGTTGTTCTCCAAACACCATTGCTTCTTTCATCGAAGATGAAAATTTTTCTACCCAGTCACATTTGATATAATTTGTGGATTGAGTCTCCGGTATCATGATCAAAATATTTTTCGTCAATGTATTTACTTATGAGCCTAGGTAGGTGACCGCTTTTCTTGTAAAGAAAATTTGCGAACGTGTTTTCCTTTGCTGTGCTCTCTTTTTTGATTGCTGCTTCTAAGGAATGGTAATTCCATTTTGAAGACGCACTGCGTTTCTCCATTCATCAAAATGAACTTGACAAGCTCTACATTCTTCACCTTCATTAAAATGTGAACTTAACAAGTGGAAAATTATCGATACATTCGAAATTTGAACATTCGAATTAGAATGTATGTGAAAAGTCACAAATATAAAATAAAAATATCGGCTGTTTGCCAATTTTTCGACCCTCACATGCAGGGATACCGTATGGACCATAAAAAAATACACCCATCTGTCGATACCGTCGTGCGGTCGACGTGAGGGTTCGTGGAAAAAAGGGGCTGTCTTCGGTGCAGCTACCTTTTTCCGGGGGGGGCTAGCTTTTCTTCGCAGCTGCCCTTCCTGAGGTTCTTGTGGGTACCGCCTACGCCGTAACAAGTCCGCTAGGGCAACAGAAGTAAATTCTGTTAGTGCCGAACTACGGCAGTACCGTTGTGTGTGTGTGGGGTGAGGTTTGTGTGGGTACCACCTGCGCCGTATTCAGTCCGCTAGGGCAACAGAAGTTATTTCTGTTCCGTTGGGCCGAACTACGGTGGCACCGCTAGAGTGAGGTGTGTGTGTGGGTACCGCCTACGCCGTATTAAGTCCGCTAGGGCAACAGAAGTATATTCCGTTTTGTGCCGAATTACGGCGGTACCGTTAGGAAGACGAGCAACTCTCTGCGCCGCACGAGACCGCTAGGGCCACAGAAGTGAATTCTGTTAGTGCCGAACTGCGATAGCGTCTTCCTTACGACAAACTATGCGAAATAGTTCGTCCTTCCGAGGTGGCTCCTTAACCTCCTTATTAGGCGAGGTATCGTATAAGACTAGAGACTGTGTCAACAAGGAGAAAGGAAACTCTTTTTACCTTAGGGTCTGACTTCTTTAATGCTGAACCTCTTTGAAGTCCCTATTACATACACTGATATATTTTAACAACGACAGTGATTTATTTTCTATTGAAAAAATAGTGCGTACAGACATGAGCTATTGCATAACAGGGTACAACACTCAAAATTGCATTTAAAATATTAGTCGTATTTAGCTAGGTCATACAAGAAACATTGGAATATCGACATGTGAGACAAATTATATTTAAGGGCTAACTAATGTAAATGCACAGACGCAACATCAGCGCAGAGAAACAGACAAGTCGGCGTTCAGGGAGCTGGACACATAAAGAAAATACTTAAGATTATGGGTAACTAACACAAAAGGTTCGACAACCCCTGTGCGGCCTGACACGCCCGGGGGAGGGTGTCTGTGCTACGATTGCCGAGACAGGAAATCTGCAAGGTGGTTGTCGACTCCCGGAAGGTGTTCTGCTCGGAACCTGAAAAGGCTGAAATACAAAGCCCAGCGTTTCAATCGGGGGTTCAACTTGCCTGCCTGTTGCAAATAAAGGAGCTGTCGATGGTCGGTCTGTAACACAAATTCTCGTCCACACAGGTAGACCTCAAACTTCTGTAGAGCCCAGTAGATGCTTATTGCTTCCTTTTCGATGGTAGAATAGTTTATTTCTGCTCCTCTCAGTCGACGTGAAGCATATGCTACGGGTGCGTAGTGACGGAAGTCTCGTTTGCTTGGCTGGAGGAGAGCTGCTCCAAGTCCAGTTTGGGAGGCATCTGTTCTCAGAATGAAAGGACATCTGGGGTCTGGGAACTGTAAGACCGGTCTCTTGACTAACGCTGTCTTCAAAATTTCAAACAGGTCTTCTGTTGTATCGGTCCAGGGTATTTGTTCCGGAGAATTCTTCTTTAGGAAATCATGGAGCTTAGAAGTCAGTTGAGAGTAGTTAGGAATGTACTGTTGGTAGTACCCAACTGTACCGAGAAAACTTCGGAGCTCCCGTTTGATTTTTGGGAATGGAGCCGATTTCAAGGCTTCGACTCGGTTCTCCAGAGGCTGGATCTGATTCCTGCTCAGTTGATGACCCAAATACTGGAGGCTGTCAAATCCGAATTCGCATTTGGATGGCTTCGCTTTAAGGCCATGTCGAGAAAGAGCTTCAAACAGTTTAGCTAATGCTGCGCAATGTTCTTCCCAGGTAGTCGAGGCGATTAAGATGTCGTCCATGTAGACCTCAGTATCATGCAGTCCTGCAGCGACTTGACGTATAAGGCGGGAAAAAGTGGCCGGAGCATTTGCTAGGCCGAAAGGCATGACGTTGAATTCATAGAGGCCAGACCTAGTTTTGAAGGCGGTGTATTGGCGGGACTCAGGGTGTAGAGGTACCTGCCAATATCCACTGGTCAGATCCATTTTGCTGAAGATTGTTTTGCCAGCTAAATTGGTGAAAATAGCAGTGGTGTCTGCTATCGGCTCGGCATCGAATACTGTCTGGCTGTTGAGGTGCCTGCAGTCCAGACAAAATCGGTGGGTTCCGTCTTTCTTCCGGACGGCAAGGAGCGGTGAATTGTAAGGTGATGTGGATGGCGTCACGATTCTCACCTTCATCCACTTCTCTAAACTTGACTGCAGTTCAGGCTCCAGCGCTAAGGGAAGTGGATACGAATGTTGAAGTCGAAAACTGGAAGGATCCTTTAATTTCATTTCATGAACTGCCGTGCTGGTTCTTCCGGGAGTATCTGTGAAAAGATCGCGATATTCTCCAAGTAGTTCCTGGAGTTCTGAGCGTTGTGTTGTAGTCAACATAGAGGAGATGAGGCAATCTTCAATGGTTTCTCCGACGGGTGACGGTATCTCTGGTTCTTTCCGGTCGAGTTCTTCTTCTTCGCAGTTAGGTTCTAGGGCGAGGCCAACCGCTGCAAATGCTTCCTCTACTCTCTCGTCGTCCTCCTCGCGATCTTTCTCGCTTGGTGAGGCGGAACTTTGCCGCTCCCGGTCGTGGTACTGGCGAAGGAGGTTGATGTGATAAACTTTGTTGTTTCCATCCACGTCCAATGTATAGGTATAGGTTCCCAGGCGTGATTTTACTGTATAGGGACCTTTCCAAGTCATAAGTAGCTTCTTTCGAGAATCGGGCAGAAATACGAGGACTTTATCTCCTTGTTTTAGAGTTCGCATCTTGGTACGTCTGTTGAAGAACTTGGCGCTTTTCTCTTGGCTCCTGTTTAGATTCTCGCGAGCGATTTTGCCTGTTTCTTTCAATCGGTGCTTCATTTCCATTAGATACTGAGCAGTGCTCGTGTCGTCTTGCAAGCTTCCATCTGTCCAGCATTCCTTGAGCACGGTTAAAGGTCCACGGACGCGATGGCCGTAGATGAGTTAGAAAGGAGAATACCCAGTTGAGGCCTGAGGAGCATCTCGATATGCAAAAAGAAGGGAAGGCAGATACAGGTCCCAGTCTCGCGGTTGTTCTACGGCTAATTTCCGCAACATGACTTTGAGCGTACCATTGAAGCGTTCGACTATGCCGTTCGATTGGGCATGGTATAATGGCGTCAATCGGTGCTGGATATCGACGAGTTTCAGGAAAGCTTCGAAGGTTGCGGCTGTGAACTGAGTGCCGTTGTCGCTCGTTAGCGTATGAGGGAAACCAACTCTGCTGCAGATTTCGAGTAGCTCATGGGCGACCGTTTCGGCATCTATATGTCTGAGCGGGGCTGCGTCTGCGTACCGAGTTGCTTGGTCCACCACGGTGAGAATGTATCGGTGGCCACGTGCCGAAGCTGGTTGCAATGGGCCTACCAAATCAACACTGAGCGCGGAGAATGGAGTGGTGATCGGTGGGGTTGAGATTGGTGCCTTCCTTGGTCGAGATGAAGCGTGCGTCTGGCACTTGTGACAGGAGTGACAGTATTGGACCACATCCTTTGCCAGGGACGGCCAGTAGAAATCTCGTTCTAGTCGAGCCTGAGTCTTCTTTTGGGAGGAATGGCCAGCAAGTGGATTGTCGTGAGCCATTTCCAAGATTTGTGGGCGCACGCTTGCAGGTGCTACAAGTTGATGAGTTTCCTGACCGTCTCGTAACGTTTTCCGGTGCAGAATGCCGTCGTGGAGTTCATAGGTAATGACTCTGCCATCCTTGTGCGTTTCTTCTTTACCAGTGTCAACTTTATTGAATAAAAACTGCAATGTTTTGCACTCCCGTTGTAATTTCTTGAAATCTTCTTTGTTGTGCTGCAACATATCGACAGTGCTTGGTGCGGCAGGGGGATTTTCGCTCGATTTTGCTGCTGCCCTTGTGACAACATGAGAGACTTCTGCAGCAACTGGTTGCTCTTCATGGTCGATCATCTGTTCTTCGAAGGAGGTGGTTCCGGGAACTCGGCCGAGGATGACATCATGGGAGAGTTCTTCCATGGCTACGGCTGTCACCTCTCCATGGTAGTAGGGGCAAACGAGAGTGACCCGGGCAAGAGGCGCTTCGAAGGAATGATTGTTGGCCAGCCGAACGGTAATTTCTTTCTTCAAAATGGCGTCAGCTGGGACGGGATCCTTCTTGACAAAGACCGCTGTTGCTCCTCCATCGAGTAGTACTTGGACGGGTTGTTCGTTCACAGTGCCGGAGCATGTTTTCAGTTGTCCCAATTCGATCAGTTTGTTTGGGGCAATGTGATTGCATGCGACTGGGGGAATATCGTCGTATTCATCTGCTTCTTCATGCATTGTTAGATTGTTTACTCGAGCTGTAGTACTGGAGATAGGTGGGCTTGCATGGGCTGCTGCTCCACTACTGTGGCTATCACCTTGCCTCCTCTGTAACTGGCGGCACTCATCACTGGAATGTGATCGGTTGGGGCCATGGAAAGTGCAGTAATATCCAGTGTAAGGTCCTCGTTGTTCCTCGCGCTGCGGAGTGTTGATCGATCTTGAGCTGGTGGGAACATCACGAGGGCTAGAAGTTCTTGGTGGCGTTCCTCGAAAGTTGTTGCTGGAGTTGGTTGATCTTGCTAGGGTGCTAGGGGCTCGGACAGGAAATGTCGAGCGTCGCTCTGGTGCTGATGATGCTTTGAGTGCTGGAGGGCCCGCATCCGTCGTCGATGTCAGCGTGCGACCCTTACAAAGCTGATGGAGCGATGTATGAGGTCTTGCTTGCAAGAAGCTATCACCCTGCTCTCCTAGGCTTGCGACTGTGTTACCACCCCTGTCACGCAATTGAGTAGCGAGGAAGGGCGGCAAGCTTGAATAAGCTCGGTCAACAATAAGGAAGTCACGAAGAGTCTCGTAGTTGGCTTCGATGTTGCATCCTTTTAACCAAGCGTCAAAGGATTGTTCGAGTCGCCGTAGGTAACGTGACATATTGTCGCCTTCTTCTGGCTTCAATTCGTAGTAGTTGGCACGTAGTTTTGCCGGAGTAACTTTATGAGCATCTAGTAGGAGCAATTTAATTTCAGGAAGCTTGAAGCGATCTGCTGCGGGCAGGGTATCGATGAGTCGACGTTCCTTCGGTGTGATCAAATTATGGAGCATGACAACAGCATCGACTTCAGTAAATCCCATCGCTGTGGTGTGAGTGCAGAAGCGTTGCAAAAATTCGTCCATCCTTTCTTTCGTGGGATCGAATGGAGCCGGTGGAGGTATCTTTACTCTAGCATTTTGAGGAGCGATTTGAGCATCGAGTTGTCTGAGTCTGAGCTCGTGGTCTCGTTGTGCTGCTTCTCGTTCAGCTTCTCGTTCCGCTGCTCGTTCTGTGGCTTCGCGTTCTGCTGCTCGTTCTGCGGCTTCTCGTTCCGCTTCTTCCAGATGCCTCAGGCGGCTGGTAAATTCTTCCCTGTACTCCGCATCGGTGGGAGTGAGGCCAAGGGCTTCGACGTATTCTCGAGCTTGAGCGACAAGGTTCATCTTGTTTTAATGGTGCGGTGTCCGCGTAGTTGTGTAGAACCCAGAAATCCCAGGCAACGTTGGTAGTCGCGCAAAGCTTCTGGGTCCCTGTTCGGGCGCCAGAATATGTCGATACCGTCTTGCGGTCGACGTGAGGGTTCGTGGAAAAAGGGGCTGTCTTCGGTGCAGCTACTTTTTTCCGGGGGGCTAGCTTTTCTTCGCAGCTGCCCTTCCTGAGGTTCTTGTGGGTACCGCCTACGCCGTAACAAGTCAGCTAGGGCAACAGAAGTAAATTCTATTAGTGCCTAACTACGGCGGTACCGTTGTGTGTGTGGGGGGACGTTTGTGCGGGTACCACCTACGCCGTAATAAGTCCGCTAGGGCAACAGAAGTAAATTCTCTTAGTGCCGAACTACGGTGGTACCGTTAGAGTGAGGTCTGTGTGGGTACCACCTACGCCGTAATACGTCCGCTAGGGCCACAGAAGTAATTTCTGTTAGTGCCGAACTGCGACAGCGTCTTCCTTACGATATACTATGCGAAATAGTTCGTCCTTTCGAGGTGACTCCTTCATCCTCTTCTTAGGCGAGGTGTCGTATAGAACTACAGCCTGTGTCAACAAGGAGAAAGGAAACTCTTTTGACTTTAGGGTGTGGACCTGTTTAATGCTGAATCTCTTTGAAGTCCCTATTACATACACTGATATATTTTAACAAAGACAGTGATTTATTTTCTATTGCAAAAATAGTGCGTACAGACATGAGTTACTGCATAACAGGGTACAACACTCAAAATTGCATTTAAAATATTAGTCGTATTTAAAATATTAGTCGTAATACAAGAAACATTGGAATATCGACATGTGAGACAAATGATATTTAAGGGCTAACTAAAGTAAATGCACAGACGCAACATCAGCGCAGAGAAACAGACAAGTCGGGGTTCAGGGAGCTGGACACATAAAGAAAATACTTAAGATTATGGGTAACTAACACAAAATGTTCGACAACCCCTGTGCCGCCTGACACCAACTTTAAATGTTTAAACTATGGATTAAGATACTTCAGTTTCATTTGTTGCATTGCACGCATAGATAAGTATCCTGACTGTAAAGCTGTTTGCCTGAGTTTGCATAAGATCCCAGTCGTTCGAAAATTTACATTTAAATGTAAATTGACGAATGATTAAACCTTTAACGCCCAAGTGGACTGTACCGTCCTCTTTCAAAAATTACAATATTATATTGTATTTCTTATTCAATTTGTTCACTAATGTGTCCTTTGAACTTCACTGCCAGGTGGCAGTTCCTTCCACATCTTGATAACAGTGACTACCTAATGCCAGTGTCGTCTTAGTGATAGTGGTGGTGATAACGGTAATATGAGTATAAAATGTGGGCGTTAAAGGGTTAAACCTATCTTTATGGAACTAACAAAGGAGCAACGCATTTTCATCAACAACGTCTACGCGTGAACAAAGAATTTAAAGGACGTTCGAAATAAATTCGAACAATGATTTCCTGAAAGGTGCTCTCTTTATAACTGTTTCTTTAAATAAAATCACTGTGACCCTTTAACTTTTGTAAAATTTATGACCTCATTAAAATATCATGTGAAACTCACATTTTTTCAACTAATTATATTAATTAGTGATTCAACCTTTATCTCATTACTGAGACAACCAATTTTAATGAGAATTTACATTTTTAGGGGAAAAAATTTTCTCCACCTAATAAAAAGAACAGAATTGAATTTTCTTGATTCACTGTAAAGTTATTAACATTTTAAGTTGGGTTTACTTTTTATGGTCCATACGGTATAGAGGAAAAAAAGTAGGGTGATTTCTATGGGAGAATATACACGTCTTGTTCGGCAAGCCAATAGAAAGGCTTTATTTCAAACAAACTTTATGACATCACTAAAACGCCATGTTGTTAGGCCAATAAGAGAGCCAGATTTAGGAGTAGCAGTGCTACCAGATGCAATACGAGCGCTATTATTGGTTCGTTACCGTGACGTCAGCAAAACCACATCGTCAACGAAAAAATGGCTGGTTTGCACCTACCTTGTTTCCACTACTGTGCGGTATAGTGAGTGATATGCTGGCACCAACTACAAATAAAAAATGCTTTTTTTTAACCATAGAATCAAATTCTATTTGGATCAAAAAGCTACATAGAATTTTCGAGTAATGGAAAAGAATTGTCGAAGTAAGTCGACAAAAATGTGGAGCGCAGTCGACCCTAATTTGTTCATATTTTGTATCAACTCTTTTGAAAATACGAGCATTATGGGGGTTTTCTTTACTTGTGTTCTACTGTTCGTGTGCACGCTATGTCCGTGTTTATGGGTGTATGTGTCACTGCGTAATACATAATTTCATTTCATTATTGTAAAGCATTTATAAAAAATAAATATATATATTTGTTGCGCGATCACTCACATTTGATAAATAAGACGCTTATCAACCAATGATCTTTTTGTTACAATATTTAATTAAACATCGTTACAATATTTCATTAGAAATTGTAATCAGCAACACATACTGAAAAAGTTTTTACGAACCTCCTTGGCTCATTATTATATATTTCAGTACATCGCACAGCATTGTTTAGAACGCATATGTATTGTGATTGCCTGATGCATTGATATGTATCTGTGTATGTGTGCGTGTTAGGTGTATGTATGTGCGTGGGTGTGTATGTGAATTTATATGTGTATATATGTACATGTAAATATGAACATATGTGTGTACTAAACTAACAACTAGCATTTGTGTAACATTACCTAACTCGTCATATCTTTATTATTGTAAAGCATTCACGTAAAAAAACATAAATTTGTTGTGTGATGATCCATTTATATATAAATAAAATGCTTATCAATTAATGACCGTTATGCTAAAAAAAATTTAATTAGAAAAACAAAACTTATAATTTTCGTGGTCCTCATGCTTGTATTTTTTTCCGTGCTTCCTTGAAATGACATTTTTGAACATTTGCCGAAACAAGCAATTCCAATATTATTTTTTGGCGTCAAGAAATTCAAAGCTTTATGTCATGTACATGTATGCTGTCAAAAGTGTTTTCACCCCACAAAGAAAATGCATCGTCAATGAAATTGTGTTGTCTCTTATAATTACAATTACATGTATCATCAAATGTAGATTCAACATTAGGAGTACATCGCCCTCAATAATTTCTCTTCGACTAGTGACAAGGGTATTACAATACTCATGTGTGTGTATCATTTTAGTGTATTTACTTTAAGATATTTTTAAAACCAATGATGTACTACCTTTTTGTACCATCATTATTAGAAATAAACTGTTTTTCTTTTCTTTCTTTCTTTCTTTCTTTCATGATCCTATGTCTGAATGCTAGTATAAAGAATACCAAGAGAGTGCGAAACCAAAAATATTTTTTGTTGCTCTTAGACTGTAACAAGATTTTTCTGAAATTTCTGTCTGTAAATTTGAAACCAATAATTTTTTGCATTTTTTTTTGTTTTTTTAGGTAATTATTTCTTTCGACTAAACTGAGCAATAGTCGTCAGTTTTGATATGGCAGGATGAAGTGTTTTTTCTTCTGGAAAAAACTGAAAGTCATGTCTATCACATCCGCTTAATTAAGAGAAGAGTACCCGTAGAATGTTGATTTTTCTTGATATATTGATTTTAGCTGCCATAGGAAGGGGTAAGATGTCAGGTACATCCTGTGAAAAAATGAAGTTCGTACGTTCATTGGTTCCCCCGCTACGGGAGTTTGAAGTATGGGGGGAGGGGAGGGGGGAAGTGATATTTTATCATGTTACACCTCCCCCTTGGCATTTTCTTCACGGCTTTACGTTGCTATGTTTTCTTCTATGTCTCTTTATTACTGTATAATGATTTCGAGGGTCCTAGCTGACCCAATCAAAAATAATAAAAAAATTGAAATTGTTCAAATATCTTTGTTTACCTGTTTTGCCTAATTTTGAAGGATCGGAATGTAGCAGTTTCAGAATACATCTCCTCCTACAGTTTTTGAGCTACAGTGATGATTTTGGTATCATTGAATGCGGAAAGACGTGGGCATTCCAAAAACTAAATGGCTACTCAAAATTCATTTTCGATCGAATGTTGTGACGTCATAAAGTACGAAATTTTACGAAAAAAGATCTGCCCTGGAATTTTTTAATTTTTTCAACTTCAAACTAAAGTTTGAAGAATGCCATGTTAGTTTTTAAAATCTACAAGTATTTCCGCAACCAATGACACTAAAATCATCACTTTTACTCAAAAACTGTCGGAGGAGATACATTTTGAAACCCCCGAAAATCTCGTTTTCTATGAATATCTCGTTTTTTATGGGGAAAATCGCATTTTTTCATGTATGGCAAATGATTCCAAATTGCATTTCCTATCAGTATACCAAATTTTATTACTATAGGTTCAATAATAAAGAAATATTTTTAAAGGGGTACTCTTCCCGCTTAACGCTGTACGACCACTGATCACAGAACTTTTTTGATCAGGAATAACTCGAAATTTCAGTAAATAAAACTAGTGCGCTGACTCACTATTTCAAAAAGAGATCTTTCGCTACCCTAGTAGGCATCGCACGTTCCTGTATCCCATAGTTTCAGAAGAAAGTCAGATGTCTTTTTGAAGTCCTATGGTTTAACTTATTTAAAGTATTTATAAGTTTTTAGTCATCTTGCCTTGATAAAAAAATCTAAGAGAAAATATTTTGATTGCTTCTATTAATAACATAATCAACTAATGATAAGGCTACTTTACACTTCGTATGGTTTGTCTATCAATTAAGGACTTTCTTATTTAGATGTTTCTAAAAACCAAAATGATTTTATACATTTCATGAATCAACCATTTAGGAAACGAACGGTTTTTCTTTTCTTCTTTCTCTCATTATTTTTATTTATCTGTTCATGTTTTGGGATACAAAAACGTGCGACGCTCATCGGGGTAGCGATAAATTTCTTTCTGAAGCAATGAGGCAGCGTACTAATTTTATTTAATGAAATATTTAGTTATTTCTCATTAACAATATACAGTAATACTACCTGGTCGCAGAGCGTTTAGCGAATGTAATCGTCATGACTTACAGCTTTCGTTATTTTCGGGAAAAAAGCACTTCATTCCATTTAATGAAACTGACGACTTCGTTGCTCAGTGTATTTGAAAGAAACAAAAAACAAGTAAAAAATGTCTTAAAAAATGCATAAATGAGCTTGTTTCTAATTTTTTGACGGAACCACCGAAAAAATCAAGTTCTAGTCTAAAAATAAGCAAGAACTGTTTAGGTTTCTTATTCTTTCGGTATTCTCAATAATAACAAACAGATATTGGCACGTGAGATAAAACGAAAACACAGTGATACATGGGTCTTGCTCAACAGTAACATACATATAGTAACGAAAATTCTACACACAAATTTAAAATGAACCTACTCGTAGTTTCATGATCGACTGTGCTATACTGGCATGTCGTGAGATCACTGGTGCATATCTAGTTAGAAAACTGATGTAGAAATGCTGACATCGACACTGCTACCGAAGGAAACGTCATCATATTAGTGATTAAAAAATTAACAAACCCCAAATAACAAATAAGTAATGCAAACACAGCTATTTCAGCTTCACAGAGGTTGGAATGCTGACGAAGATGAAATGAGCAGAATTACGGCAAACGGGCGATCGTTATGCTTTAACAGTTAAACAGAGAAGAATAACGGTATTTTTCAGTCTGTTATTCCGTGTGATATGACAGAGATGCTAAATAACGCGGCACTTTTGCCTTGAAACCTTGTGCGGTTTGAGAGTTTCGTATAAGCTGAGGGAGCTGAGTGCTCCTGAAATTGTGAGAGTTTTTTGTCTCCCAGGTCAGACGGTTATTGGGGGGATGACTTTTACACTATCTGCACTATTCTCAGGGTGGTAGAGAGACGAGAATACGTGTCGGAGTTTCTCAGTGTGGAAACTTTATGGTTTTGGGATCTAGCCGAGTTTTTTAAGAGACAAGTTGCATTACAGCGTTTCTTGAAATTACTTTTACGCACAACTGTGCATCATCGATGAGAGGAAACCCAAAATCTCGAAAATTTGTAAGAAATTGTGAGGAAGAGTAGTCCAATAATTTTGTTGATGCTCATAAAAACGTAGTAGTGGATTATACAGTAGAATGCATCTGTGGGCAATTATTAAAAATAAAGGTTTAGCAATAGGCTATTCAGATGGGTAAGAATGAATCTGGACTTCGTGCACTTGGTATTTTAATTCATAATTTGCTTATGCATAATTTTCCAAAACTTAGAATTTATATTTACTCGTAAACTCACTTTTAAAACTTGAGAAACTTTTTGCATAAGTATTAACAGAAAAGTAGCCTTCTGCAAGATTGGTTCAAATATATATATTTGGATTAATCTTGCAGTAAGCTACTACTATATATATATATATGTGGTTTATATATATATATGTGGTTAGACTAAAATTCTACACACAAATTTAAAATAACCTACTCGTAGTTTCATGATCGACTGTGCTATACTGGCATGTCGTGAGATCACTGGTGCATATCTAGTTAGAAAACTGATGTAGAAATGCGGACATCGACACTGCTACCGAAGGAAACGTCATCATATTAGTGATTAAAAAATTAACAAACCCCAAATATAAAATAAGTAATGCAAACACTGCTATTTCAGTAATATATATATATATATATATATATATATATATATATATAGACATATATATATATACATGTATATATAAATATATATATATATATTCGAATAATATAGAGGCACGAATAATTCCACACGCAATTGAAAAACTTTGAACATCTTCCAACTCTATAATGGGAAATCAACTTGTAGGCCAGACTATGCTCAATGACTTCAACTATGTACATCTTACGGTAACCTTATTCTGCGTTTTAGATATCCTTTATTCCAGAACACTTAACATAAACGTAGACTAGACTGATCGAATAGCAGCTCAACGTGAGACGATCACAAATGCTATTAATATAATTTATCATATTAGTTAGTGATGCAAGCGAGAACTGCATGTTTAAACCCTATGTAAGATTTGGTTTCTCTGAGAGTGAAAAACTATCATATTGAAACATAGAAAAATGTAAGACAGTTATTTCTCGGTAGCTAGATTCATCAATAGCTGAAAAGTAAATTATATCCAAGACTCTTTTTAAATGCTCCGTTATGGTTTTCTTACATGTGTTAGAAGGCATCGAGTTTCAACCCTTTATGAGGGTGAAGAAGAAACTATTGAGACTGGGTTTTATCATAAGGGCCTTCGAATTTACTTCTATTTCTGGTTAAATGATTGTGATGACCAGTTTGAGAAGGTACTAATAGTTCAATGTAAATTTCTTTATCGCACTCGCCATTCAGTATTTTATACGGAAAATTACACAAGGAAACTGAAAGAGATCTGAGATTTTATATGTATATTTGTACGTATTTGAATGAATCTTTTACATGACCATATTGCTCCAAGTTTCTCAGAGCTCTAATAGTGCTCTTTTGTTAAATACAAAGTACATTACTTTTTATGCCATTCTCATGACGTGCTTCTATTACATATTCAAGAATTGGATGGACTAATGTTCTATTCAGTAATTTTATCATCACTCAATCCTCTATTGGGGATTCATTTTCAAAATATATTTTAGCTCTAGTATACGAAACACAAAATCATTAAAACTTTCGCAATAGGCTAAACTGACGTCAAATAGCACTGAGGCGTGGGGCAGTTCAATATACAGTCGGGAAAATGCTCAAAACTGGGAACAAAACCTGGAAAACTACCCTGGCCACAATTTCTTTGTTCCAAATACTGCAATGCTTTACATAACAAATATAATTTTCTCACTTAATTGTAAATAAATCAAAAAAGTACAACGTATAAACTTAAAAAGTATATAATAGGAATCCATACATCTTCACACGCAAGATTGGTAATTTTTACTCACCCAAACACGATATTTTGAAAGTTCTCATAGAAATTATGCAAAGAGACGTAGATATTCCCCGTCCTTAGATTCCATTCAAAACTTACGCCATCATCGGGGCCCTAGTGGTACGCCATAGCTATGTTACCATGTCCAGGAGCTGGCCAGGAAATATGTATAAAAGGCATCGCTATCAGTCATTGGCACATAGCAATGACGCTTACCACTTGTCATATCTATTTGGCGCTAGTTTTGAAGGAATCGAATGGAAGTAAATGAGAAGCTCAGAGTGAAACCCTTCAGAATTATATGATATTGTGATGAGAGATCAAAATTTACATATTGGCGAGTAAATATGTAAGAAGTCCTAATGTATACATAGATTCATATTGGGAATGTTTAATGTATACTTTCTGATTGAAGTGCTTTCGGTAGGAAGAAATCGTAGTTGGAACGATACAACGCTTGAATGGTCATAGCTGAAGCATAATCAGATTTCAAAGAAGCAGATTTCAAATTTTGAATGTTTTTCGTCAGTTTGATGGATGAAGTTCAATCTTTGTTCTAACTTTAAGTGACTTCTATCCCCTTCACATTATAGAGGATCAATATATAGGATGAATTGAATGAACATGATGAAAAGAACCCTCATCTTACGTAGTTCATGGGCTACAGTTGTTGAATAAGGACCTTATCTACTGATACAACGAGAAATTGCGGGAGTACATTTCCTTAGCTTAATTGTCCAATCTAATTGCGCATGATGTCGGTCCCAAAAAAGCTTGACTGTGCTTCTGTTTTCTATTGCATATGAAATAATTCCAAGAAGCTGTTTTTGAACCGCTCATTTCAACGTATGACTTCATTGGTCCTTAGATTTTTCAAAACCCGGCCAGCTCCGTTCTGTGGGAAATCAGTGATCGCTTGATTGATTTTACGTGTTCGATTCATCACAGATAGCATGAAATTTAAAATAAATTATTTTTAGTTCATTCGTTGACTATCTCGGTCTCTTGAATGCGCGAGCAATCATCGGTTCATAAAGAGAAATAAAATTTTCATTTCGTAGCTGAATAATTTTGCAAATGGATAAGCTTGAAAACGAAGAAGCTAGTTAGGGTTGAAATCCTATTTATTGCAATTTCATAGGTTTTTTATGAAATTACTTCGGAGAATCCATTCATTCTTTAAAACGTTGCGGAGACCAGCTCCATCCTCAATAAGTTAGTCTGTAAAAATGGAAAGCTCGTCACTTATAGATGAAATAATTCTTGTCCATTAAAAATTTATGCACAATTGTTTTTTTTGCACACATGTATTTTTAATAATTAACTGAATTTTTTACTGACCGACTAAATTATGATGAAACTGGTCTCCAAAACGTTTCAAAGAATGAATAGATTCTTTGTAGTTATTTTACAATAAGATCCTATGAAATTTCAACAAATATGATTTCAATGTTAACTGCTTTCTTTGTTTTCAAGTTTCTGATGTACATTCATTTAAATAAAAGGTTACCAAATTTTGACGGTTACAATCATCCGATTATATACATACAGTTCGAAAGTCCATAATAACAGTGTTTATTACATAGCATTGAGGTATTAGCTCGTCCGCATAAATGTTCATCTAATTATCGTTATTTGTGATGTAAAATACAAATCTTTGCTAGCTCTGTCTGCTGTCTTTTCTAGATTCCTGTTCTAGAAAATTATTATTTCTAGCCATTTTTAGGTGGAAATTTTATGAATCTGCTCAGTGGTAATTCATATTTCCTCTAATTGGTAAATGCTTGTTGCTTGTTCATATGAGTACTCGAGAAATGAATTGTTGATTTCAGAGCAATCTACTTTTTAGCTGTTCGCGCCCACTCATTTGCTTCCATTCACTTAACTTCCAACAATATCGGCCAATATCACCGTATCGAAAATCGTAGTCAGTGTAATTAAAATTGTGTCTTCTATAGCGTTCTTAATGAACGTCGTATTGTTTTCTATTTTGTTTCCAGTATTCATAAATCATCTCGAACTTAGAATAAACCAACCCAAGGAATACTTTATAATGTTTTAGCTCTCACATTTTTGTTCAACCATTGAAAAACTTTCAGGATACCTATTATGGCATGTTCACAAACTGAGGATATACATGGAAGGAAATTAACACATTCAATTTAAACAGATGTTCCCCTTACTTAAATCATGGATTTACTAATTCTTTAAACGTAAAGAAAATCCTAAAAAATTCGTCATTTTATTCAGAGAAACAAAACATCAATAACTTTTCGGAGACCAGCTTCATCATCAGTTTTGTCATATACAAAGTATGATCAATATCAAACGAAAGTACGAAAACACGATCGACAATAAGTTCAAAACAATACACAAAAAAAGATAATTAGGCATTAACTAATTGAAGGGGTTACGAGCTAAGCATGTTGTTTAAAATTGGCTTTTCCGTAAAGATATGCCAATATTCTAAAATCCTTAGTTCAAAATCGCGGAATGAACTATCAATCATTTTATAATCAACATCCCGAATAACACCATGTAAGTTTTGTATATTTGTAGTTTTTATTTTTTCACATGTATTTCTGGCGCTCGTGTTAGCGAGATTTATTTCTTTTAAAGTTTAATAAAAAACCTTTTACATTATAGTGTATGGCAGCACTTGCCATTTAGGCGTATGCTAAAAAGACTTTTACCTCGTCAGTTGGGCGTGGTAGAGCATCGTGTGCGTTAGTCGTTAGTCGTTTAGTGTTACCAATATTCAAATTCTTAAACGTGGTTCACATTAGTAATAAGAAATAGCAAATGAATTTTCCATATTATTGGAATTCAGGATTTTTCAGACTAGATAAACGTAATTAAGAAAATTCCGTTATTTTATTTCCGTATGGAATTATGACCCGAGGACCCTTGTTTAGGGGTAAGTGTAATTCTTCATCGTTTCTGTTAATTGAATGACTAAATCTTGTTTGTATTCAGTATTACCCACTAGTGTAATTCACATTTCATGCAACCTATTTTACTTTGTTTACATTGAATTATAACGCCTTGTAATATATATAAAAAAATTAAAGATCGAACTTGGTCTTTTCAGGTTTCGGTTTGCGAACGAAATTGGATTTAATTCTTATCCTGCCTGGTTAGCCACAAAACGGACTTAACCTCCCACATATTTTGTGCCGCTGCATTCAAAAATCACATTAGTTTTGTTGTAACATCGATAGTTTTTTATTTATTCATATTTTAATAATTTTTTGGAATTTAATTTCTTTACTGTATAGTATGTTGAGTCAGTCTATTTATATATTGCAAGCGTAATTATACAACACTTACTGACTTACTATTTTTTCAAATATTGAAAAGTAGAAAGGAAGTACAATATTAGAACAAAAGAAACAATACAACTTTGCACTGTAAATGCTTTGATAACACTTTTATGATTAGAAGTGCTCTGACGACCGAGATTTTCTTGAATGCATGATCTCATCTTTTGGGACTAGAGGATATATATAGTCTCTCATCATGGCAATATTACATCGTCCTTGATATCTTCTTTCCATAGTTGCAATGTCGTGATGAAATCTCTCACCCTACTTTTCACTAATATCACCCAAATGTCTGAGAAAAAATCTAGATGAGAATGCAGAAAAATGAACCTTCATAGACATATGCGACAACTAAGCTCCCTAAAGGTTTCAATAAGCTTTGCTACTAGGTATTTTTAATTAGGATCCTTGTGATTTCTTGTAAATCCAGAACTACATTACTAAATGCACACCAAGCTTCTTTTTAAATTTTTGTCTTCGCTCTTTCCAGTTTCTCCAATTTTAACATTATGTTTACCTGGGGTCCAACATATATACCACCCTTAATCCTAGCCTCAGATAGTTTTGTAAACATGAGACAAATTTATTGAAAAGCTTCTCATCCAGAATCCAAGGCCTTCACAAAATGTTTAATTAACCTTGTTTAATGTGAAGGGTGAGGGGGGTTCCCGAGGGGTAATAAAACTTTGATGGAATCGAATCTACTAAAAACTGTCTGAGAACATTTAGCATTCACGGTTGCAGTTGAACTCGTAAGGGCTTATGAACTTTCTTGAAATGATCATCAGCTCTGCTGTCCCATAAAAAAAGGAAACATTAATACTTTGTGTATCCCCCTTGCAAACCAAGCAAAAAGGCGAGCATCTTGAAATCCTCACAAACATTCCATTTGAATTCATCATAATTTATTCTGTTAAGAAGCTGCTTGACATTTTCATAGTTTCCTTTCTTTTGTACTGACTGTCCAAGAGTCAAAGATGGATATTTATTTCCATTGTGTAGTAATACTGCTTTGAGACTTCGTGTTGAGCTATCAATGAGCAGTCGCTATTCTGAAGGATCATGCTTGAGTCCAAGAGCAGTAAACAAACCAGTTACATCCTTGCAATAAGACTGATCATCACTAATGTCATAGTAAATTTAAAATTCTTTATGTCGTTTCCAGTACACAGTTTTCCTGCAGTCTTCTCCTTGTAGATTCCCTTCTTTCAGCCTTGACGTAAGAAGTTCAGCTCCTGACTTATTAAGACCCAAGTCCTTGATAAATAATCTAACTCACACGCATTCGGAAAGTGAGGCCCCAAAGTCATTTTTGGTAAGAATGCTTCTTCCATTTCTTGACATCTGCTACTTGTTGACCCTTCAGATGAAATATCCATTGCATCATTTATCTGGAAAGACAGAAATAACTACATATAGCAACTTTAACAAAATCTTGTATAACATTAATATCCATCCATCTTTCATATTTAATTTTATTAAAAGAACGACTCTTGGAGAGAGTGGGGAGAATACTTAAGTTTCCTGGTGGTTGTGGTATTGGTAGGCAGTCATCATGTGGGACATGTGCTCTAGAATAGATGATGGTATGTCTGGATACTGTAGAGCTAATCTTCCTTTCACCTATTTTTACTTTGTCACTTCAATCATGCAAAAGTAACAGTCATAATGATTGTCCTTTTCGGGTCTCTCCATCCTCTAGGATTGACAAAAAGCACTGTCCTTCCCGTACCTCTTAGCCATCCATCTATAGTAAATCGGCAGCTCCCACGTAACACATGAAGGGCCCATGACTTGTCTTGATCACCAATGAGCATTCCCAAATAGTCTGGGCGCTATCCATAATTTGGATATCGCACGCTTTCAAGAGCTTAGGCATAACTTGTTTTTTCCAATGTTATACCCACACGCATAGCAAAATGTATCTGGGGAATTTTTACATCCTCTAGTAGCCATCGTACAAAGTAAAGAGCTCAGAAATGCGTCTGAAACGGAAAATTAGATATAAATTTAGTAGAGAAACACAAAACAATTCCATATAAATAAACATGATAACATTGATATGTGCAGTATTTCTGTAACGGCCATTACATTTTCAGAATCAGCAGAGAAAATTATTAATAAACAGTATAAAATTGCAGTAAACAAAAAATTCGTGAAAATTAATTACATGGTGTAATTACGCTACACTTCTCGGCATTACGTTCTGCTGAATGAGAAGGATGAGCCAGCAAGTTATCAGTACGTCACACAATATTTACACAAGAGCGGCAGAACACCGCAGAAGGAGTTTTCGTTCTATACAGGTAACTTGCTAGCCAGGATTACGGAGTCGCTTGTTTTAGGGTGGAGTTGGAGTCGTTTTTCTGAATGAGGTGGAATCGAAGTAGTTCATTCGAATTTGGTGGAATCGAGGACAGAGTCTCTATTTTTCGGTGTCTTTGTGGGGAAAATTCCCCACAGATTCGCTCGGAGTGTACTTCGATTTCTGTACTATTAACGTAAACGGCTGGTGCTGCGTGGCAGGTGAGGTCGCGCAGCAGCAGCGCATATCAAGTAGAGGTCGTCGGTGGTAAATATAGGTCGTCGGTGGTAAATCAGGAGTGTCGGGTGTGTCAGGTGTGTCAGGTATACAAGAGGCCAGGCTGAGTCTCGGTCGAAGGCCTCTGTTACGTCGGCACGCCGGGAGTACGCTCGGCTCGTGACGTGGAGTTGTGACGGTCGCCAGCCAATCTCTTCCATCCCTTCTTCCTGCATGTTCAATAAGTTTATGGTTTGATTGTGTGTGTGAAAGCGTTGAATTTAGGTTCTTTTTCATTAATTAATTGCATGATTAACGCGGGTTACGAACCGCAATTAACTTTCCTCTAAATAGGCGTGTTCGCTGCCCTAAAAGGGGGCCAACCTTACCCTGTCGCAGTGAACCGCCGTCTTTATTAACTATTACTATTAACTTAACTATTACCTATTATCTTTAACTACTACTGGGCTTCTGCCTTCATTACTATTGACACTCTACTGCGACTTCTATATCGCCATTACTGCCATCGTCTAACAGTCGCTATGCGCACTGGAGGATAAATTCTTCAGGTTGGTAGTAGTGTGTCTAATATTTGCCGATTATTGAAACTTCATATCTCTGTTTACCTTTATCAAGAAGATTGACTTTGATCTTACCTGGTACCTATTTTTTCAGTATCTAGCGGGCACTTCGTCGCACTGCGCACTGCGCACTTCGTGCTTCACAACGTTGATAGCCAATTAAGCCATCTTGTTGGACAGCAGTAGCCGCAACTAGGTAATTACGTTGACCGTTAACTACTATATTCGTTCTAAATTCTTTGTATAAGCGCTGTTTCATAATATTTTCTTATGTAATTATTTTCTTGGGTACATTTCTTCATCTTTATGCACAGCTGTGAAGGGACTGGAGGCGTTGGTCACGGTTTAGCTGCTCTGGCCCTGGTTGTACCGAGGTCGCCGTGCCTGTTTCCTTCGGTTAGCGTCAGTTTGGCGCTAACTTTCGTCTTCCTGAAGTGCTTGTAGCAAGCGCGCACGTTGAAGCTCGGTCAATATCCCGTGACGTCCGTGTAAGCTGGCGCTGTTAGCCCTGAAACGGAGAGCCTCTCCAGACTCCTCGTTCCTGCGCCTGAAGACTGGCATTACCTGACACCCTAACTTTGAACCTTGAAAATTACATGCGTATTTTAACCTGAATAATACATAAATAAATATATCAATAAATAAAGGAATAAACAAACGCGATACTTGAGGGCGAATTGTCCTTTAGGTTTTAAAAATTTAATACTTTGTAAATCGGCTACTTGCCGTGTTGTGTTTGGTTAAGTACTTGTTGCCTTGTAACTATTACGAATCTTCCTTGGCGTTCAGGCGACTGATTGAAAATTAAATTTGGAAACTTTGTGTCCTTGTCTTTATTAATCTTTACAGCTTCGAAACGGTTGTTGAGTCAAATGTGTCGAGGTAGTTCCTCACAGTCTTCGACTTTAATTTTTGTTAAAAAATATGAGTGATATATGTATGTGTATATATATACATGTATATATATATATATATATATATATATATATGTATATATGAGTGATATGGCATTTTTTCCAGTTAAAAAGCAGGAATTCGTCATTGAATGCATCGCAAATCCATTCTTTTTATTTTATCTCATTTATTTCCCCATCAATAAATATATAGGAAGTAAAAACTAGTAATAAATGTGTTGCAAGTTACTTACAGGTTTCTAATGCCAATAACCGGAATATTAGTTGATTTTTTTCAGTAATATATAGTATTTATGTACTGCGCATTGATCTCTTTGTTTTGTTTACTTCCTGGTCTTTAGGTCAAGTTAAAGAAATTGCTGCATATTTCTAATGGTTTGCCTTACTTAAATGTTGTTTGGTTCATTCAGAGTTATATTGTCTCTCACTAAATCATTATCATGTTTTATTTTTATCTTTTGATTACTTTTTAAGTTTTAAATAAGCATTTGAAGATTTTTATAATTATGTTTTTATAATTTTAAACACTGAAATAGCATCTGCTTTTCGGTATTGTATAATCAATTAGACGACATTTCTCGCAAATCTTCATAAGGAAGATTTGAAATCGTTTTAAGATAATCAATGTCGATATTGAGATATATGAAAAAGGAAAATACATTGTAAACGAGCGAAAGAAATAACACAACACCAGCAAAAAAACGAACTTAACACACTCATGTTGCTACTGAGAGCAATGCAGTTCCTTAGCTGCAATGACAGCTGCATTTACGCGATAGTACAAAATTTCTTGCTGAAAACGTTCTAAATGGCACCAAAAATATAAAGTAAATAAAATATGCATTTATTAAAATTAAAAATAATCATATACATGGTAAAAAGTTAGAATGGAATAAAAAATTGTTCCATATTACACACCAAGAAGTTAAAAAGGGGCTTTTATTCGTTTACGAAATGTACCATAAACGTCAGGCCGCTGAGATAGAAGCAGAACAACTTTTGACTATTATAGCTGTAATATAACACAGTGTCGGGCAATGATCTGGCATCTGTTCTGCATTGTTACCCTGCATAGTGTAGAGACAAAGAATAATAAGTTATGCAAATCATGCCTGCCTTAGCTACACATATATCAAAATTTTTGGTATTTCGAGCATAGTAATTAGATCAACTATTATTATTTCGTTAAATTTGGTGCATACTGTGATGCTTTATCATAGAAAGAAATTATTGATGCTGATCTATACTTTTCAGGGTAGACACTGCCTACCAAACTTGCCTACTCAGAGGGCACGTCTTTGTACTATATGTATATATAATAAACCTTTATTTTTAACATTCTGTTACCAGCTTAAATTTCATTTGTAAGTAAATAAGAATATGAAAAACAAATATGCAGGTCGCAATATCTCTACCCATTAATAAATCAAATATTCATCTTGGAAAGTGTGAATAGGTGGAGTTGGAGTCGGTGTTGGAGTCGTGAAATTTTAAAAGGTGGAGTCAGAGTCAGAGTCGCAAATTTATTCCTCCGACTCCGCAACCCTGTAATGCTAGCTCATCCTTCTTATTCAGCAATACGTAGCCATACCGAGAAGTGTAGTGTAATTATTTGCGATGATTTTAAAATAATTGAAAGTTCTTTAGAAGCGTTGCATATTTTCAAGGACAAACTTGTTTTAAACAACATGCTTAGCCCGTATCTCCTTCAAATAGTTAATGCATAGTTGTCTTTTTTGTGTATAGTCTAGAACTTATTGTCGATCATGTTTTTGTGCTTTCGTTGGATCGATCATACTTTGTATTTTACAGAACTGATGATGGAGCTGGTCTCTGAACGTTTTGATTTTTTGTTTCTTTGAAGAAGATGACTAGTTTTCAGCACTTTCTTCGCTTTTAAATTTTGATAATTCTGTTTAAAGATGTCCAACTAAAGTCAGTTGGTGGGGAAGCGATGAGGACTAGGTGAGCACCTAGTATTGCAACATTAACTTTCGGACACTTGGAATGAAAATTATACGCTATCATTACCTTTAAATACCAATTCCTTATAAATGAAAACTACAAGCAACAACGTCAGATGATATTTAAATGATGTTTCGTGAGAAAGACGTTATCACTCACTATGTGCCGAGTAAAATCGCATGCTACTATTTATTAGGCCAAGGTAATACAAATATCGTTTCCTGGGCAGAGCGTCACCTGCACACGCTCGTTACTGAGCACAAGGAAATCTCCTCGCTCTGGCTTTCCTCTACCATCTCGCCCTAACTGCTATATTCGCGAACAAATGTACTATGAGTTCAAACCACTATATCTCATCCCAATATTTAATTCTCGCATCTACCACCGCCAACAGTCTCACTACATTGGGAAGCAGTTTAATTCATGAACACACACTTTTGAACGACGCTGCATGTTTGACTCAGTCGAAATATTCGGTTAGCCAATTTCGACCAATCCCTACTCTGCCCATTATTTTTATTATTTGTGTTAAAATCTTCATATATTAAGTAACTTGTTTTCTAGTCTTTTTATGATTTTTAAAACACTGAAGATGAGTGTAGCTTCTATCGAAAACTCCAATTCTTACTAAAAAATATTCACGAAACGAGATATTTGTAGTTCTCTTCTTAATTTTGGTAATTTTTTACTTTTTTTTATTTCCAATCAGACAAATATGGTCTGATCACTGTAGTTTTAATTCTCAGTTGCCTGTGCGTCATTGATGTCTGATTGCATGGGACTTGGGGAGGAAGCTAAGAATGGGCCACTCGGTTCGTTTCTATAGCGTCATATTCAATTCTCTATTCTGGACATAAGCACTAAAGAGATGTAACTCACCAATACATTTTCACCATACGAGTATCTCACTAATTAGGTCTTTGAAAATTCAGCGTTCGTAACTCGTCTTGATTTCATCACGTAGTCTGTAGAAAACTCAGTCACTTACAGGCGAGTTGTTCTAAAAGGAACCATTTTGATAAACTGGTCAACTTTCGTTCTATCGGACGTACGTCTATGAAAATTTGCAGATTACTAGATCTCCACATTTGTAACAACTAATCTTAAACAAAAATTTTTCATAAGGCCATAGAAAATTAATTATTTAAAAAAAAATTTTTATATATACATACATTATTCAGAATTACTTCGAAATTTACAAAGCTAGAGCAATGCGGTTTGTTGCATTTGACAGTCAAACGTGTGCTCTATCTAAATTACGAGAAGATTTTTCGATACATTTCATTCAGAATTTATATGAATTTTTTTTTGTAAGGGTCAGGGAAAAAGTTATACTTTTAGGGTAAAAAAGTCTACGGAAAGCTTTACAGAAAAATTTTGAAAATCCCCTCTTAAATTAGATAGAGCACACATGTCACTTTCAAATGCAACAAACCGCATTACTCTAGCTTTGTAAACTTCGGAATAATTCTGACAAACGTCTTGAAAACTTACTTGTTTTATAAGACCTGTTTTTAGGAAAAAAAGCTTCTCCTCCTACAGTTTTGAGCTACAGTGATGATTTTGGTATCATTGGATGCAAAAAAACAAGAGCTTTACAATGCATCAAAAAGTTTTTCAAAATTCATTCTTGTTTTAAAGTTATGACGTCATAAATTTGAATTTTCTTAAGAATATTTCGATTTTTTTTTAATTTTTAAATTAAAAATTTGAGGAAAAGCATTCAAGTTTTTGGAATGTCCACGTTATTTTGCATCCAATGATACCAAAATCATTACTGTAGCTCAAAAACTATCAGAGAAGAAGCATTTAGAAACTCTCCCCCCCCACCAAAAAAAAAATGTTGTTTTCTATGATTTCCCATTTTCTTTTCAAGAAAATCGCATTTTGTCATGAATGATAAATGAGTCTAAATTGCATTTCCTATCAGTATACCAAATTGCATTGCTCTAAATTCAATAATAATAAAAATATTCGGAATGGGGATGCCTACCTTAAGGAATATGAATGATGAAATATATATAAAAAAAAATAAAATAAAATTGACAATTTGAGAATTTTTTTTTTTTTTAATGTCCACGTTATTCTGCATCCAATGATACCAAAATCATTACTGTAGCTCAAAAACTGTAGGAGAAGAAGCATTTAGAAAACCCCCCAAAGATGTCGTTTTCTATGATTTCCCATTTTCTTTTCGAGAAAATCGCATTTTGTCATGAATGATAAATGATTCTAAATTTCATTTCCTATCAGTATACCAAATTTCATTGCTCCAGGTTGAAAAATGAAATAAAAGGTCCGTAAAGGGGATGCTCTCCCACCCCGGGAGGGACATTAGCTCTGGGATACGTTCCTGATATTTTTACAGACATTCGGGGACATATCTCAAACTCATTTAAAGCAATAAAAAAAAATCGGGAGAATCGACTTTTGGACTGCAGATGCCCCCAAAATGGTTTCCTTTTTTAAAGCTAACCTCACACTAACAGCTTTAGTCTTTAATTAAAGCTCATTCAAGCAGATCATTCTCAGCTGGATCGGGAACAAATCCAATCAGCACTCACCGCAATTTTATGATTCTCATTATTTTATATTCCTCCTTTGCCGCTGTCATATGTTCGAGTTTGTAATTGCCGCCTCGAGTTTGGGTGCATCGAGCGCTGTATACGGCCTATAGTGCTGTGTCAAATTTGAATGTTGGCTACATTTTAGTTTTTTATTCATAGCTTTTTCTGTTTCTTTGTTTTTCTCTAGGATTCGTTTTATTTTTTAAGGTGAAAAAGGCTGATAAGGGGAGGTTGAGTTATGCTAGATTAATTGAACTGGGTTATGAACTTATGATCTTTTAAAATAGATAAAAAAGGGAAAATTGGGCTCGCAAACAAAAATGAAATCGATTAAAACTGCCATCACCATTATTACCATAACTATTACTGTTGTTCATATCACTGTTCTTTGTATTATGTCCACGTCTTATGAAATTTTAATTCAGCTCTTCGTTTCTCTTCCTTCTGCAATCGACTGAAAACATCTTACATGTGTGCAAAAACCTCCGCATTTCTCGAACATCCAATTTTTAAGTTCTTTAAAATTGTTTTTGTTTTTTAAATGTTAGTTGAATTAAGTGTGTGGTATAATACTCTTTCATACTGATCATGCTTACTATTTTTCCTTCAATATTACACATATGTATCATAACTGAGATTTTAACGAGGTCTCAATGCTAGTTCATATTTCATACATCTTTGACTGCAGTATTCATTGGGAGAATATGTTACACTAATCTCAATATGACGATAATAAGAATATTAACAAGTTGGCATTATCTCGGACGGTGTTGCTGGTGCGAGGTGTGCAGCGTGCTGGCGGTAGTGCTGGCGGGCTGCTGGGGAGGTGCCTTCAGCGCCGGCCACGTCCTCTTCATGATGGCGAGCACGGCCGTCCTGCTCTGCAGCTCCGCCATCTTCCTGGCGCGCCTCCTCCAGCTCGGCGACTTGAGCAGCACCAAGTTCACCTGGCCCATCATTGTAAGCTGCTTAGTGAACACCTGCTCTGCAGGGCTTTCTTCAGCACCTTGCGCTCCATTATTCAGATAATTTTGTTCACTCCCACGTAGATTTTTCGTCACCATTTTGTGATGAATTGTTCATTCTGTATGAAATTAAATTGTTGGAAACTGAAGCGTTGATATGGCTCTTTAAAATTAAAATTTTATTCATTCCTCGTTCATTTGTTATGGAAAGAATTCGCTTTGAAAATTTTTCCAATAAAATATGTTGGCAGCGCATACAGAATGATGCTTCACCTTTAGTTTATTCAAGTTACTAATAGTCTGTTTAATTTCATATTATCACTATATCAGATATTAGCCCTGGCTGTACACTAATCATGAGTTGTTCTCCTTAGATTGGAGTCGCCTCTTCTAGACTTCTCCCTCGTCATCGACCACACAGGAATGGCGACTGCCAAAACTTGTCCCTTGAATCGTTGCCGAATATTTGCATCGTTTGCTCGTGCTCTCTCGATTTACTGCAGCGTTTCCTGCTGGACTTTTGGGGCACCCGGCCAACCTGTGAACAATGTTTCCTTGTTACTGCTCATTCATGTATAAATTACTCTCTCGCAATCAATAGTTAAAAGTTTATATATGTATCAAAAATGTACAAAATGTAACACTTTCCCTGGTGTGCATGTTTAATTTTGGACAAAATCCCTTTCTGATTTATTACAGAATTTAATTTCTTATTTTCATTTAAATCCTTTTTGTCTCAGAAAATGAATTGAATTACGACTGAAAAGAAAGTACTCATTCCTGCACTAAAAGGCCTCATTCCTGTTGTAAGACATGTCGTTTTTTGTCGCTCTCTAGCCATGGTTTCAATTGTTTCATTATACGTGGCGATGTGCAAACAGAATATCCTATTATAGAGTTATAAGTTATTGAGTTATTGATTTATAGAAAACTCGAAAAAAAGAACAAAAAAACCCTATGGGGGAATTCGACTCACTAAAAAAGTAGTTTAATTGTTGAAACAGCCAACGATTTCACTTATGAAAATTGTTCTATTGAATTGGAGTCAATAATTCTATCGCAACTGAGTTGACCGACGGCTGTTTCAGTTCGCGTGCTACAGCGGTCCTGCGGCTCTGCTCGCCGTCGTCTTCAGCTGCGTCATGGTTGCCGCCGCTAAAGGGTCGTCTCTTCTGAAGGCGGCGGGAGTAAGTATACTTTTCCATCCTGCTGTCGCTTTTGTAGAAAGGGTCAGGTAATATAGTTCCTATATGAACTAGCAGTGAGTAAGGCGTGTAGTGCTTACGGTGTCTACCGATTCGTATAGTCCTGGTCCTGCGTAACCTGAGGTAAAATTTTTGTACAGATGGTAAGTTCGTATATAAGACGAAGCAATCCTGGCACACTTCATTCAGCAACGAGAACTTGGAAGCAGCAAGCTTTTCCTTCGTTTACTAATAAACTCGTCTTAGATAATGGTCACCCTATTGATAAAAAAGAAATGGAGGAATAGATTTTTGCTCTAGCTTTCCTACTATTTGTTCTTAGAACGAATTTCCCCTGGGAGTTTTTAAAATGTGCCGGGACTAAAAACTTGTGGAGGATTTAAAAAGGAAATGAAAAAAATTGAGAATAATTACCAAAATATTGAATGAAGATTGAACCAGGCATTTATTTTAAAAGTATAAAATATATGATTTAGTCGATGACCTATAACTACGCTCTCACATTCGAAAACTTTAATAGGTTGAAAGATTTTTCACACCTTGTCCGCTAACTTTGTAACTTGACATTACTATATTTACGTGAGTCCACTACTGATGTAAGCGTAGTGATAACTCATAGAGCATATACAAACTTTGAGAGACATCCTCAGAGTATACGAATTTAGAATTTGCAAAAAATTCTTCGTTTTCAGACTGAGAGAGCAACATCTCTGTAAACTGTCTTGCAGCGCATGCAGGAGAATAAACAAAGTCAAACTAACACGCCGAAGACTAGCGATTGGTACCTCTACTCGCAGAAACAGTGTTTTATTCCCTGTCCAATTACACAAGTGCCTCACGTAAGTTAAAACTTGAGCTGTGGCTGAATTCAACGAGAGAGCCCCAACGGCTATTATTTGGAAGGTAAATTTGCAAGCCTTCATGCATGAAGAGTGCGCATACAATCAAGTCGTATACTTCGTCGGGACTGCTCATCTTATCATCGTACACAAAGCCAAAATCATGCATTAAATCTAAGTAAGACAAAAAAATGTGTCATTCATTAAGAATTTATTGATCCAGTCAAGATTCGCTCGATGGTTGGTGGATTTTTTGTCGAGTAAATAATTCGTCATGAACGATAAAATCGCTCTATTTTTTAAACTATAAATATTCTAACATCGCTACGGAAATATCGGCCTAAATGAAAGATAAACGATATATTTTTGGTGCATGTGACACCCATAGAAGTGTCGTTTAAGCTTGTATACCAATCTGGGTTATCGAGCTCATGCTAATGTATGTGTACTTCTCGGACGGTAAAGAAGTCTGAAAAATTCCCTTCCTCTGTGAAAACATACTTTCTCGGAAACAGCAACTACTCTACTTGTACTTGTAGGATCGATAAAGAGAACAATTTACTCGTGCACGTTACATGCACATCAGCGTGTAATGCTTTCTAATGAATAGTGTGTAATTTATTTTCCAGGTGTTTGGGCTATTTACGTGGAATGCTCTGCTCATCTGCTTCTTGCTCCACTTCAAGCCATTTTTTGAAAAGTGGCAAGAACAGCAGCGAGTGTCCGACGGTTCACCAAGAGCTCGAAGTGTAGGTCTGTAAAAAATAACGTAAATTAAGAGTTCAGAATAGCATGACTTAGTCCAAGAGGCATCATGGTCGTTCTGCTTACCGCTGTAAATTTGAAACTCAGGTAGCTGAAGGTGTACTCCACAGGAAATATAAATTACAAACCGATGTTATTCATTTTTAGCACTCGTACATCAGTCATCCTCTAACTGACATTCGGCGTAAGTACTGTTTTCCATCAATAATTATAATCACTCTTAAAATTTGTTCAAAATTCACGATGACTGTCAACCATCAAGCAAATACATGCGTCATGCTTTCAACATATTGTCTACGTATTAGGACACATGTGTACCCCTCGGTAAATTGCTCACGTAGGTATCGTAACTGTATAAAAAATTAGCATTTCGATTTTTTTTTTCAATTTCTTGCATTCAAAAAAAATTTTAGCATACAGTGTAAAATATTATCGAAAAAATTTAGTTTTCACTGCGGCATCACACGATGACCAATCCGTAGTGCTACGTTACCAAATTGATCGGGTAGCTTGACTGAATTATAAAAAGTGCTGTCATACGCTTCAGGATTTTGCAGCGATCATTACTTTCGCTTCAGTCGTAATCTAGTAACCGCTTCAGTCGCAATCTAGTCAGTTTAGGCAATTTCTATTCTAAATAATAAAAAACTTTATCCTTAAAAAATGAACTGCATAGAAATCTCTCTTGAAGTTATAAAACTTTTGGTCCTTTGCGTAAAATTCCTCCTAAAAATATAAATCTCCTCTCATAGCACTTGTACATGACCCCAGAAATAGATAAAGAAATAGAAAAATTTTGCAGCCTTGCTAGACACTTGACATTGGGAACGTTCAAATTTTGAGCACTAGATTGAAGAGAAAAAAAACTTTAAAAAAATTCAAAATGAACAAATTGTTATGGGTTAAAGGTTGGAAAAGTTAAATTTGATTCTATTCCAAATTATTTATTAAGAAATAAAAATGCCTTTACACCAAAATATATAATGAATTACCCAATCTTCAATGGATAGAAATGTATTCGAGTTGTTAAGTCAGTTTTCCAATTCTAGTACTCACGACCTAACCTTACCAACCGTAGCAACCGCATAAAAGTGGTGAACGTGTTTAATGACTCGTTTCAGAACAGGAAACTATTAACCTTTCTTATCTGTATCAGTAACTCATTAGCAATTTTCCTTTAGCAGGCCGTCTGAAATTTTTTAAACGATTTCAGTATAATTTCTTTTCTAATTTCTCAACTTTGCGAAGCAGTTGAAGTTCATCACGTGATAAAGTTCGAAGAAATTCACTCAATATTTTTATTGGAACACTGTCAATCGTTGAAACGTACTACCTATGAAGTCTATAAAACGCAACGTTTCGATGTACAAACATCATCATCAGGCTGAAAATGTACAGAAAAATTGATCAGTCACATTGGTAAAATGCAAATCTAATTATTAAGCTATATGAGACTAGAATGAAAAATGAAATCACAGCACAAAAATATTTTACAAGTAACTAGATATAAAGTTTGTACTACAAAAATATGTATGTACGAAATCAGGTACAGTAATAGTATATATATTGCACACTATAGATGTTCACTGGACGAGCGATAGGGGCGAAATGACCGGACTAGCAGTTGACTCGGACTACTAAGATGCAGTTTTAATAAATAATTTTAGAGCAAAAAGTCATTAGTGTTTTCGTTGAGGACATGTTTAAGTTTATGGATGTGTAACGCTTCTATAATTTGAATATGCTCTGTTTTAGTCACGTTATATAAGATTTTTGTGTTAGGGTATAGATCTTCATTTGATGGTTTGTAACTAAGGTCAATGCAAAAATGGTTGAAAATAGAACCTTGGTATTTATGGGCGGTTAACCTTTGCCTCAGGGTCATCCTAGTCAAGCCAATGTAACATTTATTAAGAGACTTACATTCTCTTCTGTCACACATAAATTGGTAAATTACATTGGCCCTGTCCAGATCGATAACCCTAGATGCTGACATATTATTTTTCACTAAGAGGTCACTGATTTTGCCGTTTTTATAATATACACAGACTTTAATTGACATATCCGGATCTGTTGGCTTAACAAAATTTTCAACAATGTTCTTAAAGACTCGTTCATCAATTTTGTAATTCTTGTGCATTTGGTTTTCATAAAAGATATTAACATTGCGAGAAATAAGTTCTCGTTCTCGTTCTCGTTCCTATTTCACCAAACTTAGACGCTGCATTGATTACTGAGAGTACTCGCAATAGAAGTATTAATACGAATAAAGGTTTAAAACAAGTTCAACGACAGGCCATTCGTAGGTTGCGTTTGAATAAGGAGATTGTCATCCGTAAAGCTGATAAATGCAACAAGTATGTGTTGTTCAAGCATGACGATTATAAACAAAAATTGGATTGTATACTCGCAGATCATACTAAGTTTGAGCGTTTGAAAAAGGATCCGACAGAGAAATTAAAGAAAAGACTAAACGAACTGATTTCTACGGTTAACGCTGTTCCGAATAATTATAATTTGAGAAAGCTGGAAGGACATTATCAACCCGGGTACATCTATGGTAACGCAAAAATTCATAAAAATCAAAATAATCCTCCGTTAAGGCCAATAATATCACAGGTCCCCGCTGTCACCTATCCTGTTGCCAAGACTTTGAATAGAATTATAACGCCGTATATTCCACAGAAATACATGATACGTTCATCTGATGAGTTAGTTGCCATGCTGCGCAGTAAAGCCCCAAGTGGCATCATAGCTTCGTTAGACGTTGAATCTTTGTTTACAAATGTACCCATTGCTGAAACCATTGAGATAATTTTAGATTGCGTATATAATAATGACGAACTTTTTCCACCTAATTTGTTTCCTCGTCATATTTTGAAGGAACTCCTTACAATGTGCTCGACTGAAGCCCCTTCTCGGCATATTGATGGTAGCTTGTTCCATCAGGTGGATGGCGTTGCCATGGGTTCCCCGTTAGGGCCCACTTTTGCCAACTTCTACATGTCGTACGTGGAAAATCTCGTTATGAACATTTTGCCTACTAAGCCGTCATTGTACTGTAGATACGTAGATGATATTTTTGTTGAAGTAGATGGCCTGGCGCAGTTGGAGATGTTGAGAAATTTGATGTCTGAAAAATCTGTGTTGAATTTTACGTTTGAGTTGGGCGTGCACGGGAAGCTGCCATTTTTAGATGTTTTGATTGAAGCGTCTCATGTAACTTATCATAGATCAGTTTACGTTGAGCAATGTCATGCAGGTGAAACTATAAATTATGACTGATGCTCCACAAATGTACAAAGAGGGTGTTATACATACTTTAATAAATAGAGCGTATAAGGTGTGTAGCAGCTGGTCAAGTTTTCATTCAGAAGTGCTTAGAATTAAGCGGTTGCTGGCTAACAACAATTTTCCTAATACTCTCATTGATAGAACCATTGGTAATTTTTTGAACCGAACCTTGGGCAATAAAAATAATCCTGAACTTATTTCTCGCAATGCTAATATCTTTTATGAAAACCAAATGCACAAGAATTACAAAATTGATGAACGAGTCTTTAAGAACATTGTTGAAACTTTTGTTAAGCCAACAGATCCGGATATGTCAATTAAAGTCTGTGTATATTATAAAAACCGCAAAATCAGTGACCTCTTAGTGAAAAATAATATGTCAGCATCTAGGGTTATCGATCTGGACAGGGCCAATGTAATTTACCAATTTATGTGTGACAGAAGAGAATGCAAGTCTCTTAATAAATGTTACGTTGGCTTGACCAGGATGACCCTGAGACAAAGGTTAACCGCCCATAAATACCAAGGTTCTATTTTCAACCATTTTCGCATTGACCATAGTTGCAAACCATCAAATGAAGATCTATACCCTAACACAAAAATCTTATATAACGTGACTAAAAAAGAGCATATTCAAATTATAGAAGCGTTACACATCCATAAACTTGAACCTGTCCTCAACGAAAACACTAATGACTTTTTGCTCTAAAATTATTTATTAAAACAGCATCTTAGTAGTCCGAGCCAACTGCTAGTCCGGTCATTTCGCCCCTATCGCTCGTCCAGTGAACATCTATAGTGTGCAATATATATACTTTTACTGTACCTGATTTCGTACATACATATTTTTGTAGTACAAACTTTATATCTAGTCACTTGTAAAATATTTTTGTGCTGTGATTTCATTTTTCATTCTAGTCTCATATAGCTTAAGAATTAGATTTGCATTTTACCAATGTGACTGATCAATTTTTCTGTACATTTTCAGCCTGATGATAATGTTTGTACATCGAAACGTTGCGTTTTATAGACTTCATAGGTAGTACGTTTCAACGATTGACAGTGTTCCAATAAAAATATTGAGTGAATTTTTTCAAACTTTATCACGTGATGAACTTCAACGATTTCAATATAGTGAATGAAGAAAAAACTTATTTCTAGAGTCAACAATTAATTGATTAAGTTGTGTTTCCAGAAGAGGGAGAAGCCTCAGATGACTGGTCGGACGACGAAGAAACAGAGACTCCGCGCTCAGCAGAGGTAACCCTCATGCGAGCCACAGTCAGGCCTTCGTCAAGCAACTTTCCCATTGGGGTGAGTTACATTTGTCTTTGGAGGTTTTTTCTACAAGCGCTATACGTCTATCCAGATAGGCAACGGTTTCAACTTTATTAGGTAGAAGCGTAGATTGTGATAACGAAGTGGTGTCGAATAAATATTTTCAATTGAGGTAGGGCTCTCTGTGGAGGTGGGAGATTGTGTAAAGATAGCCTGAGAAATCAAAGTAGCTAGGGAGACTTAGAAGATCGTCTTACCTAGGCCTGACGGGTGACGCTGAAGGAGACCGTCTGGGTAGAAACCGGGATATGTGTTGACTTTCTGCTTTTATATGCATCTTATAGAGGATTTTCTTGCGCTTCCATTGGTACTTTCCGTTTACGTCTGCTCTGAATAGTGCGCCCACCAGAGGAGGGAAAGCGATTGGGGTGGCGTGACCTTGACCCCCCCCCCCTCTCATTATTGGGGGTCAATTGAGCGTGTTTCTCTGCGGCAATGGTAATATAGTTCGTTCATGGGCTACTCAAAGTGCTTTCATTGTTCAAACGAAACATTCTAACGCTCAATAAATATTTTTTATAAAATTTTGACAATTTCAGAATTTAGCTGTTCTTCCGTATCTATGATACCGCAGTTTTCATTCATAGCTCGATGACAGCTGCAGTATCATAGCTACAGCTATGGCGAGCACACCAATCAAAAGGGCTTGAAAAGAGCTATAAAACAAAGGAGTTGACTTGAAAAAAACGTACTTTGGTCGAAACAAAATGAAAAAATAAAAAAGTGGTTGTTTTGAAGAATTACACGTACTGTCTTCTGTTGTATATTTTTCCCCAGAGTTACAGAGCTGCAGCAATGTAAACTTTATCAATCGAAAGGGCTTGAAAAGAGCTACAAACGTTCAAGAGTTCATTATAGAAAACCCTGTAGTTCAAAAGATGAAAAGAAAAACAATTTTTTGTTAAAAAACGCGTTTTTCTGGAAACTTGATAATTGGTTTCTCAAATGTATCTTCTTCCACAATTTTAGAGCTACAAGAATGGTTTATATACCATTTGATAGGCCCAAGGTGTATCCATGAGGAATACAAATTTTCGATACATCTATTATTTTGAAAATTACACGACACGAAAAAAAAATGAAAAAAAGGTCTTTTTTTCATTCCCAAAATCCACAAAAAGAAGTTATCGAAATTCCCTATTCCTTATGGTTATCTAGACATATAAACAATCTAAAAACGAAGTACTGGTTCTGTAACTTCAAAATTGTAGAAGAAGTAGGATTTAAAAAAATCCTATCTTATCATATTTTTCGAAAAAAAATCCAGTGCAGATACAAAATTTTGTCGAAATAACAAATGATCTTTGCATCATTTCACCCCTACTGTGAAAATTTCAGAGAAATCCATCCATAAATAACAGACTTTTTTTTACCCAGACGGTCTCCTGAAAGAACGAAGAGAATGATCTTATTTGATTTCAATTATTCCAACTAGATTCAATTTCATTCTACAAGGTAACCAAAAATGTTTTGGCTGTTTTTTGATTATCCATTGAATGGAGTTTAAATATGTACGGAATGCGAGTAGCAACTGTTTTGAGATTCTGACAGCCGAAAGTAGGAACATTAAACGTTGTGAAAACACGCGCACCGAGTTAAAAGGCGAGTTTGGCTTTCAGTTATAAGCCGGACAGCAGTGGAGAAGGATGGAAGTGTCTACAGATCTCGTTCACGGCTGTTTGTTTTACAACTTCTAAGTGGGCTTATCAGCAGCTGCATCAAGTCGCCGCATATGTCAAGCGTTTGGAGTTTAAAAGAGAGTGCTGTAAATGAACGTAGAGCATATCTTTATTTCAGAAGAAATTCATGACGGGAGATTTGTCCCTCCGTGATGAGCCTCGCAGTGGACACCTACAGTTCTTGAATGACGGAGCCCTGAATGCGGTCATTGAACAAGACAGTATTCTAACGTGTGTTAAACTTGCAAGACAGTTCAACGTTTCCGATAAAACAGTTAGACTTCACCTGCACCGGTTAGACTTCACCTAGGTAAGACGTACAAACTGAGGAAGTGAGTTTCGCATACCCTGTTGGAGGTCTACAAGACACGACGAGTGGCAGCCTGCGTATCTCTGCTTTCTCGCTACCGTACTTCGTTCATTATTCAAACGAGTGCTTATCAGTGATGAAAAATGGGTTTTGTACGAAACTCCCAAACCTTTCAGACATTGGTTGTCACCTCAGGATGCTGTCCCTCACACCGCACGACAGCCCATGCACCCACGCAAGATTATACTCTGTGTTTTGTGTACAGATCAAGTGGTTCATTATAAGCTGCTACAAACGGGCCAAACGGTCACTGGAGACCTGTAATCGCAGCAATTCGAACGTCGTGCTGGTGGTCAGGGATACCATACAGCAACTTGGGTGGGAGACTTTGTGCCATCCACCTTATGCACCTGACCTTGCGCTATCCGATTACCACCTCTTCCACTCCCTAGATAATCATCATCGTGGAAAATCCTTCCCCAGTGAAGTAGACTTGCTCCAAGCCTTCACGGAATTCTTTGCATCCTAAACCCCAGATTAATAGCGCAAGGGTATTGAACAGCTTGAAGCATGTTGGCAGAAGGGACTAGACGCCGATGGCGATTATTTCAAAGACTAAATATAAATAACACGCACTGTGAATCGTTTTATTTTTATCCTTTAAAAACGGACCGAACTTTTTTGATTACCTTGTATTTATCTGCTCAACGAATGTATCTCAGTGTAAATATGGTGAAGTGGCCATCTAAGTGTTCGTACAGCGTGACTTTTCGAAATGGGTGATAGGTTGTGACAATAGCATCAACTTTTCAGGGCGTATGTTATCGGTTGTGAGTGTCCTATTGAAATGGAACGCTTATATGGTGGGATAATGTGTCACGTGCCCCTAGGGCTCAACCTACTAATTATTAAGTATTAGTAGAGGAGATTTATAAGATTTTTTTACAATGCGTTTATTTGAATTTATAACAGCTAAGAGTAACATTGTTTGTTCCTTTTATGCACTCCCCTAGTAAGAGTGAAGTATGTGGTAGAGTAGGGAGTGATTATTGTCCAGATAAGATAAGGATCCAGATGTTTGATTGACCTTCTGTTCCAGGTAGCGCAATGCAGGTCGTATGTTGTTCTAAGCGTTTTTTTTATTTGGCAGAATCCACGAACTCAGCTTGACCAGCTATTTCGATTGATAGTTTATAATTTCATACTCAGGCGTTTCAGATACTTTGTGCGTTCAAATACCTAATGAATGAAATACCTAACACAAGTTTCAAATCTATCCGCAGACTTGCTCTGACCATCTGAAGTGAGGAAATGAGGAACTTGTATCGCCTGGATCCAGTATTCGTATGAAGCTGAAGAAGGAAGCAGGCAAGCAAGCACGATTTACCGGTTGAAAAATTTTATTTCACTCGAGTCTTATGCGAAATTTGTCATTCGTATGAGACATTGAGGCACAGAATTAGGGTCTTTTCCAGATAAGTACAGCCACTAATACAACACATAAGTTCACCCACTTATAACTTTCGAAATAATGCACCTTCATGTAGTCTAATCATCTTCATATAATCATCTTTACAGAAAACCGTCTTTCCGTACCATAGACGGTACGGAAACGGTTTTCTGTTAACTACATGAATTTCTGGATTTACCTATCCGACTTATGAGTCGCTATAACACGTTAGTTCATCCACTTGTAACTTTCATAATAATGCACCTATCGACCTCAAATTACTCTCAAACGAAAGATCAAAACATTTTATCGCTTGAGAGTAATTTGAGGTCGATAGGTGCATTATTTCGAAAGTTATAAGTGGGTGAACTTATGTGTTGCATTAGTGGCGGGGTTTATCGGGAAAAGATCCCAGCAGTATTAGTCTATCCCCATCAGGATATTTTTTGTAAACAAAGTTGAATTGGTTAATGCAAGCAAATAGCTCACCTTTAATATGCAAGTTCAATCGTCAATCATCAATCGTCTAAACAGCTGCCAAATTGCACGGTATATTTTTAGAGGTTACGCGCAAAGGGATAAATACTTCACAAGGAAGACTGCGCAGGTAAATGCCATGGCATAGTGGTTGGTCCACGTTTTGCCGTCTTACATCATCGTAAGTTCGGTACTGCTGTAGAGCATGATCTACCACATTATAGCATGAGATCTACCTGTAGCTAGTACTATAGCGTGAGGTTAAGTTAGATTAGGTTACTAATGGATATTACTTATTACCAAATATTAAATTTTGCGATAAACAATTTGTACATCTCGAACTGTACCGGGGTAAGTGATATACTCGCCATAGCCGTGTGGCTAGAGGTTCTACCGCCGTGCGGCAGACCCGGGTTCGAGTCCCGGCGCTGGCTGGCGATTTTCTCTGTTGGGTATAGGAGAAAAATTCCAAGCACAATACCCCATTCTACTCAGGTGTCTGAAATGGGTACCGGTCTTGACCGGGGGAAAGCGTCATGGCGTCCTGGCGTTAGATATAAGGCATTTGAAAATCCAATGTAAAAGATGATATGTATCAGGCTTGAATTGGAAATAAAGCATCCGTAGATGCCTTCATTATTATATATGGCGGTAGACCTCACGCTATAGTAGCACCGTGAGCTTTAAGTACGCTCTTCACGTGCACTTTATGCAGTTCATCTTCACATCGAAAGACTCTGCCGGTTCACGGGGTTGACTTTCGTTTGCGACTCTCCGAACTCTTTCCTTTGCATATTTCTTAATTATACTGTTGACCTCTATTTTGTTGCTCATGTTGAACTACTAGAATCACAGAACCCAAGAAGTGATAGAAAATGAACAATCCATTCTGGTGGTTACCGATGTGTTGTGAGCTTTATAGCAGCCATCCCAAGAAAAGTCGTTTATATGGAACACTGCAACAATGCAATTAATTGATTCAACGATTTATTTATTAATTATTTTATCAACTGTCGCAAACAGATACAGTAGTGGATTTGCCAACTCCGAATTTATGCATTTGTTCAATCCGTACCTATAATTCCGCGATTGAATATAATTGCCTTTCCAGGCCGTTTTTTGTGAGTCTCTAGATAGAATTTAAGCATAATAACCCCAATGTATACGAGGCGTAGTCAAAATTCTGTACAAGAGAGATGTTTTCTTCATTTGTTGCTGTGGTGGGTCTTCCTCATCGTGTTATCAAGTTGGACTCTTCTCTCTTTAAAGCGTTTAATCCAATCATAAACGACTGCTCTACATGGTGCAGAGTCTCCATAAACCTGCTGTAAAGCTTCGATGATCTTAACAGGTTTCCAATTTAGTTTAGTTGAAAACTGGTGTTAGCTCTGATCTCAAAATTTGCCATTTGAAGGGTTGAAAATTACTATTTTGAGATGCAACCTCTCTCTATGCTGACCTGTCATAGACTGATGAGGCAGCTGCAAGTTATCAAGGAAGCTCTAAGGATAGGTTTCAACTTGTAAAACTCGTTCAGTTCAAAATTAGGACATTTTTCTGAGAACTTTTTGACTAACCCTCGTATTTCTAATTATGTTTAGTATATCTCTCCTCAGGGGGATCCAACTATTGTATCTATGGAAATTAGCACCCCTGGGGAAATGTGAGGCCCCCCATTGTAGAAGGTTCGTTAGGCGTTCCATATTGAAGACATGTCGTTAATGAACCATCTGGAGCTTTGTTGGTGACGCAGAGCTGGTAAGGAAATGCTCCGCTGTTGCACTCGTTGAGATGAGGCGCAGAAGAAGGTGAGGATGCTGCAGATGAGTTTACCTGGCTTGGAACGTTCTTTAAATCCTTGCTGGAGGTATGATAGATGTCTTTTCTCTCGTCAGGCGAGTTTGGCCTAATATTCTGCTCTGGTATTGCTTCGAATAATGAATCGGGTCCTTTGATGGGAGAGCTAGCGACTAACTGCGAATCTCCTGCCGTATGAGCGTCAGGATCAAGTGGCGGTGATGGCTTCTTATTTCCAGGCTTAGTATGGATGTATTTAGGCTTTTGTAAAAGTTTTTTCCTGGAGGTCTTGGAGGGCAGTATTCTTTTAGATATAGCTACTTTTCAAGCTGCAAAACGATTTTGGCAAGGATGTTTTGTGGGTGAATGGTACAAATATGATAAATCCGACAATGAAGCAATTTTGATGTAATTATCGACTATTCTAATAATTTTATATGAACAAGGATGTCTTTATATTGAAAATTTGGTTTGTCTTAGGGACATTTGGTATTTAAGATGCCTTCTATTTGTTTCTCGATAACCTCGCTGGTTGATATCATGGGTTGTACGCTATTTGGCATTTTGGATGATCAGGTCGCAGGTGAAATGAGTTGCTTAGATAACAGTTGTGAATATTTGGTTTACCGAGAGTTTCTCCCTGAGTAGAGGGAATTTTATTTCCTAAAGATAGAATGATATGATACACAAAAAGTACGAGAAGATGAAACAAACGAAATATGAAGGGACAGTACATCCTGTGAATTAAATTATTGTCAGTTGGAGAGAGAGATAGGGGGGAAATTATCACATTGAACAGTTGCGTCGTTCTTTTTCCTGTTTTAGTCTTTTCCCGCCATACGGAAAACTTTTTTCTTCGTATCGTAACAGTAGTTTGGCGAGGTCATGCGAACATGTTTGTAAAGGGATTTGTTATTTACGTAAGAGCATGTTTAGCTTATTATAATCTCGGTAAATTAGTTAGTTAATTTAATTCGATTTGTTCAGATGAGTGTAGTGTTTTACAACTTCCCAAGCACCAGTTATTCTTATTCAAATAGTTCACTTTAAACTCTCAATGTCTATTGGAATTAAGCGAATTATTTAACCTAACAATTTTTTCACACACTGAGATGACCGGTGCTTTTGTATCGGCTATTCATTTTGTTTTTTAGCAGGAAAGGTTTTTAAACACATAATTTATTTTTAAAGCGGTTTATACCGTCAAAAACATTGAAAGAATCAGTAAATGTGTAAGGGAAAGAGCTGTGCTCTTAAATGAGATCAATATAATCCAAGGGGTCAGTCCGTCCCTGAGGCGCGTGCCTCTTCTGCCCTCATTATATGAGGATTGTATTTCTGTTCTCGCTGTCTATATTATCTGCACGATACTCATTCACATAGTTGTGATTTTTAATTCAACTAATTTATGATTAAATTATCATTTTTATCATTAAATCTAAATCATGAATTAGCTGAATTAAAAATCACAATTATGTAAAAGAGTATCGTGCAGATAACATAGACAACGAGAACAGAAATACAGTCCTCATACAATGAGGGCAGAAGAGACATTCGCCTCAGGGACTGGAGGACAGTGAGACACCTCGTGAAATGAAATATTCCTCAGAACGGAATACGATGAATAATTTTTTCACTATTTTCAAACACGTTTTAAAAAGACATTGTGATGCCTATTTTTTAATGACACCTCATACTTTCTTGTATATTGGGTTCAAATGTGTTCGAAGCATTATTTATTGATTTGTAAACGGAAATAAACCGGCGTACCGCTTTCGAACATAGATTTTAATTCGTGCAAATTTATACAAAAATCCTAAGGTGATCTTTTAAGATTAATATTTTTAATGATAATTTTTTAGTTTCTGTGTGCGGTTAATATGCAGATTCTCAAACTAACCCAATTTCAGTGAGTAGAAGGAAGAAGAAGGGAAATATAAATAAATCATCTAAATGAAAATTTTCTTCTTTCCAAAGCATAATTTTTTGTTTAGGGTAAAAGTGCCACAACCTACAGGGGCTGGATAAAGTAATTGTAACCCTACACTTTTTAATTTCTTATCTTAAATATCCGGCTTTATCCAAAGTATTGATTCGAGTTTCATTTTGCTGGTATATATTCACTGTGATTTGTTTTTTCTTGCTACTCAATTGCATACTTTCTGTAGTATTACAGATTTATTTGATATTTAGGTAAAATGCGCGTCATAGCTTAATTTGAAATTGTCAAATTGTTGGTGTTCGCATGGCAGGACCTTCGATCACCAAAACCGCTGAGCGTCTGGTTTTTAAACAGCTACCATCTCGAGGACGATGACACCATTCGAAAAACAAGGAAAGTCCTCCAACAATCGGAGCAACTCTGGTCGGCCTTCCAAGCTCTCTGATGGAGAGTGGCTATTATTAAGCCACATTTCGAGGAAAAACCAGCAAACTACGGCAACTTAGGTGTGTGCAGAGTTAAATCAGCATCTAAACCATTTATTTTCTACCAAAACCGTTCGTGGTGAGCTCTACGAAACTGGACACCATGGAAGAGCCGCCATCAGGAAACCTCTGCCTTCTTCTCAAAACGTTGAGAAGCGAATGATGTGGTGCCGGGACCACAAAACCTGGTTTGTAGATCGGTGATAAGCGAGTAATATTTTGTGATGAGTCCAGTTTAACTTTTTTTCTACTTCGGGCGGGCTTACGTGTGGAGGCAGCCCAAAGAAGCTTTCAACCCGGACTGTCTTCTTCCCACGGTGAAGCCAGGACGAGGCTCAGTAATGGTTTGGGCACCCATATCGGGGAGTTCTCTTGGTCCAATTGTTGCCTTGCGTGGTAAGATCAACAGCAAAGATTATCTAAACATTTTGGGCGGCCAGGTGCATCCAATGTGTCAAACTCTGTTTCCTGAAGGCGACTGCACCTTCCAAGACAATAATGCTCCGATCCGCACTGCCCATATCGTTAAAACTTGGTATGAAGAGCATTAAACTGAGCTGGAACACATGGAATAGCCCCTCTCAATATCCGGATCTTAATATCATTGAGCGTTTCTGGTGTGTACTTGAGCGACAAATCCGGAATCGCTACCCTCCCTCCTCCCGTGTGGAGGAGCTGGAGCAGGTTTTGATGGAAGAGTGGCTGAAAATTCCCATGGAAAAAGTCAAGAAGCTTTATGATTTCATTTCGAGACGTATTAAAGCTGTATTGAAGGCTAAAGGGGTCCAAATCCATATTAAATAAATGTCACGAGATTTTGCCCTTCACCTCCTTGTTAACAATTCATTAACAAGAAGATCAGGTTCTCGGAATAGAGGAATGGCACACCTCCAGGCTATATACACCACACAAATTAAATGAATTATAATCGGCAATTACAGCACATATACTAAAAATAAAGGTACTCACCGGGGATCGCTGACCCACTTACGCAGCGCATTTTCTGGGCGCCCTCCTTGGTGTTACAATTGATCGTTTCTAATATGGTGGGGCATGATACACAGGATGAACTATGCTTAACATTTATAATTTCCAGTTATACGTCATACAAACATTAATGAGCGCACACACAATGAATGGTGTTAGGAATAATGCTAATTAAGTAATGAAATCAACTAGCATACGTCAAATGACTTACATCACATAATTACATAGAAACATTGGCTGGCCAGCCTTTAACCGCAGATTGCTTATGCATCCAAACTCAACACAACTAATGCCTACAATGTCTCAGCGCCCCCAGCAGCCCAGTAGGCGAAGGTCACTTCAACCACAAAATGCGTCCGCGACTCGCTTCAGTTCAAAGGCCTGTCTTGTGCACTGTTCAGAAAATGTCTAGTGATAACGTCATCTTGCTCCTTTCGTTTCAGCATGTTTACACGTTGATTCCCTTCATTCGAGCTGATCAATCCTCAGGTGTGTGACTGAATTACCGTCCCGCCTGTCAAAGATAAAAGTTTAACTTGTTACTTTTTAAGCGCATCAATGACTGAATGACAATGAATTATCGCAATATTTATCTCAACAATATCTTTACTCTTTCTTTTTTTTTTTTTTTTTTTTAAGAAATGCATCTCTTACCCTCCCTTCTAGTGCAGCATCTCCATGTCCCATCAATAACTCCCACGGTGGGTTATGTTTTGATAAATTTCCCCTTTGTGAACGTGGTGACGCGAACACGTAAAATTTCTGCAAGTGAAACGAGAATGTGTTACTTTCTGGATTACATTATAGCGTGAAACTTAGTATAATTTTCAATATAGCCACTTTTCTTATTATTGCATTAAGCACGCTTGTTATTGTGAACACACCCGCGTTTCTTGGTTGCACCTCACGTTACGGTTACGCCGGTCGAACTGTCCATTGTTCCTCCGACGCCTTGAGCCCTGGCGCATTCTCTTCGAGGGTTGAGAACTCTCACCTTCGGCCTATGAGAATCTTAGGAGCCTCGGAGTGCCCGCCTACCTCTTTTCTAATTGGTAGTGCCGCCGCTCGCTTTTATTCCTTTCTTAGCATCATTTTTCTTCTCACGCTCAGCTCCTTCGAACCGACCGTTGGTTTGCCGACTCTCTCGGTCTGAGTGTCTCGATTTATCTTTGACTACAAGGCGACTTTGTTCGCGCTTGGGTAGGCATTTTTCGACCGTATCGAGTTTCCCAAGGCTCGCTCGCATAACCACAACATAGGCCCCTCCAGAAACAAGACACACTGTAAACATACATCGTTTGGCTCTCGCACCTTATCCTAACATTGCTGAGTTGAAAGAAAACATACAGGCGTAAAAAACATACATGTTGAAGCGACATAAAACATTCATGTTGAAGCGACCCCTCTGGCTGCTGGGATTATCTGAGACATTTCAAGACACAACTTTTTACGTAAGCACAAATTTGTTACATTACACACACTTACAAGAATTTTCATTTTTAATTCGCAAATTTTGATCATTCTGAACATATTCTCGACATAAAGTTTCTCCGAATTTACCAAGTGTTCCAATTATTTTGTCCAACCCCTGTAGTTTCCACTCTCTTTCTCCGAGCCAAGGCCTCACACAGGCACCTACACACAGGACAACGAGAAATAGAATTTAAGAATAAGTTGAAGGATTAATGCTAGCATAAGTTTACTGCAAGAATTGGCGCTGGGTAAGCTTACGTGGCCAAGAGTTAAGATAAATCAGCAAGAATCAAACTAGGATTTATTAATAAGTACGCGTGCATAACACTACAGCGCAAAACCTGATTGGAAAGAGCTTAATACACGGTTTGGTCCTTTGGGATCATCCACCTATCAAAAGCAAGTAAGGGGGCGAGGGAAGCATCTGGCTGACCGTGAGCCTCTCCTCGTGTCACAACGGCGGCGCCGCAGCAGCACATGCGCAGAGCCGCGAAGAATGACGTCGGAGGTCTCCAGGTATGGAAACCACTCCTTCCAACCTCTCGAGGCTGGGACTCCAAATGACAGTGGAGGCGAAGAAATGAGTACAAAACAGGCTTGCTGATGCACAAATAAGCTCGGGCAAAGATTATTTGCGGCGGCAGGGTATATGAGCAAACAACGACTTTGTATGCTCGACTTTATATTTCGTTAGCCTCACATGGCAGCCAGTGAAGTGGATAAGACTCAATGTTCGTTTCCCACTAAAATGTTTGTACGAATCTTGAGCGTTTAATAGTTTTTCTTCGATGATCTTATTCGATCTGCCACGCAATTTTTCCCATTACTTTCGACATTTTCCCTTTGCAGTGTTTTTCAAGATAAGCTTGACGTTTCCTGATAGTAATAAAAAATCTTCAGTAACATAGGGTTTTTTTCATTTTTTTCAGTGTAATTTTGCAAGATATGAGGTTTTTTTCATAGGGTTTTTTTCATTTTTTTCAGTGTAATTTTGCAAGATATGATTTGACAACAGTTGATTCCATATTTATATTCTTAGCTAGGTTTGTTATTGTTTCATCAACTTTTGTTGCATCAATGGCTTGTTCAATGAGAGAATTAATTCTTCAAGAACAGTACATACTTTCCTAAATTTTATTCATTCATGCCTGGTATGTGAAAGTCCGAACTATTGGCTCAGTACATGTATTAGAGAGATTATACAAATGTCTTTCTTGTACATGTATTAGAGAAATTTTCCTTACTTTGAAACCACAGCAAACGATCAGATTGATCAGAAATCGTTCCTGTAAAAGAGTCAGTTGTCTGATAATACCATGAAAATAATCCTGATGAGACACAACCGAAAGCTTAGTGATAAGTGGAAGATGAGATTTAAACTAAAATGCAGTTGGAAAATTCAAGGTTTACCCGCAGCTTTCATGTTCTAGAATATAAACGATTGCAGTTGAGGTCTCTGCACATGATTATGTCATTGTGTACAAGCTTATTGAACCGCAGTGTGATATTTTTGGGTAAATCCAAGACGAATACGGGCTGTAAGAGACCCATAACACAGTTTCAAGAATAATACGTTTTCGTTTTTATGTTAGTTCGTTTGAATAACGAATCGATATATGGTCATAATTTATAAATGTATTTGCAATATTTAAGAATATATTTCTTTCCTCCACCACGTTGATTACAAGCTCGTTGTGAATGGTTCTCAGTGTTGTAAATGACATATATCATTTTCACCAAACTTTTTAGGAGTTATGAAAACCTAAGGGTCGTCCCATGTTTCCTCCTCCCCTATGCAGTCATTCCAATCCTCCATTTAATTACTTTCTCTTTGTGGATTAAAATATTATTTATTGGAACAAATTAAATCACCGGGATGCATGACCGACTGCTCAACCTGCACAACAAATACTGTAACTTACGGCATAAGCTATATAACGATACCAAAATGAAAATTAAACTTTTCAATAGATTTAAACTCAGAATTTATAATTTCATTATAAATAAAAATTTTCTTATAACAAATTTCCACTCCAAGCAATTGATTGTTGTAAATGGGCATAAAAATTCGATTTTGATGGACTCGCCACGAGAGAATTGCCAATCATCAAAAAATTACACAACACCAGAAGCCCAGCTCGAAATTCGGCTTCAGTCACTAAATATTTTAGTTTAATCATGAATTAGCTGAAATAAAAATCCCGAATGTGTGAAAGAGTATCATACATGTAACATAGACAACGAGAACAGAAATACAGTCCTCATAAAATGAGGGCAGAAGAGGCAAGAGCCTCGTGGACTGCAGGACAGAGAGACACCTAGCGAAATGGCTCCACTCCCTTGCAGGACACGAAATGTTCGCACCGCCTCTCCATAGCATGAATTGTTGTGCATTTAAGCCAAGTCTCTTGATGAATCATTTAGCCATCTTTATGTCAAGCACTTAATATCAAAATTGAATTATAATTCAGTTTAAGTGTAAATTATTTCACCAATTTTTGAAGTGACCGACCTACATTTCCAGCACAAGGGCGAGAAATGGAAGTTTGTTCTGATCGATTCGTCAAATATTTTATTCTGACATACATTCATTTTTTGGAATGGCTTAGACTCAGAAAAAAATATATTAAATGATTGAACTCTGGGTCAATATCATCAAATACCTTAGTATGATAATTCGTGAGTTTAAACTAATGTAAAGTGAGAATAATTAAAAATATAGTATTGTTAGGGGGAGAATAGTCCCATTTTTGAAAGTCCTATATTATTCGACCAATCTTCATGAAAATTTGCATAGGTATGTAAAATTCAACAAGGATTAAGATGGACTTTGGGTTTTCCCATTTTCCCCATAGAAAACGAGTTATTCAAAGAAAACTGAAAAATGGATGGTCTGGGGAAAATCCATGGACTCAATCAGATTTTGAGATACAGAGATAATATTGGTATCAAAAGAAGCAGAATTGTATTCTCTAAAAAAATGGAGAGTTCTTTCAGAAATTTCAAAATACTTTTTTGAAAAAAATGAAAAATACAAAAATTGAACACCTTTTCACCCTTTTCCCCACAAAAAAAAATGTAACTAATTTTCTATTCCAAAAATGAATAAAAGCCGACGTCATCTAGTAGAGGATTAAATTTCGGTTCTTTTGATATCAAAATGATTACTGTAGCTCAAAAACTCAAAACTACCTTAGGTGTAGAAATCGTAAATTGCAATTGTTCAGGCGCAAGTGCTGATGAGCGCTCAAGTGCTGAACGGGCGCGCTCGAAGTTCGGCATGACAAACCTAGCCCCAGCAATTCAGGCAGGCGACTGACCATATTCCTCAACTATAAACTCAAGCACACACTCATGGACAGATTGCCAAACATTTCCCGATAAAAAGATTTCATAGAGAAAAAAGCTTAAATGGTGTATGGCAACCACCGAGCCCCGCACCCCACCGCTCTCGCCCCTTCCCCCTTTTGACCCACTTCCCGCCCCCCTGTGCGTGTAAAACTTCACCAATGTGTCCGCTAAATATATACGTACATTTTAATGAATAAAAACGAATTCCGAACACTGTCAATTTTTTAGGGAGTATTCTCCCCTTAATGAAACTAAATGGAAAATGAGACAAAGAAGCTCAAATTTAGCAGTACAATAATTTTAGAAACGATAGCATACATCCATTTCACCTGTGAAGGCAGTGGCAGTGGTCTTCACTCGACACAGGTGTGTGAAATTAGCATTGGTTTTTCAAATGTCTTATAACTAAGCCTATATATAGGACACCATGACGGTTCCCCCGTAAAGCCGGTACCCATTTCCGACACCTGGGTTGAGTGGGGTATTGTGCTTGAGCTTTCCCTTATACCCAACGGGGAAAATCTTCGCGCCAGCGCTGGGAACGAACCCGCGACTTCCAGCATACAAGTCCGATCCCTTAACCGCTGTGCCACGGAGAGCACAGAAACCATCATAGAGCCTGCAGCATTTCGGTGTGAATATCCCATCTACCAGAAATTTTAATTTTCCTGAAATTTCTGTTAGAAAATTCGAAACTATTTCATTTTACGTTTGCTAAGCCATTCGTATATTCATCACAACTATTTCTGTCGACAATAATGAGCACCCCAGCCATGAGTTCAATACAGCAGAACGAACGTTTTTTTCCATAATTAGGAGTATTTCCTAATCTTTATTTTTTTCTCTCTTTTCTGTATTAATATTTAACATCCGTATGGAAAACATACTCTGAAATACATTTTGTGAGTACACCAATATACAGGTTTATAGATGTGAGGGTTGTGCAAAGTTTATAATGAATTAAATTTTGGCTAACGTTGTCTCGCTATTTCAAAATCATTCTCGAAGATGTTTTCAATCGATTTCGGCTGAGCTGGTGGGAGGGGGTAATTTAAACATTTTGCATTTAGTCTTTTTATATTTTTCCGTGCGTTCAGTGCACACTAGCACTAAACTTTAAAATCGGAAAAAACTGTTAATTTCTGTAATCAAAATTATCACTTTGGACCATTGCTTAATCTACCTATATGTGCCAAATTTCGTAAATATTCTCCACTCAGATGTGATATCCGGCTACAATGTTACTCCATTTTATCCCATGTACACATGTCCGTATAACGCTGAAGAGTTGTTTTGTTTCTTGACTGTAACCTGAGTTTTCTAAAAAAATTCTATGAAGAAACTAAAAACCAGTTCATTTTACGTTTTTCTAAGTCTTCTTTTCCTTTTAGTTATTTTTTTATATTTTTTTCGAATAATTTCTTAGGATTACACTGAGCTCAACTGTCATTATCGGTGTAATAGATGGTAGGTTGTTTCTATCTTTTTATTTTATATATGTATTTTTTTCTTATATTTCATTTTTAATAAGTATATATATTAATATGTGTGTGTACGTATGTAGGTATATATATATATATATATATATATACATAAATAGATATACATGTTTCTATTTCATTTCTTAACACAAAAACCATATCCGGTTAATAAATTTTATTGCACTAGCGAAACGATTCAAAAATAGATCTCTCACTTCCCCAGAGGGCGTCTCTGTAAATCGGATTAATGACAAATACAATTAATGAAATTAATCGCAATTTGAGCGTATGAATCGTGGTAAAATTATCTTTCTGTCCGTATGTTGTACAAGCAAATTTTGATGTTGAGTATATGTTTGTTTGCGCATTTCTGCCAAAATTTTGTAGATATTTGTCAATCATGAGTGGTAACTGGCCTACACTGTATCTCCATTTTATCCCATGTACCCATGTCCGCATGATGTTGCGGAGAATATCGAGAAGATATGATATATGATATGATATATTGAAGATATATTTTTTTTCGTTTTTTTTCTTTTTGTTTGTTGTTGTTGTTCCTCGGCGGTAACTTGAGTTTTCTTAAAATTTCCTTTAGGAAATTAAAAAACCATTCCATTTATACGTTTTTCGAAGTCCTTTTTCTATTCCTTATCTTTCCTCAAGTTATTTCTTACGATTCATCAGAGCTTTGGCTGTCATTTTAAATATTGAAAGAGCAAGATTATTTTTCATCTCTATTAGCATTTTTCTTATATTCATTTTCAATACGTATATATTTGAATATGTGTGTTAGTGTGTGCGTGAGTATGTGTGTGCGCACGCAAACATAAATGTCTATGTATCAGTGTAAACATGCACACGTTTCGCACACATATATGCGCACATGTACATATATAGGTTTCTATTTCTACTTTTTGCATAAAAAGCAAAACCCCAAGGCACATTACATTTTACCTAAAGCTCTGCGATCAGTTAACACTGCACCAAATTTCAAAAATAAACAAATTGATTGCGCTTGCTTAATGATTTATAAATCGATCTATCACGGCCCCGAAGGGAATTTCTGTGAACAGAAGAAATTAAAAGTATAAACAGATAAATGAAATAAAGCGCTCGTGCAAACATTATCTCTACATTTGTATGCCGAACAAGCCATGCATTTCATTTTTGAGTGTAAGTTTGTTTACGCATTTCTAGATGTGCGTGCTGTGTTGCGCGATGTTCTTTACAAATAATTTCGAGACTATCTTTTTCTCAATACTTGATTGTCATCTACGGTGGTGTTTCAATCTAGTACGGTGTAGCGTTTTTGTATTTTTTCTACTTCGATAATCTTATAAATAATTCGAAAACTACTAAAGAATTCTTCGAAACTCCTAAGTTCTTAGTTGAAATTATCGAAGTAGGAAAAAGGCAAGCAGCGCTGTCCCGGAATCTCTTGGAATATAAAATATCCAAGAGATAATATTTCTCATTTCTCATTCAACTACCCTTGACAGAGTTAGACTATTAGCACGCCACGTATGGTTTGTCTATTAGCACGCCTCGTATATTTTAATATGCCTCGTATGGTCTATCTATCTGTACACCTCTGATAGTATTGTCTAATAGTACATCTCGTATAGTTTGTCTATTATTATGCCTCGTATGGCTGATCTGTTTGTGCACCTCGGATGGTTTGTCTATTAGTACGCCTCGTATATTATGTCTACTAGTCTACCCCTCTTTATTTGAAATAAAAAGGGTGGCGAAATGAGAGAGAGGTCGTAAGAAATGAAAAATACAATCTCTCGAGAGTTGATAAGGCTCGTGAACACGGTTCGTCAAAATATGTTGGGCTGGAGCTTGTATCACAGACACGCTCATCCCATATTTTCGGCTGGCTTCGGACAGACCGACCGACGGACGGACGGACAAACGCGGCTCTTATTATAGTATAGATTAATATGCTTCGTATGTTCTATCTATTTGTACACCTCTGATAGTTTATCTATTAGCACACCTCGTATAGTTTGTCTATTATTATGCCTCGTATGGCTTATCTATTTGTACACCTCGGATGGTTTGTCAATAAATACTCCTCGTATGGAACTTTTGTTTTAGGACGTCTTATATTAAGAAACTTTTAAAAGCCAATATGTTGGCATGTATCTCATGTGGCAAGCTGGAAATAAACATTTATTTTGGAACTTTTGTTTTAGGACGTCTTATATTAAGAAACTTTTAAAAGCCAATATGTTGGCATGTATCTCATGTGGCAACCTGGAAATAAACGTTTTTTTTAACTGGTGGAATGAAACGATGTGTAGAAGCAAATGAATACTTACTCACGAATTTTGGTAGGTAATATTCATTGAAAAAGCCATCTATAAATACTGGTGACGTTAAGGTTGGTAAGTATTGATAAAGATCTTTCTGGATGACGCAGTCTTTGTTGAATTTTTTTTTGATAATTTTGTAGAAATGAGGAGTAACGAGTGCGGACCGTTCATCGACTTACAAACTTATACAAATATCTAAAATAAAAACTAGCATAAATTACGAGTCATTTTTCATTTGGCTGTTTTTGATTTAAATGTTAGCTTTCAAACTAAAATTAAGAGGATATTTGTGGCTCGTCTATTCCTAGACGTGTTCTTTTCCTTCTAACAAAGTTCTTTATATACATATAAAACGCTGGAAAATCCTTCAGCGAATTATTTGAAATACAACAATGTGTTTTTCCTCTTATTGTACTGAAGAAGAACTCCTTGAAGTAATTAGTTTTTTTTCACACTGAATCGTTTCGATCAACCTCTATACAAATTATTTTTAACAAGTCTAACGATTTTGTGAGGTTTAAAACGTGTTCGTTGAGGTAGTATTTTAGTACTACTTTGATGAGTAAACATAAGGAGATAGCTTGTAATTTTTGTCATGTCGACCATTTAATTCGGAGTGCAGAATTATTTTCTTCCACCCAGTGTGATTTCAAATTTATTCACTGATATTGCAGAAGCTAAAACTCATGTATCAATGCAAGTTGGGACTGTCAAAGACGTTTCTCACGAATGTCTCACTTTCTTTTAATTTTATATTATTACTCATGTATAAGTTTGATAAAATTAGGAATAATTTGACATTTTCATCTTTTTCTTTATAACCTTTAATTATATCGATTGAAGAATTCAATAGCACAGTACCACCAAGGTTTCTGATGAGCTCGTAGAGCTCATGTTCGGTCGGATTGCATCGCTATTCAGGAGCTGATCTAATCAAATTGTTGCACACAAACCTGAATTATTATTTATCTCTGCTGCCTTCATATCTCAAAAATGGAATGCTTTAGTGATTTTTTTTTTCACAGAATATGAATTTTTATAATTATCACGACTTTTAGGTAACTTTGTTACCTGTTGAGAATTGAAAATTCTTGAAGTGTATACACAGAAAGGTAGAAAAAGAAAAGAAAAAAAAAGAAAAAATGTTTATTTCCAAATTGTCACATGAGATACATGCCAACATATTGGCTTTTAAAAGTTTCTTAAATATAGGGCATCCTAAAACAAATGTTCCATACGAGGAGTACTAATTGACAAACCATCCGAGGTGTACAAGTAGATGAGCCATACGAGGCATAATAATAGACAAACTAAACGAGGTGTACTAATAGACAAACTGTCAGAGGTGTACAAGTAGATAGACCATACGAGGCATATTAATTGACAAAATATACGAGGCGTACTAATAGACAAACCATTCGTGGTGTGCTAGTAGTCTAACAAAAGTTCTATACTAGGAGTACTAATTGACAAACCATCCGAGGTGTACAAATAGATAAGCCATACGAGGCATAATAATAATAGGCAAACTATACGAGGTGTACTAATAGACAAGCTATCAGAGGTGTACAAAATAGATAGACCATACGAGGCATATTAATAGACAAAATATACGAGGCGTACTAATAGACAAACCACACGTGGTTTGCCAATAGTCTATCTCTGTCAAGGGTAGTTGAATGAGAAATGAAAAATATGCCCTAAAAATATGCAAAGCCCTATCACCACCAAAAACATATTTCGTATCTTCTCGATATTTACCACATCATGCTGACATGGGTACAGGGATAAAATAGAGATACAGTGTAAGCCGGTTACCACTCATGATTGACAAATATCTACAAAATATTGATAGAAATGGGTAAACAAACATATATTCAATATCAAAATTCATAGCTTGTACAACATACGGACAGAAAGATAATTATACTACGATTCATATGCTCAAATTGCGCTTTATTTCATTAATTATATATGACATTAATCCGATTCACAGAAACGCCCTCTGGGGAAGTGCTAGATCTATTTTTGAAAACATTTCGCTATTGCAATAAAATTTATTAACCGAATGGTTTTTGCGTAAAGAAATGAAATAGAAACATGTATATCTATTTATGTAGATACATATATATACCTACACACGTACACACACATATTAATTTATATACTTATTGAAAATGAAATATTAGAAAAAATACATATATAAGATAAAAGATAGAAGCAACCTACCATCTACTACACAGAAAATGACAGCTGAGCTCACTGTAATCCTAAGAAATTTTTCGCAAAAAAAAAATAAATAAAAAAATAAAAAAATAAAAAAATAACTAAAAGGAAGAGAAGACTTCGAAAAACATAAAATGAGCTGTTTTTTAATTTCTTCACAGAAATTTTTAAGAAAAATCAGGTTATAGTCAAGAAGCAACACAACTCTTCAGCATTATACGGACATGTGTACGTGGGATAAAATGGAGTAACATTGTGGCCGGATAACACATCTGAGTGGAGAATATTCACAAAAATTGGCACATATATAGGAAGATTAGGCCTTGATCCAAAATGATAATTTTGATTACAGAAATTTAGAGTTTTTTCCGATTTGAAAGTTCAGTGCTAGTGTGCGCTGAACGCACGAAAAAAAAAATAAATAAAAAGACTAAATGCAATGCTTAAATTACCCCTTTCCCTCCAGCTCAGCCGAAAATCGATTGAAAACATCTTCGAGAATGATTTTGAAATAGCGACACAACGTTAGCCAAAAATTTAACTCATTATAAACTTTGCACAACCCTCACATCTATAAACCTGTTTATTGGTGTACACACAAAATGTATTTCATGGTATATTTGTCATACAGACGTTAAATATTAATACAGAAAAGAGAAAGAAATAACAAAATAAAGATGAGGAAATACTCCTAATTATGGAAAGAACGTTCGTTCTGCTGCACTGAACTGACGGCTGTGGTGCTCATTGTTGTCGACAGAAATAAGTAAGATGAATATACGAATCGCTTAGCAAACGTAAAATGAAATAGTTTCTAAATTTCTAAAAGAAATTTCAGGAAAAATTAAAATTTCTGATAGATGGGAAGTTCACACCGAGATGCTGCAGGCCCTATGACAGAGATGCAAAATGACGTGACACATTTACTCTAAATTCTTTTCCAGTTGTAGAGTTTTTGATATGCTGGGGAAGTTTGTTCCACAAAAAAGCTCCAGAAACTGAAAGAGCTTTTTGTCCCACGTTAGATGAACGGTAACTGACTAAAACATCGTTCCTCCGGTTTGGTCTTTCGTTTGGGATATTAGATGGAAAAAATTTTATCACTTCTGCATTACTTTGGAGGAGGTACAGAGAGGAGAATACTCGTCGAGCTTTCTGGATCATGAATCTGTTCGGTATTGGGATCCAGTCGAGTTTTCTTAAAAGAGGGGTGACATGATCGTATTTATTGAAATTTCCTTTGCATACCACTTTGGCGGCGAAGTTTACACATTTTTGCAACTCTTCCTGACGACATTTAGGTAAGTCTCCCCACACAAGACTGCAGTAGTCCAGACGCGATAAAACTAAAGACTGAATCACTAATAATCTAGATTTTTCGTCAAGTGTGTTCTTTATACGATGAAAGAACATTAAGGTTCCGTTAATTTTGTTGCACATTGTTTCGACGTGCGAATTGAAAGTCATATTTTTGTCAAACCAAACACCCAGATTTTTAACCTTATCGACTGGTTTAATTGTATCGTCTCCAAATGTTAGCTTGAATGGTCGTAAATTTTCAGTCGCATTCTGTGATCCAAAAATAATGCATTGCGTTTTACTTGCGTTAAGTTTGAGGCCATTACGGTCACACCACAATTTCAGATTTCTCAGAAGGTTTTCAGCGTTGGCTTGTGTTTCTGTTAAATCCGCCGTTGAGCTTGTCATGGCAATTTGTACGTCATCAGCATACATTGAGATTTTTGTGTTTGCCGGCATGGTGGGGAAATCGTTGATGAAAATTGAAAATAGGAGTGGGCCGATGATTGAACCTTGAGGAACGCCAAAATTATTTGGTATGAATGATGACATTTTGTTATTCAAGCATACTGCATGAGAGCGGTTTCGTAGGTAGCTTTCAAACCACTGAGTGTCTATTCTGAGGTTTGAAATTTTTTGTAGAAGTTTCTTATGCTCAACACTGTCGAAAGCTTTGGAGAGATCAAGCAATAGTAAGAGAGTTAATTTTTTTTGGTCAATATCATTGTAAATTTTTTCTGTTATGTTTAACAGGGCGTCCTGAGTACTGGTATTCCTCCTGTAAGCATATTGATTGCGATGCAGTAGATGTGACTCGTCTATGTAAGACGAGAGCTGGTTTGTTATTACTTTTTCTAATATTTTGGACATAACAGGCAGGAGACTGATTGGTCTGTAGTTTGACGCTATGTCGATATCACCAGATTTATGTAATGGCTTAATTATGGATAGTTTCCATTGATCGGGAAACTTGTTTGTGACTATAGATGTATTTATTATCAAGCAAATAAAGGGTGCTGTGACAGGGAAGCTGTCTTTAATATGTTGGAGGCTTATGCCATCATGTCCAGTCGCTTTAGTATTCTTTAGTGAGTATAAGATTTTTCGTATCTCTATGACGCTAACTGGCTTTGGTCTCCACTTGTTGCTACTATTTGGGGATGAAACATCGCTCAGATTTGCCTCTGTAGATGTGTCTGAAACTGTCTTGGATACTTCATTGAAAACATCTTCGCCAACTTTTGAGAAGAAAGTGTTAAAGTCATTCGCCATTTCTGAGGGGTTGTCAAAAGTGCTTTTGCAGTCTGAATTTTTATACTGAGCAGCTTCTCTAATGATTTCCCAAGTTCTTTTAGGGTTTTGTTTTGCCGCCAAGAGTTCTTTGTGGAAGTAGTCCCGTTTTGCTTCCTTAACTTTTCTTCGTAGGATCTTCTCATGATCTTTATATAATTTTCGACGCGTACTGTCTGATTTATTCAGTTTGTACTCACGCTGCAAATTTCTTTTAGCTCTGCTCAAATGTTTTATCTCATCTGTTATCCATTTAGAAATTCTTGGCTTAACTTTCTTCGTAGTGAAAGGTGCGCATTCGTTAAGAGCTGATACGAAATTTTCGTTGAAAAGCGAAACTTGTAGATTGACATCATCGGTGTTTTCCATGCCTTGAAATTCACTCCATCTGTCTAATAGCTTTTCTTGAAATATTTCAGGGGAGTAGTGGTTTTTCATGCGATATGTAATGTAACTAGATTTCTGTTTCTCTTTTGCAATATTGATTTGGCATTCTACCGAATGGTGATCAGAAAAGGACGGTAAGATTTCTGTGCTGAGTACTGCTTGGGGATTGTTGGTAATTGCTAGGTCAAGAAGAGTTTTAGAAGTGTTGGTAATTCGCGTTGGTTCTTGGACCATTTGAGAAAGATTAAGTCTGTGCAGCATCTTGCTTAGCTGATTGTTTTTATTTGTCAGATCCACGTTAAAATCTCCGAAAACATAGAAAGACTTTTTGGCTGCAGAGATTGATCTAAGCGTATTTTCAATGAAATCTAATGTTGGACGAAGAGATGCTGACGGATGTCTGTAAAGACTGCCGATAATGAAAGACTTGTGTTTGTTTACTTGAACATTGAGCCAAACCATTTCTATGTCTTCGCATTTTTCTTTTATCGGAACTAAGGATGTAGAGTAGACATCTTTGATGAAAATGCATGAACCGCTACCTCTCTTACTCTTGACTCCGTCATAACGGTACAATTTGTACCCGGTAATGCTGAGATATGAGCTTTCGACTCGTGAATCGAACCATGTTTCAGATACGCATAAAATATCGATATCGTTAGTGATCAACATTACTCGTACGTCATCCATTTTACCATTGAGGCTGCGAGCATTTATATGCAATATTTTGATATTATTTACCTCAATAGGCAGATCTTTAGTGGAGTTATTGCATTTTTTAGGTCTAGCAGGGCATTTAGTACTCGTCTCTAGGTCTTTATTGCCGCGTTCATTGTTTGTGATTTCAGCTTCATATTCAATTTGATCACTGTTATTTAGTCACAAAATGGGGGAGGGAGCAACACGATTTTCATCACGCATTTTCAAGAGGGCGCTATAGTGGTCCTGTTTCCGGTGTATGTTTACCGGAGGACAGTTTATCAGAGCATTTGATGTAGGGGAGATTGTCGTCTTCCAAATCCCATTGTCTCTTTCATCAAATACGTGAATTGGTGTTCTCGTTACATTAGAAAGCATTTGGGGTATGAGGTCTCCAACTGCGTGATCGAAGACTTTTCTATCGATGTATTTATCGATGAGTTGTTCGAAACTGCCACTGTTCTTGTCAACGAATTTTGCATACTGGTCCTTGTTTCTGGAGCTCTGAGTTTTGATGGCTTTTTTCAGAGATATATAATTCCATTTCGATTTTTGTTGTGAAGCAAGCTGCGTCGTTACGGCGTGGAGGAGACAGTGTCCGTCACCTACAGTGTAAGCAGGCTCCAATTTGAGCGATCGTTTCAAGTCGTCCAGTGTGTGTGCAACGCGTGTGCAGATTTGATTCACTGTTGATTTTTCGGTAGCAGTATTAGTTTGGTCGTTCGATGGAGGCCCGGCAGAGGCATCAGATTTTTTTCGAATAATTTGATTTTCTTTGGAATAGTTTTGAATATCGGTATTCGCTTGACTTTCCTTGGTTCCTGCGTACTCACTGGAAAGTTGAGAATTGGTTGAAAAGGAGGGCATGTCGCAATCACTATTTGTGTCTGTTGCAAGTAACGCAAATTTATTTTTCGTACTGACATTATATTTGTCTGAGATCGAATCACGGAAAGGCTCAGGCTTATTTACGTTCCTCATGCTGTGGGTGAGTGAGTTACTCAGACCTCTGCTTGATGACGCAATCAATTTTGAAGGATTTGGTGTACCATGTGCAGTGATGTGCACAGGCTTATATTCTTTTTGAAAGTCTAATGTGAGACTATTCGTCTCATTCCGTGAATTTTTCATTCATTGGAATGATCTACAATTCCATTTATTGCTTGACATTTGTTGAAACGAGGACAATATGGCACGGTGATTCGCAATGTTGATTTCATTGTAAGTTGTTGAAGAAAACAGAAGTTCTCTTCCTGGGTCCGAGGCCATTGAAAGTTATTGAGTGCGTCACCATTTTCATTTTCTGGGTAAGTTTGAAATTGAATCAGGTTTAAACCCAGGTTTTTGCAAAAATGCCTCGCTTTGTTGAATTTGTTTGCACTGCAAGCATTGGCAATATAAATCCGAGAAAGTGCGTACTTTCTTACAATTTGTTGTTTGATTCGAGCAAGGTTTGAGGGCGAGTGGCAGAGACCATCAAAACTTAGTATATAATTTTCAAATCTAGGCATGCAATTTACAGTATGGAGAAGGTCATCGAAGCGCCCTGATGGAACAGTTTTGATCCAGCACGAGCGATCGATGTCCTTTCTTCTGATCGTGCTTAGGATATTATCACCTAGCAGCAAAGTGTCGTAAGGTTCTAGACAATTGGAGTCGATTTCACAAGAGATACTAGCAGGTACCACAGGTGCAAGGTCTTGAGAACTTATATGTGAATTTAAAGCAAAAAGCTGTTCGGTTAGGTTCTGAATGTTTGATACTGTAGAGAAAATCGACGACGGGCTAGGAGGCTCACGTTGTCTTAGGGATTTATTGAAAAACGCTGTTGTTAGAGACAAATTGTGAATAATTTCATGAATTTTTTGAGAGCTTGTTATTTGAAGCGGGTGCAAGTAGCCATTAAAAGAAGCAACAGTGTTATTTTTATTGCTCTGTACTGGAAATTTTATTTTGTTTTCACAGCTTGCGCTCTGGGGTAATTTACTGCCAGTATCGGTTTGTGCGCGAAAATTATCGAACATATTATCTGGAGAATGAGAAAAGTCTACCACGCTTGAAATGTCCTTATTAGCAAAAACTATTTTTTCTTGTACCACTGATGAGGATGGTGTTTGTGTCCCCGCCGCTGGCGGACAGTTCGGAGCGTTGTTTTTGACGCAGAGCTGGGGAGCTGGCACGCTGTTTTGCTTGTTCGGATGAGGAGCAGGTGGTTGTGGTGCTGCGGCTGAGACTTCACTGCTTCGAACCTTCAAATGATTGCTGGAGGTTTGGCAGATATGTTTTCCCTCATCCGGCGATATTGGTTGCATAGTCTTCACTGACGTTGCTTCGGAAGGTGACACACATTCTTTGACGGGGTTACTGGCAGCTGTTAACAAGTCTCCCGTCTTTTGAGCATTAGAATATTGTGCGTGAGAGGATGTAGGTCCCCTACTTGCAGGCACTTTGCTTGGTAAAGTCGTATTTTTGCCCCTGAGAGAACCATTTTTTCGGGATGTTGTGTAGGGCAACATTTGTGCAGAGAACGGCACTTTCCGGCCTGCGAAGCGAGTCTCGTAGTGATGCATCGTGCGTTGTAATTGTATAGCTATGATGTTTTAAACTATTCGGTGTCAGTAGGGAAACGGAGGTACGAAACACAATAATTCTTTCGTGCACATTTTTCGTCTTGGCCACGTAGGAAGTGAACAAAAACTTCACTGAGATGTTAGACATTACCAAAAATTTATCAAATCAAACGTAATTTCTCTGGTTGCTTGGAGCGAAAAAGTTCATCAGGATTTGCCATGCTCTGAACAGTGAGAGAGACGGGAGGCAGGGGTACGGGAAGAGGGGGGGGGGGGTGTGAACGGCTTCGGTGAGGGGTAATTGAGGGGACAAGGACACTTCAGACAGACAGGCCCATAGGTCGAGACTGGGCTGAGCACACCATTTCCTTCGTGTTGCTAGCACTGCTTTGTTAGCTTCGTATTCAAATTGCACTGTTTTAAGCAGAAATAAGACAAAAGTTATTTTTTTTCTTTTCGCAGTTCCACAGGTAGCGTCATATACACTCAATATGATGTATTTTTTGCAATAACAGATGAGAGAAACCGAAGATGAAAAAGTTTTTTATCCTTCTCAGGTTTTACGTCACTAGTTAACCAACATTTTCCATAAAAAAAAAACAAGATAATAATGTAAGCCAATTTGGTGAATCAGAAATTGATTGTGTGCGTTAGAGATTTTTCAACATTCATGCTCTATTGTAACATAGAAATAGTTCGCGAATGATGGCCACTGTTATTTTTCCAAAAGATGCGAAATTACCAGAGTACACTTTCTATTTTTTTTCTATTTTTTTAACATGGCAAATTATTTCCGAAAGTTGCTGGATCAAGTTTTTTCAATTTTTAAATTTAAAAGTTCTTTCAGAGAAGAAGTTTTTTACCCTTCTCACATTTAACGTCACTAGTTAACCAAAACTGTCCATCAAAAGAACATGATAATAATGTAAGCTAATTTGGTGAATCAATAATTGATTGTGTGCATTAGAAATTTTTCAACATCCATGTTCTATTGTAACAAACGAAACACAATAATTCTTTCGTGCACATTTGCCGTCTCGGCCACATAGGAAGTGAACAAAAAATGAAACTGAGAGGTTTGACATTGCCAAAAATTGATCAAAACAAACGTAATTTCTTTCGTTGCTTGAAGCGGAAAAAGTTCAGGATTTGCCATGCTCTGAAACGGTCAGAAGACGGGAAGCAGGTGTACGGGAAAGGGGGGGGGGGGAGGTGCGGGCTCGGAAAGGGGGGGGGGGTGCGGGCTCGGCGAGGGGAGACTGAGGGAACAAGGCCACTTCACACTTCACTCAGGCCTATCGTTCGAGACCGGCCATCACAACCCTTGCCAGCACTGCTTTGTTGGCTTTTCATTTAAAGTGCACTGATTTAATCAGAAATAAGACAAAAGTTATTTTTTCCCTTTCGCAGTTCCACAGGTAGCAAACACATTCACTGATAGTATAATTTTTACGCATGGCTAGGTTATTTCCCCCTTGCATTTTCAACAATTACCGCCCCATTTCCCCGCACGTCCGACCGCGACCTAGTCTGACAGGCGAAGAAGTTAGAACGGTCACAAGCTAGGGTGCTTTCGAATAAATCGACTAAATTCATGTAAATAATAATATGATTTTAATGAAGATATCTACGGATGCTTTATTTCCACTCAAGCCTGATACATATCACCTTGTACATTGGATTTTCAAATGCCTCATAACTAACGCCAGGACACACTGACGCTTTCCCCCGGTCAAGACCGGTACCCATTTGAGACACCTGGGTAGAGTGGGGTATTGTTCTTGGAATTTTTCCCCTATACCCAACAGAGAAAATCACCACCGCCAGCGCCGAGTTTCGAACCCGGGTCTCTGCCGCACGGCGGCAGAACCTCTACCACATGGCTATCGCGAGCGATCATGGCTAAATGAGAAAAGACTGCATTTTCGTCCGCATCTTCGTCATTAATTTTTTTAACTTAATTTATTGAAAAACTTTATGAGCTAAATTTTATTTTAGACTAACTTCTAGTGTATACATGCACTGGCTTGCAAAATTTCTCAATATTGAAGAAAAAAAATCAGAGGTCCGAGTAGTGGAAAGCATACTATATGTTAGAGGCATTGGCACTCAGGTCTTCGGGGAAGAACAACATTTAATAAATAAAATATTTGTAAGCTCCTCTGGATAAGTACTGAAAAAAAAATGATTTGCTCTCTGTTAATATGAGTTATAATATGGGCAAAAAGTAGTTTTCTTTTCCCTCTAAATTAGTATTATTGTCAACTAATTCTACTCTGGATTTTTTTTATTTTTTAATATTTTGCACTCATAAGGCGGAAATATATATCAGTGATTACTGATCATCTCATAAAATTATTAGCCTCATTTCAACAACCTAGCGTCTGAGCTTCATATGGTGATTAAATTGATAAACAGTTTAATAAACAAAATTCGTAAAATCCCTAAGTGGAAAAATCATTTCATATGCTAATTGCTGGTAAAACTTAATTGGATCAATTACGCTACTCAAAGTTATATTTTTTCTCCCAAATTATTAAGACACGTTGGTTTTCCAGGTCCGTAACCAAACCACATTGTACATTACTAACTTTTAAAAGACTTTCATTGAGATTAAAATTAATATGAATGTTCAAACATATATAACATTCATGATGGTTTGACTATTTTTTGAGAATAATTTTAAAAATTTCACACTTTTATGAAGCGTTAGGTGTTTGTAATATTTTTCGAAGACGGTACACATTATTGGAATCAATGCTTACATCCAGATTCGGACGCGCTTATTCCGTTGTGGTAGTAAATGACTATTGGTTGTTAGTTGTAGTGTGAGCTTCACCTAGTTATGGATTGTGTCAGATCAAAGACTTAGTTGAATGCTGCAAAATCAAAATATCGTTTGTAGTATTTTTAGGTTCGAATACTTCTAGGTGGTCGAAATTTACTTTTAACTTAGCCAATGAATGAAGTGTCCGACCAATGGTGACTCGTTAAGGTCGTTTGAAAGTGTGACTGAACAGTGGATTTTGTGCTATTTACCTTCGCGTGAACATATTCTTATATTCATACTTCGAAGTTTTATATCTGTGTCAGTTCCTACGCTACGAGAAAATGAATAAATTCTAAAGAAACTTTCGATAATTGTGTGTGTTTATTGTTGATGCTCGCCCTGGCCCGCCTGCCTAACTGGTATTAATTCAAGCCCATTAACAGTTCATACATAAGAGTGATCTAGTAAAACTTATTAAGTGATTTTTATACGAGGTTGGGGTTACTTCACTTTCAACACTGTTAATTCAAAAGTTTTCATGGTAAATGTAAAGGACTTGACCATAATTGATATTCGAATTTTTGATGCCTTAATAATGTTAATCACATGAAAATAAACAAGTTTTCTTCAATGGACTTTCCGGTGGAAACGAGTATTTTAAAAGTTATGGCATTAAATGAGTTACCGTAACTCCAGTGTTTGAGGCGGGGAAAAATATACCGCGCGGTCCGACGTGAAAGTAAACAGGCGTTCCCGCGCGCCAACCAAGCCGACGAAGAGCAAACCCCCTATTACAAACGTAAAGAGGTTGGGTCGTGAGGGGTAGCAACAGTTCTTTTAGTGAAAATTATAAAACTAAAAGAACTGTGGCTACCCCTCACGACCCAACCTCTTTACGTTTGTAATAGGGTGATGCACAATGGAGTTCCGGTAACTCATTGAACGCCATAACTTTTAAAATACTCATTTCCGCCGGAAAGTGCATTGAATAAAACTTGTTTATTTACATGTGATTAACATTATTAAGGCATCGAAAATTCGAATATCAATTATGGTCAAGTCCTTTACATATACTGTTTTCATCAAATATTTTCTGGATTTGTGATAGCCAAAGTTTTTTTCTGATGTACTGGGATAAATGAGATCTTTGATGTACACACTAACTAGAAGAATTGGTCAATGTGAAGTTTAATGCAACCACAGAAAAGAATAATTCGGATCCAAAGAATCACTAAAGGAACACGTTTAAAAATGTTTTACACGAATGACATTGTGCTCGCTGATGCTTTCTTTTCGAATTATTGAACTTTGAAGTTGGCCTTCCCGTGCCAAAGGAAGCGAGCGTAATTTAATTAAAAACGGAAGCTAACCCCCTTTTACAAACGTAAAGAGGTTGGGTTGTGAGGGGGAGGCACAGTTCTTCTAGTGAAAATTATAAATAAAGCTTCTAACCCACCCATTAGGGTGACAACCGCAATCTTGGGTCAATGTTGAATTTAATGTTGCCAACGAATTTAATAATTTCGTAGGTATAGATAGGTAATATAGTCGATTTTAAGACGTTTTACAGGAATGACAATATACCCGGAAATGCTTAGTTTTGGAGATATAGGATAAATAACGCCAGGTAAGAATAGCATTAACGGCAGTTTCGATATGGCTCTTTTGGCGTTTTGCGGACGCGGACCACGCCAAGTTTTTTGGCGGGAGTCATCGGCCTCTGTATGGTTGAGTTAAATTGAGATATTTTAGGCATACTTAGGTTAGGATACTTAACTAAATTAACTTTACCAAACCTAACCTTACCTATCGTTACGTCAGAACCGGATTTCTGCTTATTTACCTCTCCGTTTGTTCAATTTTATAAACAACGTTCCTATAACTTCAAAGTTAAATATCTCCAAAAATAAGCATTTCCAGGCATATTGTCATTCGTGTAAAACGTCTTAAAATCGACTATATTACCTATCTATACCTACGAAATTATGAAATTTGTTGACAACATTAAATTCAATATTGACCCAATCTTGTTTACATCGGGTCTAACATGGCGACCACCATAGGCGCCGCCATCTTAGACCCGATGTCAACAAGATTGCGGTCGTCACCCTAATGGGTGGGTTAGAAGCTTTATTTATATTTTTCACTAGAAGAACTGTGGCTCCCCCTCATGACCCAACCTCTTTACGTTTGTAATAGCTTCCGTTATTAATTGAATTCCGTTTCACGCGCTCGCTTACTTTGGCGCCAAGGTCAACTTCAAAGTTTAATTATTCGAAAATAACGCATCAGCGAGCAGAATGTCATTCATGTAAAATGTTCTTAACCCGCGAACTATAACTGGTCGCCTCATTTACCAGGCTCACTGGTTGCCAGACGTAAGGCATAACCCCAAGTTGTTATACACCAAAATGATCGTCTCAGCGAGTGCTACACAGCTGGAGCCAGAAACCCCCACATTGTGGGGGTTAAGGCAGAGCTACAACCACTTGGAAGTTGGGAGGGGTAAGCACAGTCAGTGTGGTAAATGAGGCGACCGTGAGAGGGTGTGCGTGCGAACAGTCAGTGGCAGCCTCAGTTACCAGCGAAACTACTCAGGGTGCGCCCAGTCAAATTATTTGCCTTATTTTGCAAAAATGGCAAATGATAAGACAAATCTGAAGTCAGTAGCGTGTAGAGCAGTATTTTATTCATATTGTGTGAAAATTACAAGTTTTGAAACACTATACTTACAGTAATATAACCAGACATGCAAACATGCATTTATGTAGGAACTAAAACGAAGAATGGATAACACTTTGTAGACATATAAATGGTCATAACTTTTTTTCTAATTGTTGTAGAGAAAAAATAAAAACATCAGCAGGTTTGGAAGGATTTTCTGCATAAAATAGCAATGAAAAACATTACATTTTTCCCAAAACAAAAAAATGGCCATTGATCTCTTTGAAGCAATGTTGTGCAAAAATCTACGGAGTTTGACTCCATATTACAAAGAAACGGTTCAAGTTATCAAAAATCTGACAACATCAAAGTGTAAAGCAACATTTTTTACTTATTACTTCATATTTTTACATCTCTGCCTATTACGGTAAGTGAACAGGGAGCGGCAGAGTAACGCGGGTAAATTGACTACTTTTCTGAGGGATGCGCGACCGTGCGCAGGTTAAATGGGTTCCTAGAGTGATTCCTAAGATCAGAATTCTTATTTTCCATGGTTGCATTGAACTTCACATTGACCGAAGAATTTTGAACTGTATGTAAGAGCTTTCTTGTACATTGTAAACAACCAAATGAGCTATTTTAAGAAATTTCTGGTAGCCTACTCGTAATGAGTTTTTCTAGTTAGTGATATTGTTCACTTTATGATAAAATTACCCGTTGATAAACCACATGCCTAGTTACGACTTAGTGATACCCATAAAATTTGTTTGTACCAGTTATTCAAATGAAAAATGCAAATAACAGACAGTTTTAACTTAAAAGTTTTCTTTTTTTTTTTTAAACATTAGTTGTGTAATTAGAGCAATAAAAATGAATTAAAAATTTGCGGTCAATATGGAGTTTAATCCTTTCACAGAAATTAAAAATTCCGTTCTAAAGAATCACAGAAAAGGAACACTTTTATAAATGCTTTACATAAAAGTCATTCTGCTTGCTGATGCGTTATTTTTGAGTTATTTAACCGTGAAGTTAAAGGAACAGCGCTCATGAAATTACTCTCCCGCGCAAAAGGAGAGGGTGTTCCAACAATGCCGGAAGTGCGCAGAGTGGGAAAAAAGTTATTTTTTTGGGTAAATCTGAAGGAGATGACAGTTGTCGATTTTCCACTTTTTGGTGCCTGAACCTAATCAATTGAATCAAAATAAACAAGTTTTCTTCTATTCTTTTTTCGTCTCAAATGAGTATTTTACGATTTATAGCGGTAAGTTTAGTTTCGTCATTGATGAGGAATGCGCTCGAATAAACAGCTACTCATCGATTTTCGAATTTTTGTTGCTTGAAACATGGTAATAACATCGAAATAAACAACTTTTATTCTATACACTTTTTTCGTCAAATGAGTATTTAACGAGGTATAGCCGTAGGTTTGGTTTCGTCTTTCAAGACAGAGCGCTGGAAGCGAGACGCCATTGCAGTATTGCCATACAGCTGGATCCAAGAATTTCTTTCCGCTTCAAAGACTGGAGTTGCGGTAAGTCATTTACCGCTATAACTAATAAAATACTCATATGAGACAAAAAGTGCATAGAAGAAAACTTGTTTATTTTGATCTAATTAACTATGCTAAGGCATCGAAATTTACAAAATCGACAACTGTCATCTCCTTCAGATTTACCTTTTTTTGCAATGTATGGCGTAATTGATTATTTGCTGACCCCGTTGAGCCTGAACCTACTTCTATGGTGTTTTAATTAGTTAATAACACAATAATGGTTATAACACAAAAATATTAGGGGGACTGGAACAGTGAAGACTTAAATTGATATGCACTCTTCAAGATGTTGGCAACCGTAGAACATTAGCAAAACCGAAGGAATGAATACCGTAGATTTAATATCAAAACATTTGGTAAATGTTGAAGATTATCCAGGAATTGATATTTAATTTTTCGGTGCCGAAACATGGTTAATTAGATTGAAATAAGCAAGTTTTCTTCTATGCACTTGCCGTCATAAATAAGTATTTTACGAGTTATGGCAATAAATTAGTTACCGCAACTTGAGTGTTTGAAGCGTGAAGTAATTCAATTGGCCCAACAAATGGCAACGCTGCAATGGCATCTCTCTTCCGGTTTTTATTTTGAAGTTATTACCATGATTCAGGCATCAAAAATTAAAAAAAATCAATGAGAAGCTGTTAATTTGAGCGCATTTGTCATCAAAAACAAAACTAAATCTACTGTTATAATTCCTAAAATAATCATTTACGACGGAAAGTGCATAGAAGAAATCGTGTTTATTTTGATCTAATTCACCATGTTTACAATTCAAAAGTGGAAAATTGATTCCAGGTTGAGGGGTCCGGTCCGTCTAGTCAGAAGTCCAAAATTGGCAGATTTTTTTTTATTGCTCAATTCGGTAGAGCAATGCACAATTGATAAGCAGTAAAAAATTTAGAAGCATCTGAAGCATCTGAGGCGAGTAAACGAAGGGAGAAGAAGCGTTGGGGGAGGGTCGCATGAGGTGTCGGCGCTCATGTGCCAAATCATTTCACCTAGATATTGCTCACCGATTGTTCATTTCTAAAGACATATGTATTTATCACTCAGTCTTCAAGAGCTTTTACGATTTGGCAACGTTGATCTTGGTACCTCCCACAAACCTCCGCCCCCCCTCCCCCCTCCTGTGCGGTAGACATAAATAGGACTGCTGACCACGCAGCTGTTCAGTGTAAGATGAAAGCCGACGCGAGTATGATGTCAAACGATTAGCTGAAGCTGCCTTTCAAGCTCAGTAGCTGGACTGCATCTGCCAAGCTTAGTTAGGATCGAAGCGCTCCTTTCTGGTGCACCTGAGCTTTGCGTCCCCAATGATCCTCATGCTTGGTACCTGGCCCCTGGTACCACTTGTGGTACCAGTTTCAACAAGGAACCACAAAATACTACGATGAAAGATTGCCAAAGTCAAGAAAATATATTAGAATTGCTTTCATTACGTTACCTGCGCTGATTTCTCAGTAATATACCTTGAAAATGAAAAAAACCTGTTTTCTGTACTAAAATGTGTTTTTCGAACAACTCAAATGTCAATATTCAAGCCACTTCTTCTCAGAAACTAGTGATCGTAGAGCAATGCTGTTGGTATCATTGGATGCGCAAAGAGTTGCTGCATAAAGAGTCAGAGGATCTTATTGAATTTCATAATGGTGTCTTAGTTACATTAAAAAATCTACGGAAAAATGAATCACTCTTTCAATTTTTTTTAAAACACCATAAAAACTAAACTATTATGAATTTCAAAATAATCCTCTGACTCCTTATTCAGCAACCCTTTGTGCATCCAAGGAGATACTTAAATCATTACTCTACGTTAGTGACTTTTTGAGAAGAAGTGGCTTGAAAAATTTCCATTTCCCTGCCCACTTTCTCCCATTATCTCCGCCATTATGGCAAAAATGGAAAAAAGTGTTAGATGCAGCCCCTATTTATTTTCCAAAATACACACGTATGCCAAATTTCATAGATCTAGATACCATACAAAAAATGGGACGGCCATTTTCTTGATCCTGACTAGAGGGTCCCCTTAATCCTCAACATTTACCAAAAATTGTTCTCAGTTTAATCTGAAAAGCATCATGTCTGTGTGTAAATGACATTTTATTTGCTCTCTAACTTAATGTTCTGGAAAATAAAAGTATCGGTTGATATTGAGTTTAATGCACTCGCGGAAATTAAAAATTCTATTCCAAAGAATCACCGGTAAATGTGTAGCGTTGATCAGTAATAGATTTTCCAGTTTTCGTTGTCTCTAATCGTAGTTAATAAGATCGAAATAAACAAGTTTTCTTCTATTCACTTTCCGTCAGAAATGAATACTTTACAAGTTATAGTGGTAAATTAGTTACCGCAACTCCAGTGTTTGAAGCGAAAAGAAATTGATCGATCTCGTGGTGTGGCAACACTGCAATGAAGCCTCGCTTCCAGCGTGATCGTCATCAAAGACGAAACCAAACCTACCGCTATACCTCGTTAAATACTCATTTGACGAAAAAAGTGTATAGAAGAAAAGTTGTTCATTTTGATGTTATTACCATGATTCAAACAACAAATTCAAAAATCGATGAGTAGCTGTTTATTCGAGCGCATTCGTCATCAAAGACTAAACTAAACCTACCGCCATAACTCCTTAAATACTCATTTCCGACGGAAAGTGCATAGAAGAAAAATTATTTATTTAGATCTAATTACCTATTTCTAGGCATCGAAAAGTGGAAAATTGATTACTGAACAATGCTACAAATTTACTGAATCATCAAATGAACACAATACAGAACATTTTACAGCAATGACATTTTGTTTGCTGATGCGTAATTTTTGAGTTATGAAACTCTGAAGTTGTGGGAACATCAACAGTGGAGAAACGGACATATAAATATGCTGATGTATGGTTTTGATATGTGATAATAGATGAGATTAGATTAGGTTAGTTGAATAAACTAGCCTAAACTAATCTAAATAAACCTAAAATAACTCAACTTAACTTAGGTATACTGACACTGATGGTTCCCGCCAAAATATTTGCGTGTTCCAACAATGCAGGTACAACACAGCTGACCATATAATGTTATTCATACCAGAACATTATTCATATTATATCTCAAAAAATGACGCATCAGCAAGCAAAATGTCATTAGTGGTAAATTTTTTTAAATATGCTCTTTTACTGATTCTTGGGAACCAAATTTATATATTTTGTGAGTGCTATAAACTCAATATTGACCAAAGTATCTTACAAAATAGGAAGGCCAGCAAAGTACTGGTAATGAATGCGTCTCTACTCTGACTACTTAACGTTTTCCACCAACACTTTGACAATGTCTTTTTCTGGAAGAATTGTTCAATAGTTCTCAGCTTCCTCTTGTTAGGGGGATTAAGCACAGCAAAAAATTCAAGTATCTGTATTTAGTGTAAAAATAATTGATATTTTATTGACATATAACACTTTGACTGCAACTACTAATTATTAAGTTCAATGCCAAACTCAAATTTAAAGTCAATTGTTGTAAACTATTATGAAAATACCAAACATGAACTGAATCGTGCCTTCATTTAGCTTTGATTGAGTATTTATGAAAATTGTATATGCGACTACTGGTCGGTCAGCAGCACTATGAAAATTACCTCCGTGTACCACCGGTGGCGCACGCGCAAAGTGTTAAGCTGTTGCTTGCGAGAGCTCATTGAGTTCTATAAGATAAAATTAGTTTTTCATTCAACCAAATTCTTATGCACTGTTAATCATCTAGCAACAAAGTGAATCTGTAAAGAATGCATGCAAAAAATTTAACCTCTGAAATTCACCTGTCACAATGATGCACTGCTTTGTTGTAATTTGAACTACTATGGGTGACATTAATAAGTTAGTAGCATTTATTTTAAACATGATTTTTATGGAAAAACATTTCATTCAAAATCCGCTCAAATTCCAAGGGGGTCTTAGGGTGAAAAAAAATAGCAATTCTAAATGGTAATGCGCAACTCATGGTATAAAAGCATCATGCTATGCATTTTACATACATCTATTAGAAGATCTGCTATGGATAAGTCTGAACATTTTATTGCACAAGCTTTCTCAACTATTTTCATTTTTTTGGGAAGCAATTTGTTCATCTCTGCCTCTTCTTTCAAGTAGCACCACCAAGTCTTCTTGTTGATTTATGCTGTGATGGCATTGTTTACACTAATACGTTTGATTACTGAGTAATTACAGCCAACATTCTGTTTGAATAAGTATGTAAATTAGCAGCTTGGTTGTATTCAGTAGAAGTAAATACCCAAGTTCCAACTATCTTTCCACCAAATATAAATAAGAAAATATTTTTCATCTTTTACTTGAGATAGTCAGTTTTGAAACCATGTTACTAGATATGACCGAGTGAAAGAAGAAGGAATCCTTGAACTGGATGAAAACAAATACAGCTAATTCGTGAATACTTCCTTGAATTTTTCAGTTTCTTATACTAGGACCAGGATTTAAAGTTAATAAGAGAAAACCACTACAATTTCAGAAAAACATGAATTGAAAAGTAAAATTTCCTCTAAGAACCTCTAACTATCATGCTGCATCACGCCCTTTGATTTTGCGGCAACCTGCTACCCAAGCTTTTCAAAATTTGTCCTATGTTGAGCTGCCATTGTACTCCTAGGGCCCACTGTTACTTTTTCCTCGTGATATGCGGCTATATGCTCCCAGGCTGTGAGGGAACAGCCTCCTTGCATTGAGGAATTTTATCTAGCGTGAGCTGCTCTACTACATTTTTGCTCTACATCAAGAGTACTCTGTTTTTTGTTGCATTTTGGGTAGGATGCAATGTGAGTGGGATATTTTCTCTTCACATTCCAAAGTAGATTTGCTGTACTATTTTTGCAAGGAAAATAGTTCTTTTTCCAAAATTACAGAATGCCAATTTGCTGATAAACTATCTCCAAAACTGTGGTGCAAATTTGGGAATGACAATCTGATTGGGAATTCAATTTTTTTTCCAAAAAAAAATGATTTTAATCTATTTTGGAGCTTAGTCAATACTTGCAATTAAATCACCAGAAAAGTAAAGTATTAAAATTTGATTAAGTTGGTCACAGCTTATAGCTTCATAAGTCAGATTAGAGACAACACTAATCCTAATATTTGGACAGTGGAATATTTTGAAACATGTTTAGAGCGTATATTCAAAATTAACATCGAGAGAACAGAAATGTGTTGGATTTTCTTGTGAATCATTTTAAGGCCTCCTCTAAAAAAATAACCTAAAGTTGAAAAAGTTAACATTTAGCAACAAAATAAATTGATATTTCTGAACTATTCAGATTCTATACAATTATAACCAATGTACTAAACTCACAGCAGTGACATAAGCATTTGTAACATCCACGATGTATGTGTTGCACTTACGCAAACGTCGCTTCTTGTGTTGCTGGCACACCATATATCAATAAATTGCTAAGCATATTTAAACTCATTGTACAAAATATCTGTAGGACATAGGAAAAGCGCAGGAATGGATTTTCCTTTAAAATAAAAAAATGGTCTTCTAGACATGAATAACTTTCATGAAAATTTTTGCCACTGTTTGCTTATTTCTGTGTTATAAAACAGAATGTATTTTGTACTATGCTTTTAAATTAAACGATTAGGTTGTTCAAATACACCGTACGTGCATAATATGCAGAAATACTAAAATAATATTACATAGTCTACTTAAACTGCCATTACTAAGGTTTATTGAATCCAGCATCTACATTCATCAGAAGTAATGTATCATTTGAGTTCTGTAAGTTTCATTGTAATGTTCTAGAAAATGAGAGCATCTTACAATAATGAAAGACCAGCAAACTGGCAATGAATGTACGTCAACTCAGACAACTTACATTTGTGTACAGGCACTGTTCAGCAGTATTTTTTTTTTCTGGATGAATTGCTCAAAAAATTCTCAGCTTCCTTTCTTGAGGAGGCAGGACAGCAAAACCTGAAAATATTGGCATTTAGTACTACAAAATAAAGTGATACTATATCCCTTACAAATTATCTATTACTCATAAGAGCTTAAAGGGGACGGTTTGCGGTAAAAAAAGTCTAAGTTCTCGGATTTTTCTGAGATATCTACCATAGGTGTAAATTGTTATGAATATTTATTTTACTTGTGCGTATTTTTCGTAACCATACATGAATAAGATTATTTTTTAAAAAAACATGAAAAAACATGCTTGCGAAAAATCCTACTCCTACAATTTTGAACTCACAGAACTGAGAAAGTATTTTCTAGATAGCTAATTGTCTTGTCCAGAGATCCGGTGCATAAGTTTTTCGATCAAATAATTTTTTGAATTCTGATAATTTTTTCCCAAAAAATGACCTTTTTCACACTTTTTTGAAAATTTTGCTTTTAATTTTCAACATGAATTGAAATTGAAAAACTTTTGCTCAAGATCTATAGACCTTTTCAATCGCTATCGATTGGTATGCTTGCCATCTCTGTAGCTTCAAAACAGTGGGAGGAGTAGGTTTTTGAATGTCAAAAAAGTTTTCAAGAGCCATTTTTCCAAAAAAAATTAATTTTTCATTCTTTACTAATTTTTGAATTGAGTCTTATTCAAAACAGTGGGAAAGGATCCATATCAAAAGTCAATAAATACAAGTTTCAGAACAGGGTTCTTTTTTGAACAATTTTTTTTCAGTACTCACTAATTTTTTTTTAATTACCTGTATTGCTTTGAAGCCCGTTTTGAGCCCTTTCGATTGATACAACTGCCATTCTTGTAGCTTCAAAACTCCGGGAGGCATTTATATTTACACAGCAAACTAATTAGCTGATGACTCAACAGCCGGACTCAAAACAAACACTCAATTACACCATCATAATTTATCACTTAATTTATCACTGAGTAATAGAATGTTTCGTTTGAATATGAAAGCATTTCAAATAAGGCCATGAATGAACTCTCATGCTATTCTCGTAGAGAAACACTCAATACTGACTCATAATGGGGGGGAAGAGGGAGGTCACCCATCCATTGGCGCACCTCAAGGTCACACTAGTGCGCGTCTTTTACCCCATCCAGAAGACGAACCAATTGACGTACTTGAAAGCCAATTATATCGTTGGATGCGCAAAAAAATCTCTAAGATGAGTTTATAAACCGAAAAATTGCCATTATCCAGAAATTGACCCAAATCGTGCCCTTAAGGGGACCGTCTATGTAAAAAAAAGAAGTCCGTTATTTATGGATGGATTTCTCTGAAGTTTTCACAGTAGGTGTAAAATGATGCAAAGATCATTTGTTATTTGGACAAAATTTTTGTATCTGCACTAGTTTTTTTTGTTTTCAAAAAATATGATATAATAGGTTTTTTTTTAAAATCTATCTTCTTCTACAATTTTAAAGTTACAGACCCAGTACTTCGTTTTTAGATTGCTTATATGTCTATATAACCACGCGCAATAGGGAATTTTGATAACTTCTTTTTGTGGATTTTGGGAATTGAAAAAAAAGACCTTTTTTTCATTATTTTTTCATGTCATGTAATTTTCAAAATAATAAATTTATCAGAAAATGCTATTGCGCGTGGATACACCTTGCTAAGCCCTATTGAATGGTATATAAACCATTCTTGTAGCTCTAAAATTGTGGAAGAAGTAGCATTTGAGAAACCAATTATCAAGTTTCCAGAAAAACGTGTTTTCCACAAAAAAAGTTTTTCATTTAATTTTTTGAACTTCAGGGTTTTCTACAATAAACTCTTGAGCATTTGTAGCTCTTTTCAAGCCCTTTTGATTGATGTAATTTACATTGCTGTAGCTCTGTAACTCTGGGAAAGAATACACAACAAAAGAGAATAAGTGTTATTTATCAAACCAACCAATTTTTTCAATTTTTCATTCCTTTTTGACCAAAATACGTTTTTTTGTCAAGTCAACTCCTTTGTTTTATCAATTGACCCCCAATGATGGGGGGGAGGGTTCAAGGTCACTCCACCCCCATCGCTTTCCCCCCTCTGGTGGGCGCACTATTCGGAGTAGACGTAAACGGAAAGTACCAATAGAAGCGCAAGAAAATCCTTTATGAGATGCATATAAAAGCAGAAAATCAACACATATCCTGATTTCTACGTAGACGGTGTCCTTGAGGGGCCGTCTGGGTAGAAATCAGGATATGTGTTGATTTTCTGTTTTATGTACATCTTATAAAGGATTTTCTTGCGCTTCCATTGGTACTTTCCGTTTACGTCTACTCCGAATAGTGCGTCCACCATGGATGGATGGGGGATGGGGGTGGTGTGACCTTAACCCCTCTCCCCCTCATTATCGGGCGTCAGTTGAGCGTGTTTCTCTGCGGCAATGGCAATATAGTTCGTTCATGGGCTCCTCAAAGTGCTTTCATTATTCAAACGAAACATTCTAACGCTGAGTAAATATTTTTTATAATTTTTGACAATTTCAGAATTTAGCTGTTCCGCCGTATCTATGATACCGCAGCTTTCATTCATAGCTCGATGACAGCTGCAGTATCATAGCTACGGCTATGGCGAGCACACCAACCCGAAGGGCTTGAAAAGAGCTATGAAACAAAAGAGTTGACTTGACAAAAAAACATATTTTGGTGGAAAAAAAATGAAAGATTAAAAAAATTGGTTGTTTTCAAGAATTACACCTATTCTCTTTTGTTGCATATTTTTTCCCAGAGTTACAGAGCTACAGCAATGTAAATTATATCAATCAAAAGGGCTTGAAAAGAGCTACAAACGCTCAAAAGATCATTGTTGAAACCCTGTAGTTCAAAAGATGAAAAGAAAAACAATTTTTTTTGTGAAAAACGCGTTTTTCTGGAAACTTGATAATTGGTTTCGCAAATGTATCTCCTTCCACAATTCTAGAGCTACGAGAATGGTTTATATACCATTCGATAGGGCTTAGCAAGGTGTATCCATAAGCAATAACATTTTTTGATACATTATTTTGAAAATTACACCACATGAAAAAAAAATCATTTTTTTCTCTTTGCATTCCCAAAATCCACAAAATGAAGTTATCAAAATTCCCTATTGCTTATGGTTATATAGACATATGAGCAATCTAAAAACGAAGTACTGGTTCTGTAACTTCGAAATTGTAGTAGGAAATCGATGTAAAAAAACCCTATTTTATCATATTTTTCAAAAAAAAAAGTTCAGCCACAAAAATTTCAGCAAAATGGCAAATGATCTATGCATCATTTCACACCTACTGTGAAAATTTCAGAGAAATCCATCCATAAATAACGGACTTTTTTTTACCCAGACGTCTCCTTAAAGAAGTTGATCAGAGATGAGTTGGACAAGTTTACCTACTGGTCCTTTTTCCTGTACGCGTTATGCTAGCATCCTCTTAGACAAATACAACTGATGTTAGCGCTCCCTGGGGAAAAAAGTAAGGATCTGAGCTAAGAGTTGAGTAGGCCTTTGTTTTGTTTAGGTACTTGTTTTTGTTTTAGTTCACTACTGTCTCATTTTTCAGCTCCTCTAACATGCATCTTGAAATTTTATTTTGTTTCATTCATACTATGCGCAGGGATCTTGTTTGGAAACACCCTTTTTGCTTAAATTCTACATTGCCTTGACTCCATATTGTATGGTGCTTTCACTCCTCATTCTAAAACATCTTTGTTGCAGTTACAGAGGCAAACTAACTTATCCTTTCTAATTTCTGGTTGGGGACCATGTTAATGCAGTTAGTGGTAGAGCTAACCATGTTGGCTTACCCTTGCAGTTCTATGGTGTCAGACTAGCTTCTTCTGGTGATGACTTGTCTCAGCAGCATCTTAGTGTCAGATCAGCTTCATCAGGGCTCTGTAGTTTCTCATAAGGCTAACAACATGCCTCATCCTGTTAATCAACTATGAAAGAGTGAGAAATAGCTGCATCAGAGCTCTGTAGATTCTCATGAGACTAACAACATGCCTCATCCTATTTACCAACTATGAAAGTAAGAAATAGAGCTCATACATGTCGAGGTTAATGTTACAACTTTTGTATGTGTTGTCTTTTTGCTCGTCTCTGCTTTGGGTTTAGAGAGCTTTGTAAAAAGCCTCATAGCCTAAAGGAAGTCTCTTTTGTCTATTATTAAATAGGTTGTTAAAAATGAACTGCAATGTGAATGGTAATTTAGCCTCCACAGAGGAGGTGCCAGTTAGTGAGGGCATGGAAGATCCTGGAGTGGTGGAGGTTATGGCCTCTCCTGAGTCAGATGGCCCCTTCACAGAAGAGATGATCAATCAAGTGATCACCATGTTGCAGTCTGAAGGACAAATAACCCCAGAGACTCACACCGTCATCGTCCACACCAACGGCGGCACTACACTCAGAGTTGTAAGCTTTAGTATAATCAGAAAGGGCTTTGTGTTATTCCTCTTCATTTAGGTTGGATTATTTTGTGATTGTTGATTAGCTAACCAACCTGTTGCTAGTTCAATTTTTATCTCATTTACTTATGGGTCTTGTACAGTGAATACCTGTTGTTTGGGAACATGTAAAATTTTTATTTTTTACTGAGGAGTGTTGTCTAAGATGTTCTATCTTTATTATTTCTCTGGTCTATTCAATGTGAGTTGTGCTGTCATACAATTGCTCTTGAATTTTAAACTTATTCTTTATCAAATTTTTGAATTTTCATCTGTTTTAGGGATAACTACTGTTGCATTGTGACTTTTATTTTTATTTATAGCTGGCATGGAATTGAAACTTTGTTCAGTATAATAGCCCTTGATGTAAATTTACTACAATGAGAAATGATAAGTTTTATTAAATGGAAATTTGAAATTTCATTAATGTAAATATAAGGACACACAGTGCCATCAAGTATATAAGCAAATCACTGCTGTTGTTTAGGGTATAGTATGTTGTATTTAGCTTATCTCAGAAACATAAGTACTACCACTTTATTTTGTAAAATGTAGTAAAAAAACATGCCATGTACACCTTAGGGGGGTACAATTATTGTATCTATGGGAATTAGAACTTCCTGGAGGAAAATGCGAGGGCCTGAGCTCAGAGTAAGGTAGGCCTTCTTTTTTTTTGAAATAAAATGTTTTTGTTGTTTTAAGGACCACCTATTTTTTGGGTCACTGCTGTCCTGTTTTCCAGCACTTACTACTTTCTTCTTCAACTCTGATCTTGTTTCATGAACTTCTTTCTCATCTTAGTGTTTCTATGCCTTTTCTGTATATTTTCCACATTTCTTAACACCATACTTATAGTGTCTTCCTTCTTCCTCTTTTTTGGATCACATTTTTTGTGGATAGGGAGGCTTAAACTAACTAATAATCTAATCTAACTTGCCATGTAAGAACCCCTTAGGGGGATACAATTATTGAATCTATGGGAATTAGCACTCCCTGGGGGAATTGGGAGGTCCTGAGCTGAGAGTTGGTAGGCCTTATTAATATTTAAAAAAAAAACATTTTTGATCAGTTGAGGACCATCTATTTTTTGGTGTATTGTGGTCATGTTTTTCATCACTTGCTACTTACTGCTTCCTTTCTAAACTTACTGTTTAAATGCACCTTGTGCAAAGATTTTGCATTTTCTCAAGTCCACAGTAAATCGGTCCCTTCTTCCTTTCTCTCTTAGAAAAGCCCTTGTTGCGGTTAGGGAGGCATAAACTAACATCTAATCTGCCATATAGGAAGGTTGATGGTGGCTCATTTGAAAGTTTACTATTAGTAATTATAATGGTCAGTAATGCCATACAATGCTAGTGTAATATCAACGGGCTACAAATGTCATTACATTTTCATGTCTAATTACTCTTCATTCACAATATCTTGGTATAGGAAACTGAGTTAGTCTATTTTTTGTATTTGTAATATTTATATGGAATATTTCTGTTTACAGCAATTGCAGCAAGTAGATGGCACTGAGCTTGAAAATGACAACATTGAAGAATTGGCTCCTGATGCTGTTGCAACGGAAGAGGATCAGCTGGTGTATGTGGGCCAGGCAGGTGAAGAGTTCCATCCAGATGCAAGTAGTCACCACCATCAGCTGCAGCAACAGCAACAGTACTGCGTCACCACGACCACATCCGGTGCACAACTGCAATTGCTGCAGCCTCAACACCAGATTCTTCAGCATCAGCAGATTTTGCAGAATGGAGGCCAGTTCATGACTGTTGCTGAAGATGTACCCAAAGAGCAACTATTGAGCAATGAAGCGGTCACATCTGCCGAGTACAAAGCTAGAACCTGTGAGGAAGTTGGCATTCCTGCTGCTCTGATGTCCAACGTGGCAGAGCAGGTGCTCCAGGCTGCTACACTCATGGATGGGGGTTATAAAACTACTGCAAATGTTGTGTCTTCTAATCCTACTGTGGCCATTTCTCAAGACATTTCATCCAGTGGAGCTGTATCATTACAACCACAAACCATTGATATGAATGGAGGAATGAATGTATTTCCTCAGAGCTTAGAGAATGGGGTTTCTTGGTCCATCGGAACTGATCAGTTACAGTCTGTTTACAGTTCTCCTCTGGTTAAAGGAAATTTGCATCAAGTGCACAACTTCCCTTTGGTCAGTCATGAAAGGCGCTCATCATACAAAGGTGGTAATAAATTGAATCACACTTCTCAAAACATTTCTAATTCTTTGCATTCCTCTGATAGTCTCCTTGACTCAGTTGATACAAAAGCTAAGTCTAGTTATTTCAGTTCAAACAATTCAAAGAAGTCCATGGACCAGCCTATCAAAGCATCTCATGTTATTGAAGAAAATCTCATAAAAATTTGCATTGATACTGGGCGCAATGATGTGGAGCAAGTAAATAATGCACCTCCTGATGTCATTCGGATCTCAACGACTACTGGCCTTCCAAAGACACGGTCAACGAAGTTTGTGAGATGTCCGACTTGTGTGATGCAACTCTCTTCTGAAACTGCACTTCTGCAACACATGCGGCATGGATGCAGTGGATCAAGGAAGAGAACAAGTTATGAGTGCACTTATTGTTCAGCAAAGTTTTCCTCTAAAATAAGAACAGTGGAGCATTTGAAAGTGTGCACCATGCGGACGCAGGCTCGCTCAAACAGCAAGACTAAAACACCTGTGACCACTGCCAGCACAGGCAGAGTGGTAAACAGAAAGCCTGCTACGCAGACTGTTGAAGTTGAGATAAACAGTGATGAAGATGAAACCAACAATAATCAAGAGGAAAATATTGTCTATGATGATGATGAGGATATTGAAATGGATCTTGCTGCTGATAATGAAGATTATGAAAGCCAGATGTCGAAGGTTTCTCAGAAGCATTTGGGACCTATTCTCATGGGGGGGAAGTTCAAATGCCGTGATTGTGACCGCACCTTTAATAAAGACAGTCAGTATAACAGACATATTGGTGCATGTACTAATGCACCTCTCAATGCTTCAAGAATAGATGATCCTGAAAATACTGTTGTGCCTGAGAAAAAATCAATAATACCTGAGAAGAAACGGGGTAGGCCAAGAAAGGTTTATCCTGACGGTAAATCTGTTGTTGCAAATAAGGTAAAGCCTATTCAGAATGATAAAAAGCCATATAGCAAAGTTATCTCTCATTCAGCTTATGATAACAAAGACGATGCATCTGACATGGACTGGGGATTTCTGTCAACCCCTAAGAAAGTCAAAAGTGTTGAAAGGAATACTGTCAAGAAGTCCAATCACATTATGCAAGTGCTAAAAGAAAATTTAGCTGATGATGATCTAGTTGATGGTAGTAAAGATCTGAGTGAAAGCTTCTTGCAGTGTTTGGATGGCACTCTGGCTGCAGAAGGCCTGAGCAGTAAAGACAGCAGCCCAAATAAATCTGTCAGTGCAGTTTGTGGTCTCTGTGTGCGTCACATGAACTCCACTCAAGAGTTGGCAACTCATATAAGTGATGTGCATGCCAAGGATATTGTGAACATGCATGCCATTCTGTCTAACAACACTGACCTCACCACCCACAAGTGCTCCATGTGTGACCTACACTTTGTTTCTTTGGAGAGTGTTAGGGAGCACATTCTTGCCAAGCACTTGTCTCATCTCAAGGAAAACTACAGAAGTCTATGTGTGAATAGTTTGGATTTGCCATGCCCTTGGTGTGATTACAAGAGTATGACTAAGGAGCTATTCCAGCAGCATTTGGCTTCTGAACATGCTCATCATTTCCCTGAAACTGCTTTGAATGCGCCGGCATTGAAGCCTGAAGAACTATCCATCAGGTCTTTGAAGGCTGCTGCATCATCTTGCAAAGAGCATCAGCAAGACATGCTTGCAGGACGATTGTGTCTCAAGTGTGGATTAGCTATCAGTTCAGTTGCTAAACTGGAGGAACATTTGGCTTCGTGTAAAACTGATCCAGTATCCAAACGACATCCATGTCATTTTCCAGACTGCTCTGCTGCAGATTTCGACTCTCTTGCAGCTCTTATTGCCCATACAGAAGAAGTGAGTTTCTTTCCTTTGTTTTTGAGATGGCTATGCCATCTTGTTCTTGTTTTTCATTTCTTTTACTATAACTCGACTGAAGGTGTTCTGAGCTTGTATTTTTTGACTATGCCTAACTCCTTCTTTTGTATCTGATCTTTGTGGTTGTAGGGTGCTCTGCAATTTACTTGAATTTGCTCCTCAGTTTCGTGTATCCATTCTAAATAGATTTGATCTTGTTAAGTTCTGCCCCGAAAATTGAGTTAACTGCAAGCGTGTGTGTAGTTAAGGGGTCTTCATTGCTCAATTGAATATTGTTTACATGAATTACAAATTTACTCAAAGTTACAGGGATTTGGATCATAATTTTTTCAGTCAGTGTGTTTTGGTCTTAACCTTATGGGACTAAAGCAATTTTTCTCCTGATTAAGAGATGCTTTCATGATGCCAAAAAAACTGATCTTAGGTCTTCAAGGTGGAGTTTTCATAATTGACCTACATCAGTAGCAAAGTTAGATGCCCCCTCCTTTCCCTAAGAAGTATGGCAACCATCATCTATAGATAAAATTCTGTTTGGCTGGTGGGGAAATATTAAAGCATGCCAGCTAGTACACCGTTTCTTGTTCAGCATTTTTTAGTGGTGAACAGTGAGCTTCAGGGGTTTTTACTACAGAAACATTCAAAGAAATACTGCTTTTTAATCATTTCTGATTTTGTGGTTGAATAATTATTTGGTATCTTTTTTCATGAAAAAAATTACTCTACATGTTTAAATATTATGTTACTTTTATTGAGCAAACATCGTGACTTGCTCTATCTTTGAGCCCCCTCAGAAGGATACAAATATTGTATCTATGGGAATTCGCAATACCAGGAGGAAGATGTGAGGTTCTGAGCTGAAAGACAGGCAGGCTTCCTTTTACTGAAAAAGGTTTTTCGTTTTGTCACTGACCATCTTTACTTGATTTACTGCTGTGGTTTTTAGCGTCTCGTTTTCTTCAAGCTCTATTTTGTTCTATGAACTTCTTTCAGTCTTGCGGTTTCAATGCGTAGGGTGCACACCTTGTGCATAGTTTGACTGTTCTTTTAATTTCATGTTAGATTAATTAATACTTTCTTTCTTCCACTCCTGCAATCACTTTTGTTGTGGTTAGGACAGCTTAAACTAACCATTAATTATAACTAACTTTAAACTAACCATTAAATTTAGGTGATGTTTCACATAAGTTGTCTACTTACTGTTCAAGGTTATTGAACTTTCATTTTAGATTCATTAAAAAGAAAACTTGAATTCATTTCACTTGGTTACTACTCTTCAGGAACACAGAGGTACTGAAGGTTGTGAGCAGCGACTGTTCCCCAACACCTCTTTGTTCGGGTCTTGGCTGGACCAGGAGGAGCGTCAGTCGCAGCAGAAGTTTGTGAAGGCAACGTCGCGCGTGCGAGGCGGGTGTTGCTACACCACCTACTTGTGTCAGAGCTACAGCAGCGAAGTGAGTGCTTGTGTTTCTGCACCCTGGGCAGTCATGCTAGCCATCCATTTGATAACTTTTCCAATGTGGCTTTGCTTTTTACCATAGTTAGCCTTGTGAAACCACAGATATATGTACTGTTTAGGTGTCTTGTGTGTGGGCCCAGTTCCGGCAGTATGCTTTGATGGGATGAGCACAGTGGGGAGAAATGATGAACAGGGGGGTAAGAGCAAGTTATCAAATGGGATCTACACCTTTTTCACTTCAAATTAATCCAAGTCAAGTTCAATTTAATCCGAGTCAAGTTCAATTTAATCCGAGTCAAGTTCAATTTAATCCGAGTCAAGTTCAATTTAATCCGAGTCAAGTTCAATTTAATCCGAGTCAAGTTCAATTTAATCCGAGTCAAGTTCAATTTAATCCGAGTCAAGTTCAATTTAATCCGAGTCAAGTTCAATTTAATCCAAGTCAAGTTCAAATTAATCCAAGTCAAGTTGTCTCGGTGGATTTTTCTGAGATATCTACCGTAGGTGTAAATTGTTATAAATATTTCTTTTATTTGTGCCTATCTTTCATAACCATACATGAATAATATTATATAAAAAAAAACATGAAAGAACATGTGTTGCGGAAAATCCTACTCCTACAATTTTGAACTCACAGAACTGGAAAAATATTTTCTAGATAGAAAATTGTCTTGTCCAGAGATCGAGTGCAAAAGTTTTTCGATTATTTGATATTTGAGTTTTGAGAACTTTTTTCCCTAAAAATTACCTCTTTTTCTACTCTTTTGAATAATATGCTTCTAATTTTCAAGGTGCATTGTAATTAAAAAAAATTTTGCACCGGGTCTATTTTCCTTTTCAAGCGCTATTGATTGGTATGCTTGCCATCTCTGTACCTTCAAAACTGTGGGAGGAGTAGGTTTTAGAAAATCGAAAGGTTAGTTTTCAGGAAAGCCATTTTTCCAAAAAAAAATTCCCGTTCTTTACTAATTTTTGAATCGAGTCATATCAGCGATTCTGTACCTTCTTATGTACCTTCAAAACAGTTGGAAAGGATCCATATCAAAAGTCAATAAATACAAGTTTCAGAACAGGGTTTTTCTTAACAATTTTTTTTTTCAGAGCTGGCAAATTTTTTTTTCAATTACCTGTATTGCTTTGTAGCTCTTATAAGCCCTTTCGATTGATATAATTTCCATTACTGTAGCTTTAAAATTCTGGGAGGCGTTTATGTTTACATAGCTAATTAGCTGATGACTCAGCAGCCGGACTCAAAACAAACACTCAATTACACCATCATAATTTATCACTTAATTTATCACTGAGTAATAGAATATTTCGTTTGAGTACGAAAGCATTTCAAATATGGCCATGAATGAACTCTCATGCTTTTCTCGTAGAGAAACACTCAATAATGACTCATAATGGGGGGGAAGAGGGAGGTCGCCCATCCATTGGCGCACCCCAAGGTCACACTAGTGCGCGTCTTTTACCCCGTCCAGAAGACGAACCAATTGACGTACTTGAAAGCCAATTATATCGTTGGATGCGCAAGAAAAATCTCTATAAGATGAGTTTATAAACCGAAAAATGACCATAATCTGGAAATAGACCCGAACCGTGCCCTTCATCCAAGTCAAGTTCAGTTTAATCCAAGTCAAGTTCAGTTTAATCCAAGTCAAGTTCAGTTTAATCCAAGTCAAGTTCAGTTTGATCCAAGTCAAGTTCAGTTTAATCCAAGTCAAGTTCAGTTTAATCCAAGTCAAGTTCAGTTTAATCCAAGTCAAGTTCAGTTTAATCCAAGTCAAGTTCAGTTTAATCCAAGTCAAGTTCAGTTTAATCCAAGTCAAGTTCAGTTTAATCCAAGTCAAGTTCAGTTTAATCCAAGTCAAGTTCAGTTTAATCCAAGTCAAGTTCAGTTTAATCCAAGTCAAGTTCAGTTTAATCCAAGTCAAGTTCAAATTAATTCAACCCTCAGTTGAGTTAAAAATAACATAATAATTTGTTAAGGAGTTTTTTGTGTTAAATATGTATCGATTGGATGTTATGAGCAAGACAGGTTTTGAGGATTTATTTACACTCATAGATATTCATAAACGTGAAATTACACTTTACCACGTATGAAATCAAATACATGCAAGTACAAAATATTACCATTGGACGATATATGTAGATTTAATCTTTAAAAGAAATATACAAGTGCGATTTACTGAGTACTAATGAACTATTCCGTTTAATTACAATTTATATTTGTACATAGCTACCCAGATACATTCCTGCATTAGCAATAAAAATGTTCCCATCCATTCTAATTCCGTGTTAGTCGATGTCAAGCAATGTAGGATCCACTTAAAATAAACAATAATACAATAAATCACTTTTATTTAATCACTTTAATAAAATCACTTTTTGCTGTTCGAGATAGCAACAAACACTAAAATGATTAGAAATAAATGCTCTAACAGATTCCATCGTCAAATTTGTTCCAGTGCACCTTGAATGCTCACCATAGGCCAGTCGTTTATTTACTTTCTTACCCCATGATGGCTGCGGTCGTGTCTTACCCCATCTAACCTTAATTGTTGACTTGTTTCAGGCAAAGCTCTCACAGGAGACAGATATTGAAGAGTGGTTGGCTGAGTACAATCCGGAGTTGATCTGTGCGATTTATTTGTATAAATTGAAGGACTCCAACATCTTCCCAAAACACATGTTCAATAAGAATATCACTAAGACAATGACTACTCGTTGATGGTGGGGTATTCAAGACATGAGAAGCAGAAAATGCAGATTCTTAAAAAAAACACTGGCAGAGGGTTTCTGCAAGTTTATAAGCAATCTTCATTCTTGCTTTGCAAGTTCAGGATCCGTTGAGAGCATTTTCTAAACATTTGGAACTTTGCGGAATAAATTGAGAAATAGATTAGGATCGGAATGTGCACAGAAATTGGTTTCATTATATCGCCACCTCGCAAATGATCATGATGTGGATGACAACGATAAAATGTCAGAAAGAGAAATACAGTAGTACTGTAGTAGCGGTCTACGTAGTCTAGAAGACAGAGGAAGGATTCAGAAGTCTCTTTACTCTCAAATAGTCAAACTGCATTTGTTTCTTAATTTTTGTTTTTTACTTTGGAAATGGAACTCATCGAAATATACTAGCCCCTCGAGTTTTTTTTTGTGATTAGAGTTTTTCTTATTTTATTTTCATAGTGTTTTTTTAATATTTATTGTCATAGTGTTGTCATGCAAATGCTTTGGACAAATTTTTGGCAATATAAATATTTAGCTCATTTTGATTCTATAAGCTTGAAAACAAGTGAAATTCAAATAGCACTAATAAAACCCAAAAAAGCTCAAAAAACCCCACTATTTGGTGTTTTTTACGTGGGTTTTTTTGGGTGGGTTTTCTATGTGCCAACCCTGGTGCATTAGTACTCGATGAATTGCATTTGTATATTTCTTTTAAAGATTAAATCTACGTATCGTTCAATGTTAATCTTTTGTATTTGCATGTACATGATTTTATATACGTGATAAAGTGGAATTTCACGTATATAAATATCTATGAATGTAAATAAATCCCCGAAACCTGTCTTGCTCATAACATTCAATAGATACATATTTAACACAAAAACTAAAATTAACAAATTATTACGTCATTTTACAATTCAACTGAGGGTTGGGTTAATTTGAACTTGACTTGGATTAAATTGAACTTGACTCGGATTAATTTGAGCTTGACTCGGATTAATTTGAGCTTGACTCGGATTAATTTGAGCTTGACTCGGATTAATTTGAGCTTGACTCGGATTAATTTGAGCTTGACTTGGATTAATTTGAGCTTGACTCGGATTAATTTGAGCTTGACTCGGATTAATTTGAGCTTGACTCGGATTAATTTGAGCTTGACTCGGATTAATTTGAGCTTGACTCGGATTAATTTGAGCTTGACTCGGATTAATTTGAGCTTGACTTGGATTAATTTGAGCTTGACTCGGATTAATTTGAGCTTGACTCGGATTAATTTGAGCTTGACTCGGATTAATTTGAACTTGACTCGGATTAATTTGAACTTGACTCGGGTTAATTTGAACTTGACTCGGGTTAATTTGAACTTGACTCGGATTAATTTGAACTTGACTCGGATTAATTTGAACTTGACTCGGATTAATTTGAACTTGACTCGGATTAATTTGAACTGGACTCGGATTAATTTGAACTGGACTCGGATTAATTTGAACTGGACTCGGATTAATTTGAACTGGACTCGGATTAATTTGAACTGGACTCGGATTAATTTGAACTTGACTCGGATTAATTTGAACTTGACTCGGATTAATTTGAACTTGACTCGGATTAATTTGAACTTGACTCGGATTAATTTGAACTTGACTCGGATTAATTTGAACTTGACTCGGATTAATTTGAACTTGACTCGGATTAATTTGAGCTTGACTCGGATTAATTTGAGCTTGACTCGGATTAATTTGAGCTTGACTCGGATTAATTTGAGCTTGACTCGGATTAATTTGAGCTTGACTCGGATTAATTTGAGCTTGACTCTGATTAATTTGAGCTTGACTCGGATTAATTTGAGCTTGACTCGGATTAATTTGAGCTTGACTCGGATTAATTTGAGCCTGACTCGGATTAATTTGAGCCTGACTCGGATTAATTTGAGCCTGACTCGGATTAATTTGAGCCTGACTCGGATTAATTTGAGCCTGACTCGGATTAATTTGAGCCTGACTCGGATTAATTTGAGCCTGACTCGGATTAATTTGAGCCTGACTCGGATTAATTTGAGCTTGACTCGGATTAATTTGAGCTTGACTCGGATTAATTTGAGCTTGACTCGGATTAATTTGAGCTTGACTCGGATTAATTTGAGCTTGACTCGGATTAATTTGAGCTTGACTCGGATTAATTTGAGCTTGACTCGGATTAATTTGAGCTTGACTCGGATTAATTTGAGCTTGACTCGGATTAATTTGAGCTTGACTCGGATTAATTTGAGCTTGACTCGGATTAATTTGAGCTTGACTCGGATTAATTTGAGCTTGACTCGGATTAATTTGAGCTTGACTCGGATTAATTTGAGCTTGACTCGGATTAATTTGAGCTTGACTCGGATTAATTTGAGCTTGACTCGGATTAATTTGAGCTTGACTCGGATTAATTTGAGCTTGACTCGGATTAATTTGAGCTTGACTCGGATTAATTTGAGCTTGACTCGGATTAATTTGAGCTTGACTCGGATTAATTTGAGCTTGACTCGGATTAATTTGAGCTTGACTCGGATTAATTTGAGCTTGACTCGGATTAATTTGAGCTTGACTCGGATTAATTTGAGCTTGACTCGGATTAATTTGAGCTTGACTCGGATTAATTTGAGCTTGACTCGGATTAATTTGAGCTTGACTCGGATTAATTTGAGCTTGACTCGGATTAATTTGAGCTTGACTCGGATTAATTTGAGCTTGACTCGGATTAATTTGAGCTTGACTCGGATTAATTTGAGCTTGACTCGGATTAATTTGAGCTTGACTCGGATTAATTTGAGCTTGACTCGGATTAATTTGAGCTTGACTCGGATTAATTTGAGCTTGACTCGGATTAATTTGAGCTTGACTCGGATTAATTTGAGCTTGACTCGGATTAATTTGAGCTTGACTCGGATTAATTTGAGCTTGACTCGGATTAATTTGAGCTTGACTCGGATTAATTTGAGCTTGACTCGGATTAATTTGAGCTTGACTCGGATTAATTTGAGCTTGACTCGGATTAATTTGAGCTTGACTCGGATTAATTTGAGCTTGACTCGGATTAATTTGAGCTTGACTCGGATTAATTTGAGCTTGACTCGGATTAATTTGAGCTTGACTCGGATTAATTTGAGCTTGACTCGGATTAATTTGAGCTTGACTCGGATTAATTTGAGCTTGACTCGGATTAATTTGAACTTGACTCGGATTAATTTGAACTTGACTTGGATTAATTTGAACTTGACTCGGATTAATTTGAACTTGACTCGGATTAATTTGAACTTGACTCGGATTAATTTGAACTTGACTCGGATTAATTTGAACTTGACTCGGATTAATTTGAACTTGACTCGGATTAATTTGAACTTGACTCGGATTAATTTGAACTTGACTCGGATTAATTTGAACTTGACTCGGATTAATTTGAACTTGACTCGGATTAATTTGAACTTGACTCGGATTAATTTGAACTTGACTCGGATTAATTTGAACTTGACTCGGATTAATTTGAACTTGACTCGGATTAATTTGAACTTGACTCGGATTAATTTGAACTTGACTCGGATTAATTTGAACTTGACTCGGATTAATTTGAACTTGACTCGGATTAATTTGAACTTGACTTAGATTAATTTGAAGTGAAAAAGGTGTAATTGCGTATAGATAGTAATGAAGAAAGAGTAAAAACAGCATTATGTGAAAGAAGTATAAGCAAATGGAACAATGTTAGCTTAAGAAAGAATTAATAGAATTTCAAACAAAGGAATATCCTTATCGCTCAACACCTGTGAGGTAGAGACTTCTTTCTTTGTGGAAACTTTTGTAATAGAACAGAGAATTGTTTTAGGTTGTTACAAGAGTGAGTTAGAGAAGACTTAAATGGCCTTTTATGAAAACTGTGGGATCATTGCCTCAATGAAGGGCTGTAGAAGTTGACTTACATTTGAGTATGGATGAAGTTTCCATAAAATTCTGCTAGTTTTCATGTGGCGGAGCTACAGCAGATGTGCCATATTGCATGTGTTCTCATGGCTTTAATGTAAGTTATTTGGCTACTGATTATTGTCATGATCTGCTTAATTCACGTTAATACACAGCACTGTGCTGATGTAAGGAGTTTATTTGCTGAGCTTTGTGTTGATGTGATGTGTTGGCGTGCAGGAGCAGCCCTCCAGCGAGAAGTGCTTTGCGCGACTCCACGTCAAGACTCGCTGGTGCCACGCTAAGTTTGAGTGAGTTCACGGCAACTCTGCTGGGCGAGTTATTTACCTCCAAACTGGTCAGTTAGAGCAGCTAGTTCTAATGGAACGATCATTTATAGTCCAGAATACTTCTACTGAGAGTACTATTGTAGTCATCAAGCATTTCAAGTATTTAATACTAGTATTTGAGACACTGTAGGCTTTTCATGAAGTTTTTTCTTCTCAGCTACTGTGGACGCACTGAAGTGATGTTCTACAAGGAACATCACCACTCCAAGGCTACCTCCGACGCCCAGTCTGATATGTCTGTCATCAGCCAGAATCTGAAGGTGACTCATGGCGCACAACTGGATTTTGTGCGTCGTTACTCATGCATTTTTATTTTGTGGACAATTATGATTTTGTTCTGATGTTGTGCTTCTTAAGCTCATAGGGCTGAGTTTATTTCGTGGCCAGATGCATCAGGAATGTCAGTTTCATCTGCATCGATGTCAATACTATCTTATAAGCTAACTGATTATATTTTGGCATGAAGGTTAGGCAGCTCTGTAGTTCAGCTAAGATGTTAGCTTCATGTTTCTCAATCACAAAAGGCTATTTTCATTTGTTTAGCTTATTGGTTTTTGTTTGTTAAATGAGACTGCTTATATTTGGTGTTAGGAAACAGCCGCTCTTGCAGACTCATCTCTGGTGTATCTGTGGCTCATGTCCTGCTGTTACTTTGCCTTCAGGGTAACGTCCAAAACCAAGCACTATTTCACTTGAAAAAGAACAAGCATTCTCGGCTTGAGCGTTTGCTTCTTACACAGACCGCGTGTTCTACACCCACAACGTCTATAGATCTAAAGATGCCTTCCTCTATATAGTGTCTGCCTCCACCAACCTCCCAACACGGTGTCTGTCGTGGCTTTCTAGTACAGAATCTAGTCCACTTTTTCTTCTTTAATTTCAGTTCCGCAACATTTATGCTAATAAGAAGAAGCAACGCTTTAGTTGTGCCCGCACGGAAATGTGTGCACTCCAGCACTATCTTTCGACGCTCGCCTCTGTCACCTCAATATGCCGATGTCAGCCGCAACTACATTTAAAGCGGATTTGTTTGTACTTCTTATACATGTGGTGCTTGAAGTGGCATCCTTGGTGGATAAAATTAGTTTATTTATGGAAATTTGCGCTGACAGGAGGAAAGTGTGAGGTCTTGAGTTGATATAGAGGTTGCCCCTATCATTGAAAAACATGTTTTTTGCTAAGGAATTTTTCTTCTGTTTCACTACTTATGGTTCTGTTAACTCTCTTTTTAAACTTCTCTATCGTGTTTTGTACATCAGTTTTCATCTCACTGTTTCTATGCGCAAGGTGAGTACAGCTTCCTTGTTCTGAGGATTTTATACTAAATGGTGCCTTTGTTTCTTCTCTCTTGGAAACATCTTTTTTGTAGTTATTGAGGCTCAAGGTAACTTATAATCTGGTCTCTTGACGTTGCACATTGTTGCTGTCTCCTACAACTACATTTCTGGGAGATTTGGTTTTCATTTCTAAACTTTTGTCTACTCCACTGCGCCAGCTTTCGTCCATCCATATTTGCTAACACTATTTGTGGTAAGGTTAAATTCCTGAGCTAAGAGTTGGGTTAGCCTTCTTTCTGTTGTTGAAATAAATTTTTTTTTTGTTAAGGACCATTTTTTTTTGTTCACTCCTGTCCTGTTTTTCAGCACCTCTGACTTTCTTCTTCAACTGTTATCTTGTTTCATAACCTTCCTTCTTAACTTACTGTTTCCATGCGGACGGGGCCCTATGCGGAAACACCCTTTGTGCGTAGATTCTGCATGGACCTTGACTCGATACTAAATGGTGCTCTCATCCTATCTCTCTTTTTAACATCTTTGTTGTGGTGAGGGAGGGTGAAATTGACTTGTAATCAACCAATCGATTTTAAATTTTGAATTAAATTAATTTCTAGCATTGGTGTTCTCTCAGTTCTAATGTGTTTGACCTGATGTAATCGTGCCCATTTTTGGTTTAGAGTTGTGTGCTGAAAGCTACGTGGAAGGGTTGTAATTGAACATGTCTCAGGTCAATCTTTCAAAGCCAGATTGGTTTCTTCCAATTTTTGTTTTTATAAGTGATCCGCACCTCTCAAGGGGATACAACTATTGTATCTATGGAATTAGTGCTCTCAGGGGGGAAATGCCCAAACTGAGAGTTTGCCTTTCTCTCTTTGGATTGCCTTTGTTGTGGATAGGGAGGCTTAAACTAACCAATCATCTAATGACGTAAGCGACCCGCATCAAACTAGTAACTTCCTTCCGTATTTTCTCGTTAGTCTCTTTGGTTACGTGATGTTAAGCAGAAGGTCAACATGTCATGTGCGCTTGGCGTGTAGGGTAGGTCATGAAAAGAAGGCAAACTACAAAATTAACGCAGCATAATGAGAACTGAGGTCAGCTCCCTACTTCTTGAAACTTTTTCAATCATGTAATTGTGAAGTATAAATAATAAGATAATTTGCTGCTATAGTACCAAATATAATACACATTCCTTATTGATTTCATTAAGCTTCTGAGTTGAATACTTGAAACATATTTTTTACTTTCCTTATCTTTGAATCGTGTTGAGGCCTTGTGATGCCTTTACCTTAACTTGAACATATTAAAATGTACAAGTTCAATAGAGGGAGTTCATTTGTATGAATTGTGTGCAGGGTTATTATCATCTATTGGTACATATGTGTTCTATATTGATAAGGTGCTTGTTTTGCAGGGTCGCTTCATGACATGCGAGAGCGGCTGCACCAAGGAAGAAGGTGAGTTGTGTTGCTGGAGACGAGCCCATCTTCCATGTCGACAGATGGGCTGCCCCTGCATGTTATCATCTTCCAATTTTTGACATATACTCATTAATTGTTCTTTTTGTTGAGACATAGCTATTGTGCTCCTGTGCCTCCCATGTCTTTGAATATTTTTTCTTGCGAGGATTGATCAGTTGAGAGGAATGTTGCAGTATAATGAAATGTATCAAACAATTGTAATTTGTTCGCAGTACTGGTCCCATGTGAGGACAGTGCAACACAAGCGGCTCCCTCTGCCGCGGCAGCCGAGCCTCCCACCCAGCAGACGCAAGACGAGCAGCAGCAGGAGGCAGTGGCAGAGGAGGCCTCACCGCTCGATCTCCCATCGCCCGCCACTGTCCCCTCAACTCTCCATAATAATGATATCAATAATAGTAATAACAATAATAATAACGATGATGATGAATATTTTAGCAGTAGCAGCAGTAGTTGTAAAGTACAAAAGGTTGCTAACTCAACTTCTTCAAAAACTCCTAGAGTTGGTAGACCTCCGAAATCAGCAGCGTGCGGTAAAAGAAGTAGAGAAGAAATTGAATCAGATGAGGAATTTTATCCTACACCCAAAAGAAAAAATTTGAAAGGTATGAACAATCAAAAGACTAAACTTGGTAATAACGTACGCAAGGGAAGAAGTGTTTCTGGTCAGCCACCTTCCAAGAAAAGCAAACTCGTTGAGCAAGAGGAAACAACCTACGTATTGCCTGCTAATTTGTTAGAGTGGTGCAAGTTATTCGATATGGTGCAAGCACAAATTAGTAATGGCCTCATTAAGAAGGCCGATGTTACGGAGGCGCGATCGCTACTCAAGCACCAGACGCGCATCACGGAACTGAGCCTAGAAGAACAGGTGCGCGTCTTTCACAGACTCTGCAGTTTGGCCAATATTCAGGTCGACTAATTTGGCGGTCGAGCAAAGCCTACACTCTGTACCTGCTGAAGTTTTCCAGTCCCTCTCAATTAACGGAAGTAAACATGCTTTTCTATATAGCTACCATTGCTCCGCGTGTTTTTCTGTTTGCGGGTCTGTACACTGTGTCCATTACTACTTATTAACGCAATTCTAAACTCGTACGCGTATGCGTTATTATTTTTTTGTAGTTATGTTACTATAGCCTTGTACAGTATACTTGAGCAATAGGTCGAGTGTTTATCTAGGTATGTGTAGTATGTATTTTTTGTTCGGCTGAACGCTCCTCATCTGTTTTGTTCACTTAAATGTCATGATTAATCTTCTCTGAGAATTTTATGTGTAAGATTGACTTTCTTCGGTTGACATCTGTATGAAACAAGCTCTTTATTCAAGTATTCTTTCATACTTTCCATTTATGTGTTTTTTTTTCATAAAAGCTCTTCTGTATTAGGGGAAAATGTTGTGCCTAAAAAGTGAGATGCGTTGCTACGGGATTGGCAGCGTTGCGTTGTGAATTACAGCAGTCGCTAGCCTAACGCTGAGGTTTTCACAATTTGACATGTGAATGTACTCCCTCTTTTTTCTTAGATACGTGAAATTTTGTAGCTCCTGATTATGCGGACCATTTCATTCCAAGGAATGCTCGCTGTATTTCTTGTTCTGGAATACTGCTTGCAGGGTTCGCATTGTTGGTGTAGAAACTGCATTCGAAAATTTTCTTGGCATTATGCATCACTTAGCCAATTCTCTATGAGTTGCGAGCTGCTCAGGTGGTAGAGCGTTGAAGAGAATTGACTTAAGGAAAGACAACCTAACGACCTCAAAACATTCAGGAACACTCAGCTAGCCTTGATTGCTGTGTCGTACAGCTAGCATCTTTTTATTTTTCAGAATTCGTCTAAGGTATCCCGTGATTAATAACTCTTATCAAAGCAGGTAATTCAAAGTTTTTCTCCGGTATAGTGCACATAATCTCAAAATTTTATTTGTTACAAGTGGATGCTTCCATGTTGTGCTACAATCTTAGTACATCACTCTGTGTTGTGGTGCTTACAGGCTGTTGAAATTCCCTTTATTGGCTGCTGCGGGAACTAAAGAAGCTCGAGTGTTGAATTATCCTTTATTATATTTGAAGCGATTAATATTGTAAAATCCATAATTACTTTTTGATTAAGAAAGAGCGCTAAGTCACGTATTTTCATAGTAGTTATGAGTGAAGCTTCCAGACAAACGTTCACTCGCCCTCTTGAGGCCATCAATCGAGCTGCAACCTCTGATGGTCAGCCAGCCTGTGTTGGTATTGACTTGCGCCCATACTTGGGAGAGGAGGCTTTCTGTGGGAGCTTAAACTCTTGAAATATCTCGGTTTGGATCGAATTTTGTTGGGGTGATTGTTGTACATGTTAATGATGTGTTGAAAATGCGTAATAAAAAGTTAAATGTCTCGCGGTTCCTTCGGTATCCTATGGAAAAATAGGTTATGGGAGTCCGATCTGCCGAAGTATTCGAATGATGCAGACCTGCAGTGAACCCTAACTGCTATTTGGGGAGTATTTTTTGAATGCTTCTTCGACAGCTTGTTACTCCAAGGGCAAAAAACGAGCAGTTCAAAGTGTGATAGGAGTCATGGTGCGGGGTGAGCAGTGGACGTAAGACTGCTCTGGTGTGATGAGATTATGTTTCATTGTGTTGCTTTATCTCTCGCCGCGCTGAGGCCCGCGTGCTTGCAGTTGCCTTGACCTCACACTCATTGAAAAAGTGCAAAATTTAAAAAATCCAACCTTGCATTAAAAAAATTATCAGTATCTCGGTTCTGTAAAGTATGAGCCTAAATTGATTGGTGACCTTTGTCGACAGTCCAGTCCAAAAGTAAAGTGAGGTGTTGTAGATCATTTGGATAGATAAGTCTCTGGGACGTTCAGCTTCAGGTAACGTGCTTTCCACTGTTTTGAGTTCCTTCGTTGCGTTAAATCGCCTTGTGTGTTTAATGCTCTGGTGTGTGCAACCCTACCTCAATTTAGACCAAATCTCTATTAAGCTTCCCCCTCAGGGGGATACAATTATTGTATCTATGGGAACTAGCGCTCCCAGGGGGACAATGTGATGGCCTGAGCTGAGAGTTAGGTAGGCCTTCTTTTTGTTGAAATATAATGTTTTTGTTATGTTAAGAACCACCTTTTTTCGGTTCACTGCTGTCCTGTTTTTCAGCACCTACTACTGTCTTCTTCAACTTTGGTCTTGTTTCATAATCTTCTTTCACAACTAACTGTTTCTATGCCTTTCTGCGTAGATTCCGCGTTTCCTTAACTCCATACTAAATGGTGCTTTCCTCCTTCCTCTCTTTGGATCGCAATTGTTGCTGGGTAGGGAGGCTAAAACTAACGACTAATCTAATCTAATCTATTAAGCTTCAACTGCAGGGCCTGACACCTCACTCTAAGCCACATCTTTCTTGTGGAAAGCCAGTTTCTGTAACATTTACTAGCTCGTCTTCTCTCGTAAGCTCTTAGAAAACGGGCGTGACGATGGTGATGTTCAAGCCAGGCGTGAAGGGGCTTTATCGCAAACGGTTGGCCCTCGCGCTGCCTTCATGCCGTGAACCAGCGCACTCTTTCATTCTCTGATCAATCGTATTCTGTTCACTCACTGCGTGGGTACCTCTGTGTACTCCTTAGTAAATTCAACTTTTTAAAGACTACTAGCTGTTTATCCTTGTCTATATCCCAATGGCCCCTTTCAACGTCGTCTGATTATCTCCCAGTATATTTCGTTGATTTTTCATTTTTTCTTATTTACGAAGTTGAATTGAAGAAAGGTCAATAAGTTTATTTCCATTTTGTTTTGGGGCATCATGGAGTTACCAGTGTCAAATTGTAACCCTCTTAGCTCCCCCCCCCCCCCAATAATGAATGCTCAACACTAGTAAGTTCCTTCCGCTCTTGCTATTCTGGTCTAAGTCCTTCTATGCCTAACTTCCCTATACATGCTCGTGTACAGGCCTTGGGGTGTAACAGAGTTTCACCACTGAATCGCTCTCAAAGTGTCTATAGTGGCTTCAAGAATTAAAGCGTCAATTTTTTTAAAAAACAGGTGTTACACAGGTCTGATGATTATTGGATATCATAGATTTTTAATATTTATTTTCAGTTTTGTAGAACTCGCTGTTCGTACTTTTCGTTAGCATTAAAAGTAGATGGTTTGTTTAAATGCTGCATGTCCGCGTGAAGAAGTGTCAACTGAGGGCGGTGTTCGCACCTTGGGTATGTCGCGCTGCGCGAGCTAGTGCATTCCTGCGCTTCACGAGGGGGGATGGCGGTATTGCTAGCGAAACTTGATGCTACTCTCGTTTCTTTAATTTTCCTTTTATACTTCACGCTTCTTAGTACTCGGGTAACATGATTACAATAGTTCAAACATGGGAACATCTAAATGATCGTTTTTCCCACAACTCATGGGAGGGAGTTGAAGCATTTTTGGCTGCTGGTTTATTGCAAGTTTAACTTATTATTGGTAAATTAAGGCGATTCAATTGCACCATCATAATATGAGCACGAAAGGATGCTTAAAATATATTTAAAATTTCTGCTAGTTCTTTCGCGCGGAGGCCGGCACGCTGCATTACCAACACAAGCCTCTCCATCTGTCCACTATTTCTCTGCCCTTTGGAAACTTCTTATTCTCTGTTGATATCTTTTAGCTCATTAAGGAGCTTTTTTGTCTCTAGCAACTACGTCGGGAAGGAAGAGAATTCTGCAGGAAGCTGGCACAAATACAATTCTGAACCAGCATATGACGAGGTGGTCCGGAGACTTCTTTCAACGAGCCACAGCTTCTCGAGTTTCTAATAGTGCTTCTCATAGCAAGTAGATGTGGGAAACATCGGATTATTTTTTGAACTCCTCATTTTCAATATTTCTATATAATTTAATTTTTCTTCATTGTAATTGGATTAGCCAACGTGACGTGGAAACGCTATCTCACGTGTTTTTTTACTCGACTTTCGATCATGTCTTGACTTCTGACTTATTCACTCGGGTGAGGAATCTGGGAGAAAAATAATTGTGCCTGTTACATGAAGCTCGTGCTATACTTCTTTCTTTAATGAACTGTGTTCTGTTGACATTCCTTAATAAAATCAGAAATCAGAGTATTAGGTACAAAATGGCATCAGAAATTGTTCTTCAACTCTACGCTTCTTTCGTATCAGACTCAAACTCTTGGTCTTATTTGAAAAAGTATAACTCAATTTATCTATGCGATTTCATTTTGAATTCCTTTTACCAAAAAAACTACTGAATCGGCATGTCCGGTGGATTAATTTTTCAATTTCGAGTTCCTTCAAGAAAAGGATTTGGCTCGAACGCACGCACCTTTGATTGTTGTATTTATGAAGTCATTTAACTTTTTGACTTCGAGTGCCTTATGTCAGCCAGGCAAGCTGTAGGCAGCTGCGAAACCCGGCGATACTCTCAGCTTGAATTGGAGCTCCGCTCTTAGTAATCGAGTCGCCGGCCGAAACTGCCATGTTATAATCCTCATGGAGCGCTACAATTCAGTGACACTGCACCTTGTATTGCTATCCGTGCAGCTCCTTACGACGGAGCACATCGAGTGGTGCGGCTCTTTTCCCCATTAAACTTTTTAGCATTGTGCTGGGGGAGAGGAAAGCCCGATAATTCATTGATAAGAGTGATGCTTCTATTTGTTATTTTTTGTCGAGCATTCTTCTTTGTTCTAACTGAGCTTATTACCCCTTAGGGGGATACAACTATTGTATCTATGGGAATTAGCGCTCCCAGGGGAACCATGTGTGGGCCCGAGCTAAAGGTTAGGTAGGCTTCCTTTTTGTTGTAATAAAATAGGTTTTTGTTTTGTTACGGACCGTCTTTTTTCGGTTCACTGCTTTTTCCTGTTTTTCAGCACCTACTACTTTCTTCTTCAACTTTTTTCTTGTTTCATGAACTTCTTTCCTAGCTTACTGTTTCTGTGCACCTTGTGCATAGATTCCACGTTTCCTCAACTCCATACTATATGGTGCCTTCCTTTTTCCTCTCTTGGAACATCTTTGCCGTGGTTAAGGGAGGCTAAAACTTCTTATATAATAATAATAATAACTGAGCTTATTATTAATGACTATTTATTCCTTACGGTAATTTTTTTGCTCGATAAAACTCAATAATGCTAAGCAAAAATTTCAAACCGTTGAAGCGTGATTTGCGGTCGAACTCGTGTCAGTGACTGACTAGTCATTGCATCAGTCGAATGAAGGATCCTCCATTTCTGGTGAGATGACTCGCGTTTCCTGGCCGCAACTGTAGTCCGACCAGAATGAAATGACTGTTTAGGAGCGGTTCCCAGGAATGCACGGTTGAAAAATCACAAATCACTACCCATCGAAAATATTAAACAGAAACGATAATATAAGCAGAAAATAGGCAACTTCTATTTTAGCAAATTATATTTATTAAAATATTCTTACATGCATTAAGCTATTTAAGTGTATTACATTTTTAACGTCCGCGCTCTTGGTTAGTTTGGCACAGTTTTTGTGGGAATTCATACATTGTTGCCACATCTTATTCGTGTCACGTAGGTGCCATTCGGTGCCAGATGCCTTCCAGTCGTGGTACGCTGTAAGCCTGTTCAGTTGAATTGTTATTGGTAATTATTGAGTTTTTAATTACTTGATTGTACTAAATACATATTCCTGGCATCGTTATTCCTTCCTGCCTGAAACAAAACAAACTAAATATTAGTTGGCCCTTAATACTATTTGTCTTGAAGAAAATGTACCCCCAATGGCAATTTGGCGACGTGGATGACGTTTCATGCCCCGCTCCCAAACGGTCATTTCATTCTGGTCGGACTATAGCGAACTTGCCCCTTCCTTCTCCTTTGTAGCGCAGTGTAAACTAAGTTTGGATGTCAATCCAGCCAAGTTGGAGTCGTGAACTTCAAAAGCTGTTTCTCATATCTCTCTATCGAATAACAGAAATTCAACCTCTGATTTAGTAGTAAAGGAAGTTAAGATAAATGCATGTGTGTCATTATAATTCAGGTTTCTGATTAATGAGCGTCTCCAAAGCGTTTCTATCGTTTTCTGCTAAATCATGCATCTTTTTGTGTTTACCGAATTTCCACTTTAACATATTCTATCGAAGAGGATCGTTGATGGGGAAGATACGCGTGGCGTGGCTAATGGATGTATCACTCGGGAAATGTGAACTGCGTTTAGGGCTTCATTTTGCGACGCTTGAAGATAGGGTGTGTGTTTTCATCAGTGTGCCTTGGAGAATTAGCGCCTTGCGGTCGTGTCGTAGCCCTTCTACTCGAAGAATGTGGAACACGTGTTGCAGAAGGCTGCTGTGTCTGAGTTGTGTAGTTCGAAGGACTTCTTTTTCTGTTCCCTGCTCCCTCTCCGGGGGATACAACTAATGCATCTATGAGAATTGGTACTCCCAATGGGAAAATGTGAGGTCAGGAGCTGCGAGTTGGGTAGGCCTTCTTTTTGGTAAAATACAATATATTTTGTTTGTAGGACCATCTTTTTTCGGCTCACTGCTGTCCTATCTTTGAGCGCCTCTAACTTTCATCTTTAACTTTTATCTTGTTTCATACCCTTCTTTCTTGACTTCTGTTTCTCTGCGCAAAGGATCTTGTGCGGGAACACATTTTGTGGGTTTAAGTCTCGCTGAGCGGCGAAGCCGCTCAGCGAAAATGAAAATATCGATTATAACTGGAATTTGATGCTGATTCCGAATATGCAATTTGTTTTGACCGCTCTCGATTTTTTCGATTTTTTTTATTTTTTTTTTTTTTTTGGAAAGGCGGCTAGCAACAACTGAGGTGGTGCCCAAAGAATGCCATGTCCGTACAGGTTGGGTGGAACCCGGCCCTATCCGGTACTCAGGTCTTCAAGGCACGGTCTGACCATGTTGGGTCGAGAATGGCAGAGTTCGGATCATGAGGTGGTGCAGGCCAAAGTATGCCAAGTCCGACCAGGTTGGGTCGAGAATGACAGAGTTCGGATCATGAGGTGGTGCAAGCCAAAGTATGCCAAGTCCGACCAGGTTGGGTCAAGAATGGCAGAGTTCGGATCATGAGGTGGTGCAGGCCCAAAAAAAAACATTTAAAATGTATAAAAATTTAAAATTCAAAAAAATCACAAAAAATCGAAAAAATCGAGAGCGGTCAAAACAAATTGCAGATTCGGAATCGGCATCAAATTCCAGTTATCATCGATATTTTCATTCTCGCTGAGCGGCTTCGCCGCTCAGCGAGACTTGTTCCCATTTTGTGCATAGATTCTGCGTTCCTTTACCGCCATCCTAAATGGTGCCTTCATCCTTCCTCTCCTTGGGATACGTTTGTTGCGGTTAAAGAGGCATATAATCTAATCTGCTCTCGTCTGTCGTGGGCGAAGCCACTGTACCATGCAGCCAATCTCTCGCTTGAGTGTCTTCATTTTTGTGTATTGCTTTTTATGTTACTTCTCTGAGATGCTTGAGCATTTGTTTATAGCGAGCAAGGCGGGTTGTGCCAATCGAAACATGAAAGTGTACACTCTCTTGGTGCCATTCACTCTGAAGCTTAACTGAGTCTTTTTGTGATGATCGTCTCCAATGAGGGTTTACGGTGGTCACATCCTAAATGCAAGAATTATGATAACTCACTCAAGTGCCTTTGTACATACACGATCGCAAATGATGATGGATCACGTTTATTTTTTTTCTCGCCCAGTCGCTATTGAAGGGAATAGTAAATAATCGGTCAAAGAATATATCTGCCTTCCACGTCAAGCTTGAGCGCCATTTTCTGCGTTTTCCTTATCTTTCTCTTTCACACGATTGTGCTGATACTCTGATGGAGATTTTGAAATTTGTTCAAGGAATCTATAGGAAATTAGTGGACAAACCTCGACAGCAAATCGCCCCTTGCATGAGCGACCTACTCGAGAACATTTCTCTAAGTATTATATAACAAGAGATGACGCCGCTCCTCGTCGCAGTTTCGTGTCGCGTGTCGTCAGGTCGAGTAAGTGAAGGCTAAGTGCTGCGTGATCCCGCATATCTTGTAGCCTTTTCTCTTGCGTAGTTTTCGTTGTGTGTGTGCGCTGTGTGTGTATATTTTTACAGATTTTGTGATTGCGGTGAGAGTGGGCAGTTAATAGAACACGAAACGTTTTCTTATCATCAGGTTATTTTGAAAGTATATGTTTACATCTTATCTTGTATCCTCTAAAGAGGTGAGATAACCATAGGAAATTAAGATGTGTTAATTTTACTATATCTACTTCTAGAGCTGTACTCGCTCGCCTGCACTTCCGTCTGTTCTCCATATGGCCTCAAGTCGAGAGCATGTATAAAAGTTGCGCTTTAATAAAAATGGAAATTTATTTCGTTTTATTTTCAATGGCGCGAGCATTTGTTTTGAACGTATCGCTGTAACTGGAGCGTTGAAGTTGACTCGTGTTCGGCACACGCTAATTTTTTAAAAATTCATGTGCCGGAGTAGCAGTTACTGTGTTTTGAAGTTCGTGTTTTCTTGAAAAATTAATAAAAATTTGAAACTAGCTGAGAAGTTGAAATCTTCAAAAAAGCTATTTTTTTTTGCTAAAATTGAATGTATAGGAAACGTGTCTCACCAGTAATCAGTAGAGCTATGCAATAAGCACATGCATATATATGCACGCGCATGTGAAATCATGAGCGCGTAAAATATGCGACTTCAGGTTAGATATTTGCAATTGCGGAATGGCGTTTGCGCAGTACTCGCATTTATATACAAACGATATGCGATCAAGTCTTGTACATGCACGGCTGAATGACCGAGTTAGTCGAACCTTGTTCGATATTGTTAATATTGAACTCTAAGGTAATGATTCACTACAATAGTGTTCAATATATACAATATAGAGCATTTGGTACTAATGAAGAAAACATGAAAATAGGATTTCACAAGATTTCAAACTAAAACAAGGTTTAACGTATGTGGTTACATTTAATAATAATACCCTCCCCATGTCCTTGCCTTGTCATGTTGGGAGGGCTTGCCTGCTGCCATGAAGGTTGAGGCTATACTGCCGGGGCCCCGGTTCTGGTAGGTTCAACCATGGTAGGCTGGCTCACCTGGAGCAGCCTGACAAAAGGGGGACCATGGGTGAGGTTTCCCATGTGAATAAAAACCGGGCCCGGCAGTTACGGGTTATAAAGTCTCTGTTATCTCGGGCGTACTTGGGGACTGCCATAGGCCGGGGTCGACGGTAAGAGGAGGTATTTAATTCCTAGTGGTGAGCGTGTGCCCGCCTTAAGTGCAGAGATGCATCAGAATGCTGCTGATTGCCCGAGGGGTTCTTTTCCGGCTTGAGCGGGCCTGTATAGGTGAGGGGCAACCCTCACTGAAAGAGAATCCTGAATCACCGCTTGCTTCCACCAATGAACCCTCTTCTCGACTTTCTGGTGACGACCTGGCCCCTCTTCTGCTTCCATCAGAGGAGCCTCCCATGGAAATTTCCACTGATCATTCCGCCGTTCTACCTGCGAGACAAGCACCATCACAGCTTATGGCTGAGAGTGGAGCTGGGTCCGGTGTGAACCAAACAGAACACAAACAAGTACTACAATCTGTGGCCTCAGAAGATGCGCCCACGCTGTCATCGACCGCTCCCGCTGATGATGGTGGGGACAGCCATCGGGCTCATGAAGACAACAGAAATCGAAACCTAACTCAGATTCAGACGCTTGAACCTTTCCAGCCTGCCTCTAGAGGGCGATGGAGGAGAAATAGGAGGGTCCGAACCGGTAGTGACGCCCCTACATACCCTCCCCTTCAACAGTGGCAGGAGACTGACTACAAAAAGTTCTTTTGCATATCATCTCCATCTAATACAAATCTGACCACTATCAACGTCATTCGAGAAACGATGAGATTGTGCGAACTATTGGGGCAGGCCGAAGAACATTAATGAAACTCGTTCCGGAGGTGTGATTGTAGAGGTGGCGAATCGAGTGCAGAGCCAGGCTATTGTTAATTTGAGGACCCTGGACATGAACGAAGTTGTTGTGGAGCCTCACAAAACCCTCAATCAAACTAAGGGAACCATTTACTACAGGAATGCTCCAAACTTCACTCCCGATCAGATACTCGAAGGCTTGAAGCGGCACAAGGTTACGGATGTGCATCAGACGAAGAAAAGAATTGGCGGAGTTCTGATGAATCAACCTGTCTATATCTTGACTTTTGATGCCTGTCAGCTCCCAACTGAAGTCTCGATTGGGTGGACCAAGTGTTCCGTACGGGATTACGTGCCCAGACCCAGACGATGCTACAAATGCCAACGTTTTGCACATGGCGCTGGGTCGTGCAGGGCGGCTGTAGGTGTTTGCTACCAGTGTGCTGGAGAAGTACATGAGCTGCCCTGTTCTCTCCTAGCCAGATGCTCGAACTGCAGAGGTCCCCACCCAGCCTCATCTTTAAACTGCCCAACGTATAAGCAGGAAAAAGAAGTTGTTGCTCTATAATGCAAGGAAAAACTATCTTTTGGAGATGCTAGAAGGCGCGTGGTATGCTAGATGGTAGATGCTAGAAGGCGCGTGGCTAGAAGGCGCGTGCTAGAAGTGGTATTAACAATACCACTGCTAAATTACCACCACCAAAAATGCCACCGCCTAAGGTGCCAGAAAAACTTCAAGCCATGGGAATTCCACGCAAGCGCCTCCAGAGTGGAGCGTCGCCTACCAGCACACTTCACTTAAAAGTAGCTCGCGACCAGTCAGGCAAACACAGCACATCCCAGAGAAAATATTCATTTGACCGTATTAGACATGTACCCAAGGGGCTGAGTGGTGAGTTGCTGAAGAAGTATCCTCCTCCTCCCGGCCTTCCCTCGATACCACCACCTGATGTCGAGGTGCGAACGTGGCGCGAGGGAAGAAGGAAACCAGACGAGGCGAGACCTATCCCAACTCTGGTCAGTCAACGTGTAGCAAGCACTGAATCTAGTGCACCACCTCAGAAGTAACAACTGTAACTTTTTTATCAGACTAGCTTTTACCATCATTCATTGGAATTGTCGCAGCTTGCGACGTAACTACGGTGATCTCCATGCTATCCTACTAGAACTTCAACCAACTTGTGTGCTCCTCCAGGAAACTATGCTCGGAGGCAGTGCTCCGCCCCGATTTAAGCACTACCGAGTAGAAACTTACTCTACAAATAATAATCCTCTTCCTGGAACAGGACTGGCAATCTTTGTGAAGCAGAGTTTCCCATATTACAGGCTGCCCATCAATTCATGCTTGCAGGACAGCCATATGGCTGTCCGAGTGGAAACTGCTACTGCACCGTTTACAGTATGTAATCTGTACATCCCTCCTTTTCGCATAGCTACATGTGAAGAGCTTTTGGACGTGATAAGGCAACTCCCGGAACCTTTTGTGGTAGGCGGTGATTGGAATGAGAAGCATACTGCGTGGGGTAACAACAGCATCGATCAACAGGGCAGAGAAGTGGAACGACTCCTTGCTACCACAGATTTATGTCTGTTGAATACGGGAAGTATGACTCACTTCCACGTCCATACCGGGACTACTTCCGCAATAGATATCAGTTTGTGCTCCCCAGACTGTTATCCAGATGCTAGGTGGACTGTCATGGATGACGCCCATGGAAGTGATCACTTTCCAGTGGTGGTGAGTTTCCCCACCTACCTCCCTTTCAACTCGGAGCCTCACTACTTGCTTAAACGAGCTGATTGGGAAGCATTTGAGGTTCTGACAACCTTGGAAGATGGTGAGGACCAGACCACTGTGGACGAGGCACTAGAGAGGTTTACTAGCACTATTCGAACTGCCGTATCTATTGCTATACCCTGCTCGAAGGGAGGGAAAGTGAATCATCGAGTCCCATTGTGGAGTGACGAGTGTGCCCAGGCTAACTTTGAGCGAAAGAGGGCCTTACGCCGGTAACAACGGAGCCACAACCTTGCTGATAAGATACTCTACCAAAGAGCCAGAGCAAGAGCACAGTTTGTGAAGGATATGGCCAGGAAACAATCATGGCAAAGGTACGTATCCACGCTAAACGCTGACACGCCAACTCCAAAAATATGGCAGAGAGTTCAGAAGATGAGAGGACGAAGCGGACATGCCCTACCTTGCCTCTCGGACAACGGAGAGATCAACATGAACCAGGATCGCGTTGCCTCCTTGCTGGCGGAACATTTTGCCGACGTCAGTGGCGGAAGGCACTGTTGTGAACTTCCAGCCTCATACCAGTCAAAATATATAATTTATTAAAACTTCCATCTAAAAATCCAATAACATCACAATCATTCTCATAATTGAGTAAGAATTTTACTCAAGATTGCCCCGAATTCTATTAAAATTTGAACCGAAAATACTTCGACATTTCGAAAATTAGCTCTCATGTGTTTTGATGTAGAACCATTTCGCAAGCGCTCTTCTGCTATCGTACGTATATAAAGCCAGCCCTCCAGGCAGAGTCCATGAGAACCGTCTGAGTGTAGTGCTTGGGCCCCAGAGAGGGACATGTAAGTAACAAGTGTTAAATGCTAAGTGTTAAGCTAGAGTTTACTCCTTTACTCAGTTTCATAGATGTGTCTAGAGACTCCAATATATTCAACGTGTCTGTGTAAATAGAACTCATTCTTGTGATCAACTTAGGAACATTCTCTGTGTTTTTATTTGTTGTGCCGGTGGGTAACGATGAAAAAGCTTAATGTGTCATCTTGGCCACTGTTGCTTCTCTTTGTTTTGCTAATTACTCCATTGTGCCTAGAAGCAATTCTTGCTCATCTGAATTATAGAGAATATAAGGCCTCACCTTTTCTCGTATTTGGTGTCTAAGATTCCCTTCTTTTTGTGTACATTATTGAATTACCTCAGTGCTGTAGCTATTTTACTTCTAGTTGCTAGTTCATTTATCTTACATACTCAGTTGTGTTTTGCCTTTAGGAATTAGTTCCCAGTCGTGGACTCTTGTAAGTTTTAGTCCCAGCAATATGCTGAGTAATTAGTATAGTTTTTTGGGTGACTCAAGTTACATCCGCCCAACTGACAACAGTTGTGGAATTAGTATATTTTCGTCTTACTCTCAATGCTAAGTTCGGATAAATTCCTCGAGGCTTACGTATAAAGCCCAGTTGTTGCTGATGCCCTAGTCGGTAATTCCTTGCACAAAGATACCACCATAACCTAACCTTAAACCCTGGCCTCACCGCGATTTGCCATCCTATTATCTTGGAGTTGGACACCGTCCCTGCAATTCTTACTGGAGCTATGCTCATGTTAAATTTCAGTCAGGTTTATGTAGCAATATCCAGGTGCTAGAAAATACTAAGACAATTCTGGAAAAACGATTGTAGCCTCAACCGAGAGTGTGTATACTATATTTATATTTACATATTGCGATGTCAAATGTCAGCCCTGCTCAGGCGCCAGAGTTTTGTGTTGACCTTTATTTCGTAGAGACCCATCTTTGAGGTGATTTGTTAATCGCGGAAGAAATTACCAGAACTAGCCTGCGTAAAATATTACCCCTCTCCTTTTAACCCGTGCCTTTTAATCCAGCCTGTCGTTCCCACACAGGAAGCCTCCAAGACAAGGCACAATCAACCACACCTACCTAGTCTTCAAATCAACTACATGGAGTTATGCTAGGCAGACCTCAGTAACACACTGAGACTCAAACAATCAGCCACACTGCTCGACGACTAAGTCCCCGTCCCAGGGTTACTACCTCCATCCTACCTCCAATTTACTATCTCCAACTTTCACCTTCTACCGTTCAACTTACGGCTTGATCTACACCAATATACACACATTGACCTCACCACCATTACTTGTCGTAAATATTCACAACTCACTGCGCCCTCGATCCAGAACACGCACATAACTCCATCCGAACACCGCGAGCCGGTCTGGAGTTCGTCATCGACTGGATGTGATCAAGGATTCTTCCTCGGAAGTAACAAGCTCCGAAGGCCCTCCCGTCAACAATCCTCTATAGTAAAATCACGGCGAGTAATGAGGTGGACTTTGTATACCCTTTCGACTAGGTCGTATCTGTGCGAGTAACTGATGAATGACTTATAGATCACACTCCGTCTGAGTTTAAGGGCTCCTCAAGTTCTGAGACTGCTCCTAATTAATGTGCGTAAACACGCGCTGGTGACCCCAACTTAAAATTCTGATTGTAAAGTCATTTTTCAGTTGAAGTTGAAGTATTCGGCCTACCCGAGTAACATCAAACTTCACAGCACTATACACCCGGCTTCCAGATCATTAAACAGCGCCAAGAACAATCTCACCTTAATTTTGCATCGGATGAACAATATCCATACAATTCACCCATAACGTACCTTGAACTGTATCATGCACTCCGACAATGTAAGAATACATCCCCTGGACCAGATGGCATCCACTACAAGATGCTAAAGAAAATGCACTCATCAGCAATCACCTTTCTTCTTCATTTGTATAATAAAATCTGGACAACCCATGTATATCCCACAGAATGGCAATTAGCCACAGTACTTGCCTTCTTGAAACCCAATAAACCATCCACTGAAGCATCTAGTTACCGCCCCATAGCCCTAACAAGCTGTGTGGGAAAGGTACTGGAAAAGAAAATCAACATTAGATTGATGCGCTTTTTAGAGGCAGGAGATCATCTCTCTCCAGTTCAGTTTGGTTTTAGATCTCTTCGTGGAACCACCGACGCCCTCCTCAGACTGCAGAACCACATTTTTAAAGAGCGTGCTCAAGGAAGGCACACTATATGCCTCTTCTTCGACTTGCGGAAGGCTTATGACACTGCCTGGCGATATGGGATACTGGAGCGGCTGCATCAGATTGGTGTACGAGGTCATATGGCGATGTATGTACGCGAATTTTCAAGGGAACGTCGGTTTAACGTTAGAGTGGGCACACGGTTTTCTGCTCTGATGGCTCAGAACGAGGGGGTACCTCAGGGCAGCGTTATAAACTGCACGCTCTTTTTACTTGCAATAGACGCCATCACAAAGGACCTACCAAGGCATGTTTCGTTCTCCTTGTACGTGGATGATTTCATGCTATTTGCATCCTCTAGATACCTACCAGCTTTGACTCGTCGAATACAGGAAGCCATTAACCGCATTGGAGCCTGGGCCGACAAGCGAGGCTTTTCATTTTCAGCTGAAAAGACTGTGGCACTCCATGTGCAGCCCCCTCGCACTAGTGAGCCTACGCCTGAGCTCTTTCTCGGTGATAGGTTGGTCAACGTCTCGCCCACGGCCTCCTTTCTGGGCATGTTGTTGGACAATAAACTGTCATGGAGACCTCACATACTGGCTTTAAAAGGAAGGTGTTCTAGAGCTCTGAATCTCCTAAAATGCCTGCCCAGATTAACATGGGGTGCTGACCGAACAACCATGCTGCGACTATATAGAGCCACGGTTCGTGCCAAGATTGATTATGGCTGCGTCGTCTACCAGAATGTTAGCCCATCATGCTTATCACTCTTGGACCCAATCCATAACTCAGCTTTGAGGCTGTGTACGGGGGCCTTTCGGACGTCACCGATGATGAGCTTATTGGTGGATTGCGGCGAACCAGCCTTGCAGCTTCGTCGAGCACAGCTTACTCTACAGTATATTGTACGACTTAGACAACTATCTTTCACGGCCACGTGGAATAGCGCGATGGAAGGAGTGCGGGACCGGGAGCTGTTTCCATATTATATCCCCTCCTCTACTGACTACGAAGCACTGGTAGAGATGACGCAGTTGCCTCCGTTCAAAGTTGAGTGTGCCCTCACTCTGGAAGAGCCAACCTGGCAAATTCCAATACAAACTTTCTGTCCAGGACCGTAATACCCAAAGAAAGAGATGATGACATTTCCATACTGCGAATTATTTTCCGAGATCACCTTCACAGTGACCACGAAGAAGCTTTTCATATTTACACTGATGGTTCTAAGACGGAGGATGCAGTGGGCTGTGCTGCAGTCTTGGAGGACAGAGTGATAGAGAAAAAACTGCTGCCTGAAACGTCAATTTACTCTGCGGAGCTGATCGCCATCCGTGCCGCACTCCGCATGATTGAGGAGCGGCCTGCTTCAGGTTCTTACGTGGTGTTCTTCGATTCCAGAGCTGCTCTCCAGTCACTGAGGTCCTACAACTCCACTCATCCAATAATTTCTGGAACAATGTTAAGCCTTTTGCGACTTGCAGGCTCTCCAAAACTTGTATCTCTATGCTGGGTACCTGGCCATGTTGATGTGCGGGGCAACGATCAGGTAGACGAGTTAGCGCGAAGTGCTGCAACCTCTGCTGCTGACCCGACCAATACCAGAGTCCCCGCCCGAGATTACTACCCTATAATTAAAGCTACATTAACTCAAGTTTGGCAGCGAGAGTGGGAGAACACCCAAGATAACAAGTTGCGCAAGATTAAGAACAGTGTCCGAGCCTGCCTTCTTCAGCATGCCGGAACCGCCGCGTGGAGGTCCTCCTATGTCGACTGAGGATTGGTCACACCCGCCTCACCCATGGCCATTTAATGGAGCGTCGCCCGGCCCCTCTTTGTGATCGCTGCTCGGTACCGTTGACGGTACAGCATGTATTGGTTGAGTGTCTTCTTTTTTCCGATGTTCGTTCCCGTCATTACCCTGGTTTACAGGGCGCTGACTCTTTGTCTTATGTAAAATGTTGGGAGAACCGACTCGTGGGCGTTTTAATCTCTTGTAAACAAACTATAGTGCCTCTGTACGCTGAGAACTTAGAAGGGATTTATAAAATTTAAATTCTATTCTAGTCGTACAGTTCCTGGTGATTCTTGCAATATTTGGGCTACTTACTTAAATTTTAAGCTGCGCAGTAACGCACTATAGTCAGGCGTGATACCTGTAGCAGTCGCTAAAAAATGTGTCATTTCAATAAATTTCTCATTAACATTTAAACAACATAATTATTAGCATAAACTATCTTACGTTAAATAATTACTAATAATTTTCTAATTACATTGATTAATCTTAACGTTTTTGTGTAAATCACAAAAATAGGAAATAATACCAAACAGTCGCTTGAGTAAACCTAGGCGTTGTGGCAACATTCCAGTCACGCGTCCTTAGCCTCATTTCGTGCTTTGACTTGGTGTTGTGAAGAGCTCGTCGCGTATGTATAAATAAATGCTTTTAATTCAGTGTTAGTTTTAAAACTCACAATAGTGAATGTGTAGTAGTTCCTAAGTACTTTTTATGTGTTTTTTTAACATTTCTAAGCTGTTCTCGTTAGTGGCGTTGGCGTCGTGATTAGTGTGTTCAATATTTCAATGTATAGTCAGCACAGTGTACAGTGTATTGCTACCTGGGGGTTTCGTGAAATAGTGTGAGACTCCTGGTGACAGAAACATTGGTTATGGCGCCATATGGACGTATTAGAAATTTACCAGGATTGATATGATGGTCGCTGGCTAAAAATTATACGCCCGATCGCGTACAAAATGGCGCATGTAGTTTCTCCCGATATGTCTAACCATTTACGATTTTTGATGCAAAATTGCCTTTCATTCCTGTCCGGCTTATATTAAAGTTGGTAGATTAGTAAAGGGTATTTTGCCGGCATGTTTAGTCTGTCCCTATTCAATTGTTTGAGCTTAAAAGAGAAATAGAACGCTGACGGGAATCATTGGAAAGTAACTCAAGGTTTCCCCGTGATGTGGTTGGTGGTTTCTTTGTGTGTTTTTCCGTGGATATTGTCATCCAGCGTCCTTGAATATTTCCAGATTCTCCGGCGCCGCCAAACACCACATTTACCATTAAGGACACCGTCTAGGTAGAAATCAGGTTATGTGTTGATTTTCTGTTTATATATGCATCTTATAGAGAATTTTCTCGCGCTTCCATTGGTACTTTTCTTTTTCGTCTACTCCGAATAGTGCGCCCACCAGAGGGGGGGGAAAGCGATGGGGGTGGAGTGATCTTGAACCCTCCCCCCTCATTATTGGGAGTCAATTGAGCGTTTCTCTGCGGGAATGGCATTATAGTTCGTTAATGGGCTACTCAAAGTGCTTCCATTATTCAAACAAAACATTCTAACGCTGAATAAACATTTTTTTTATAATTTTTGACAATTTCAGAATTTAGTTGTCCTGCCGTATCCATGATACCGCAGCTTTCATTCATAGCTCGATAACAGCTGCAGTATCATAGCTACAGCTATGGCAAGCACACCAATCCAAAGGGCTTGAAAAGAGCTATAAAACAAAGGAGTTGACTTGACAAAAAACGTATTTTGGTCGAAAAAAAATGAAAAATTAAATAAATTAATTGTTTTCATGAATTACACCTATTCTCTTTTGTTGTATATTTTTTCTCAGAGTTACAGAGCTACAGCAATGTAAATTATATCAATCGAAAGGGCTTGAAAAGAGCTACAAACGCTCAAGAGTTCATTGTAAAAAACCCTGTAGTTCAAAAGATAAAAAGAAAAACATTTTTTTTTGTGAAAAAACTCGTTTTTATGGAAACTTGATAATTGGTTTCTCAAATGCTACTACTTCCACAATTTTAGAGCTACGAGAATGGTTTATATACCATTCGATAGGGCTCAGCAAGGTGTATCCTGGCGCAATAGCATTTTTTGATAAATTTATTATTTTGAAAATTACACGAGATGAAAAAAAAAAATGAAAAAAAGTTCATTTTTTTTTCTTTCAAAATCCACAAAAAAAATTTATCGAAATTCCCTATTGCGAGTGGTTATATAGACATCTAAGAAATCTAAAAACGAAGTACTGGTTCTGTAACTTCAAAATTGTAGAAGTAGTAGGATTTTAAAAAAACCCTATTTTATCATATTTTTTCGAAAATAAAAAAAAATCCAGTGCAGATACAAAAATTTTGTCGAAATAACAAATGATATGTGGATCATTTCACACCTACTGTGAAAATTTCAGAGAAATCCATCTATAAACAACGGACTTTTTTTTTTTACCTAGACGGTGTCCTCAACACAAATCCCTGGGCCTTGATCTTAAATTACTACCCCCGATTAAGATCTATAACCGCCTCCAGTCACGGCACCATTGATATAACTCACCTGCTCAAATTCAGCAGGCTTAGCCCACACATAGAAACGCACCGATTTTTGTGTCTGTTTTAAATTGCCCCTCATTGAACTAAATACCCTAAATACAAATACACGTACGACCTCGTCAACCTGCGGAGCAACTGCCTCAGGACTGAAAAGTATCTTCAGCCAAGATCTGCAGGAACAAGTCTCGGCGATCCTCCCGGCTCCTTCAAATAAAGACGCTAACAAAGCTGAGTTTTTCCAAATGCGTCACCATTTTCCTCCCTCGCGTTAATCGAAAACATATTCTTGAATCTTTGTGTTTGTAGTTGGTATCCCGCTAAAATCCAGACCAACTAAACATAAAATACCGTCTTGAAATGTAGATGAAGAAACTGCAATATGGCCGGGCGCGCTGCGTTGGTACCTCGGGGGTTTCAGCGTGGGTACGGCGTCCGGCCATAATGGGTGGGCAGCTGAAACCCCTTACGGGGTTTGGCTGCCCAGTGTGTTCGAATGTACTGTAGTGTGTACAAAATATCAATGGGGAGACAATTATAATTGTCTCCCCACTATATTGTCTCCCCAATTGACAATATAATTTCGAGTTGTAATTATAATCATCATCATATAATTTTCGATGTCCAAATGATGTTGATGATCATCTTACGTAGTAAATCGGGAAAGCCTGATACTGATTGAATTATGTGTACTTCGGTGCGATATAGTTTGAATAACTGAAGCTCTAGCAAACCTACGTTACTACTACTACTACTTAATAATAATTTACTTTTTAATGTTTTTAAATTGACACTTTTTCGCTTATCGGCAAGAATAATTTTGTACTACGAAAACACTCTTTCTACATCGTACGACACCAGGGAAGCAAATTTAAAATTCTCCATGTCAGATGGAAAAAGTTGACCAACTACTTCGTTGGTCAACAAATTTGGTTGGTTGGTCTTCGTTCCTCAACAGGATAGCCATGCAAAATAGAGTTGACTTCCTTAACCATGGGAAGACTTTCGCGTGCTGGAAATCTAGAAAAAACTCTACTTCAATCAATCAATTAATCATGATAAGTACCATCTTGTACATTGGTTTTTCAAATGTCGTATAACTATCACCAGGACGGTTACTCCTCTGTCGAGTCGGTACCCATTTCAGATATCGGTAGAGTGGGGTACTGTGTTTCAGTTTTCATTTTACCCAACAAGAAAATTCGCTGCACAACGCCGGGATTCGAACCCTTAGCACCTTCACGGAAGGGTGCTGTGGCGGTTTCATCTAGCTGTGCGCGCTCACCACCACACAAGCTCAAAAGCGCCACACAAGCGCCACCTCACAGCCTCGAAGTGCTCCTACTAAACGACCAATTAGCGCTCAAGTCTGGCGCTGGGGTGGCGGACAGAGCCTCTACAAGCCGCGCCCTCCGAGCAGCCAGGCGACACCTCGAAACACTCACGTACGCTTAGCTCAGTCTTGACTGCTGCAAAAGCGCCACCCCGAGCCGCCTAACCAGAAAGCTAGCTCGGTTCTGTGAGGCCGCCGCCAGCCCTATATAACGAGCAGAGCGGCGAGCGCAGCCACTGGTACAGGTACGTTGATATGCAGTTTTTATCTGTTGTCTGAGGCTGAGGAGTTCTCTGTATAGGTGGGGTGAGTGGTCGTGTCGTTGGAGATGTAACAACACTATCGCTAACATCAAAAAGATGGACAATCCCAAACAATTCTGGTCCGCCATCAAACGTTTGACAGGAAACAATAAAAAACAAAGCACCCCTACATTAAAGAAGGCGGCATCTTTTACCACTCACCACTCCTTTGTTCCGACAACACTGGTCAAACATATACTCAGGTATTGATGACCCCAACAACGATTTCGACGCTGAACGCATACACACCATAGAAACACAAATGAACGACATCGCCCCTCAAAACAAACCACACGAGATAGGAGACATTTCCCGCCTTCACAATTTCCACTACCCAGCAATCACAATCGAAGAACTCAAAAACGCACTTCGGACGTTTTCCCAAAAAGCTCCAGGACCAACTAAAATAACCACACACCACCTTAAACACTTACCGCAAAACATGCTCCAGTACCCTCTGTATAAATATAACAATGCCCTCTCAGCAGGTTATTTCCCAAACAAACTGAAACACGCAATAATGATCTTTTTACCGAGGCCCTCCAACTCCCAACACGAGGTGCAAAATTACCGCCCCATCTCCCTACTCGACACCCACGCTAAGCTCCTAGACAAGATATTAACCTACAGGCTAACAGACCATCTAACCATCAACAACATCTACAACAGCCGCCAACACGGATTCCGCCACGGAAGAGGTACACATACCGCACTTGCCACGCTACACGAGACTCTCCACATTATATAAACACAGAAAAACAAAACAGACATCATTCTACGAAATGTAAGCAAGGCCTTCGATAAAGTTTGGCACACAGGACTCAAATTCAAACGGTCACAGCTACAAATTCACCCCCTATTCACAAAAATCCTGTATAGCTTCATCACTAACCGCACCGCAGCCATACGAATCGCAAACTACACTGGTCTACCCTTCTCCATCAAGTCAGGAGTCCCCCAGGGAGCAGTCCTCTCCCCAACACTGTACAAATGCTTCACACGCGACCTCCCCCACCAATACCCAACACTGACTACAAACAAACAAAAAAACAAAACAAAACTGTTTATTTCCAAGTTGTCACATGAGATATCATATGCCAACATATTGGCTTTTAAAAGTTCCTTAATATAAGACGTCCTAAAACAAAAGATCCATACGAGGAGTATTAATTGACAAACCATCCGAGGTGTAAAAATAGATAAGCCATACGAGGCATAATAATCGACAAACTATACGAGGTGTGCTAATAGATAAACTATCAGAGGTGTACAAATAGATAGACCATACGAGTCATATTAATAGACATAATATACGAGGCGTACTATAATAGACAAACCACACGTGGTGTGCTAATAGTCTAACAAAGTTCCATACGAGGAATACTAATTGACAAACCATACGAGGTGTAGAAATAGTTAAGCCGTACGAGGCATAATAATAGGCAAACTATACGAGATGTAATATTAGACAATACTATCATAGGCGTACAGATAGATAGACCATACGAGGCATATTAATAGAAAAAATATACGAGGCGTACTAATAGACAAACCATACGGGTCGTGCTAATAGTTTAACTCTGTCAAGGGTAGTTGAATGAGAAATGAGAAATATTATCTCTTGGATATTTTATATTCCAAGAGATTCCGGTACAGCGCTTCTTGCCTTTTTTTTCCTACTTCGATAATTTCAACTAAGAACTTGGCAGTTTCGAAGAATTCTTTAGTAGTTTTCGAATTATTTATAAGATCATCGAAGTAGAAAAAATACAAAAAAAAAACGCTACACCGTACTAGATTGAAACACCACCGTAAATGACAATCAAGTATTGAGAAAAAAAAGATAGTCTCGAAATAATTTGTAAAGAACATCGCGCAACACAGCACGCACATCTAGAAATGCGTAAACAAACTTACACTCAAAATTGAAATGCATGGCTTGTTCGGCATACAAATATAGAGATAATTTTTGCACGAGTGCTTTATTTCCTTTGTCTGTTTATACTTTTTAATTTCTTCTGTTCACAGAAATGCCCTTCGGGGTCGTGATAGATCGATTTATAAATCATTAAGCAAGCGCAATCAATTTGTTTATTTCTGAAATTTGGTGCAGTGTTAACTGATCGCAGAGCTGTAGGTAAAATGTAATGTGTCTTGAGGTTTTGCTTTTTATGCAAAAAGTAGAAATAGAAACAGATATATGTGCATGTGCGCATATATGTGTGCGAAACGTGTGCATGTTTACACTGATACATAAACATTTATGTTTGCGTGCGCACACGCACATACTCACGCACACACCAACACACATATTCATATATATACGTATTGAAAATGAATATAAGAAAAATGCTAATAGACATGGAAAATAATCTTACTCTTTCAATATTTAAAATGACAGCCCAAGCGCTGATGAATCGTAAGAAATAACCTGAGGAAAGATAAGGAATAGAAAAGGACTTCGAAAAACGTATAAATGGAATGGTTTTTTAATTTCCTAAAGGAAATAAAGGAATACATAGCTTTTGCAGACGACATCACACAAATCACATCCACAAACCTTTCACATAACATGGCAGCTATTCTAACAACACGAGCCATTGCCCAAATCAACGATTACCAACGAAAATGGAAAATCAAGACCAACACAAACAAATTCAAAATAATTGCTCTCAGCCGCCGTAAACACCCAACAGTGCACATCAACAACACCCCACACCCTTACACAAACTCAGGCAAAGTTCTGGGACTCACAATCAGCACAACCGGATATGCACCCCACACCAGACAACGAGCAGCAATAGCACACCAAAACCTCTCACGCCTTTACCGATTCAAACACCTGAACCTAGAAGTAAAACGCCAACTCTACGTCGCTCTAGTAAGATCCACTCTTATCTACCCAGCCATTCCCCTACACACACTTCCACCAACATCTATCTCAACACTCCAGCGTGTACAAAACCGAGCCACGAGATACATAACAAATACAGAATGGCAAGATTTCTCCACCTCTGCACAACTACATCGCCGAGCAAACTTGCAACCAATCAACATTACACTCCGCAAACACGCAAAAAGAATCTGGCAAAATATTCACGACATGCACCCACAACTCTACTTACAACTCACATTCCCGCAAGACACTCCACAGGTACCGCACAAACAATTCCTGAGCTCAAAAACGAAAACACTCGCACCCCAACCGAGACCAAAATACACTTAACAAGATACTAACGAAGGACGGATGAATGGACGGACTTGACGGACCACAACCGATTCCTGCGAATTTTTTTGTGTTAGGGGAGATTTAACCACTACCGGCAAGCCTACTAACCCACGTCCAGTAGTAAAGATGCTTACTAACTAAAGATCCAACCATACAAGACCCTGATGGGTAATTAACTTCTACCACCCTTAAACTACCTACAAAAAAATACCCATCATCGCATCATATGCGCAAAGAGCATCTCTATCAGTTTCCTATCTATCCTATCCCGTTTCACCCCTTCCCTTCCCAACACACTGCGGTAAACTCTCTTTCCGTCTTTTCTATAAGCATCGCCAAGCCAAGCCAAGCAGCCACAGGTTCCCTCGTAAATGCGCCGTGGATGGTTAGACTTTTCTCTGTGCGATAAAAGAGCGAAAAATTAATACTCTCTTCAACTCCCTATTTTCTATTCTTTCTGGTTTGAAGGTTTAAGAGAAAGTTTAGTCAGAGGACGGAGTGTGGTTTTTGACCACCGGCCCAGGGGCACCCCCTCCGGGCCAGAGGTGAGCACTTTTTCTTAACTATTGCTTTCCCCATCCTGTGTGTTGTACATTTATGTGATCTTGTGCATACTTGTCGAATTTAAATGTCTTAACAGTGTATAGTTTAAATTATTAATATTGTATAGTTTAATGTATTAATATTGTATAGTCTATTGGATTAGTATTGTTTAGTCTATTGTATTAGTATTGTATAGTATATTATATTAGTATTGTATAGTGTAAGGTAAGAATATTGTATAGTCTAATGTATTAGTATTGTATGGTTTAATGAATTGATATCGTATAGTTCACAGTGATATAATTTTCCAGAACTCGTTAATTCGGTATTTAATATTTGAATTAGGGGCACCGTTGCTTAGGTGTGCCTTCAGTAGGCGATTTGTACAGTTGTGTGCTGTTTATATTGTATCATAATATTGTGTAGCTCAATTGTAATTATAGTAGGGCAGGGCTAGGCTTTTTCCGTAATGCCCCCCCCCCCCTCAGATCCGGGGAGGGGAGCTGGTGCTGGGCGGGGAGGCTCGAGTAGCCGCCCCCCCCCCAGGGCCCCTCTTCTTTCAAACCCTCGTTCAGCTCCCAAAACTAGGAATACAATTCCGGGGTCCTTCCCCCTTAACTCTAGCAACCTTCCGCTTACGATGCTTATTCAACCAAAACCCAACATTGCCGCAACCAGTACAGCACCAAGAACAAAATCATCAACATATAGAGTATAACTTAAATTTATTGATACAGCGAAACCCGTGGACACGACAAAAATTTTCGAAACAACCAAAAATTTTCGAAACAACCAAAAATTTTCGAAACAAGACGAAATTTTCGAAACTTGTCGCCCACTACCGCTCCTGTTCGAAACAACCTCAATGCTCCTCTTATTCGACTGACTTCCACCAGTACAGGATTCTAGGCAGTTACAGATGATGTTACTTCAGTTGATAAACTAACTTCCAGTAAAACAATCAACGCATTCCAAAAATTGAATATAATTCCAGTTATTCCCCCGACCTAAGAGCAAAAACATCCATTTCTGTTAGACAAATTGATAATGAAATAGGTGCAAGACCTGCGGACGAAATCAAAGCAGAAATCTAACATCAAAATTCATGATTATCAGTAACAGAAATAGTTCAAAAAAGCAATACACTCATCTAATTAAACTTATAACTAATACGAAGACCATCCAACATCCAAATGCACCCAAACAACACAATATTGCTCAGAATGCTCCTCACAAGAACATACTTACCAACAATGCACAAGAACACTTAAAGCAATGTCTTAATTGTAATGGACCACATTGAACATTAGCATCAAGTTGCCCGTATAGAAAAAATGTAATTAAGCAAAAAATCGAAAATGAAAGACAAGAGCACGATCAACAAACTCAAAACACCTATGCTGAAATTGCGAAGCACGCAATACTACAAACAAACCCCTCAGAACACACCCTCACACTAACTACACAAACACATATTAAACTTACAGCATTCATCTTGGAAGCACATATAGCAGCACTCATTAGAACACAAAAATTTGGCGACCTTCTATCACAATCCCTAAAACTGAACTTCAATATCGATACCACTTTTCCTGTTCGTGATTCAGCAGCAATTTTCAATTTCTATTACAAATCAGAATCAACACCACAGGAAACAAAAACTGAACAGGAAAAACGGTGGATGTCTCTCTGGAATGTAAGCAGGAGCATATGGAGGAAGCCATGAACACGGAGGCGAGAACTAAACGCAGGATGAGTGATGATATGGGTAATTCAAGCATAGTATTAGACAACAAATACAATTTTCATATAAAACTATACAGAAATTTCATAGACAATTCACCAATCCCAGAAAATCCCTCAACAGAGTTGTACATCAAGGAACTCCTCAGAAAAGAAAATGATAAAGGATTAAAATTCACCGTTCAAGACATGAGATCTCAAACCTTACTGGAATACATTATGAGCAGCAGGGTCCAATTCACAGGAACTAAAATATTCATCATCCCCCACGAGGACTTTATAAGTCTTCCGATACACCAATCACTAATAGCAGCCACCAAAAAACCCAAAAAATTAATTGCTCAAAAATGAATCTGAAGAAAATAACAATCATCCAACAAAACGTACAATCTTGGAATGCCAATATAATCATTCTATCCAACATATATAACACGCTAGACCCAGACATAATACTCATCAATAGTCATTGCCTCACATATAACCAACCCCTCAAGATCTTCAATTACAATACATTTCATTCAAATAAGTTAAATGAAAATCCCGCATGCACTGCAATAGCACTCAAGAAAAACATTTCATACAGACTTCACGATAATTTCCATTCAGACATGATTGCAGTAACAATAGACACGCTTCAAGGACCAATCACTATAGGCACTACTCATACACCCCCAGAGCGGACTACCTACATTTCATAGTTTTTCACACACTTTTCAACAGACCTCACCCAACTTACTTTCTAGGAGACATTAATGCAGCACATAGAATAACAGGATACACAAACTGGAATAACAGGGGGAGACATCTCTTCTATCTAATCTCCAGACACAAATGCACATACGTCGGACCATATTTTCTCACTTGAATAACTCAAAATAGCGCCTCCTCACCAGATATAGTCCTGCAGAACAAACAAGCTTACCACAACATCTTTCTGAAGCCGGGACCAATCACTCCATCAGATCACATTCCCATAATAGCAACAATATCGGCAAATCGAACACAAATTTCTATAAAACCTAGAAGACATTTTCATAAAGCAGATTGGAAAGCCTATAGACAGATACTTTCAACAGTCACACCCCCTATAAAACAGGACCCTACGCTTGAAGAAATAGATCAATATTTGGATGTATGGACGAAACACGTATTGGACGCCACCAGAGCAACAGTTCCACTTATCACTCACAGAATCATTCCAGGAATCAAACCAACTCATGAAACCCTGCAACTACAAGCACAATATCAGCAAACAGTGCAACATGTTTACACATACGGCCTTTCCATAGAACTCAATAGACACCTGACTGTAATTAAAACCAAACTATTGGAAATATACAAAAGAAAATATCATGAAACTTGGGAGGAACTGATTAAAAATCTTGAACTGCAGGAGGACCCGAAGGTATTTGCAGCCAAGGTGGTATGCAACGGTAATTTCAAAAGAAGTGATCACGTAAACCCTCTCCTTACTAAACTCGGCTGGATTCCTATCCAAGAAAGGCCCCACTTACAGAGGGCCCAATACGTATTCTCCTCGTTATATCTTCCTCAGAGCCATGCTGAGATAGTGCGTTTCCATCCACCCTCTGTAACTAACCAAAAGCCGAACAGAAACAATAATGTCTTAGTCAACTATCGTTCATCTCACATAGGACATAAAGCTCTGTCCATATCTGGCGCCTAACTGTTGAGCAAACTTCCCCTGAGCATTAAAATCCCTCAAAGACCGAGAGAATTTAAAGCCAAAATAACTCGTCGTCTTGTGTCTCAAAAATAATATTCTTAGTTACAGAACATACTGAATAAGTATTGACGAATCTCATTCGCCTGGTATCTCCATTGCTGAACAATTTCCCTTGCTCATTGTTTTATAATTCAAAACATTACACAAAATTTTTTTGGTATGCGTGGGTATTATGATTTGATCGCCTATACGCTGCCATTAGCAAGCATGCTTACTTATATATGTGTGTACGTATATGGGTGTATGTGCGCATATGGGTGTCCATATGTGCACGTACACTTGTGTGCACTGGACTAGATAAACCAGCCGAAGGATGCATTTTATATCTTTTTCTCCGTTTTCGTGCAAACATCAAACTAGACCGTCATGTGTGTGTGTGTTTATCAATTGCAGACATTCTACACCATATTACAAAGATAATGTGATTTTTTTCTAATATGAAACCCTTATAGGGCATTCATGTCTTCTTTCTTATTTCACGTCCAAAAATCCTCTTGTTAAGCTAGTGGAGTGCATATTATCATATCATTTCTTACGCTCTTGAGTATATTACAACAACCTCACCTAGGATTTTCTGTACTTGGTAACCGTTGTAGAACAATCGTTTTCATGGTTCTGACTCCGGTAGACTGTTTTGCGCCACTATTTTTAGTACAGAAATTTCATAAAATTCTTGCAGTGACAAAAGATATTTTCTCCGAGTCTCTCGATTGGAATGCTGGTTAATGTTGACTAGTTTACGCTGATATTTGCGCACATGCTTACCTGTGTATATGAGTGCGTGTGCACGCTATGTGTGCGTAGATGGGTGAATGAGTCACTACGTGATACTACATTTCACTTCATTATTGTAAAGCACTTATAAAAAATATGTATAAGTAAATTTGTTGCGCTATCATCCACATATGATAAATAAGGTACTTATCAACCAATGATTTTTTCGCTATAATATTTAATTAAATATCGCTTCGATATTCCCGTAGATATTGTAAGCAGCAACACCTACTGAAAAATTTTCACGAACTTCCTTTGCTCATTTCCTATATATCAGTATATCGCACAGCATTTTTGTAGAACGCATACTGTATGTATTGTGATTGCCTAAATGCATAGGTATGTATTTGTGTATGTGTGCGGGTTGGACGTATGTATATGAGTAGGTATGTACACGCATGCATATGTGTATATATTTACATATACATGTGCACATATGTGTACTAGGCTGGCAACTGGCATTTATTAATTAACTAAAGATACTGGTCCTTTCTTCTGTTTCACTCTCAACTTGTAACAATACCTAACTCGTCATCTCTTTATTATTGTAAAGCATCCATGTAAAAAAAACAATCAATTCGTTGTGTGATCATCCATTTATACTACAAAAATATTCTTATAATGCTTATAATAATATGTTAATAATAATGTGGTACCAATCAGTTGTCGAGATTTTACGCCATATTTCTAAGATAATAAGATTTTTATTTGTAATATGAAACCCTTTTAGGACATTTATGTTTCTTTCTTATTCACGCCCAAAAATGCTCTTGTTATGCTAGTGTAGTAAAAATTATCATATCATCTCTTACGCTCTAGAGCATATTATAACAACCGCACCTAAGCCTCACGCATTTCTGGAAATATTCTGTACTTGGGAACAGTTGTAGAACAATCGTTTTCATGGTTCTGACTCCGGTAGACTGTTTTGCGCCACTATTTTTAGTACAGAAATTTCATAAAATTCATGCCGTAATACAAGAAATTTTCTCCGAGTCTCTTGAATGGAATGCTAGTTTTCCTATTTCTGATTTATATCAATGATATTATTAAATCTACATCATTCTTCAAATTCATACTTTTTGCCAATGACAGTACGCTTTCTGCGGTAATTCTGAACCAAATTCCCGTTTTGATTGCGGAGAGTATAAATAATGAACTTCATAAGGTTTCATTGTTGCTAAAAGCTAATAAAATTAGCCTTAATATCGATAAAACGAAATACGTTACATTTTCATGCAAGAAAAATGTATCTCTCCCACGCATTAAAATTGGCGAAGGTGAAATCGAAGAAACCTACTCATGTAAGTTTCTGGGCATCATAATAGATAAACATCTGACCATCAAAGAGCACATTGCTCATATTAGTTCTAAATTATCAAAATCCATCGGAATCCTAACTAAAATAAAAAATTTCCTGCCTGAAGCAGCTTTACAAATACTCTACCAAATGCTCATTTCTCCATACTTGCAGTACGGAATAGAATCATGACACGGAAATGATAAAAATACAACCAAAAAAATTTTTACTCTGCAATAAAGAGCTATCAGAGCGGTAAAGAACCTAGAATATAATGCTCACACAAATGATTCATTCAAAAATTCACAAATACCTAAATTTTCGGATCTCTATCATGTCTCCATTTGCAAGTTCAATTCCAAAACAATAAGAAATAATGGCGACAATAGCCTAAAACAATTATTAACTGCACAAACTGGTCATCACGACCATTTGACCCGAAATAGAAGTAAATTCATGCTTCCTTACTATTCAAAGGCCCGATCCCAACACAGTATCCTCTTCGTTGGAACTAAAACTTGGAACTCAATACCTGTGGACATCCGTGAAAGTAATTCTTACAAAGTATTCAAAAGACATCTTGAGTCTCACTTCCTATCAGAATACTAGTCGTTTAAGATCACCTAGTATCGATACCATCGTGCGGTCGACGTGAGGGTTCGTGGTAAAGGGGCTGTCTTCTGTGCAGCTGTCCTTCCTGAGGTTCGTGGAGGTACCGCCTATGCCGTATTTAGTCCGCTAAGGCAACAGAAGTAGTTTCTGTATGTGCCGAACTACGGTGGTACCGTTAGGTGAGATTTGTGTGGGTACCACCTGCGCCGTAATTAGTCCGCTAGGGCAACAGAAGTAGATTCTATTTGTGCCAAACTACGGTGGTACTGGTATGCGTGTGGGGTGAGGCTTGTGTTGGTGACCGCCTACGCCGTATTAAGTCCGCTAGGGCAACAGAAGTAAATTCTGTGCTGAACTAAGACGGTACCGTTTAGAAGATGAGCAACTGTCTGCACCGTAATAAATACGTTACGGCAACAGAAGAGTATTTTGTTAGTGCCTAACTGTGACAGCGTCTTCCTTAACGACAACCTAAGCGGAATAGTTTGTCCTCCCGAGGTGGATCCCTAAGCCCCTTTTAAGGCGAGGTGTCTTTAAAGACTAAAGCCAGAGTCTAAAAGAAGGAAGGAATCTAGTTCAACTTCATAATCTTACTTCTGTAATGCAGAATCTCTTTGCAGTGTCTCTTGCATACAAAGATACATTTTAACAAAGACAGTGATTTATTTTCTTTTGCAAAGATAGTGTGTACAGACATGAGCTACTGCATAACATGGTACAACACTCAAAATTACATTTGAAATATTAGTTTTATCCAGCTAGGTAATCAAAATAACATGGAAATATTGAAATGCAAACAAATGATACTTAAGGGCTAACTAAAGTAAATACACAGACGCATCATCAGCGCAGAGAACAGACCTAGGGCCTGTAACAGGAACTTAACACATACAGAAAATGCTTAAGAAGATGGGTAACTATAACAAAAGGTTCGACAACACTTGCGCGGCCTGACACCTTGTCACATCTTGCCTCCTACATGTCTGGTCCTAATAATGTAACTTGCCATGGGTAGGCTATTACAGTCCATCTCTTCCACTTTGAAACTTAATAATAAGACTGCGTGAGATAACCCCATTTTCAATTTTATGAACACTTAGACGCATTTTTACTTTTGTAGCGTAGTCCCTTGCATTGGCTGTTCACAAACCTAGATTCTTTAGTAGTCTTATACGTCTACTCAAATATTTTTCAACAGCCCACAAACTCTTTACCCAACACGTACCTAATAGGGTTAAAACCCAAGTAATTGAAAATAATAAAATATTCGGTATATATATATATCACAAAATGACAAATACTCAAAACAACTATTCACATATGCGTAAAATACTTACTTGATGCGACTGCTATGTTTGAAGGTGTAGGAACGCCAACTTGCCCCTGCAGTAGTTTTTTCAGGCAACAGGCTAATTCTGTAACAATTAATTGAGAGGGTCACCGCAATTTTTTCACGGCCTTCAGTATATATCTAATTTGACAGAAGAACTAACTTCGAGCACCTTTTCAGTTTTTTCCGCAAAAAACTTCTTTCTAGTAAGTCAATTTCTAGATTTTAAAGAAATCGAGAAATATAATAAAAGAGCGATCTATCCTGAGTACTCTGATATAAATACCACTAAAACACCCTTCACAAAACTGAATTTAAAAAATTAAACTCAGCTTGTACTCTCCAGCCGACGAGAAGATCTACGGATGCGAGGAACGGTCGATCGACACAAAATCGTTAGCAAAGAACTTTCATCCAGTATAAATTCTGAATTTGCCAACTCATAAAACGTTCAAACATCTGCACTACGATCAATAAAATTGTTAAGAAATATTCAAATTTTTAGGAAATGATTAAACTTGTTAAATTCCTTATTGTAGGATTTTTTTCTGTAATAACAGGGCAGAAGAGTCGCTTGGGTGTCTGAGAGTATCGAGTTTGTGTGTATGTGGAGTGGGTGCGAACAATGTGTGTGTGTATGTGGAGTGGTGCACTTGAGTTTGGGCTAAAGATTGCTTAGCTAAGATTGTGTAATCAATAGCTTGAAAGCTAAGGGCAAGGGGTGCGACCACAGACCACAGAGGGCAGAAAAATTTATGGGGCGAACTAACGGCCAAGGGCTGGAGACGTGGGAAGCATTTCATGTTAGGACTTGCTAGAATGGTCATTAATATATATATATATATATAGGGCGCGAAATTTGAACTTGAGGACCCTGAGAACAGAAAAGAAAGAAAAAAAAAGGAAAAACAGTATATTTCCAATATAGATGGTACAAAAGTACCATCATTGGTTTTTAAAATCTCTTAAAATTAATACACTAAGATGATACACACACACGAGTATTGTAAAACTCGTGTCACTAGTCGAAAAGAAATGATTGAGGGCAATGTACTCCTAATCTTGCTTCATCTACATTTGATAATACATGTAATGATAATAATAAGAGACAACACAATTTCATGGACGATGCATTTTCATTGTGAGGTGAAAACACTTTTGACAGTTTACATGTACATGACATAAAACTTCGCAATTCTTGACGCCAGGAAATAATACATGAATCGCTTGTTTCGGCCAATGTTCAAAAGTGTCATTTTAAGGAAGCATGAAAAAATATATATATAAATAAATATACATCCGTATATATATACATATATATATATATTCATACATATATATACATGTACATATACACACATACATATACATGTATACACGTACACATAAGCATGAGGACCAAGAAGATTATAAGTTTTGTATTTCTAATCCAACAATTTTAACATAGCGGTTATTAGTTAATAAGCATTTTATTTAAACAAAAAGTAGATGATCGCACAACAAATGTATAGTTTTTACATAAATGCTTGTCAGTAATAAAGAGATGACCAGTTAGTTAATGTTACAAGCGGGCAACTAACACTTGTTGCTCGAAGGGGTATCGATAGGCCTTGAGAGAGGGCGGAGTTATTCAAGCTAACGTCAAGGGAATTGGCTGCCAATGGGAAACAGGGAGATCACAGGAGGGAAAGTCGAAGGGTAGAACCAACAAATGAACAGTGATCTCAACTAAGAAGGAGGTCTCGAAAGAGCGCTTGTGAAATCTCTGATGAGCCTGATTGGTCACCCGCCTAAAGAAGGGATAACCTGATCGAACAATTACGCGAAGCTGACAACCCGAGGGGAGTCTCACGCGAAACTTCATCGGGGAAAGAAGTGCGTAGAACCAAGTGTTATACTGAAAATATCACGTTGAGATACTTGAAGGTAGTGTGCGTCGAAAGATATATATTGTTGAACGAATCAAATTTTTTTTAACAATATAGTAAATTTTCACCTTTTTTTACAGAAGGGTTAATTAAAAATCCAACCAAATTGAGGTGGTCATTGATGGAGCATTATATGTCAACATTGCCGGGCGGGTGAGAATCTGTGCGAATATTGGGAGAAGCAGTTTTCCTTGAAAGGAATACATCATTTTTTAGTAAATATGATAAGAAATTTAATGTCAATCATTGATGTGCAAAACTTGAAATATTTTATATGATAAGAAATTTAATGTCATGTATTGAAGAGAAAACTTGGAATATTTGAGGGAACTTGACCAGTACACTTAAAAGTAATAGGTTGTAAACATTTTAACAGGTGGGAGGCTTACGACGTCTTGTTACACTTCTACATGAAGTACGCGAAGCTGTGAACACCTACGTCAATAGACATTTCTTAAACGGTGCATAACTAAGGGAGCTGAACTGAAGCAGTGACTGTACGATGGGTGCCTGTGATGAGAAGAATGACCGGGCCTAGCACGGTGGAAGAGCCCTAATAATTGCGTCTCATTCTATATTTGTCGGATGTGTAGCTATTGTAAAGGGAAGGGCTGGCCAGCCGAGTTCACCAGGATAAAAATTGTTGTGAAAATTATTAGGCCAGGGCCTTGAGGCAGTTAGTAAATTGCACTGTTTTCTAATAACATGTTCATTGTATGTAAGTCTCCGTTCTCGTATTGTATGACCTGTTGCCGTTATCATAAAATAGCACGAGATTCATCCAGAGTATTGATGAACCTAAGCATTGGAGGCGACATCTCTAGACGTTGCAGACGCGCACAGTAAAGCGCGTTTTGTAAGTGGTAACTCCACTCATCGGTGAGTACAGCCCTGATTTTAGTATATGTATGTACCAATTGTTTGTCTTTTTCTTTAGCGACTGTGTTCTTATATCTCTCCTTGCATTTCTTGTGTATTGTGTCATTTGTTGGAGGTATGCCAATCCCTCTTTACCGAGAGCCTGGATTCCTTATTAATGCAAATTAATATGGAGGCGGGACCTTCTCTCGTGATAAAATTCATATTCCCCGTTTTTAAGCACGGACTGCCAGTTCGAAACTGAACTTTAAGGCCAAAATATACGCACGCTTTTTTCACCGTCACCGATCATCATGAGCGGCATTAAGCCCCGCCCACAGCAAGCAGTGAGCAGGAACGATCACTGCTGAGCTTATACACGGAAAGGTTCAATCACAGCGGCTGATGTGTGATCAGAGACGGGCATAAATTATTTCAAATGTATTCAACTATTAAATACTTGCCAAAAAAACATTGAAAGTATACTAATACTAAATATTTACGCAAATACGTTTTGAAAAAGTATTGAAATACTAAATACTCGGAAAAGTGTTTAAATACATTTCAAATACAAGTAATATGCATCGTAAAATATAATACTATATCATATACATAGGGTGCCTGTCAATACACTTGTATTACTTTCACTATACACGTTGTAACAAGTTTGGTTCTGTTGATAATTCTTGTAAGATATATTATCGTTTTGGCTGATTAACATGTTTTATATCTGTGGATTTCGCCCTGATTTTATTTAATTATATGATAAAAAATACACCTAACTACTTTAAAAGTATTTATATACTGCATTTAATTACATGATGGCAGAAATATTTACAAATATTTTTTTAAATCCTCAAAAGTATTCACATACTGCCAACTCTGTACGATATTGCGTACAGAGTAACATCACGATATCTTCACCATAAAATATAGAACGATATTGCGTAAAATTTATGAATATGATTAATCTTAGGTATAATTTGAATCACTATGAAACGAGATTTATTAATTTTATTTTATGTCATTCTTCATTTGAGAAATTTCCAAATTATAATTAAATTCTTTAGAATGCATTTAGAACTGAAAAGGGATTAAACTGATTGAACTCTTGAATCTCATTTCTCAATTTGAAATCTTGCGTTATCCTCTCAGTAAGTAGCACTTCTCTTCTGAGCCAGACAGATATGCTGCGGAGACTATAGTAATATGTTTGACTATTCTGGTATCGAAGAATCAAATAAAACACACCCATAACCAATGTAGGGTGAAAATCTATAAATGAACACAAGTAAACGCACCAAAGCATTTATTGTACAGAACAGGGAAGTCTTCAGTATCAATGTTGCCTATATTTTGGAAAAGCATGAAAATTGAAAAAAATATGCGAAATATAGTTTCAAGCTTGATGCATTGTGCGCAACAACGTCAAAACACACGTTTCATGACTTACTTCCATCCAATAAATGGTGATAATTCAGTATTTGTATAGCTGCAAACAACGGATGGCCGTCCTCAAATATTACGGCCATAAACCAACTGAAAATTTTGCACCCTCAAATCATAACTGGCCTGCTTAGAATATCACGTCCGAGCTCGACCGTGCGCAGCTAAGAGCGCGGAGAGAGAATAATAAGGCCGAGCCTGCCGACTCGCCTTTAATTCATACATCATCGACTGTCTCGTCCTTAATTCACCGGCGACACGTCCTTGATTTTCAATTGGGTACAGGAAAAAATTTTGCTAAAATAGTTTTCTTATGAAAAGGAACGAAATGAGAGGCTGCTCATAAAAATCCAACATGTTTAATTTTTTTAAACACCCTATAATCTCCCCTCTATAGCACATCAAATATATGACTAATCGAATTTCGATCGAAATCTTGAGACAATTTTCTTTCTGTACTGATCTTGCGGTTCCCAAGTAGATGATTGGATGTCAATGGCTTATAAATGAGAGGGGGATATCACACTCAGGATTTGTAGTATAGTGCAAACCTATTTTTTATTCTTTCTGTAAAATAGAGGTCGATGGAGGGTAATGTTGATCCCATTAGGCGGACAATGGCTGAACCCGTTACCAGAAACTTCACTCGCAAGACCTGTTAAGTTAGAAGTTTTATTCAATTTATTTAGCATTTGTTCTTTATTGGAATGTTCAATATCATTACTCATGCAGTCGGCATTCTTGTAATAGGAGCTATATGGAACAGTGTTTCGTAGAGTAAATATATGACTAATTTTTAGAAGGAAACAGTGCATTTCCTTTCACGTACAAGGCCAAGTGATGTCATCATTGAAAGCAATAACATGATTTACACCATTAGTTTGATCCATAATTAATTTTTAAGCCAATTTTTCGCACAAACTTGACGCCTTGCCCAATTGCTGAGAGGGCTAGTTCCGTATTGTCGACCGTTCCCCATTATCGTACAAATAGCATTTAAATGGAAATAACACGGCTAGCATTAGATAACTAGTGTAACTTTGTTACACACTTCCGATATTGCCCAGTGCATATTAACACTTAATAAAACGATATGTGTGATCTCGTGGTTATATATAGCTAAATAAAGTACCACTTAGCAAACTAGCTCGAAAAACCTAAAATCACTCAACTGATAGGCATCAAAATTGTGAGAACAAAAAGGATAAGTGCGCTGCGATCGGAGTTTGGGAGTCGCCATCTCTGTTGACAAAGGTTTTGACACCATATTTGACGATTTTCATACAAAAAAATTCAAGGGCCGATAATATTAGCAGTGTTCGGCAACCGAAACTATATTGAGTATTTCAATATTTTCATACACACTGTTCGACATTGCAGAACGAGTTCTGGTAGTGATTTTTTTATTGCCTTAATGTGAATAACACTAACAAATTCTTCAAATGGAGAAATGTTTCATGTACGTTTTCAACATAAATACGCTGTGTGATTTGTAGAAGTTTGTTTTTGCTGAAAAGTTTGTTTATGTTCCAGGTTTCATTCGTTATTAGGCTGCCTCTATTTTCTATGTTTTATTTGCTATTTGAACAAATACAGCTCTATACATGGCACTACTTAAGGTTCGAGAATCATACAAACAAGGCTGCGCTCCAGGCTGTTGCTGCAATGAAGGCAAAAACTCTTTCATTAAGGGGACCGCCCACCCAAAGCTTGACCAAATTTGTCATGGTGGTCCACAGGCTGTCCTATTGTAACTAGGTGAACGATAATGCGTACAGGTATAAACAAACAAGCAACGGCATCTACGGATGCTTTATTTCCAATTTCAAGCCTGATACATATCACCTTGTATGTTGGTTTTTGAAATGCCTTATAACTAACGCCAGGATGCTTTCCCCCAGTCAAGACCGGTACCCATTTCAGACACCTGGGTGGAGTGGGGTATTGTGCTCTGAATTTTTCCCTTATACCCAACGGAGAAAATCGCAATGTAACATCGATATGTAACATTAAATTTTAAACATATTTGCTTCTATAAAAAAATTTGATGTTCCCGCAATAACTTTTTTCCTATTGTGAAAATTGAAAACTTGTATAGAAGTAAGTGTTTTTAAAATTCAATTTTACATATATACATCCATTTTCGTTCATATAGTTGCAATAGGAACCCCTGTGGGCCACCATGGCAAATTTGGTCAATAGGGAGGTCCCCAAGAGCCGCCTCAAATACAAATGGTGTCTCTCATACAATTCTTCAGTGTAGTCTCTGGGCGTTAAACTCCTGCTAAGCATCAACAAGGAACCTAGCTTAGTTATAAAGAGCGTGGAGAAGTGCAGGCTTGGGGGCAGGTGAGAGCATGGAGCGGTGAGGGCACGAGGGCAGGTGAAAAAGAAGAGGTAAAATAGCGAGATAAGAAAGCTCAAGTTCAAATGCACTTTTTGTTTTAAAAAGGGTGCTTTATTCCAATCAAGCCTGACACATATCATCTTTTATATCGGTTTTTCAAATGCCTTAAAACTAACACCAGGACTCTATGACTGTTTCCCCCGTAAACCCGGTATCCATTTCCGACACCTGGATAGAGTGATGGATTGTGCTTGAGTTTTCCCTTATACCCAACGGCGAAAGTTGCCGCGCAGTGCCGAGATTCGAACCCTCGATCTCTTAGCGGAAGGGCGAGTTCTTAACCACTCGGCTATGGCGAGCAACTAGAAAGCAATCAAGAAATGAGCTATTCTATAGTCCTTACCTAGTATTGTCTTGGGAAGCCTTCAAACTTCAAAGGGATGGCATGAGTTTTAATGTTTAATTTCTATGTTCTCCTTATTTTAGAAAATATAAAGTTATGAAAATTTAAGTCATATACTTTTCAATTATCGGAAATCTCGTAACCAAAGTATACTACACCTACTTCAGCAAACCCAGGTATATTGTTAGCACATCAACAATGGTACATATAGTAGTAATCAATAATCAAATGATCAGCATAGCACCACACTTAAAAACACATAATATATGGCACCAACATACCAGTACAATGCACTCACCTCTCAGATATCCTTTTAGCTCTGAACACTCTTAACTGAATGATAAACAAGCGAGAGAAGAGCGGAACAAGGGCAATGAAACACAGAAATATAGATAGAATGAGTTAGTAGTGGTTTGGAAGACTAGGAGTACTTGCCTTCATCAACCCAGGAACATAGTTAGCTGACAGTCATTGTTGAAGATACCAAGTCTAGACGGGAACTGGCGTGGCTGACGGTCCGCATCACTGTTGCCATCAAGATGTCTAACTAGTAACTTACATTTTACACTATATTACTCCCCTCCCACCTTAATTAGAAACCCCCCTGTAACCCTATCCCCTATCTCATTTAGTCAATTCTAAAGATCCATTCTCACAATAGGTTTCCGAGCCCGGATAGACCTGCGTGAGATGCTAGCACTGCAGGCTCGAGCATCATTGCCTCCTGAGTGGGAATCGAGTAGTGAGGTGTTTCTGGGTCAGGTTCATTTGTCGGAGGTGTCGAGTATGGATTTATACCAGGTTGTGGAATAAACACTGTTTCCTCCGTAGGTTGTTTCAATGGTTCAAGGATGGTGTTCGAGCAGGAAATAACTTGGTCCTGGTGTCGACGAACGACCTCTACCCTCACAGTTGACACTTGTAGGATACCGGACCCGTTTTCTTAACAGTGGTAGCACGGGTCCATTTCGGGGAACCCGGCGTACATTGACGGACCATCACGGGTAATTCCGGCGGAATGTCAACCTAGCAAGACTCTGGGTGGTATCTTTCCTGAGCGTCCTGGCGTTGAGCGACTTTGGAAGCGATTGCTTCGGACGGCCAAAGTAGATCAAGACGAGAGCGCACTTTCCTGCCCAACATTAGCTCGGCGAGCGTAACACCTGTTGTGGTGTGGGGTGTTAGCCGATAGTTGAACAGGATCCTGTCCAGAGCTAAGCGCAGGGGTTCCGTTGACTTTCGTATATTCTTTTTGAACGTTTGTGCCACGCGCTCTGCCAGTCCATTAGTTGAAGAATGATATGATGCGCTCGTTGTATGCCGCATACCACATGCCTTCACAAATTCTTGGAATTCAGCCGATGTGAAACACGTCGCGTTATCCGAAACAATTGTTACTGGAAATCCAAACGTCCCAATAGTGTTTTCCAGGGACGAGATCGTTTCAATGGAGGTTGTAGTAGTTGTGGGAAATATTTCAACCCACTTCGAGTGTGCATCCACGATCACTAGATAGTATTTTCCATCCATGGGGCACTCGTAGTCGATGTGTATGCTATACCAAGGCTTCACCGGCCATTCCCACGGATGGAGTTCAGCTTTCATCGGTGCTGCTCGGGTGCTCAGGCACTCGCTGCCTGACTTGATCGTTTTTTCTAGGTCTTTGTCCAAATGGGGCCACCACACGTATCTGCGAGCCAGTTCCTTCATCCTGGATGATCCTGTATGGCCAGAGTGAAGTCCATGCACAATAGCTTATCTGAGGGCTTGGGGTACAATAATTCTTGCTCTCCAGAGCACACAGCCATTTTGTGTGGATAATCCGTCTCTCCTCCTAGTGTACGGAACGAGATCGGGGTTCCCAGTTACCGTCGAAGGCCAGCCTACCTGGCAGTATTTGTATACTTTCGAAAGTACTGCGCCCCTTAGGGTACAGTCGCGAATGTGGGTGCTGGTGACCGGAGCTGACTCAAGGAAGTTTACTAGGAACGTCCATTCCGCTGGGAGGGACGTGGCTTTTTCAGGAGTTGTCAAGGATAGACGGCTGAGAACATCAGCTGAGCCCAACAATACGCCCGATCGGTGACGCAAGGTGAACTTGTAAGATTGCAGCAGTAGAGCCCACCTTTGAATGCACCCGGATGCCATCGGAGGGATGCTTCTACCAGGATCAAATAGTTCTAGGAAGGCGTCGGAAACCTGTTGTGAGAATGGATCTTTAGGCTTGAGTAGATACAATAGGGGATAGGGTTACATGGGGGGGGGCTGATTACAGAGGGAGGGGTTTAATATAGTGTAAAATGTAAGTTACCAGTTAGACAGACCTAATGCTGGCAACGCTGCTGGTGGCAACACCGGTAATCCAGTTCCCTACTAGCCTTGGTCTCGACAACAGTAAATTTCGGCTAAGGGTGTGTTCTAAGTAAATAAAATACGGCTAAGTACTTACTTTAATTACTTCTAACTAACTATCACTAACTCTCATTTCATTCCTATATTTCATTATATTCTTCCGTTCTAATCTCGCTTGGCCGCCCTATAGGTGAGTATTCAGATGCCATCAGAGGTATGCTTCTACCAGGATCAAATAGTCCTAGTAAGGGCTTGTGGTCAGTGATGACTGTGAATTCCTGTCACCACAGATAGCAATGAAATTTACGCAGTGCAAATACAATAGCAAAAGCTTCTTTCTCAGTCAGGGAGTAGTTACGTTCTGTTGCTGTTAGAGTTCGGGAGGCAAAATAAGCTGGGCGTTCCATTCCGTCAATAAGATGACACAACACGGCTCCAACAATATACGCACTGCTGTCAGCTACCACCACTATGGGTAGGTTAGGGTCAAAATGGATAAAGGTCTGGGAGTCTAGGAGGGCTTGTTTAGATTTCTGGAATACTCCCTCTTGACTTGCATCCCAATTCCAAGGGGTTTTATCCCTCAGTAATGCATTTAGGGGTTCTAACGTAATTGTAGATGATTTTAAAAATTTTCTGTAAAAGTTTAGTAATCCCGAATAGGCTCTCAGCTGAGTCACATGTGGTGGTATGAACACACACCACCACAACCTTCGCACGCTTCAATACACCGCGCGGTCCGACGTGAAAGTAAACAGGCGTTCCCTCGCACGCTTCATGGTTGGAGATGAGACCACACGCAACTCCAGTGTTTGAGGTAAATACGCCGCGCGGTCCGACGTGAAAGTAAACAGGCGTTCCCGCCAATCAGAGACCTGGACGGGTAGAGTCAACCTCCAGCGAGGCCTATATAAACAGCCGCGCAGCCAGCGGAGCTCAGTACACTCTCAGCGTCTCTGATATTCACACTAAGCCTCGACGCTCCGCCAGCACCTCACCCGTCGGCTTCACCGCCTCCTCGACAGCCAGCCGCCACGTCTTGTTGCTTGCTAGACGCACCAGTTCCCCGCTACCGCCTCTGGTACTCCTTGGTCGGAGACCCTCGGACAGCAGCAGCCTCACCGATCTGCTCTCGCCCCTCAACCACGCAGCGTCTCCCCGACAACCGTCGGTCCGCCAAGGCGTCATCTGTCACTGTATTACTCGACTGTAATATTCCCTTGTGCCATTATTGTCGGCGATCTTCATAATAATACGGCGTTTATTCCAGTTGTGTTTTCCTCACCTTGCCGGTTCGTTTGCACCTCAGGCACTCACTTCGGGCAAAGATATTTCACAAGTCTATCGATACTCACCAGTCAATAGATATTCACAAGTCTGCCCGGAGTGTAAAACAGCCTGAGGGAGAACACCACACACATTAGGAGGAGCCGGTGCATTCTGGATTGCTGCTACCTTCTCTGCAGTGGGGTGCAACCCATCCTTGTCGATTTGACATCCGAGGTAGGACACCTGTGACTCTCCTATTTCGCATTAGTCCATTTTCAGCTTTAGCCATGCCTCATGTTGTTTGGATAAGACTTGATGGTATTAGAAAATTTATTGGATTTAAAATTATTTTCGTTTTCAAAACTAAATGAAATATGTTCAGCTTAAATGTTGTATTTAGATTCACTGTAATGTCGTGTTCAGGCTTCCGTAGCTTCAAGGAAAGGGCAGGAGGGGCTTGGACCGACTCGCCTCAGCAGATACCTCTTGATACCTTCAGATACCTTTTGATACTTTCTGATACCTATGAGAAACCTTCCGAGTAACATTGGCGTTGCGTTGGCGACGTAGTCGTGTCACCTTCAGGGGATCATCCGGATTTTTCAACTTTTTTCTCCCGATTCGTTTGAAAATTGGCCAGTATATGTATTTTTTGAAAGTAAACTTTTTTTTCCTCCTGTAACTTAGGCCTTAATAGGCATGTAACTTAGGCCTTAATGTAACTCCTGAAATCCTGTTTGGATTTAGGCCTTATTTTTTACGAATAATTAGTTTTTTGGTAAATTTTTATGGATATTTCAAAACGTTACTCGTCATTAAGTTTTGATGCTAGAAAAACCAAAGACAGTTTTAGAATCCTTGAAGCATTTCTAACAAAAGTATATAGGAAATTTTAAAATTTGATTTTTTGTGATAAGCAATATTTTATCATTACATCAAAAATACATTATTTTTGGGTTTTGAGCCATATAATTTTTTTTTCTCAAATTTGGAAAAAGCCAATATTCTTTTCTTAGAAATGTTCTAAGGATTCTAAAACTGTCTTTGGTTTTGTTCTAGCATCAAAACTCAATGAGGAGATACGTTTTGAATGTTGAAAGTTAGAGGTTTTGGGTATAAGCCAGAAACAAAATTTTTTGTTGAAGTGTAATATAATGGACAATTTATTTAATTGAATGCTGTTATCATTTTTATTTCGATAATCTCCATGCATAACTTCATATTCACACTGTGAATTGTAATTCGCAAAAAATTAAAGAAATTAAAATTTTTTTTTAGAAAAATTAGGAAATTGTACATTAGTTGTCTGATTCTTATGAAAATTTGCTATCATACGTAACTTTCGAAAAGAAAAACAATTTTATCCAATCATTTTTTTGAGTCAGGCCTTAGATTTTTGAAAAATTGGACATATTAGATTTTTTAATTCATTTTTATTGATATTGCAAATGAATAGAACTCACAGAGTTTTTATGCTAGAACAAAACCAAAGACAGTTTTAGAATCCTTGAAGCATTATAAACCAAATTTTCTATTTCCCGTTTCGTTTGGTTTTTACATGGGGTCGAATTGGGATCGAAAATTCAGGATTTTTAGTCCTCTGTGGGGGGATCTAATGTCCGTAGCGCCATAAAATTTTAGGACCGCATAGCCCATCACCTAAGGGTCTTTTTCCAACAACAAAACAAAAAAATCTCACCGGACCGACAGGGGCCTGGCAGGGGCCTAGATAATCCCCTTAAAAGAGCCTTCTCAGGCTACCAGTGTTGGTGGATCCTGGGGCGCTTCGCAGTTGCAAGTGGCGGCATCCCCGGTGTAACTTCTCTGTTTTCTCCATCTCTTCTCCGTCAGCTCATTTTGTTCTTCACCTTTATTGCTCAATTTGTGTGTGTGTGTGTGTGGGGGGGGGGGGGGGGGGGGTGCGCGTGTGAGTGATTAAATCATTTCCTTTATAGTGGCCTGCTATGGCTGCTCATCTTAAAGTGCTCTAGAACTTCACACTATTAAATCAGACTGCTAGTCTGAGCCTTAAATTAGAAGGGACCATCTGACTGACGAGTCGACATACTCTGATGTGGTTACCTTCAACTTAAAACTTATACTAACCTTATATCTCAAACTTTAAACCTTCAACCCTCAAACTCAACTTACTCTGGAGCACTTCCTTAACTATCTACCTCTCAAACTTCAAGTTTCCTCTCTTTGCTAAAAGTTCTACACTGAGTTGCCCCATAAGCTTAAGTGTGTATTGATGCTTATACTCTGCTTATCTGATATAAACGAAACAAGAGAATAGACTAAAATTTGGTGGGGGGTCTTTCCGATTTCTAACGGTGGATGTGATTTTGTTTTTCCACAGTACCCTCTAACCGTCTTGACGCAGTTTCATCCCTTTCTAACTTGCGGTGCTGCTGCAGCGGTTGTGCTTGGTGATGTGTTTAACTAGGTAATTTTCCTCAACTGGAATCTCACTTAATCCTTAAATAATCTTGAGTATATTCATTCGTATGCGGCCCTCGTATGGTGACGGCTTTATTTAAATTGTACCTTTACTCTACAGCTGACGTTGGGAGATTGGACGAGTTGTGAACCTGGGTTCCGGAGTGACTGGGGTTTTTCTTGACTATACCGCCGGACACGGTCCGCTGCCGACTTGCCTGTCGAAGTTCCTGGCCTCGAATTCGACCTAACTGGGAACACGAAGCAACGCTTTTATACATATTTCTTTTATACTTAAATCTTTTAAAAGTTTTTTAAACAAATAAATGTGATTAAAGCTTCACCTTAAAACTTAACTAATGAAAAAGTCGCCGTTGCGTCATCTTGAAACTCAACCAATTAAAACGCCGCCCTTGCGACACCTTAAACCTTAACTTATTATTAACTAGATGTTAGATCACCTTTGCGATTTTTTTAAATGTCTAAACTTTATCAGTCTGTACCTGCTCATCTGGCGCCGTCAATGACTGTATAACTTCTCTTTGGCGGTGCCTTTTAGTCTGTCGAACCTGAATTAAAATTAGTTATACCTCTTGAGGGATATTGGTCATTAATAGTTCTATTCGCATTTCTAGAAATTGTGTAACCTAAAATTTATAAAGTAGAGAACAAATGAAATTGAAATTCTTGTGTATTCCTTCCCCTTCAATGATTGTGTGAGGGATTTAGAAAATTTCCCACAATGGAGACGCTTGGAGGGCTCTTGCTCATTTGTAGCATTTACTAGGAAAACATCCAAGTAGCAAAACACTCTTAGGAGGCCCTGTAATAGTCCTTCCATGGCACGCTGAAAGATTTCGGGGGCGAATGCGATTCCGAAACTCAGTCGGTTATGAGTAAACAGACCCTTGTGGGTGTTTATCAAGGTTAGTTCTTTGGATTTTTCCTCTAAGAGCAACTCGGCAAAGGCCAGAGACATTTCTAACTTGTAGTATATAACCCCTCCTGCTAACCTGCTAAATAGGTCCTCAACCCATGGAATCAGATAAGGATCAAGCCGAGCGGCCCAATTCACTTTAGCTTGTAGTCCTCACAAATTCGGATGCTCTGATCCGATTTGAGTACAGGAACAATGGCTGCTGCCCAACTAAAGTACTGCACAGGGGTGAAGATTCGTTCTTGCACCAATCTATCTACGAGTTCTGCCTCCACCTTAGGCCTTAGTGAATAGGAGAGTGACCTAGCCTTTCAGAATTTGAGGGGCACATTAGGGTCAATCTCAATTTTGAAAGTTTTTCCCTTATAGCAGCCAAGGCCTGGTTGAAAAAGGCCGGGGAATTTTTGTACTAGCTCTTTTGGTTGGGCAACAAGCTTATGCACGCTCCCCGCTACTATAGTCAACCCTAGGGAATCAATCAGGTCTCTACCTAGCAATGCTGGTCACTCCCCGTCTACAACTACAATAGTTGCTAGCTGAGGAGCCCTACCACTAGCTTCATGCTGGATGTTAGTCCTAACCTGCCAAAAACTACTAGTTCAGCCCCACCATAAGTCCTAAGCTTAACATCAGAATGTCTCAACTCGGGTCTTGTCTCGGTGGGTAACCTAAAGTATGCAGCTTTTGAAAGAATAGGGCTGGAAGCGCCAGTGCCTACTTCCATTTCTAGGGGATTTTTTTAGCAACATTTGGGCTTTAATTAGTGATTTGCATGCCGCTGCCACAAAAAAACACTCCACAGCAACTCTGATTAGAAACTGGGTAGTCTGCACTGGTTGCATTGACAGTTTTATAAGGGTTAGGGTGGTGTTCCCCGACGGCCGACGTCATCGGCTTTATGCTCGACGGCAATGCCACTCGGGTGTATCGCCGTATGACTGTCGGTGATATTGCTCAGTGGAAGGTGGTGAAGGCTATTCTGATCGCCGAGTATACGTTGCCTAGGTAGGAGGCCTGGAGGCGGTTCACCGAGCATCAGCCTGGAGCTGGCGATTTGGTGGACGTATACCTTGACTGAGCTCGAAACGTATACCTTGACTGAGGGCGCCCAAACTGCACACCGTTCAACACTACGGTGTCGATGGTGCGTGACCAAATGTCCGCACGGAGGGCTGTTGACGAGCGAGGTCAGAGGGCCAAGCCCGTCGCAGAGCTCGCTGCTTCTAGGAAGCAGGGCGGTGGGGGCAGAGGTGCCTGGTACTGCAGTGGTGTTGCCCACCGCGTGAAAGTGTCCCTGCGAAAGCAGGGCACTGTGGCGCCTGCAAAGGCTCCCGCCAGTAGGAGTGCGTACGCAAATTCGGGCATTTTGCCCGTGACTGTCCCACGGGAGCTCCGTCTGGAACGTAGCTCGGCCCACCGTTAGTGGGTCGTTTTTCCTTGTGGAGGGAAACAGCCAGGGCGACACGTCCACAATGGAAACCGAGTAAGCCGGGTGTCGATACCGTCGTGCGGTCGACGTGAGGGTTCGTAGAAAAGGGACTGTCTTCTGTGCAACTTCCTTTTTCTGGGGCGCTAGCTTTTCTGCACAGCTGCCCTTCCTGAGGTTCGTGTGGGTACCACCTACGCCGTAATTAGTCCGCTAGGGCAACAGAAGTAGTTTTTGTATGTGCTGAACTACGGCGTTACCGTTAGGGTGAGATTTGTGTGGGTACCGCTTACGCCGTTATTAGTCCGCTAGGGCAACAGAAGTAATTTCTGTTTATGCTGAACTACGGCGGTACCGCGAGAGGGAGGTTTGTGTGTGTTTCACCTACGCCGTAATTAGTCCGCCAGGGCAACAGAAGTAAATTCTGTTTGTGTCGAACTACGGCGGTACCGTTAGGAAGTCGGGCAACTTTCTGCGCCGTAATCAATCCGTTAGGGCTCCTCAGGAAATTTCCTTATTCGCCGAACTGCGACAGTGTCGTCCGGTACGACAAACCATGCGGAATAGTTTGTCCACCCGAGATAGTTCCTTCAGCCCCTTTATAGGCGAGGAGTCGTTATAGACTAAAGCCTGTATCATAAAGGAGAAAGGAAAACTCTTTCAATTTCAGGATATGAATTCTTTAATGCAGAATCTCTTTGCAGTGCCTCTCAAACACACAGATACATTTCAGCAAAGAACAGGATTTATTTACTTTTTGTGAAAATAGCGCACATAGACATGAGTTACTGCATAACACGATACAACACGCAAAATTACATTTAAAATGTTTTTGCCATTCAGCTAAGTAATTAATCTAATGATCGAGTAATGATATACAACACAATGAAATTTAAGGGCTAACTAAAGTAAATACACAGGTGCTCCATCAGCGCAGAAGAACAGACTTAGGATCCGTACAGGAAACTGAACACATAAAGAAAATACTTAAGATTATGGGTAACTATAACAGAATAGAGTCGAAACCACTGGTGTTGCCTGACACCGGGCTTACTGGGGTCTCTTCTTTCTGAGGGAGATGACGGTGCCCCTTCAGAGAAAGAGAGACCTTGAGAGGCGCAAGTGTGTCGCAGAGGTGGAGCTATCTGGAATCACTCGGAGCGACTGGTAGTACGACTAGGAGTCGTTTGCCCGTTGTTCGTACCCTGTTGAATGGGCGTTGTTCTTGGTGTCTGGTAGACGCCGGGAGCGAGCGGACAGTGGTTTGTCCGCGGAAGGTGGTGGGCCAACGCCTCCTGGCTGTTAACGGCGGATGGCAGGACTTCCGGTGAGGTGAAGCACTGTCGTGTAGTAACGGGGTTGCAGGGGCATTGTTTTGGCATCACTGCGCTCGTCATGCCGGAGTTGGGCGTTGATTGTCTCTTGGGTAGTGATGTTATTGATCACATGGGAGGCGTCACCGTCAGGAGAAACTCTGACTCGAAGTATGCAGTTGGCTGGGGAAGATCTCGGCCGACCGGATGTTGTAGGGGGTTCTGCAAAGGATCCGCCTGTGACAAGCTGGGAGCTGGCCTGGTGGGGAAGGTGGGGTCGGTGGCTTCGAGAGGTGTGCTAGCACCGATCGAAATTAGCGACCCTGACTTTTTGCTAGGTTCGCTGATGATACTCAGGCGTCTCATGTACGTGAGCGTTATGACGCGGAGATTCAAAGTTGGATCTCGAAGGGTTAGTTGAGGCTGTGGGATGGCCCTATCCAGGGAATCATTCCGTTCTTGGTCGTCGTGCGACCAACGAGGGACAAAGTCCGTCCGGTCATGAATTACCGTGAGTTGAACCACAAAATACAAGTAGATTTTTATTATTTCGTACATCGGTTTTCAGTAAATATAGAAATTATCAATTTTAAGTTAACATCCCTGTTTACTTTTTTTGTTGCAAAAAGTCAAGTGTCAAACAATACTTGAAGTAGAATTCGAAGAAAAATATAAGATATGATACTCACTTGAAAGAGGCAAAGATTTTAATGTGAAACTTGAGGCTGGTGCTTATTCACAACATCTCTAATATTTGGTCGGACGTAAGAGAGGCATACTCTCAAGTCTTCCTCAACACTTTTAAGCCTTGCATATTTTTTAGTTTTGATATTGTTCATATAAGAAAACCCTAGTTCACATAGGTACGAAGTCGAAAAGTGCAGCAAAATCTTGATAGCTCGTTTGAAAACTGATGAGTACTCTTCCATAACACAAATCCAAAAGGAATCTAACGGTAACTGAGCATATTTCAATTTCAGTCCTCGATCGATGAAAAGACGCAAATTCTTCTTCATTCAACTCTAAATTAGTCTGACTGGTAACAGCAAATCTGCAAAGGGATTGCGAATCCAATCATACTCATCGATGCTGATGGAGGGAAAGTATTTATGAATTCTCTTTGCTAAGCATGTGAGATGTTCATAAAAAATAGGAATAATCTCTCTATTGAAGTTTTTACAAACTAATGGAAAACTGTCCAAATTGTCTGCGTTAATTCTGATCTAAAGCAAAACAATTTTTTCTTAGAAGCAACCAACTTATCTGTAGATATTAAAATTTTCTCATTTTTACCTTGCATTCCAATGTTCAAAGAATTTAGGTGTCCGAGTAGCTCTGGGCATCTGTCCGAGTAGCTCTGGGCAATACTCAACTTGGGGCATCCATAAGTCATTAGTAAGGTATTCGCAAAATTGACTATAATTTTTAAAAGGAGAAAATTTCTTTCTGAAGTTCATTCACACGTGAAAGCACTTTTCCTTTGGACAACCATCGTACTTCTTTATGTAATAGCAGGCGAACGTATTGAGAATCCATACCCTTGTGTAACTTCTCAAATATTCTAGCCTTCGCTGGCCGTGTTTTAATGTAATTTACTATTTCAATGACTTGATTTCTTACATCCTTCATTCATTTTTAGTGATATTTAAAAACAGTACTTCTCTATGTAAAAACCAATAAGTTCGCACGATGCTAGGATTAATTTTCTCCGCCAGAGAGGTGAAACCTTTCACTAAACCCACCATAGAGGGTGCTCCATCAGTACACATACCCACACACGAGTTCCATGATGAGCCACGCTTTTCAAGGTATGCCGACAAAATATTAAAAACATTTTGACGTTTAGTAGTTATGGACTACTTTTTACTGCAAAGAAATCGGTTAATTTTAACATCATCATCAATAAAACGCATGAATGCAATTAACTGGGCATAACTGCTGATGTCAGTAGATTCATCGCATCGTAACTCAAACAAACATCGGCATCTAAGGATGCTATATTTCCAATCAAGCCTGATACATATCAGCTTGTGTATTGGTTTTTCAAATGCCTTATAACTAACACTATATATAGGACACCATGACGGTTTCCCCGGTAAAGCCGGTACCCATTTCCGACACCTGGGTTGAGTGGGGTATTGTGCTTGAGTTTTCCCTTTTAGCCAACGGGGAAATCGCCACGCAGCGCCGGGATTCGAACCCTCGACACCTTCATGGAAGGGCGATGCCTTAAGAAGATCGTCCCATGCCCCTGCCAAGCCCCTGTCGGTCCGGTGAATTTTTTTTTTTTTGTTGTTCGAAAAGAACCCTTAGGTGGTGGACTATTCGGTCCTAAAATTTTATGGCGCTACGGACAATAGATCCCCTTCCCCCCAGGGGGGGGGGGGGAAGGGGGACAAAAATCTTGAATTTTAGACCCCATTTCAACCCCATATAAAAAGAAAACAAAACGGAAAATGGATAATTTGAAAATTTACTTGTGCTAAAAATGTTCCAAGAATTCTAAAAGTCTTTATTTTTGTTCCAGCATAAAAAATCAATGAGGAGATACGGTTTGAAATATCCATAAAAATGAACTAAAAAACAATATGTCAAATTTTTTTCAAAAACTTAGGCCTGAATAAAAAATGAAATGAGGAAATTGTGCTATTTTCAAAAGTTACATATTTTAGTCAAATTTCATAAGAATCAGACTGAAAATAAAAAAATTCGTAATTAAAAAAAGAGCAAAAAAGTTTTTTTATTTGGAAATCACAATTCACAGTGTGAATATGATGTGTGGAAATTTTCGAAATAAAAATTAAAACTGCATTGAATTACATTAATTGTCCATTATATTACACTTCAACAAAAAATTTTGTTATGGCTTTACCCCAAAACAAATAACTTTCAACATTCAAACCGCATCTCTTCATTGAGTTATGATGCTAGAACAAAACCAAAGACAGTTTTAGAATCCTTGGAACATTTCTAAAAAAATCAAATAGGCTTTTTTCAAATTTGAGAAGAAAAAAGTTATACAACTCTAAACCCATAAATAATTTTTTGTGATGGAATCATAAAATATCACTTATCACAATATTTTTTTCAAAATGGTAAAATTGTACTATTTGATTTTGTTTAGAAATGTTCCAAGGATTCTAAAACTATTTTTAGTTTAGCTCTAGCATCAAAACTCAATGAGGAGATACGTCTTGAAATATACATAAAGATGTACGAAAAATTAATTTTTCGTAAGAAAAACTAAAGCCTAAATCGAAAAAGTGACATGAGTAAAAAAGGTTTACTTTCGAAATATACATATACTGGCCAATTTTCAAACGAATCGGCCGAAAAACGTTAAAAAATTGGGACGAATACATCTATAGCCTTAACCACTGTGCCACGACGAGCAAAATCTGTTTTTAAATTAGCTTGGCTACTACGCTTTCCTCGATTTTATCTGACAGCTCGAGAATCTTTCTGTAACTTGTGTTGTTTGAAAGAGAAATTTCACTAATTTATTTTTCAGCATTTTCACCAAGCGTAGTTTCAACCATTTTTTTGCACGCTGGTAGGATTGTGTTTCGGCAATGACATGCGACTTAGAATTGAGATAAATAATTTCTACCACCTCATAAGATGCTACTTTTGCTTTTTCAAACACAATCATATTTTCTAAAACAGTTTACTTTGATTTGCATTTGATTACAACAACCTTTCAAGATACTCAACACTTTTATTTTGAAGACTCGGGTTTTTTGTACTGAAACGCCTATTCAGCTTACTTGGCGCCATTGCTGCATTGGACAGAGTCTTGCTGCACACAACACCCGTTGGGGCGGGCATCTCAAATAATCCCACCGCAATACTTATTACCCTAATATCACCTTCTATTTCCGATCATTACTCTACAGAATGTGAAATTAATATCACAAGCGAAAGACAAAAATACCACTTGATGACTTATCGCTCGAAAAGGCACTATTCGGCGGAGCAATTTCAAGAAAAACTACTCAATAGGTCTACCGAATTCCAGAATATGATGCAATCTGATGATGTTGATATTCAAGTGTCCATCTTCAACGAGAACTTCTCAGCAGCTCTCGACGAATGCGCACCTTACGTCACCGAAAAAAAAACAAGCCAAAACGCACTGTTTGCATTTCTATCGAAATTGAAAAGATGAGCAGAATAAAGAAAGCTAACTTGCAAGAGTACAAAAACAATAGATCAAACAGTACCTTATACAAGAGATATAAAGAACATCAAAATATTCTTCGGAAGAAAATCACTGAAGCGAAACAAACTCACTTCCACCAGGAACTGATAACGGCTAAAAATAAGCCGAAACGAACTTGGGAAATCATAAGTGAGGTAGAGGTAGCCCTTTATAAAAATTTAGACCGAATAAGTAATTTTGAAAATCCCTTGGCAACAGCCACGGATTTCAACACATTCTTTTCAAAAGTAGGGCTCAAGTTTTCAGTGAGGTGTGAACCAATCCAGATGAAACGTCAATTGAAAATTCACGCCCCACTGCACCCTCGAGGGCTGATGTCAGGTGGAGACCACGTCCTGTCGATTTACCGGAGTTAAGAAATATCTTATACTCATTAATAACACTAAGGCAGTTGGACATGATGGTATCAGTCTTCAATATTTCAAAGACAGTTTCCCAGTCACAGCACTATGGATTCGTCTGATAATTAATACATCCATAGCAACCAACACGTTTCCAAACCAATGGAAACACTTCATTATTAGACCGTTACATATAAGTGGTGACCTACATTCAGCATCAAACTAAAGGCCCATCAGTCTTTGACCTGTCATGTCCAAAATATGGGAGAAAGTGGTGACAAATCAACTGTCATTCTACCCGGACGAGTCAAATCTTCCCCACCGAAATCAATACGCCTATAGAAAAAACACTAGCACTCAATACGCTCTGCTCAATATCTCTGAAAAAAATACAGTGACATCGATCAAAAGAATGTAACACTCTTGCTGCTCTTCGATCTCTCTAAAGCGTTCGATAGCGTCGAACATGATAGACTTCTACGTAAAATACTGAACTGGGGAGTAGACACGCAATGCTTTGAAAGTTACTTGTCAAATCGATCTCATGCAGTCCGTATAGAAAACAAATTGTCCCCATTCATTCAAAACAATTTTGGTGTTCCACAAGGCTCCATTCTTGGTCCGCTTCTGTTTTCTATTTTCATTAATGATTTCCCTCCAATGCCTTCTAACACACGGATCTCAATGGATGCAGATGATGTTCAAATTGCAATAACAAGTTCTGTGTCGGAAATACCACAGACGCAAATTAAAGCCGAAACTGTACTGACTAGCCTGAAATCATGGTACGACCGAAATGGTCTCAAATTAAATGCTAATAAAACCCAATTCATTATCTTCGGATCCAAAGATGCTACTAAAAGAACTTCAGATCTTACTCTCGCAGTTTCAAATGATAAAATTAATGCATTAGAAAAACTTAAAAATGTAGGTATCTGGTTCAATAAAAACATGTCCTTCAAATCTCACGTAGAGAATACTTGCAACAAAATTTCTGAACTTTAATGTCTTTTCATCGTATAAAAAGCATGCTAGACGGAAAACCCAGATTATTAGCCATTCAATCCCTGGTGTTAACTCGCATTGACTAATGTAGCCTAGTATTTTGGAGACTTACCTTAATACCTTCAAAGGGATTTACAAAAACGCATAAACTTCGCAGCCAAGTTGGTATGCAACGGTAATTTCAAAAGAAGTGATCACGTAACCACTCTCCTTAATAAACTCGGCTGGATTCCTATTCAAGAAAGGCTTCTCATGCAGAGAACTCAATGCGTACTGTCACGAGACTTGGTCCTGCCCCCTCATTAATTTACATTAATGAGGCGACCGGTTTCTCGGAATTGTGGGTTTGGCATACCTCCATGAGAAATACAAAGAAAACACAAGAAATTACAGCCAAACCAAAATACACAAACATTGAGATTCAATGAATGCCTCACAAATACTACAACAAGGGTGGTACTCACCGATGTCAAGAGACCAACTTACAAAAGCGCGTTTTTCTGTGAGCATCAGCCTCGACGAGAGATGCTGCTTGCGTCGTCAGGTATTTTAGACGCAATATATCTCTGCATAATTATGATTACGGCAGTAAATTCTTCAACACGTTTATGAGACTAACATACAATTAACAAATCACCAAGACATAGTACTCCTGCAACTACACTTCCTCAACATGCTACCCTCTATTATAAGCACATAACGCGATTGACAGAGATGTTGAAATATACGAATGCAATGGCCCTCATGACAACGCTATCCCAATAAATTGGCCGGCCAGCCCCATTTTAAGTTAACTACACGCCGAATACATGATAAAATGAGACCTATCCTATCATTGCGTTTTCCAACAGCACAGGACACAGTCATAACTTCAGATCACACGTGCATTCGCACTGGCATGGCTTCAGTTCCGATCCCCTGCATTATTCTCAGTTAAGTAAATCTGCCTTTGATGAATTCATTCAGAGCTTCCCGTCGATTTTCTTATGGAGAAATGGAAAAACCGCCCTCACCTGCAAAAACCAATTTATCACCTCGTTACTTCTTTTTCAATCGCACAAATTATGCTCACTCAAAATTATTTTAATCTTTACTTCAATGAATGACATTAAATTTCTATCACATTTATTTCAAAAGCATTTTTTCTAAAGAAAAACTACATTTCTCACCCTCCTAATCGACGTTTGATCTCTTTCTTTTTTTCTCGACCACCGCGGTCTTGTATGAAACTTCTTTTCTATGCAATAGATAAAGTAATTTAATTTACCGACATTAAATTTTGACAATTATAAATTTGTTTCGACGCACGCTATATGCACGTATTATGTCAAAGTAATGTTTTTCTTCAGTCAAAACTTTGTTGAGACGCACTTTCTCGGACGGTTCTCGATGTACGACTGAACCTTTGTCCATAGCGATGCCTAGAGTATTCTTGAGGGCTGTCCTCTATTCTCATATACGACAAATGAGATCATTCAGAAACTTCAGAAGTGCTCGTCTAAAGCCCTCCTTCGTGTCGATATAGCTGTTCATTTGCGGTTCTACGCTTCGAATTTTCTCTCCCATGGTATAACTGCCCCTCATTTGCCGTAAGTCTGTGGTGTTCTCCCTCAGGCTGCTTTACACTCCGGGCAGACTTGTGAATATCTATTGACTTGTGAATATCAATAGACTTGTGAAATATCTTTGCCCGAAGTGAGTGCCTGAGGTGCAAACGAACCCGGCAAGGTGAGGAAAACACAACTGGAATAAACGCCGTATTATTATGAAGATCGCCGACAATAATGGCACAAGGGAATATTACAGTCGAGTAATACAGTGACAGATGACTTCTTGGCGGACCGACGGTTGTCGGGGAGACGCTGCGTGGTTGAAGGACGAGAGCAGACCGGTGAGGCTGCTGCTGGCCGAGTGTCTCCGACCAAGGAGTACCAAAGGCGCTAGCAGGGAACTGGTGAGTTGAGCAAGCAACAAGACGTGGCGGCTGGCAGTCGAGGAGGCGGTGAAGGCGACGGATGAGGTGCTGGCGGAGCGTCGAGACTTAGTGTGAATATCAGGGACGCTGAGAGTGTACTGAGACTGCGCTGGCTGCACGGCTGTTTATATAGGCCTCGCTTTAGCCCAACTCTGGTCGTCCAGGTCTCCGATTGGTCAAGACGGGGGTGCCCGCTTTTCGCCGTCTAGGCTTGTGCTAAACTTAAGGATGTTTCTATCGACGTTGCCTGACTGTTCGAAGCAGGCTGCTTATAAAGCTCGGTCCGGCACCCCAGCGCCAAACTTTAGCTCTGATTATTGACTCTCGTGAATGCGCCGTGGATTGCTTGTGGCTCTCTTTGTGCGATAAAAGTGCTTAAAAACAATACTTTCTTCAGCTCCCTAATTTTTCTATTCTTTCTATTTTGAAAGCTTAAGAGGTAGCTTAGTCGGATCGGAGTGTGTTTTTTTTTATTTTTTTTACCACCGGCCCCGGGGCAACCCCTCCGGGCCAGAGGTGAGAATTTTTTACAACTATTGCTTCTTCATTTTTTCCGTTATTCTATTCCGGTGATCTTGTTCATACGTGTTTAAATGTATTGATATTGTATAGTTTGCTGCATTGATGTGTATGGTTTACTGTATTGATATTGTATAGTTAGGTGTATAAGTATTGTATAGTTTTATGTATTAGTATTGTACAGTTTAATGTATTTTCATTGTATAGTTTAATGTATCAGTACTGTACAGTTTAACGTATTTAATCTAGATTTCGCCAGTTAGGAACCTGATATCTCACTCAGTTGAACTGCTGCTAGGTGTGCCCTAAGTTAGTTCCTAATTGTGTGGTCGTGAGTTGTATATATTTTAGTATAATACTGTATATTTGTATTGCAATATAATAAGGGTAGGGCTAGGCTTTTTCCGATATGCCTCCCCCAGATCGGGGGAGGGGAGCTGGTGCTGGGAGGTGGCCGCCCTCCCAGGGCCCCTCTTCTTCCAAACCCTCGCTCAACTTCAAAAACTAGGAATTCTATTCCGGGGTCCCTCCCCTTAAACCCTAGTAACCTTCCACCTACGTTACTCATACCGCCAACTTCAAGCAGTGCCGCAACCGGTGCTGCACATAGAAAAAAACCATCAACCTACAGAATACAACTTAAACTTATTGACACTGCAAAGCCCGTAGACAAAACAAAAATTTTTTGAAACGACCTTTAAAGACCTCAATGCTCCCCTTATTCGACTAACCCCCACCAAAACCGGTTTTTATGCTGTAACAGATGATGCCACTTCAGTTGACAAACTAACTTCTAGCAAAGCAATTAACGCATTTCAGAAACTGAATATCATTCCAGCCATTCCCCCGGACTTAAGAGCTAAAACATCTATTTTTGTTAGACAAATAGACAGTGAAATAGGCTCAAGACCTGCAGAAGAAATAAAAGCAGAGATCCAGCAACAAAACTCATGGCTCTCAGTAACGGAAATAGTTAAAATAAAACAATACACCCATCTAATCAAACTGATAACTTCCGACACCACTACTGCACAAAGGATCCTCCGAGACGGTTTTTACATGTTCCACACGAAAATTACACCCCATCAATGTGAACAAGAGCAATATACACACATCCTCATCTGCTACAAATGCTATAAATTTGAAGACCATCCAACAAATAAATGCACCCAACTAAATCAATACTGCTCAGAATGCTCCTCTCAAGAACACACCTACGATCAGTGTACAAGCACACTCCCCAATTGAAAATTATCGCCCTTTTCAGGTAGTAAATTAGTCGTAAAAGGTCGAAAACGGCGCAAAAGGGCCAAAAATCACGACTTCAAACCGACTCCTACCTATACTTGGCCTATTAGGGCTTGAAAAGGGCTCTTCATTCAACTGGCCTTTTATAGGTCTAGTCAATGGCTGTTTGCGGGCTCATTCGGGTCGTTTAAAGTCGTTTTCAAGCCTTTTCGACGACCTCTATTTGGACGCGTAATAGATTGTAAAAATACTCGTAATCGTAAATGTTGTACAAGTCGTATTACTTCAGTAAATGTAAAGAACTAAATGAATTTCAACTAACCTAACTTAGTTAAGTTAGATTAGGTAAGGTTCGTTAAACATCTTCAACAATACTATAAATAATTAATCCAGTCAACATGAAAACTAGGATAGAAAAGCTAACTGCTGAGCATAACATCAAATTGGCACTTCATTAATGCATTATATAAATTAAATATGAATGATAGCTTATAACTGTTGGAACACTTGGGTTGTCGAACGCTGAGCATTCAACTTGTAATGCTTTACCCTAGTTACCCCTCAAACCTCGATTCTAGTCCTTCTATGTTCAGTAATCTTAATATATCCCAATGTAAATTTATTTTAGAAAAAGTTCCCACTTCTCCGCCGCTTATCATCGATACCTACAGCCGGAGAAGTATAAACGTAAGTCCGCTGCTTCACTCGCCTCAAATCGGAACTCACTAGGCGAAGCAGCCACAAGACCCGGCCTTACAAACTCTTTATATCGTATAAAAAATCTGATGTTGGAGCTCTTTGAGGTAGTTGCAAGGCCCACTATAAGTCGTACGGAAGCCTAATAAGGCCGGTATTAGCCTTGATCAAGCAGTAAGGAAGCCCAAAAGGGCTGGTATTAGCCTTGATCAAGCAGTAAGGAAGCCCAAAATGGCCGGTATTAGCCTTGATCAAGCAGTAAGGAAGCCCAAAAAGGCCAGGACGAGACTCGTTCAAGCAATGGAAAAGCCAAAAATGGTCGTGAATAGCCTCGTTCAGGTAGTAGAGAAGCCCAAAATGGCCGTTGCATTAGCCGTTTTGATGCCCCAGAAATAGCCGTTTAAAAGGGCTTAAAATAAGTAGACATTTGCTCCGAAAAAGGCTAATTTACTGCTTGAAAACGACTAAACTCTTGGCTTATAACTGCCTGAAAACGATCTGTAAAAGGCTCAGAATTTCAATTGGGTCAAGCAATGCTTAAATTGTAACGGACCACACAGAACATTAGCATCCAGTTGCCCGTACAGGAAAAATGTAGTCAAACAAAAAATCGAAAATGAAAAACAAGAGCATCACCAACAAACTCAAAACACCTATGCTGAAATTGCAAAGCACGCAATACTACAAACAAACCCTCCAGAACATACCCTCACACTAACATCACAGACACATATTAAACTTACAGCAATCATTTTGGAAGCATATATAGCAGCCCTCAATAGAACACAGAAATTTAGCGACCTTCTTTCACAATCCCTAAAAATGAACTTCAATATCGATACCACTTTTCCAGACCGTGACTCAGCCGCAATTTTCAATTTCTACTAAAAATCAGAAACAGCACCACAGGAAACGGAAACTGACCAGGAAAAAACGGTGGATGTGTCTCTGGATGTTGAGCAGGAGCACATGGAGGAGGCCATGGAAACGGAGGCGAGATCAAAGCGTAGGATCAGTGATGACATTGGAAATTCAAGCATAGTACTGGACAATAAGCACAACCTTAATATCCAACTCTACAGAAATTTCATCGATAACTCACCAATCCCAGAAAATCCCCCAACAGAATGGTACATCCAGGAACTCAATAGAGAAGAAAATGACAAAGGATTAAAATTTACAGTCCAAGACATGAGATCGCAAACATTACTGGAATACATAAAAAACAACAGGGTACAATTCACAAGAACCAAACTAAACATCATCCCCCACGAGGACTTCATAAATCTTCCAAGACACCAGTCACTAATAGCAGTCACTAAGAAACCTAAAAAATTAATTGCTCAAAAATGAATTTGAAGAAAATAACAATAATTCAACACAACGTACTATCTTGGAATACCAATAAAATCACTCTATCAAACATATATAATACACTGGACCCAGATATCATTCTCATTAATAGTCACTGCCTCACAAACAATCAACCTCTCAAGATCTTCAATTACAACACATTCTATTCAAATAAGTTGCACGAAAATTACGCAGGCACCGCAATAGCTCTCAAGAAAAACATCTCATACAGACTTCACGATAATTTTCATTCAGACATGATGGCAGTAACAATAGACACGTTCCAAGGACCAATAACTATAGGCACTACTTATACACCCCCCAGAACGGACTACCTGCATTTCATAGACTTTCATACGCTTTTTAACAGACCTCATCCAACTTACTTTCTTGGTGACATTAATGCAGCACACGATATAACAGGATACATAAACTGGAATGATAGGGGGAAACATCTCTACTATCTAATCACATGACACAAATGCACATACGTTGGACCATATTTTCCCACTAGAATAACTCATAATAGCGCCACCTCACCAGATATAGTCCTGCAGAACAAACAAGCTTACCACAATATCTTTCTGAAGCCGGGACCAATCACTCCATCAGATCACATTCCCATAATAGCAACAATATCGGCAAATCCAATAAAAATTCCCATAAAACCTCGAAGACATTTTCATAAAGCAGATTGGCAAGCCTATAGACAGAAATTTTCAACAGTCACACCCCCATTGAAACAGGACCCGACGCTTAAAGAAATAGATCATTATTTGGAAATGTGGACCAAACACGTATTGGACGCCACCAACGCAACGATCCCACTTATCACTCACAGAATCATACCAGGAATCAAACCAACTCATGAAACCCTGCAATTACAAGCACAATACCAGCAAACAATGCAATATGTTTACACAAACGGCCCTTCCATAGAACTCAATAGACACCTGACCGCAATCAAAACAAACTACAGGAAACATACAAAAGAAAATATCATGAAACCTGGGAAGAACTAATTAAGAATCTTGAACTGCAGGAGGACCCGAAGGCATTCTGGTCATCCTGCAAGAGGATGATGGGGAACAACTCAAAACAAATAGTCCCATACATAGAAAACAATAAAATTCAATTACACACACCACAAGAAAAAGAACCTATTTTCAGAGAGCATTGGGAGGAAATATTTACCGAGCAGGACGAACCATTTTTTGACAGAGAACATATTGAAACAGTAAATAATCACATAAACAATATAGCACATTCGATTGTCCCTCACAGAACAGGAAATATTAACAGACTTGATCCAATTCATTTTCCCCCTATATCATATGAAGAGCTACTGCACGCGCTCAGATCATTCAAGCAGAAAGCACCAGGAGTAACAGGCATAACCACTCTGCTACTAAAAAACCTCCCAAAAAACATGATACATTTTCTCATTTACATCTTCAACATGTCTATATCTGCAGGCTATTTCCCCGACAGCTTAAAACATGCAACAATGATTTTTTTACCAAAACCAAATTCATCCCTAAAATTAGTGAAGAATTATAGGCCGATCTCCCTCCTAGATGTACAAGGTAAATTACTAGACAAAATCCTAAATAACAGATTGACAAATTTTTTCACAATTCAGAACCTTTTCAACAGCAGGCAACATGGATTTAGATGCAACCGAGGAACTCACACGGCCCTAGCAACACTTCACGAAACTATATCAATCAAACTAGCACAAAAGTGTAAGATAGACATTTGTTTGAGAGACGTGAAGAAAGCATTTGACAAGGTGTGGCATTCTGGCTTGATCTTTAAATTATCACAAAAAAATCTTCCCCCTCTATTTTTACGGACTCTGAGCAACTATTTGAGCAACAGAACAGCAGCAATAAGAATAGCAAATTACATAGGACCCAAATTCGCATTGCACACCGGCGTACCCCAAGGAGCATGTTTATCCCCCATGCTTTACAGCTTCTACACCCACGATCTTCCTCCTCCATTACCACATACGGATTATATATGTTTCGCAGACGACATCACCCAAATAACAGCCGGACAATATTCGCTGAGATTTGCAACAGTATGAACCAAAAAAGCAATAGAACAGATCAATTCATTCGAAAATAAATGGAAAATCCTAACCAACAGCAGCAAATTTGCCATTATTCCAATCAGTCGAAGGAAAACTCTTGATGTAATGATAAACGACCAAGTGATTCCATACACAAATAGAGGCAAAGTTTTAGGACTAAACATAACGTCACAAGGCATTTCATCTCAGGCTTCCATCAGACAAGCAATAGCGTACAAAAACCTAAACAGAATTCTCCGTTTCACTCATCTGTCCACAAAAACGAAATTAAAACTCTACATGGCCTACGTAAGATCACCACCAATATACCCGGTTATACCATTACACACAGCATCAGCATCATCAATATCCAAACTGCAAAAGGTTCAAAACAAAGCTCTCAGATTCATCACAGGCAACACACTAATAGACGCAATACCATCTGAATATATGCACATACAACTAAAGGTCCCTCCCATCAATATACTGTTGCATGAGCACGCAAACAAAATCTGGAACAATATGCAGCAATTTGACCCCGATCTGTATACTAGTCTAACCTTCCCACCAGACCTCATCTCAGAACAAAACTCCAGATTCAAAAGCTCAAGGTTACTCGCAATGGCCCCTCCTCCCCCTCCAAAGTTTAATTGAACCACCAATATTAAAAACCCCAGAAAAACCTACAAATTCTAAAACCTCTTCGGAGGAAGTGGGGGAAGACCAAAAATACTTTCATTTACATTTATTTTTTGTTTTTCTGGGGTTTTTGCGAGCGGTAGGAAGGTCTTCCCCCCATGGGTGGGAAGCCGAAACCCCAGACATTTTACTTCATTTCAATCGCACTGACAAAAATTTTTTTTCATTAATTATTTTTCATTACTTTAAAAAGTTCTTAAATTCCTGTTTACTTGCACCTCTAATCATTCAACCATTCAATAGCCTTTCTGTAAAAAAGGTATGTAGTGTTAAGTGCATGGCTGCAAAATTGTATCTAGGTGTATATAATGTATGATGTGCATAGACGCTATAATTGTATATATGTTGAGAACAATAATTAACTAGAAATGTATGTATATATGTAGGTAGGTATGGTAGGTGGAATTAGCGTAAGAATAGATAAAACTTGTAAATAAGATAGTGTATAGGTAAAAACTCATCCATTTATCATAGGCACTAGATGATGTACATGTGTAGATATTAAATTGTTTATACCGTTGCTTAATAACTGGATAGGCCTAAGTCATAGTTCAGTACCACGAATGAAATTTTAGGTAATGCTTACTGTGTAGGTAAGATAAGTGTAATTTTTTAGATAGCTAGAATGTAGTGTGAGTAAAAAAAAAGAAAAAAATATGGAATAAAAAAAAGAATGTATAAAAAAAATTAAATAAAAAAAATACAATGAAATGAAATGAAAAAAAAATGTATATATGCATATTGGTGTGCATGAGTATCGTCGGGTGCGTGTTTATGTTTGTAGGTGCTTGAGTATGGGATGTATATAACTATTTGTGTGTTCTTGTGCTGTGTGTGGTATGTATATATATGCACGACAAAAAAAAAATAAATAAAAAAACAAATAAAAAAAATGTATGTATTCATATGTATGTTTGTTTGTCGTGTGTGTGCGCAATGTGAAAAAAAAATTGTGGGTGCATGTGTTGGGTATGGATGTGTGTATATGTATGTAAAATTTGTAAATATGCATATATATATGTAAAGAAAAAAAATAATAAAAAAATAAAAAATAAAAAAAATTATTATATCTGTATATGTCAGTATATAGTATATGTATATATAGTGTATGTATATAGGGTATTGTAGATGAGCACAAGTTGCCTGAGCTTAAATTTAAATTCACTTCATGTACGGATTGCTGATGTCGCCCTCTACCGTGTATATAATAATACAATAGAGCAAAGTAGACGCGGCACAATAGAAAACATGAATCATTTTTTAGCATAAAAAGCCCTGAGGGGTACTTTTCCCTTATTATATTAATTAATTAGCAGTATAAAGAACACAAGAAGCACAAGATCACCTAATAATGCTTTAAGCGCCTTTTTCCTCTTCCACTATCCCTTTCCTTTTCTCCTCCTATTTCTCTTCTGGTACACTCTGTGCAAACTCTAATTCTCTTCTCTTCTTTCCTATTGTCACCGCCTTCCCCCTCTGATTATTGGTCGCTTAGTACTGGCGCTTTGAGGCTGTGAGGTGGCGCTTTTAAGCTTGTGTGGTGGTGTGTGTTCATACCACCACAAGTCTCTCTGATGAGAACGTGGCCAACCCCGCCCTCTCTAAGTCCAGCTTGAGATATTTCCCAGTGAAATCATTGCTAGGCTATACGCTTGCCCTTCGAGCATCAAGAGTTGGGCGATTTATCACTGTCAACCTCTTGTGGCTGGCGTCTACCCGCAACGTTGACTCTCTTACCCAAGCCTCTCCAAAAATCGTTGCTAATCATAACATGCTTCCCACCACTTCAACACACGACCGTTGGGTTAGTCATAAATTTTCGCCGTATGTGGTTGACGCGTATACCATCAATAACGACTCCCTTGTTCAGGCTTCTCCAAGTCGCTTGCCCACAAAATTCTTCCACTAATTACACAACACACAAACACATGCCAACACATCTCAGAAGCACACACACACTGTTGAAGCAACATTCTCGTACTGTTGGAATACGCAATTTTTTTATATGTAGTAACATACAAACGAATTTTAATAGTGTGCTACAAATGCCCAGCAAAAACATGAAGCAAAACACAATGTAGCAAAACACAATTTAGTCTTAAAAAATACAACCAAAAAACACACTATATTGAAATAAAACCCACTCTAGTGAAATATTCCATAAATTATCCCAAAATTCACAAAATTAAAATGTTTCCTAACAGTACACTCCTGATCAAAAGATTAAGACCTCTTGAAAATTTAGAAAAATGCCAACTTTTCAGTGATAAATAATAATTGAATGCATTCAACTAGGGATCGGTAATTACTAAAGGTAAAAGGTGAGAAAGACAAAAAATAACAATTGTAACAATTTATTAAGAAATCAATTTTTAATGATTAATGACTTTTTCCGTTGATAAAAATGATATGACCCCGTACAAAAATCATAGGAAATCTTTTTTCAACGACGTTGAGGGGAGCAAACATTGAACTTAGTAATGAAACTAATGAGTGCTTCCATTCCTGTTAATAACCTCAAAAATTCTTCGTGGCATACTAGAAACGAAGGTTTCCGTGAGGGCTCGAGGAATGTTGTTCCAGCTCGTGAACATGGCAGCACGAAGTTTTTTTTGACGCAAATTGTTTACCATTTCCATAAACATCTCTCGTCATCCACCCCCAAACATTTTCTATTGCGTTTAAGTCCGGCGAACATGCTGGATGACGCAAAACAGTGACCCGATTTTCTTGAAAGAAAGTCGTAGTCTGGCGGGCGGTGTGGACTGCTGCATTATCCTGCTGAAAAATCCATATCCATCACCTCACAGACAAGGACCCTCCGCTGACAAAAATGATCTTTGCAGCATTCCGACGTAAACAACAGCTGTTTGACGACCCTGCACCTCCTGAAGCTTCATGGTTCCTCTGTAGGAAAATGCACCCCATACCGTAACGGAGCCTCCACAACTATGACGCGTGGAAAACATTTCAGGAGGGATTTCTTTGTCATGCCAGTACCGTTGGAAGCTATCAGGGCCATCCATATTGAATTTTTTCTCATCAGAAAACAAAACTTGAGACCACTCCTCAACGTCCCATTTGTGGTGCTCACGATTAAACTGTAAACAGGCCACTTTGTGACGTTGAAGCAACCAAGGACATTGTAGACGCTTTTGTTCTTCATGCCGTTTTGTCGTAAGAGCCGCCAAATCGTTACTACACTGCAATCAGCATCTGTGAGGGCCTTAATTTGCTTGGAAGACCGTCCTCTGTCTTGAGAAACCACCCGTTTCATCCTCCTTCCCAATGCAGGTGAAATTTTTTTCGGTCTAGCACTGAATTTTGCTGTTCCATAATTCTCTGGGTCCTTTAGGAAGTTGCAAATTACAGTTTTACTGCGATGAATTTCAGCTGCAATTGTGCGTTGCGACAGCCCTTGCTTATGCAGTTCGACAATTTGACCACGTTCAAATTCGGAAAGTTTGCTTGCTTTGGCCATGGTGAAACCTTTACGTTATCAGTGCCAACCTGTAACTAATCTAAAATGCCGGAAATTATCCATAAACTATACGTTTCTTACCCTGGTCTTATAATTATGATCAACTGAAAAAGTCATTATTCATTAGGAGTGTTGATTTCTTAAAAAAATTGTTATAAATGTTTTTTTTGTCTTTCTCACCTTTTAGCTTAAGTAATTACCGATCCCTAGTTGAATGTATTTTACTATTTATCGCTGAAAAGTTGGTATTTTTCTGAATTTACAAGTAGTTTTAAACTTTTGATTGGGAGTGTATTCTCCTCGTTTTATCTTCCTCAGAGCAATGCTGAGATAGTGCTTTTCTATCCATCCATTGTAATCAACCAAGAGCCGAACTGAAACTATAATGTCTTAGTCAACTATTGTTCATCTCACATAGGGCAGAAGGCTCTATCAATATCAGGTGCCTTACTGTGGAACAAACTTCCCCTGAGTATTAAAATCCCTCAAGTACCGAGAGAATTAAAAGCCAAAATAACTCGTCATCTTGCGTCTCAAAAATAATTCTTAGTTACATACCATACTGAATAAGTATTGACGAATCTCATTTGCCTGGTATCTACATTGCTGAACAATCTCCCTTGCTCATTGTTTTATGATTCAAGACATTACACAACAGTTTTTAGGTATGCGTAGGTATTATGATTTGATCGTCTATACGCTGCCATTTGCAAACATGCTTGCTTGTATGTGTGTGTATGTATATGGGTGTATGTGCGCATATGGGTGTGCATATGTGTACATACACCTGAGTACACTGGACTAGCATCTGGTATATAAACTATAAATACCAGCCTTTTTTCTCACTCCCAACTTCTAACACTACCCAGCTCATCATTTCATTCAATTATCGCAAAGTAATCCAAACCTTAAATGTGATGATCGTTCGGGTTGGATCCAAACTGTTCCCTCTGGGCGCATTGATGACCTCCATACTATATCGCATGCCTAGATTTAAAAATTATAAAATTAAAAGTTTTTATGGTCTCTGCCAGTCGCCCTCAGACATAGCTCGAATCAAAAAACTAATTGTAAGGAAGTACGCACTTTCACGTATTTATATCGCCAATGCTTGCAGTGCGCAAGAATTCGACAGAGCGGCGAAATTTTGCAAAAACCTGGGTTTAAACTTGATTCAATTTCAAACTTATCCAGAAAATAAAAATGCTGACGCATTCAATAACTTCCAACGGCATCGCAACCAGGACGAAAACTTTTGTTTTCTTGTACAACTCGCGATGAAATCGACATTGCGAATCACCGTACCACATTGTCATCATTTCAACAAATGCCAAGCAATAAGTGGAATTGTTGATCACCCCAGTGAATCGAAGACTTCGCGGAATGGAACAAATATTCTCACTTTAAACTTTGAAAAAGAAAATAAGCCTATGCACGTCAATGCACATGGTACACCAAACCCTTCAAAATTGAAAGCTTCACCAAGCAGAGCTTTGAGTAACTCACCTACTCAAAGCGTGGGGAACGTGAATGAACCTGAGCCTTTCTCAAACTCGATCTCAGACCACCATAATGTAAGTACGAACAATAAATTTTCGCTGCTTGCAACAGACACAAATAGTGACTGTGATTTGCCCTCCTTTTCAATAAATCCTCGAACTTCCAGTACGTACGCAGAAACAGGGGAAAGTCAAGCGAAAAACGAAATTCAAAACCATTCCAAAGAAAATCAAATAACTCGGAAAAATTTTTTGTTGAAGCCTCTTTCCGGAAATCAAATCCTGTGCGCAATTACTTAGAGAATCACTGAAATGGAAAACGACCCCTAGAAAAATCTCCTGCCTCTGCAAGGCCCCCAACGTACGACCAAGCCGATACTGATACCGAAAAATCAGTAGTGAACCAAATCTACACACGCGTTGGAGACACACTATATGATTTGAAACGATCGCTCAAAATGGAGCCTGCTTACACTTAACGGACACTGTCTCCTCCACTCAGTAACGACACAGCTTGCATCACAACAAACCTCGCAATGGAATTATATGTCTCTGAAAAAAACCATCAAAACTGAGAGCTCCAGAAACAGAGATCAGTATGCAAAATTAGTTGACATGAACAGTGGCAGTTTCGAACTACTTATCGAGAAATACATCGATAGAAAAGTCTTCGATTACGCTGTTGGGTACCTCATACCCCAAATACTTTCTAATGTGACAAGAACACCAATTCACATATTTGGTGAAAAAAATGGGATTTGGAAGACAACAATCTCCCCTACATCAAATGCTCTGATAAACTGTCCTCCGTTAAGCATACACCGGAAACAGGACCACTATAGCGCACTAGTAAAAGTGCGTGATGAAATTCGTGCTGTTCCTGCCCCCATTTTGTGACTAAATAACATTGATCAATTTGAAATTTTTCCTAAAACTGAAACCACAACCAGTGAATGTGGTAATAATGACCTAGAGCCTAATACCAAATGCGCCACTAGACCTCGCAAGCGCAACAACTCAACTAAAGATCGACCTATGGAGATCAATAATATCAAAATATTGCACATAAATGTTCGCAGTCTAAATGGTAAAATGGATGAGATTAGGGTAATGTTGATCACTAGCGATATCGATATTTTATGCGTATCAGAAACATATTCGATCCACGAATCGAAAGTTCATATTTCAGCATAACCGGCTACACATTGTACCGTTATGACGGAGTCAGGAGTAAGAAAGGTAGTGTTTCATGAATTTTCATCAAAGATGTCTACTCAACATTCTTATTTTCGATAAAAGAAAAATGCGAAGACATAGAAATGATTTGGCTCTATGCTCAGGTAAACAAACACAAGTCTTTCATTATCGGCAGTCTTTACAGACATCCGCCAGCATCTCTACGTCCAACATTAGATTTCATTGAAAATACACTTAAATTAATCTCCGCTGCCAAAAAGTCTTTATTGTTGTTTTCGGAGATTTTAAGGTACATCTGACAAATAAAAAAAATCAGCTGACCAGGATGCTGGACAGACCTAATCTTTCACAAATGTTGCAAGAACCAACGCGCATTACTAACACTTCCATAACTCTTCTTCACCTAGCAATTACAAACACTCCCCAAGCAGTACTCAGCACAGAGATCTTACCGTCCTTTTCTGATCACCGTTCGGTAGAATGCCGAATCAATATTGCAAAAGAGAAAAAGAAATCTAGTTACGTTACATATCGCATGAAAAACCACTATTCTCCTGAAATATTTCAAGAAAAGCTATTCGACAGATGGAGTGAATTTCAAGGCATGGAAAATACCGAGGATGTCAATCTACAAGTTTCGCTGTTCAATGAAAATTTCGTATCAGCTCTTAACGAATGCGCACCTTTCACTACGAAGTAAGTTAAGCCAAGAATTTCTAAATGGATAACTGACAAGATAAAACAGTTTAGCGGAGCTAAAAGAAATTTGCAGCGTGAGCACAAACTGAACAAATCAGACGGTACGCTTAGAAAGCTACGTAAAGATAATGAGAAAATCATACGAAGAAAAGCTCAGGAAGCAAAACGAGACTACTTCCACAATGAACTGTTGGCGGCAAAACAAAACCCAAAAAGAACTTGGGAAATCATCAGAGAAGTTGCTCAGTATAAAAAATCAGACTGCGGAAGCACTTTTGACGACCCCTCAAAAACAGCGAATGACTTTAACACTTTCTTCTCAAAAGTTGGCGAAGATGTTTTCAATGAAGCGTCTAAGACAGTTTCAGATACATCTACAGGTGCAAATCTGAGCGATGTTTTATCCCCAAATACTAGAAACAAATGGAGACCAAAGCCAGTAAGCGTAAAAGAGATATGAAAAATCTTATACCCACTAAAAAATTCTAAAGCGACAGGACATGATGGCATTAGCCTCCAATATGTAGCAGACAGCTTCCCCGTCACAGCACCCCTCATTCGCTTGATGATAAATACATCTATAGCCACAAACAAGTTTCCCGATCAATAGAAACTATCCATTATTAAGCCATTAAATAAATCTGGTGATATCGACATAAGTCAAACTACAGACCAATCAGTCTTCTGCCTGTTATGGGATCCAAAATATTGGAAAAAGTAATAACAAACCAGCTCTCGTCTTACTTAGACGAGTCACATTTACTTCACCGCAATCAATATGCCTACAGAAAAAACACCAGTATCCAAGTTCAACATAACAGAAAAAATTTACAATGATATGGACCAAAAAATTAACTCTCCTGCAATTACTTGATCTCTCCCAAGCTTTCGATAGTGTTGAGCACAAAAAAACTGCTACAAAAATTTCAAACCTCAGAATAGACAATCAGTGGTTTGAAAGCTACCTACTAAACCGCTCTCATACAGTGTGCTCAAATAACAAAATGTCACCATTTATACCAAATAATTTTGGCGTACCCCAGGTTTAATCCTCGGCCGCTACTTATTTCAATTTTCATCAATGATTTCCCCACCATGCCGGCAAACACAAAAATCTCTTTGTATACTGATGACGTACAAATTGCCATGACAAGTTCGACAGCGGATTTGGAAGAAACACAAAGCAACGCTGAAAACCTTCTAAGAAATCTGAAATTGTGGTATGAGCACAATGGTCTGAAACTTAAAGCGAGTAAAACGCAGTGCATTCATTTTGGATCACAGAATACGACCAGAAATTAACACCCATTTACGCTAACATTTGGAGACGATAAAATGAAACCAGTAGATAAGGTAAAAATTCTTGGTGTTTTGTTTGACATGAATATGACTTTCAACTCGCATGTCGAAACATTGTGCAACAAAATCAACGGAACCTTAATGTTCTTTCATCGCATTAAGAACACACTCGACGAAAAATCCAGGCTATTAGTGATTCAGTCTTTAGTTTTTATCGCGTCTGGACTACTGCAGTCTGGTGTGGGGAGATTTACCTCAATATCGTCAAAAAGAGTTGCGAAAATGTATTAACTTTGCAGCCAAAGTAGTGTGCAAAGGAAATTTCAAGAGACCCGATCATATCGCCCCTCTTTTAAGCAAACTCGACTGGAGCCCAATACCGAATAGATTCATGATCCAAAAAGCTCGACGACTGTTCTCATCTCTGTACCTTCCTTCAGAGGAATGCAGATGTGGTAAAATTTTGTCCATCCAATATCCCAAACAAAAAATCAAATCGGAGGATTGATGTCCAGGTCCGTTACCGTTCATCTAACGTGACACAAAAAGCTCTCTCAGTTTATGGAGCTCTTTTGTGGAACAGGCTTCCCCAGCACATCAAAAACTCTAAAACTGCAGAAGAATTTAAAATAAATGTGTCACATCATATTGCATCTCTGTCATAGGGCCGGTAACACTACGGTGTGAATTTCCCACTCACCTGAAATTTAGATTTTCCTGAAATTTCTGTTAGAAAATTGGAAATGATTTCTTCTTAATGTTCGCTAAGTCATTCTAATATTGATCTTAATTATTTCTATAGACTATGATGAGCAACGCAACCGTCAACTCAATACTGCGGAATAACGGGTCATTTTTTTCTCCTTAATTATCAGTAGTATTCTCTCATACTTTCTCATCTTAATTTTCCTGATTTTCTATTTTATGTATTTTATATTTACCCTCCGTGTAATAAGCAAACTTTTGAAATTCATTTTTGTGCATACATCAGTATACAGGTTTACAGATGTGAGGGTTATGCTATGTTTTGAATAAATTAATTTTTGGCTAACGTTGTCTCACTATTTCGAAATCATTCACAAAGGTGTTTCAATCGATTTCGGCTAAGCTGGGGGGAGGATGGAATCTAGGATTTGAGCATTTTTAAATTTTTTACATTTTCTGTGCGTTCTTTCAAATCAGAAATAATTCTAACTTTCAGAAATTAAAACTATTACTCAGGACAACTCTTAAATCTACCTTTACGTGCCAAATTTTGGAAATATTTGCCACTCAGAAGTGATATCCAGCCAAAATAGTATTCCATTTTATCCCATGTACCCATGTCCGTATAATGCTGAAGCGAGTACCGATAGTAAGTGAAACCCGAGATATAGATATATCTAGAGTTCAAAGTCAAGTCACCCCCAGAAACAGTTACGAATCTGGTACGGAAAGCTACTGCTTCCACAAGGTTTTTCAAATAAATAAATAAACGAGGAGCTCACGAGATTCGAACTCAGGACTTAAATTTACCGCGCCAGAACGCTATCGATCGCACTACCGACCACCCTAAAGGTGATCGAAGCACAACGAAAGCAATGCTTGGCACAGTGAAAGCAGGCACGCACTTGGCCCGACAGATATATTTTTTACTTATGTATCGAGAGTTCAAAGTCAAGTCACCCCCAGAAACAGTTACGAATCTGGTACGGAAAGCTACTGCTTCCACAAGGTTTTTCAAATAAATAAATGTACGAGGAGCTCACGAGATTCGAACTCAGGACTTAAATTCACCGCGCCAGAACGCTATCGATCGCGCTACCGACCACCCTAAAGGTGATCGAAGCACAACGAAAGCAATGCTTGGCACAGTGAAAGCAGGCACGCACTTGGCCCGACAGATATATTTTTTACTTATGTATCGAGAGTTCAAAGTCAAGTCACCCCCAGAAACAGTTACGATTCTGGTACGGAAAGCTACTGCTTCCACAAGGTTTTTCAAATAAATAAATGTACGAGGAGTTCACGAGATTCGAACTCAGGACTTAAATTCACCGCGCCAGAACGCTATCGATCGCGCTACCGACCACCCTAAAGGTGATCGAAGCACAACGAAAGCAATGCTTGGCACAGTGAAAGCAGGCACGCACTTGGCCCGACAGATATATTTTTTACTTATGTATCGAGAGTTCAAAGTCAAGTCACCCCCAGAAACAGTTACGAATCAGGTACGGAAAGCTACTGCTTCCACAAGGTTTTTCAAATAAATAAATGTACGAGGAGCTCACGAGATTCGAACTCAGGACTTAAATTCACCGCGCCAGAACGCCTTTAGGGTGGTCGGTAGCGCGATCGATAGCGTTCTGGCGCGGTAAATTTAAGTCCTGAGTTCGAATCTCGTGAGCTCCTCGTACATTTATTTATTTGAAAAACCTTGTGGAAGCAGTAGCTTTCCGTACCAGATTCGTAACTGTTTCTGGGGGTGACTTGACTTTGAACTCTCGATACATAAGTAAAAAATATATCTGTCGGGCCAAGTGCGTGCCTGCTTTCACTGTGCCAAGCATTGCTTTCGTTGTGCTTCGATCACCTTTAGGGTGGTCGGTAGCGCGATCGATAGCGTTCTGGCGCGGTGAATTTAAGTCCTGAGTTCGAATCTCGTGAGCTCCTCGTACATAGATATATCTGTGCGCACGTATGTGGGTATATGTATATCTACATAAATATATAAACATGTTTCTATCTCTATTTTTAAATTGAATATAATCCGGTTAATTAATTTTATTACTCATACAAAATTATTTCAAAAAATAGATCTTTCACTACCCCAGAGAACGTTTCTGTGAATGGGAAAAATGAAAAATACAATTAGACAAATGAAATAAAATGCAATTTGATCATTTGAATCGTGAAAAAATTAGCTTTCTGTCCGTATGTTTAAAAAAATATTTATATTTTGAGTATATGTTTGTTTTCGCGTTTCTGTCAAAATTTTATAGATATTTGCTACTGATAAGTGAAATCTGGCTTCCACTGTATCTCCATTTTATCCCCATGTACCCATGTCCGTATGATGCTGCAGAGAATACCGAGAGGAGATGAAACCCGAGATTTTGTTGATGTTGTTCCTCGACTATAATTTGAATTTTTCTTAAAATTGTTGTCATAAAATTAATAAAACATTTCATTTATACGTTTTTCAAAATATTTTCCTCTTATTTTTTTCACGGTATTTCTTACGATTACACTGAGCTTGACTGTCATTTTAGATGTACCACGAGCAAGATTGTTTTTTGTGTTTGTTAGTATATTTCTTATTTTCATTTCCAATACGGACATATATATGAATATGAGTGTGTAGGTGGACGCGCGTGTGTGTGCGCACGCATACATGTTCAAATATATACACACATATGTATATAAATGTTTTCTATTTTTAATTTTTGAGTAAAAACGAAACTTCAAGACACATTACATTTTACCTAAAGCTCTGCGACCAGTAAACACTCAACCATATTTCAGAAATAAATTTATTCATTGAACTTGTTTAATGATTCAAAAATAGATCAATCACCACCCCAGAGGGCGCATTTGTGAATAGAAAAAATTAAGAATATGAGCAGACAAATGAAATAATAGCGCTCGTGAAAAATTATCAGCTCTCTGTACGTATGCTGAACAAGCTAGAATTTCTTTTTACTTGTAAGTTTGTTTACGCGTTTCTTTTCTAGATGTGCGTGTTGGTTGCATGATATTTTTTATAAATTACTTTGTGACTAACTTTTTCTCAATACTTGATAGTCATTTACAACGGTGTTTCGAGCGGCTTCGGTTCAGCGTTTTTTGTCTTTTCCTACTTTCGGTTCAACAAATAATTTAGGAATTCCGAAGAATTCTCTAGTAGTATTTTAAATAATTTATAAGTTTTCAGCCATTCGTTGGGATATAAAATATCCAAGAAATGATATTTTTAAATTAACTAGCCCATGACAGGGTTAATCTATTTTGCACGCCACGTATGGCGTGTCTATTAGTACGCCTCGTAAGGTTCACCTATTTGTACGCCTCGGATGGTTTTGTCTATTAGTACGCATCGCATGGTTTACCTATTTGTACGCCTCGGATAGCTGTCTATTAGTACGCCTCGTATGGTTTACCTATTTACACCTCGAATAGTTTGTCTATTAGTACACCTCGTATAATTTGTATATTAGTACACCTCGTAGGGTTTGTCTATTGGTGGACCACGTATGGTCTGTCTATTTGTACTCCTCCTATAGTACGTTTGTCTAATGACGTCTTATATTAAGAAATTTTTAAAAGCCAATATGTTTGTCATGTATCTCATGTGCCAACCTTTTTGGAAATAAACGTTTTTTCATTTCTTTTCTTTTTTCTTTTCTTCATTAATTACTTTGTGACTAACCTTTTCTCAATACTTGATTGTCATTTACGATGGTATTTCAATCTGCTCCGGTAAAGCGTTTTTTGTCTTTTCCTCATTTTGGTTTCACTAATAACTTAGGAGTTCCGACGAATTTTTTGGTAGTATTAGAATTATTCATAAGTTGTCAGCCATCTCATGGAACATCCAAGAGATGATATTTTTCAATTTTATTCAACTATCCCTTGACAGAGTTAGACTATTAGCACGCCAGCCACGTATGGTTTGTCTATTAGTATGCCTTGTATAGTCTGTTTATTAGTACGCCTCTTATGGTCTATCTATTTGTACACCTCTGATAGTACACCTCGTATAGTATGTCTATTAGTATGCCTCGTATGGTTTACCTATTTGTACACCTCGGATAGTTTGTCTATAAGTACACCTCGTATGGAACGTTTGTCTTAGGACGTCTTATATTAAGAAATTTTTAAAAGCCAATATGTTGGCATGTATCTCATGTGGCAACGTCGTTGGAAATAAACAGTTTTTTTCTTGTACATGTAAAATGTGGTACTTATGTACGTTTATCAATTGCAGACATTTTGCGCCATATTATAAGATAATTTGATTTTTTTTCTAATATGAAACTTATATGACATTAATGTTTTCTTTCTTATTCACGTCCAAAAATGTCAGGCTAGTGTAGTGCAAATTATCATATCATCTCTTACGCTCTAGAGTATATTATAACAACCGCACCTAAGCCTCACGTATTTCTGGAAATATTCTGCACTTGAGAACCGTTATAGAACAATAGTTTTCATGTTTCTGACTCAGGTAGACTGTTTTGTGCCACTATTTTTAGTACGAAAATTTCATAAAATTCATGCCGTAATAAAAGATATTTTCTCCGAGTCCCTCGATTGGAATGCTCGTTTACACTGACTAGTTTACGGTGATATTTGCGCGCATGCTTACTTGTGTATATGTGTACGTGTGCACGCTATGCGTGCGTAGATGGGTGAATGTGTCACTACGTAATACTTCATTTCACTTCATTATTATAAAACATTTGTGAAAAATATGTATATGTATTTATATTTGTTGCGCAATCACCCACATATGATAAATAAGACGCTTATCAACCAATTATCTTTTCGATACAATATTTAATTAAACATCGTTACAATATTTCATTAGAAATTGTAAGCAGCAACACGTACTGAAAAAGTTGTCACGAACTTCCTTTGCTCATTATCTTATGTTTCAGTACATCGCACGGCATTTCTATATAACGCGTATGTATTGTGATTGCCTCGATATATAGAAATGTATTTGTGTATGTTTACGTGTTAGGTGTATGTATGTGCGTGGGTATGTATGTGTGTAGGTATGTATGTGCATGTATATGTGTATATATTTACATGTATATATGCACATATGTGTGTACTAAGCTGACAATTTGCATTTTAACAAGAGATAATGGTCTTTTTTCTGTTCACTCTCAACTTGTAACATTACCTAACTCGACATCTCTTTATTATTGTAAAGCAGTCACGTAAAAAACTATACATTAGTTGTGTGGTCATCCATTTATATTCAAATAAAATGCTTATCAACTAATGAACGTTGTGTTAAAGTTGTTTAATTAGAAATACAAAACCTTTAATTATCGTGGTCCTCATGCTTATAAATATATATTTATTTTTTTCATACTTCCTTGAAATGACATTTTGGAACATCGGCCGAAACAAGCGATTCATATACTATTTCCTGGCATCAAGAATTGCGAAGTTTTATGTCATGTATATGTAAACTGTCAAAATTGTTTTCAGCCCACAATGAAAATGCATCGTCCATGAAATTGTATTATCTCTAATAATTATCATTACATGTATCATCAAATATAGATTAAGCAAGATTAGGAGTACATTGCCCTCAATCATTTCTTTTCGACTAGTAACATGGGTATTACAATACTCGTGTGTGTGTGTGTATCATCTAAGTGTATTAACTTTAAGATATTTTAAAAACCAATGATGGTAATTTTGTACCATCTCTATTGGAAATAAACTGTTTTTCTTATTTTTCTTTTTTTTCTCAGCATCACCAGTCCAGCTAAATTCATATTTGAATTAATTATCACTGTTCATCTTGTAAACTTTCACATTTTTAATTGGAGCTGATTCAATAGATTTTGAAGCACATTTTGGTTTAATTTTTGGGAAATCACTTTTGTCGCAATCAGCTTATTGCTTGAAAAACTTATCCATGGTTAAGGGCTTGATCATGCAACCAACGATGGCGGTGATAACAACAAAAATACGCGAAATACCACACTTGCTTACTATATCACGACTGAGGGCTCTGACTGAGCTTGAGGGAGTCATGAGGTTTCGTTCATTACACATAAAGTTGCTTTCACACGATCAGTTTTTCCATGTCACACTGACACTCATGGACTGCGGTCAAAACACTTGCGTTCACACGTACGTTCTCGTGACAGAAGTGGCGCGCCGCTGCCGCTGGCAAGCTTTGCAGTAGTTCACCATGCGTTGTTGGGAGACGTTTGCCGTGTCCAAAGCAAGCCCACTCCTCGCTTTGGCAGTCGAAAATGAGAAGAAACTCTGCAAATAAATAGCGGATGAAAGATTAGGCGGCGAAACATCCAAAAAATGGGAGTTATAACCGGATTTGCTGGGAGTTAAGGCTAAATGTCCAGTTTTCGTTACCTAATTATTTGCGAATTCCTTCCCTGTTTCAGTACTTGGAAAATTTGGTCACATCAAATCTGACGGCTACTACGAATGTGATAATGTACTTAATAACAACTTCAAGAGCAGGTAATATTTTTCGCTCGTTCTATACAGTTGCGCAACTACTAGTATGTGTGCAGCTCGTAAATTGAATTTTTTCTTTAAGCATGATATTCGTTCATTCCTAGCATCAAAGTGCATCAAAGAGCAATTGGAATCTATCGTACATTTTTCAGAACTATATGATAGAATGCATGCATAAATCTGGCATCCGTACGCAAATATTCTAAAATATAATAAACCTCTCCTATTACCGCGTGATAATATCTAATATTATGTGAATGTGACAGCGGTACGGGTAGACTAATAAACGTTTAGATTTATTTCAAAAAATATTTTTACACTGAAATTAAATATTAAGGAGAATTGAAATAAAAAGTGTAATATAGCGAGTAATGTAAGTTCTAGTTAGAGAGACCAAAAGTTGGTAACGCTCGTGACGGCAACAACCGCAGTCAGTTCCCCATTGGTTGTAGTCAGCTAAACAGTAAATGTTGACTGCAAGTGTGTATATAGATTACCCATGCGGCTAAGTACGTACACCTAAGCTTTTTCTAACAACCTACTACTAATTTTAATCTACTCTATCCTATAATTTCAAACTATCTCCACTCTTCTCTCACTGGCCACATGTCTGTTGATTGAGTTACTGAGTTTAGGGACATCCATGAGGTGGGTGATTATTAACTCTATGTATTACTATTGATGTGTTAGTTCTATTGTTATTGATGTGTATCATGTCTATCTATGTGGATTTCATTACTTGTCTATGTAAAGTTTAATCTATGCAGTGTGTTAGGATAACACTGTTGTGAAGTCTAGCGTGGGATTGCTATGTGTATTGGCGTAGGCAATCTTAAAACGGCTACATTGCTACTGCTATTACTACTAATATTATTTCAGACTAGTATCTGATATTGGCGACGAGGATTTTGGTAGAACTACTGGGAGAGGCTAGACTAGTGAAGGAACTCAGAATTTATTTAGTGATTCTAGTATTGGTCCTATAGATTTTTGTTTTCACAAGGTGTCTCTTTGTTTTCACAAGGTGTCTCAAGCTGTGTGAAAACGCCGATGCTAGGTTCAGTGGGAGAGTTCAATCCTTCAGAGGAAGAATTCCCTGAGTATGAAACTAGACTGAACTGGTTCCTGAGTATCAACAAAGTGGAAGGCATTAAGAAAGCCCACACATTTATTGCTCTGGTGGGTCCTAAAATTGTAAGACTAACTAAAGACCTCTTGTCCCCGAAAAGACTTTTAGATGCTACCTATGATGAGATCATAGAAGCGTTAAGACGGCATTTTAAGCCAACACGCAACCAGATCTTCGAAAGGTTTAGGTTCCATAAGCGGAACCAGAAACATGGGGAAAGCATTGCTGATATTGTGGATCGCCTGAAGGCCCTTTCACATACCTGTAATTTTAAACAGGAATTACTAGAAGAAACCTTACTAGATAGGTTCATTTTGGGCATGGCCAGTAATGATGTTCAAAATTGTTTGCTGAATGTAGCTGGCCTGACATGGTGAAAAGCCGTGGACCTAGCAACTGCCAAAGAAACCCAACTGATGGAAATAGTGGTGTTGAGACAACCTAATTCTATTTTAAATGTTGGTCAGATTAGAGTACACCAAACTGCTAACAAGCCTCAGGGCAAGACTCAGGCTCAAGCTAGCCCCAAATCAGCATGCAGCGGCTGTGGTAATCTGCATTGGGGTAGAAATTGTCCTTATAAAGACAGTGTTTGGCATGGTTGTGGCCAAAAAGGCCATTTCCAGAAATGTTGCTTCAAATTAAAGAACCAAAAATCTGCTGATGGCAACAAAAATAATTTTGTGCATGCAATCAGGGTTGCGGAGTCGGAGTCGGAGTCGGGAGTCGGAGTCGCCGGAGTCGGATGTTTTAGGGTGGAGTCGGAGTCGGAGTCGGAGTCGCTTCTCTGAAGTGTGGTGGAGTCGGAGTCGGAGTCGGAGTCGCTACTCTGAAGTGTGATGGAGTCGGAGTCGGAGTCGGAGTCGCTTTTCCGAATGTGTTGGAGTCGGAGTCGGAGTCGGAGTCGTTCATTCGGATGTGGAAGAGTCGTGGTTGGAGTCGCTATTTTTTGGTGTCTTCGATTCTAATTTTTGCTAAAAATTATTTATAATTCTTTAAAACTAGAAGTAAACCAAAACAGAGTTAGAATGCTTTGCTGAAAAATCTAAAAAATACGCAATGTTTTCGTTGATTGTTTTGTTCGAAGTTTGAAACAGCGTATTTATTCCTATCACCTAATACAGTCATGTTATCTAGTCATTGAGGGTTTGCACAGATATATATGAGAAACCTACGAGTGCGAAAAATGATTTTTGTACCCAGCATTAATGTATATTTTGTAGTTAAAAGCAGGAATTAGTAATTGAAAGCATCGCAAATTCATTCTGTATATTTCTGTTTTGTTCATTTTTCCTTCAATTAATACATAGGAACTGGAAAATAGTAGTAAATGTGTTGCAAGTTACTTGCAGAACATTTCAGCTGATGCAATACATTGTACTCACATAAAGAGTGGTAACTCTGTATGCTCAAAATGATGCATTGATTGATAATGATCATAAACATTTCTAGTCTTTTCGTTATGATTCATTGCCAATGAGTAGTCTTTGCCGAAATCTGAAGCTATGGTCTAGTGCACAAAGACTTCTAGTTTTCAAGTCATGTTATTAAAATTGATATGGCTTCCGTGTTTTTAAGTCAAGTTAACATGTATTAATAATAAAAATTTCTTCTCATTTCTCAAGTTATTCCTTGAATGTAATTTGGTTCTTTCAGAGTTATATTGTTTTTCACTATATCATCATCATGTTTAATTTTTATCTTCGTATCACTCCCCAGTTTCTAAGCTAGTATACGCTGAAATGCAGAATTTTATAATTATGTTGATACATTTTAAAAAACTGAAATAGTATTTGTTTTGTAGCATTATGGAATTAATTACTTCTTGTTAAGGAAGATTTGGAAATGTTGTAAGGTTATCTATATCGGCATTGAGACACTTGAAAAAAATTAAAATACGATGTAAATGAGCTGCAATGAAAATAATTACACACACCAGCAAAAACTTCACTTACAGTCACACACACATTGTAACTGAAAACAGTGCACTATCTCAGCTGCAATGGTTTTTGCATTTATGCGATAGTACAAATTCTCTTGCTGGAAACGTTTCAAATTGATCCAAAAAACACGAAATGAGAAGAACCTGGGCGTTCATTAAAATAACAAAGTGTCCAATACAAAGTAAAAAGTTAGACGAAAATAAGAGATAGTATCATAATACACGCAAAGAAGTTAGAAGTGATTTTTATTCGTAAAAAAAACTTTCCGAAAACGTCAGGCTCCTGCAATGAAAGCAGAACAACTTTTGCTTATTATAGCCGAAATGTAACATAGTGTTGAGCAATAATATGACACCTTTTCTGCATTGTTACCCTGCATAGTGTAGATACAAAGAAGAAAAGGCAGTGTGCAAATCTTACCTACCTTATCTACACGTATATCATAATTTTGGGGATTTGAAGCATAGTCATTGAATTAACTACTATAATTTCACTGAATTAGTGCATACTTAGTAATAAAAAACTGTTGATGCATATCTATGCTTCTCAGTGTAGACAATGCCTACATTACCTACTCAGAAAACACTTGTCAGTAATATACAGGGTGTTTCAGATTCAGAACAAGAGGCAAAAAATTGCACACCAAGTAGAAGATATCCAAATAAAAACTTTTTCTTCTATAAAATTTTCCGTAGAAAGAGACATTGAGATATTAGCAGTTTATTGTTTTAAAGGGTGAAATTTAATGAATAAACTACTCGCAATATTTATTTTGAATTTACGTTGATCGGGCGAAATGTGCTAGTTGCAAGACCTCCTAGATCTCCTGACATGACTCCACTCGATTTCAATTTTTGGGGACACGTGAAGAGCCTTGTTTATGCTACACCCATTGGGTCTGAGGAAGATCTTGTGGCCAGAATTGCAGTGGCTGCAGATGAGATACCTTAATGCCAGATGTGTTTCCTAATATTCGGCAGCCGTTAAGGCTAACATTCGAAAAGTGCATAGATGTAGGTGGAACACATTTTGAACAATATTTGTAAAGTAAATTCAGAATCAATACCGCTAGTAATTGTGCCATTAAATTTAAACCTTAAAAACAATAAACACCTAATGCCTCCCAAACCCGATTTTTTGGGTGAAAATTTCATAGGACAAAAAGTGTTTATTTGGCCATTTTCTACTTGATGTGCAATTTTGTACCTCGTTTTCTGAAACACTTAGTATACATAATTGTGTACACGACTCGTCAAATGACGAGTGTCTGTATAGAAATCTTCCAGATGTGGACCATAAAGAAATATTTTCATCCTAATAGCACTAGCGATTAAAATATTCTAATACTTGTGCACTGGTGAAACTCGCATCACAGATACAGTAGTTAAGTATCTCTAAGAGCGTGAAAGGGAGACAGATCAACCAACAAAGACGAACAGCCAATTTTGTTGGTTCAATGAAATTTCCTGTTGAATATTTTCCGTATTTCTGATGGCGGCTTTGTGGAAGAAAAAGTTTTCTTCAGTTGGCCTCTCTTAGTTCACAGACAAGAATTTGAAACTGATGAAATTAGATCTTTTTGTTCGTTGTTTTTTGTTTTGCAGCTGCATATTTTTTTCCGGTTTTTGTGTTTAAATTTAACTTTCTATAAATAAGCAAATTTGCGCTTCTAGCAGACTGCATTAACCTTAAATAGCTTTAATTTACATTCTTGTGACGCTTTGGCGTTCACTCATTAAATTATCTTTGAGCTTGCTCTGCTTGGGCAGCATGTCGTCCTTTTAATAAAAGTGGGTCTGGTACCTTTAACTTATTTCTCTTGCGTAAAAAGCAGTCTCTTTCTGCGACTTGAACTCCTCGACCCGGCTTTTGCAGCCTCTTGAATAGGCACTTACTATTCAAGGTAATTAATTGTCAATTAATTGTTAACATCTTAGTGCTATATGTAATCTTACAATAATATACGATATTCACCTAGTCGGCGACCGGACATCTTAAAACTCTGTATCTCTCTACTCAGAACGCCTCTAAAATTTCCTACCGGAGTACCGTGCTGATGACCGGCCGCGTCCATTGGGTGTTTTCTATTTTTAGCGAGTATCGTTTTAAAAATTACCCTTACGTTAAAGAAGATTTTCGGTCTTCATTTTAAAGGAATTCAATAATAAAAATTTCACAGAGGACGCTCCTGTGCGTACTGTTGGAATCCTCAAGATCCGCCTAACTTGGGTACGGTTTCTCTTTTTGCGCATCTCGGGAAACGACTTGCTGTTGTTCCCTTGAAGTTCTTCTGTATTTGAAATAAATGTTCGACCAATTGCTCTTAAGTTTTAAATCCTAAAACTTCATTGTACTAACATAGGAGAGATTACGCTCACGAAATAGCTAAACCTATTTATTTATTTGTTCAAAGGAGACACTTGACCATTTATTGTATAAGAACAATCAATACTATACTGCGTGTCCCACAAAAATGTCCCGGACTTTTTAATTGATAATATCTCCGCTTAAATTAACATATTTTACTTGTCTTTTATTTACAATTTATTCAATTTTTTTTCCTTTTGAAATAATATAAGTTTTTGAAAATCAGTTGAATAAACTTCAAGATGATCGATTTACTGAAAGGGGTGGAAAAATTGTTCTAAGGGAAAGTTTTAAAAACAACACTGGTGTTCTTCTTCATTCCTCAATACCTACTGTTAAGAATAATTTCATAACGATGTATCGTACATACAACTAAGTATTTAAACCTTCTGAGAGGTTTCAAGTTTCAAGTGTTCTCAATAATAGTGTTTCAAGGACTGATAGAAAACGGTGGAATAATGGGTAAAAGTCTTCGTTCAATGGTGCCTAGAAGTAATACTTGCCTTGAGAGAAATGGAGGGTATGTCGTTGGATACTAAAATTACTTTATTTATTAAAACGTTATATAAGGTAATGATTTGTTACTCCTTAAAATTTTCGTGTGTTCAGTTTTATGGAAACTACAAAATAAGGAAGAATATCAATATTGTTTTAAAAACTTTTCATTTGAACAATTAAATTTTCTACTCCTTTCAGTAAATTGGACATTATAAAGTGGTTGTTCAACCGATTTTCAATAACATAAATTATTCGAAAAAGAAACAAAATTTACTACATTGTGAACAAAGGCAATTCAAATATGTTAATTTAAAGCTGAGATATAATTAATTAAAAATCGGGGACATTTTTACAGTACACCCGATATAATAAAAAACCAGGTGTCCGTCAATGATAAGTATATGTTCTCGTGCGTAATTTCCCCTATCTCATTACAATGGGAATCTGCTTGCTTGGACAGTATCATAAATACATACATACATACATATACCGGGCTAATCCTCCCTATGGGAGGGTAGCCGACAGCAGGCCACAATCCCCACACTTAGTCACTAGGAGGCGAGAGAGGCAGCACTGACCGCACCTGAACTGTCAGGATCAGCAGCAGCCCAGCACAACCACCTCCCACAGTCAGGCCCGACAGCCACAGCTGGTTTACCCCGACCGCTTCGTTGAGTGCAGCCCCTCCCCCCGCATATGACAGGTCAACCCCATCACACGCGGGCAGCTTCCAGTAACGCGTCATAAATAATATTACCTCCTTATACACTGCCCCCACTCACTTCTGTCCGCAGCCATCCCTCTCGCCACGTCCACAGTCAGACCCCTCTCATACAAAGCACGTCTCACCCCATCCATCCAACTCATCCGTGGTCTACCTCGCGCTCGAAGACCACTCACGTCCGACATATATATCTTTTTCACCAGCCGTTCAACATTCATTCTTTCAACATTCCCAAACCATGCAAGCACTCTTTCATCCAATCGCCTGCTCAACTTTTTGATAACACCAGTCTGCCCCCTAACCAACTCATTCCTGATCCTATCTCTTCTAGTTACTCCATACGTGCTCCTCAAACACTTCATCTCAAACACATCCAACTTCCTCCTCTCAGCTGCTCTCAACCCCCAGGACTCTGCTCCATACAACAAAACTGGCACAATCAAACTTTCATACAGTCCCCTCTTAACATTCATACTCAAACTCCTGCATTCAAAAACTTTCCTCATTGCACCCAATGTCTTACAACCTTCACTCACTCGATGCTTCACTTCTACTTCCATACTATCCTTAACAGTCACATCCGACCCGAGGTACCTAAAATGCTCTACCTCCTCTAAAACTTCCCCATTCAACCTCACATCCAAAGTTCCAAACACTCCACCTCTTGAACATCTCATCACCTTACTTTTATTCACATTTACCCTCAATTTCTGCCTTTCGCACACTCTACCAAACTCTGTAACCAGTCTCCAAACTCAGTATCATAAGTACCATCGAAATATGAAAAACCAGGCGTCTGCTCACTTATGTTTATAAGTAAAAACCATTGCGTGAAAATCGAATCAACTGTCAAGAAAATGCGGCTCATCGCATTTCAATTTCAAAGGCATTTAAATGCTTAAAAGGTATGGCAAATTTTTTAAAAACCTCTTGCGAACAATAATTTAAATTACAATTCAGATAGGTATTATGTTATACAATTTGCTTGGTTGTTGTGTGCGTTTGTGACGTTTTTAAATATGCTTAATGACCGTATCTGTGATACGAGTTTTACCAGTCACAAGTATGAGAATACTGTATTTTAATCGCGGGTACTATTACAATGGATATATTTGTTTGCCATTTTTATCTTGAGATTTTTTTAAAACGATACCATTGGATCCCGTCATTTTTGACAAATCATGTACACTAGTATCTTGATTATTAACAATCTGTAGTCAATTTAAAAGTCGTTCGATAATAAAGAATATAATGAATATATGCACAGGTGTCAACACCTGCAACCGTTTACTACTAAGAATGACTGTCGTGTGTTTATTTATACGTTTTGTGTCACGCTGTTAAGAATAATTGATAGGAAAAAATTTGCACTGGCGGTCTTGGTTCCAGTTCACGGTCAATTAATACACTCATTTTCGTTGTGCAATAGCTCTATAATAAGTCACTTTCATCACAATTAGAGCGATCCATAGCCTTATATACTCAAGTTTGTATCGTGAATATCGAGTTCGGCGGGGTATTGCATATTACAATATGCTGTATTGTATATTACAATATACTGTATTGCAATGTACTGTATTGCATATTAAAATATACATACACAAGTTCGCAGTTGCTTTCAGTAATGCTGAATTTCTGTATCTTGGATACGACACGAATGGCTATAACTTCTTCTCTTGCGGCTCAAAAATGCTGTGTTCTGAGTGTTTATTACTCCTATAAGAAATTTAAGTTACCTTTGGAATAAGCTGAAAGCAAGGAAACTCCACTCAAACGAAAATTTGTTGAAGAAAGGTATTGAATCTCGTCATTTCTGACGGTGTGTGTACACTAGTTAAGAAATAAAATATTCATCTTATAAATTATGAATAGGTGAAGTTGGAGCCAGAAAATTGTGAATAGGCAGAGTCGGTGTTGGAGTCGCCAAATTCTGGAGAAATGGAGTCGGAGTCGGAGTCGCCAAATTCTGAAAAGGTGGAGTCGGAGTCGGAGTCGGAGTCGCCAAATTCTGAAAAGGTGGAGTCGGAGTCGGAGTCGGAGTCGCCAAATTCTGAAAAGGTGGAGTCGGAGTCGGAGTCGGAGTCGCCAAATTCTGGAAAGGTGGAGTCGGAGTCGGAGTCAGAGTCGCAAATTTATTCCACCGACTCCGCAACCCTGCATGCAATGCATGAAAAAATGGGGAGGGAACACCACCCTAATCCTAATAGAACTAACAATGCAACCAGTGCAGACTACCCAGTTGCCAATCAGGGTTGTTATGGGGAGGTATTCTCCATAGCCGAGGATATGAAACCCCCAATTAAACTAAAATTGTTGCTAAACAACACTCCATTGGAAATGAGGTAGACACTGGTGCTGCCAGGTATTTCCTATCAAAAGCTGCCTATTTTAAGTCACCCACCAAGACAAGACCCGAGCTGAGACCTTCGGATATTAAGCATAAGACTTATGGTGGAGCTGAACTAGTGGTTTGTGGGGAGATTAGGCTAATATCCAGCGTGAAGCTAGTGGTAGGGCTCCTCAGCTAGCAACTATTGTAGTTGTAGACAGGGGAGGACCAGCCTTGCTGGGTAGGGACCTGATTGATTCCCTAGGGCTAACCATAGAAGCTAATGGGGTACATAAGCTGAATACTCGCCCTGAAGAGCTAATAGAAAAATTCACCGACCTTTTTCAACCAGGCCTAGGCTGCTTTAAGGGCAGGAATTCAAAATTGAAATCTATCCCACAGTACCCCCAAAGTTTTTTAAAGCCAAAAATGTGCCTTATGCCGGGGCCACACTACGATTTTTCGTTCGTCAAATGAATGACGGACACTCGTCATGTCAAACGGCCGTTAAGCAAGTCAGGCCACATTACGACTGTGTGTGGCTCTGACTAAGCTCTGTGATGAGCGTCCGACGATCATCGAATGTAAACAAACCGAAGTACGTACGCGATATGGATGAGCAGGACGTGCGAATGTGTGTGAGCTCTAGAAATTTGCTGTCGAAGGAACTTTTGTGACCGCAACTTTTTATGAAAGTACAAAAAAAGCGAAACCTAAAAGAAGATGTTGGGTAAAACTGTGGCGAAATAGAGCTAACAATCCGAATCGATTGAGAGAAGATCTGCTTGCTGATGTGAACGATTGCAGTTAAGTGAGATTGTTCCTACTGAGAAAATTATTATTTTTGAACGGTTTCTTTTAAACGGATCATAAATGATTTTATTTAATTGGAGTGTAAAATTTAGAATTTACCGCTGAAAATAGCTTGGTAATATGGCTGAGTTGAGCAATGCTCTTTAATACAAGAATGAAAAGGGGATCCAAGAATGTTACCAGTCTGATGATTTTTGCAGGTGGTTCAGCAACCCTCAGATAGAGCGAATGGGGAGGGATTGGAGTCATTAAACTGTCAAGGTTTCTCCATTTATGTTTTGCATGTTTTTCTATTGTTATCTGTTAAAATTGTGCAAGTTTTCCTTGTTGAAAATGAGCTTAGGGCATGAAACGTTAAAAAAATTGATTCAAGATAAGTCTTCTCCATCGCCTTCGTTGAGAATAATATAATGCTTTCTCCGATATATAATTTTGGTGTTCGTCATTTATGCGTGTTAATACACAAGAATTATGCAAAAGTTTTCTTATTCTTTGCGGAAGGTATAAGACATACTGGGCAAAGTTGGCTCGGTAATCTGCAAGCAATACACCAAGTTGCAGAAATGCTTCCCTGCTTTTGATTGACTCGGAATTACCCTCTGATACATCGCTACAATTGATAGAGTATCATGACGCAGGAGTGTTCAATAACTCATCCTTTAGGAAATCATTTGATTCTAACTGCTTGAACATGCCCCATACTCGTGAACTTCTTGAGAACAACTTCCTTTCTCCACATGTCATAGCGGCAGATGATGCGTTCCCATTGCCAATTCGTTTCATGAAGCATTATCCTTGTACTAACCTTTCTCACGACCAAAGAGTTTTCAGCTGGTCTTTCTAGAGCACGAAAAACGGAGACAAACGCATTCAGCTTACTGTCAAGTACGTTCAGAGTTTTCCGTACTGATACAAACATCACAGTCAAGAGAATCCAGTCTACCACTCTAGCAAGTTGCGCTCTTTATTATTACCTAAATGATCATAAAGACTTCCGTTACATCAACTCGCTTGCTCTTGAAAAAAGGACATTATCACTGGATCGTGCACAACCCGCAGTTGGTGGGAAAACACTGGACATCATCGGTTCGTTGTGTTGAGGCGGTCGATCGGCTGTGGCAGCTACAGCCATCAGAGACCAGCTGAAGAACTACTTCACAAGCGGAGGAGCTGTATGCTTGCTGGATAAAGTGTTGGGACTCCATGCACTAACACTACTGTGGAAATGCATCCTAAAAGTGTTAGAAATATCTGAGAAATAATAGTTCCTCATTATTTTCTGGTATCACTTGTTGGAATGAATGTATTAGGTCAATCAACAAAATAAATTGTTTCACTAACATCATGTATTTTATTCCAGCTTCTCATCGTTAAATAAAACATTGACAAATCATTATTTGACTTAAGAAGGCTAACTAAAAATCTACATCAACAGGATTTAGGAAATGTAATTACTGCAAACTAGATTACGTGTTAAGGTTAGGAACATCCATAATCTGAATTCACAATCACGCATTGTCGCAAAATCCATGTGCAGAGTTTCAATAAGTTTAAAAATCCGATTGTTAATAACAAACAACGTAAACCAATGTTACCAATTAAACAGCTTTGTCAACACTCATATCTAGTTTATAAATCTGCCACTAACTGAAATATTTTCATCCATTTACTCGTATGCCCTACTATCATGCAGATATGGTGCATAGCTATAGTTTGCATCCTCACAAGTTAAATTGCATAGTTTCTTTGTTCACCTTAGATTAAATTATATTACAACTCAACAGCGTATTGAAAAATTTATGCATACGTGTTCTTACAGATGATTACGCGCGCATAGTAACGGCTGATAATAGATTAGATTAGTCGTTAGTTTTAGCCTCCCTACCCAGCAACAAATGCGATCCAAAGAGAGGAAGGAGGAACGTACCATTTAGTATGGAGTTAAGGAAACGCGGAATCTACGCAGAAAGCATAGAAACAGTAAGTTGTGAAAGAAGGTCATGAAAAAAGATCAAAGTTGAAGAAGAAAGTTGTAGGTGTTGAAGAAAAGGACAGCAGTGAACCGAAAAAAGGGGATCCTTAACATACCAAAAGAACATTTTATTTCAACAAAAAAGAAGGCCTACCTAACTCTCAGCTCGGGCCCTCACATTGTCCCCCTGGGAGCGCTAGTTCCCGTAGATACAATAATTGTATCCCCCTGAGGGGAATAATTACTAGTTACTATTATAATTATTTAGGTTAGTTTAGATCATCTTAGTCACGACAACGACGTGATCAAGAGAGGAATAGTGAAAGGACCATCGAGTATGGATGTGCCGAAACGGACACGCACTTATCCTCGTAAGTAGTTTAGTACGTAAGTACAGTGCCACGCCTGGTGCGTCTCAGGCGTCGTGCGCTGCTGAGTCAGCAATTCGTGTGTATAAATGCCCCGTGTTCAGCTCTGCAGAGCGCATTTGGACCTACTACCTCTTTACGTCAAGTACACGTTGAAGTCTACTCGTTCTACTCAATATCCACCCTAAATAAGGCATACTGGTGGATCAGTTCGTACGTACCCACGACGTGAAATTATAATTGGTACTTGTGCTGTGATTTGGATGGTGCGAGTACGGTGATTGAAGATATTGGGAATTTCAGCCTGTTTCTGCGACGACGATTTGGAGATAGCGTGTCTACTGAGGTTGGAGGAAGTTCTACGAGTGGTGATCTACGCTTCGCTTCGTGTGACGTGAATATTTTTGGTCAACTAGACGACTCTGCTATGGAAAATACTGCGGCAACGGGAAGAGAAATTGAGGAAGCACCGCAAGTTTATAATAATGTGTTCAGATTTATTGTGAAACGTGTTCCTGAAAAAGATATGCTCGATTCTTACAAACTTGATCTGCAAATACCCGTAGGAGTGCCCTACAAAGCGCGTGTCGACCTGGAGCAGGAAGGAGATAACTGCGTTATTAAATTGTGCGTAAATTTCCATCGGAAAGAATAACGTGGTCATTTATCAGTTGAATGCATAAGTGATTGTGTTCATTAATTTCTACAAACATTTACTGTGATACTACATCTTCGAGAACATTTGTGACACGTGTATGTGATAAATAGATTGCATACCCAAGTGTGTTTACTTAAAGTTTATAAAGAAACTGTTTTAACGTTATTAATACGTATAAATAAACAGTGATCTGTGCAATTACGCACATTCAGGAAACGTGAACATACGTAAACAATACAAGAGAGGTGCTGCGTGCTAAAAAACTACTACTACGCTGTGTGTCGGCGCTTCGTGTACGACCTTCGCATCTGGCAGTCTCGCATCTGGCAGTCTCGCGTCTGGCCGTGCTGTGCCTGTGCTACGCAGACGACCTTGAGATCGGCGCCGCGTCTGGTACTCCTGTTGCTGGGCAGTCTACTTGGGCGTCCTTGACATCAGCTGTAGCTGTTCTGCCTGCTCCCTGTGGCTACTGCGCTGCCTTGGCGACGTTGCTGAATTATCAGTTAAGTGTTCTGTAATTATGAAATTTTTATTGCATTTTAGGATATAATCTGTGTGGATCAGTCAGTTTTATTTTTTTTCTCCATCTAGTTCTTTTCGATAATTTGTTTATTGAGTGACTAATACCATTGGAATCGTGTACCAGTAAATTGATTGCGTTAATTTGTGAGGTCAAAGAGGACATTACGGTAATACATTTTTTAAAAATAGTTTGTGGTTTGCTGCCGGACGTTCAATTGCTTTTGTAGTAATTGGATAATCTGTAATAGTGATCGTTTTCGTTTTAAAAATTTTTTTTGGTGGCGGTGCGAATATTATTGTGTAAAGGTATTGTTTGGTGTTGTGTTTAGGTGAATTGCTGCGTTAGCATATTGATTTTGGTTTTTATATTGACGATAATTTTATTGTAGGTTAAAACCGTGAGGTTAATTCTTACGGTGGGATCATATTAATTTTGAGAGATAGGTTTTTAACGCGCTGCCGCGTCGATCTATTTATTTTTGGGTGATAGGATTTTGAGATTATTCGGTATCACTCGTTTTTTTTTGCGACGTAGAAATTTTGCGTCGGTGAATGGGATTATTAAAATTGAGTTTTGCGTTTTTGCTGTTTTCTTGTTATGATAAGTGATGGGAGATTCTGATTCCGATCCTGAATTTATACGTTCGACGAGTATAATTACTGGTAGCGGAAGAGTTTCTGTTCCAGCATTTAGTGGTACGCTACCTGGTACGTGCGCACATACTCCAACAAGTGTGACTATGTCTGGACCACAGACCACGACAGTAATCACGACCACTGTTGGCACACAGACTGTGTCGTTCAGTACGCCGAGTGTTAGTACAATGACGTCCTCTAGCGGACCGATGACAGGTGGTGGTGTAACAACCACGTTACAAAGGGGCAGTACTATTTTGTCCAGTGCAGAGCTGCCTCTATTTAAGGGCCGTCAGAGGGTCAGGGATCCGATTTTCTGTGAAACGAAAAGTTTTCGAACGCATGTGGCCAATCTTAAATCGTATATGTGTTTGTTGCCCGACGTCACTTCAGATGAGGCGAAAAAAGAGTTACTTGTGCGCAGCGCACACAAAAGCGTTGGCGACTTTAATGGCGTCGTCACAAAATTGGTAGACCCTGCTATTAATTATTCATTTGACCAGGTTATCGATATTCTCGATGACATCTACGTAGCGAAAGGTGAACGATCTGTACATGCTTTAGCTTGCGACCTGAACCAGCTACGGCTGTTACGAAACGAAGGATTGTCTGCTCAATTGGTTATGGCAATGTCAAAAATAAGAAATTTGAGTGATCATATTCTTAATAGTAATGAAGTAGCAATACAAAGACATCCATTTGTAACTGCTAGTACAAATCAAAACGAGTTAAAAAAATTCTCTGGAGATCTAGTTGTTTTCAGCCTTGCTACAGCAATCCTTGCACCATTATTGGAAGAGAATTTCTGTAAAAAAATCTTTTCACGACCATTCATAAGTTCAGAGGAGCTTTTAGCTCGTCTCGTTTCCGCTGTGCGTAATAACCCTGAGGGAAGAGAAATACTTGCGCGCAAAAATAATACGCAGTACCCGTATCAAACCAGAGAAACTTATCTTGCGGTCGTGCCTGAAGAGGGACAGTGGGATGAGAAAGATTCGTCCTCCGAGGCCTTCTATGCATCACAAAATACCAGCCGACGATTTCAGGGTCGGAGACCATTTTTTAGAAGCAATTGGAGACCTGCTAGATTTCCAAGGGGAAGACAGCATGCTTACTTCGGAGATAGACCTTTAGGTTCTTTGGAGTGCCACGAGGCTCAGGTGGTAAACCCACAACAGACTAATAATGATAAATCTAAGTCGTTTTGTTCACTGTGCAATACCGCAGGTCATGTTCAAAGTATGTGCACGAGTATAAGAGGCCAAAGCAAATCAAATTTCCGAGGCCATGCTTGCTACGCTTGTGGGAAGACGGGTCATTTTGCACGTGAATGTCTTTCGCGTGGTCGGAGTAGAGGACGAGGTGAAGCGTACTACGCTGCATCTTGCGAGGGTGAAAATTTTTTAGAGTAGACAAAGAAAAATCGGAAAATTCAGAGTGTCTTGCAGTAGAGAAGGAGTTGCCAGTGCCCGGGGTTGGAGCTGCTATCCCCGTCAAAAAAATTGTGGTGTTGAAACCAGATACTATTATACAGTCGACTGCTGTGGTGGATCCGCTTTTCTTGTGTAAAAATAAATTCGAATTACTAGGCGAACAAGAACTGGATGTAGGTGCAAATTCTGAACTACCTGTAGAAGTTTGTTTGTCAGCGACGATAATGAAAGAAGGTCGTTTAAGGAAAGAAAGCGATGGTTTATTTTCATTACGGCGTTCTAAGAAGCCTACAATTATATTACGTCATGATAACAAATTGATGAGCGCTCTAATCGACAGCGGTAGCGACAGATGTTTAGTGAGTTACCGGAATTTAAAAGGTATAAACGAGCAAATTAAGCCTAGTGCCTTGAGTATTCGGGGTGTGAATTCCAAAAGCCAGGTATCAGGAGAACTCGATCTTTGTATTACGCTGCCTAATAGTAAGGAAATCAATACCAGCGCTTTGATTTTGAAGGATGCCGAATTTCGATATGACGTAATCCTTGGCAGAGATATTTTGCAGGACGCCGTGTTAAATTTTAAAGAAGGTTTTATCGTTCTTGACGGCGTAAAAGTACCGTTTCATGATGTGCAGGAATTGCACGAGCAAAGTAGGAGGGAGATATTTATGAACACTGTAAGTAATCCAGAGTGTCTGATGGCGGACATGCTTGCGAATAGGAGGAAAATAAGAAGATATCTGCTGAAGCAGAGAGAATCAAAAATTGTGAGCCAGGAAAGTGGCGATAATAATAGTATAGAGATAAATACTGCAGAAGAGAAGGGTACCCAAGGCCCAACGATAGGGCGAGAGAATAATGGGGAAGTAAAAAATAAACAGCATGCGACGAAAATAAGAGAAACTAAGGAACATGCGAGAGGTTTGAAATATAGTAAAAAACGAGAAATAGTCGTTCATTGTGGAGCAGTGGAAATGCCCATAAATTGTTTACGTGTTATTAATGGGTATGTCAAAAAGGCTAAGCCCGGAAGGTATATTATGAATAAGACAATTCTCGCGAATGGTATTTATGTCGCCGAATCTGTTGTGGATATCACGTCAAATGGGTTTGTCCCTGTAATGCTTTTGAACGTCTCGGAGGACGTGGTATATTTGAGCGACAATACGATGTTAAGTACGATTGAAGAAATTGACGACAAGGAAATTGAACACGAGATTTACATGTCTACCGTGCACGAAGCTGTGCGAGATGCAAATTTGTGCGATGCCCGAGATAATGCAGATCTACCCAAAGTCGACAGTGTTAATGGTGGAAAGTTCAATGCCATCTCTGGTAAAGACGTTGGTTTAGTATCTGCAGAAACGAGGCATTGTGGTAACGATAATCGTGTTGATGAGGTAGGATTTAATGCAAACAACGATGTTGTCCGAGAAGGGGATATTAAAGAGAGACGTCCTCTGACGTGTGACGATGTAAATTGTGAAAATGGTGATGCTAAACCATTACTGATGAATTTATTAAACAATTTTAGAGACGTAATTACTCTCGAAGGCGAAACTATTGCAGTCACGAATGTCATGCGACATGATATTGTATTAAAACCTGATGCTCCAGTACTTAACATCCCTCCATATCGAATTCCACATAAGTATCAAAATGAATTATTGGAAGCCAATAAACAGATGTTGAATCAAGGAATTATCGAGCCTTCAAGTTCAGAGTATAATTTCCCTTTAATCGTTGTGAAAAAGAAGTCGGGCGAGATTCGACCCGTCATAGATTTTCGTGAACTCAATAAAATAATTATCAAGGAAAGTTACCCAATTCCACGCATTGACGAAGTTCTTTATTCCTTAGGTGGTAATAGCATTTTTTCAAGTCTTGATCTCCGCTCTGCCTTTCATCAGGTCGAGTTGGAAGAAAAATGCCGTAAATTCACCGCGTTCAGTATCGGTTACGAGAAATTTCAGTTCAAGAGGTTGCCATTCGGGTTATCCTCGAGTCCATCAGTGTTCCAAAGAATAATTTCTTCTGTTCTTGCAAATATCATCGGTAAATTATGTTTTGTATTCCTTGATGATATACTGGTATTTTCCAAATCTATGAACCAACATTTGAAAGATTTACAGAGTGTTTTTGAGAAGCTACGTAGTGGAAATCTGTCCCTTAAACTTGAAAAATGTCATTTTCTAAAAAGCTCAATTGAATATCTTGGACACATTGTGTCGGCAGACGGAATCCGTTGCAAAGAATCGGAAAAACTACAAAAATTCCCGATTCCAAAAAATGTGAAAGAACTACAAAGTTTTCTAGGTGTGGCGAACTATTTCCGCAATCACATCCCGATGTTTGGTTCAATTTCATATCCGCTCTATCAATTATTACGAAAAAACGTTGAATTTATCTGGACGCCTGAATGTCAGAAAGCTTTTGAGAAAATTAAATCTGTCTTAACATCAGATACCGTTTTAAAGCACCCTGATTTTTCCAAGCCTTTTCATGTATTTACAGATGCTTCAAACTATGGCATTGGAGCAGTACTTTTGCAACAAGATAATGATTCAAAAAAATCCATGAAGGCTATAGCATATTACAGTAAAAGTTTAAATTCAACAGAAAAGCGCTATTCAACGACGAAAAAAGAGTTCTTAGCAATTGTAAGCGCGCTGAAAGCATTTAAATATCTCATTCTTGGATATCCGATCTATCTCTACACTGATCACAAGCCCTTACAGCCCTTGTTTTTCAAAAAGCTTCCTGACGATTCTGCTATGTCTAGATGGTGTCTAACAGTTCAACACTTCGAACCCGTAGTAAAATATTTCCCCGGGAAACAGAATCTAATTGCAGATTGCCTAAGTAGATTACCCCAGCATTTAACTATCTCAGATCTCGAAGACTGTGCAGAGTTCAATGAGGTCGACGCGTTCCCAGTGACTACACGCCGTGGTGCACTGACCGCCGACGTAGACGATACAGACGCGACGCCCCCTAATGAAGTGGCGCCAGTGTCGACTGTAAAACCCCGACTGATTGACTACGTACCTCAGTTAAAAGACGTATCATGGACTTTAGACGAATTTCGAAATGAACAACAACTAGACCCATTCTGTTCTGAGGTTAAAGACGCATTACTATCTAGTAGACAATCTACGATCCCTGACTTACAAAAATACTTAATTCTGAACGACATACTGTATAGACGACGACAAATAGACTCTAGGGAAAGTACTATTCTCTCTTCGGTTATACCGACATCGCTCATGCACAAGGCGGTGCTGAGTATCCATTCCTTGTACCATACTGATGCCACACATACGTTGTTTAAATTTAAGTTGCGTTATTTTCATTTATTAGAGAAGAGTATCATAAGCAAATTTGTCAAAATGTGTGATGTATGTAAGATTCTAAAAGCGAGCAGTACTGTACCTATTAAAATTTTAGACGCTCCCATCGCTAAAGAACCGTTCGAGGTGGTATCAATGGACTTCCTTGGTCCTCTACCTGTCACAGATCAGCAAAATAAATATATTCTCATTGTGATTGATTTATTTTCGCGTTACTGTAAGCTTTACGCGACAGCAGATCGATTGGCAGATACAGTTGTCTCTTGTCTGGACAGCTGCTTCTCAACTTTTGGCTATCCTAAAACACTTCTAAGTGACCAAGCTCTTGAATTTAAGTCTGCGGCAGTTAAAAAATTCTCTCAAATTCATTGTATTGCGAAAAAAGAGGTCCTCCCTTGGAGTCCTCACAGTAACGCTATTGTTGAACGTAATAATCGCAAAATTACGAATTTATTAAAACTATACATTAATTCGTTAGCGCATACGGAATGGGATCAGTGTCTCAACAGCACAGAGAACGCGATAAACAATAGTTTAAATACCACATTGGGGGATACACCCTCGTTCATTGTTTTCAATCGCGATACGTGTCCGAGCTTTAGCGCTGTAACTTTCGAACCTAATTACAGTCACGACACGAACGTTGATATAATAAGATTTCGAGCTCAGGAAGCTGCCCGCATTGTTGAAAACGTTAGAGCTACTATAATAAATAATACCAGTGAAAGAACCATGTATCACAACCTTCGACGCAAAAATAAAAATTTTGAACTCAATGACCGTGTATTATTGCGCAATCACATGCGAAAAAACAAGCTTGATCTAGCCTGGAACGGTCCAGGTATTATAACAAAAATTAACCGAAATTACGTAGAAATCAAAATAGGCAATAAAACATTCAGGAGTAATAAAAATCATGTACTACCTTTACGTAAAAAGTGTTGAATGAAAACTATGCGACGTACGACTGACGATGTTACTAGGTCCACATAATTCTATTGTGTGATTCTTGTTTCGATGTTAATTTTACGTATATTTTTAACTGGAACTTTCCTTATATAACCGTATGTATTTACCTTATATTTTCGTTTCGTATTTGGTGTACCGTGTTATTACGTGCGTGATTGAGTCTGTACCCATTAACTTTACCACCAAGGCTTACATCTGCCCGAGAGCCTTGCTCAGTTCAATAACAGCTTGCTCGGTTCAATAACATCCTGTGTTTAGAAACGCGGCCCCTCATTGCTGTGGGAGCTAAGGCTGGCTCCCGATTTGTTTTTGCAAATAGGTGTGCCGCTGTCGATGCCGTGTGGGATCAGCTACGTACAGATTTGATGTTTGTTTTTTTTTCTCATAGCGGCTGTTACCAACTGTGACTATTGGTTTCTTTAATTAATTTGACGTAATAATGATTGATTGATAAAATTTTTTGTATGGCCATGCTAATTGAACTCTGTGTTTGTTTCAATTTCAGACCGAGCACGCTCACGTTCCTGCCTTCCACGATGGGAAATAGGATGACCCATGTGTCGGTGGAGGCACTCACTAATGCCCTGGAGCAACACCAGGGAAGAGTGTCAAACGATTGGGTCAAGGCAAATGCCCTCGTCGACATTCTTCCCGATCGCATTTCTGATATAGGTATTCTCCTTCTCTTTCCTTTAACTCTGGGATTAGGGGTTTCCTTCTTCTATCTTCGTCGTGAACTTAACTTGCTGGCGGATCGCCTTCGCGCTGAAGATGCATTACTCCGCCGTCAGCAGCTCAGATCGAGCAACGCTGACCAACCGCTACGTCACCTGCAAGCAAATAGCGAAGTTTAGGTGTCAGTGAAGCATGTGTTTTTCTTGTTTTTTTAAATATGTGGACTTTATTTTTTTTGCGTGTCTTCTAAGCGACACTATTTTTCTCATGCGTTATAAAACGGAATTCTAGTTTTATGTTTAACATATACCTCAGGAATTAGTTGTAAGGTATTAAGTTGATTCCAGTCTTGTAATTGTGGTAAATCCTTCTAAATTTTTGGATTGATGTTCAAAAATAATATGATGTTAACGTAACTCAGTATGTATTAATTGTTTTCCGAATTCAGTAAATGTAATGCGAATTTTCAGATCAACTAAATTTCATAGACAATGCGTTGAAATAAATTTCATGCGTGATTATTCTTATATTTAACGAATGTATTGTTCTTTCTACAAATTCATGGCAAGTATAAATCTTTATTTCTTAGTTATGTTTGAATAAAAAGTATTTTCCTTGTTGTTCCACAGATGCGGTTTTCTATTTTTACTGCGTTTAGCTTTTACACTGTTCATCACGAATTAATGTTGCGGTAATTGTGATTTCATGGCGAATGTTGATGTGGATGTAATAGGTACATACAGGCGAAGTTTAAAAATTATCCTATTTCACACGTAATGAATATAAAAATTTTTTTTCCAACTATAACAAATAAATAAATTTAATAGTTTAAAAATTCTTTTTAACGAAATTCGTTGTTCTTTTTAATTTGATATGATACCTACGTTGTTTGATATTGATACACTCGTTAATGCAGTAACGTTTATTTTTCTTCGATGAATTCCTTACGGGTATTTCAAACGGTAGAGATAGTTAAATGTTGGTTCCTTGTACCGTAGATTTTTTTGGTACGATATTAGTGTCTTCATTTTTTGCGGTACGCTGATATTGTTCTGTTGCGATTCTTGCCGTCTCTATTTCGACGCATTTTACTTTTATTTACGGATGTTTTTCTGTTTCGATAAATATATTATTGTTGTTGTACTATTGCGTTTTTCATTACGGGGTATTGCTTAAAAAAGTGGCTATCTTTCACTCTTTAAATATGTCCATAACCTGCGGCTCTCATCTTCTTTTTTGTTGGTGGGGGTATATTGCGCATTTTCACTTTGCATACCTTTTCAATCTTAGAAATTTACGCCTTTAGATACCTTTGTCATTTCTTGGAGTTATGAACTTTTAAAATTCTGAGCGATTTATTTTTATTTGAGTAATAAATCAGGTATGGTGGGGGAGGTGTGTGCCGAAACGGACACGCACTTATCCTCGTAAGTAGTTTAGTACGTAAGTACAGTGCCACGCCTGGTGCGTCTCAGGCGTCGTGCGCTGCTGAGTCAGCAATTCGTGTGTATAAATGCCCCGTGTTCAGCTCTGCAGAGCGCATTTGGACCTACTACCTCTTTACGTCAAGTACACGTTGAAGTCTACTCGTTCTACTCAATATCCACCCTAAATAAGGCATATGGACACGTACACCGGAAATCTAAGCACAATGGGTGTCTCACACAGGCCATCCTTGTGTGGTAAAACGAGTGTCTTGCCACACAGGATACAATGCGTATTCAAACAGGAAGTTGGGAAGAAAATTCAAATAAAATAAACATGCAAGAAGGAAGTAGTAGGTGCTGAAGAAAAAGATGGCAATGAGCCGAAAAAACATGATTACTAAAACAAAACCAGAAACACTATTTTAACAAGCTCGTGCCCTACCATTCTTCTCCTGGAAGTGTTACTTCCCTTAGATACAATAGTTTTTTCTCGTGATAGAGAAACAGAAAATCGGAAGATTTATGAAGTCAGATGAAGGTTAAGGGTGAAGTATTTGGAGTGGAAAAATAAGTCAAAGAGGAGCAAAAATAATAGGATGGTCCGTAACATATTATAGAATAGCATTGTATGACCCTAGATATGCTATTTTACCACATAAGGTATAACTTAATTGATCCTATCATACATTGAGATAAAAGAAAGGAACAATTCCACAGTCAGGCAGGGAAGCAATTTATAGATAAGTTCATGATTATTATTAAAGAGGCCAGTAAATGACATCTAACACTTGTCAATTCTTAGAACAGAGTTTAGCAAGTTTCGACATGAACTTCATATGTTCTTCACCCGCAAGGCCATTCAGTTTATCAAGCACAAGTTCACAGCAAGTTTGGTAATGTAATTATCATTTCCAGCACTCCTTTTTCATGCTAATGAGCTCTCAACATGAAAAAAAATTCATGGAATAACTCTACTGTACTAAATTAAAATGCTCTTATCTTTCTTACTCCTTTTTAACTTACAAAATCCCCCACTGCCCATGACATCAGCACATGTATCTGCTGCCGGGGAAGGCTTGGTGCAGGCGAGACAATTTTGAGGCTTGGATCCACTACTCACATGAACGATATTGTTATCAATTTCGGCTGAAGTGCCCATTAACTGAGTTTCTACAGTATTTTTAAGTTCTTCCTGAAACCAATCTGTCGACCAACACAACAATACTCTGTATAGGGTTCTTTGATTATTTGCCTTTCACTTGAAATGTGGGTAACAAAATCATCACTTGAATTAAAGTTCATGCTGCTCATGCTACAGTCTGGGGGCCCATAATCCGAAAAAAAGGCCATAAGGTTAGTGCGCATCAAAGCCTTGCTCTCCACAGCTCCAGACCCTGATATTTTCATCTTTTCAGAAGCGAGGAGCCGCAAGAAATAGAAGCATGGGAGGGATGTCCTCTTCTTTAGGAGATCTGAAAAAAATAATATCAATTAGAATTATTCTTACACCATTGATATAATAGTCCTCAACATAGTTACTAGTAATATTAATTCTTGCAATAGTGTTTGTGACAGACTTGATTATTCAAGTGCATAGAACATATTTGTTTGCTCCAGTACATGAGCTTTATTGAAAATGAACATGTTTTATTAGGGAATAACACAAGAAGTACAGATATGTGTAGTGAAATGTTTGAAAATTGTAGGTTGAAAGAAATATCATTAGGTATTGCTAAAATAATGTTCACCCCAGAGTATGCAGTCGCACAATCTGGTACTGACTTTCATCCAACACTGAAAATTATTAGCTAATGAAGGAAAAGTTTTCCATGAGTTCCATTGAGAACTCAAATGAGGAACAATAAAAACCTCCACTTTATGTTACATGAGGGTCACACAAGACTACAAAGATTCATCTATGTCATAATGATAGTTTTCATAAAACCTCAACTGTATGGTCTGAATGTGAAATTGTCCTCCTAGCAAAATGTTCACATTGTTAAGAAAAAAATACTATCAAGCTATGCTTACTTTGCTTCTAAAACTGTCGGTAACAAGTGCACATTTTTCCACAAGCTTCTCGCCTAAATTCAGAATAATTTGCAGAGAATCTCGATGATTTTCAGAATTCTAACTTTTCTGCCAAATACTTTAAAACAGATGTATCAAACTTTAATGCCCAAATTCCACTGACATTCAGAATTGCAATAAGACATCTGTACTAATTTTCACATTTGCAAAAAGGTACAAATTTAAGAGTAAAACAACATCGAGCAGACTAATTTCATCATAGATGATCAGCAGCTTCAGATAAATAGAATATTTACAATTCAATAGATAAAACAACAAATTCAAAATTAAGAGCAAAATTTCAGGATCTAATGTGATACAAATAACAGGCAGTTTAAATAGGTCACCACTAACATTTATACTACTTGTTGTACTCCACAGAACATCAATACCATTACAAACATTATCTAAACTCATAACCTAATGTCAATAATGTTTGTCTATCAACACTGGTAGGTAATAATGGCCCTACTTATCATTTTTGTTGTGTTCAACATTGACATGCTCATGCTCATTGTACAGAAAGAAAAGAAAAGAAAGAAAAAACTTTATTTCCAATAGAGATTGTACAATATTACAATCATTGGTTTTTAAATATCTTAAAATTAATACACTTAGATGATACACACGCACGAGTATTGAAAAACTCGTGTCACTAGTCGAAAATAAATGATTGAGGGCAATGTACTCCTAATCTTGCTTAATCTACATTTGACAATACATGTAATGATAATTATAAGAGATAACGCAAATTCATGGACGATGCATTTTCATTGTGGGGTGAAAAAACTTTTGACAGTTTACATGTACATGACATAAAACTTCGCAATTATTGATGCTAGGAAATAATATATGAATCGGTTGTTTCGGCAAATGTTCAAAAGTGTCATTTTAAGGAAGCATGAAAAAAAAAATATATATATATAAATACAAATCCATATACATATATATACGTACATACATATATACATACATACACACACACATACAGATATATATATATATATATGTACGCATAAGCATGAGGACCAAGAAGATTATAAGTTTTGTATTTCTAATTCAACAATTTTAACATAACGGTCGTTAGTTAATAAGCATTTTATTTAAATATAAATGGATGATCGTACAACAAATGTATAGTTGGTACATGAATGCTTTGCAATAATAAAGAGATGACGAGTTAGGTAATTTTACAAGTTGAGAGTGAACAGAAAATGAACATTATCTCTAGTAAAATGCTAGTTGTCAGTTTAGTACACACATATGTGCACACATACATGTAAATATATACACATATATGTACACATAAAAAAGAAAAAAAATGGTTTATTTCCAATAGAGATGGTACAAAAGTACCATCATTGGTTTTTAAAATATCTTAAAATTAATACACTTAGATGATACACACACACGAGTATTGAAAAACTCGTGTCACTAGTCAAAAGAAATGATTGAGGGCAATGAACTCCTAATCTAGCTTAATCTACATCTGATAATACATGTAATGAAAATTGTAAGAGATAACACAATTTCATGGACGATGCATTTTCATTGTGGGGTGAAAACACTTTTGACAGTTTACATGTACATGACATAAGACTTCGCAATTCTTGACGCCAGGAAATAATATATGAAATCGCTTGTTTCGGTCAATGTTTACAAGTGTCATTTTGAGGAAGCATAAAAAAAAGAAAAATATATATAAATATATACCCACATACACACATATGTACATATACGTATGCATGTGTGTATATATCCATACACACACTCACACACATACACACACACACACATATATATACACGCGTTTTACGGCCATGTGTGTGCCTAGGAGACGAAAAACACCGGTTTCGTTAACATGGACACACACGTGTGTACATATAAGCAAGAGGACCAAGAAGATTATAGGTTTTGCATTTCTGATTCAACAATTTTAACATAACGGTCATTAGTTAACAAGCATTTTATTTAAATATAAATGGATGATCGCACAACAAATGTATAGTTTTTACATGAATGCTTTACAATACTAAAGATATGACGAGTTAGGTAATGTTACAAGTTGAGAGTGCACTGAAAAAAAAGACCATTATCTCTAGTAAAATGCTAGTTGTCAGTCTAGTACACACATATATGCACGTATACATGTAAATATTTACACATACACATGCACACATATACCCACGCACATATTTACACCTGACTCGTAAGCATACGCAAATGCATTTCTATACATCGAGGCAATACATACGCATTCTACAGAGTGTCATACGCATAGCGTGGACACGTACACATTTACACAAGTAAGCATGTGCGCAAATATCAGCGTAAACTAGTCAGTATAAATCAGAATTCCAATCGAGGGAAACGGAGAAAATATCTTTTATTATAGCATGAATTTTATAAAATTTCGTACTAAAAATAGTGGCACAAAACAGTCTAAGTCAGAAACATGAAAACGATTGTGGGACGTGAATAAGAAAGAAAACCTTAATGTCCTATAATGGTTTCATATTAGAAAAAAAAAAATCACATTATCTTTGAAATATGGCGCAAATTGTCGTCAATTGATAAACAAACATAGGTATCACATTATTATAAGCATATAACTATAGGCCGAATAAGTATATTACTGCAGTATAAATGGATGATCACACAACGAATTTATTTTTTTTTACATGGATGCTTTACAATTTCATATTAGAAAAAATACATTATCTTTGTACTTTGGTGCAGAATGTCTGTAATTGATCAACACACACACACATAGGTACCATGACGGTCTAGTTTGATGCTTGCACAGAAACGGAGAGGAATGACATAAAATGCACCTTCGACTGGTTCATCTACTCTAGTGCACACAGTTGTACGTGCACATATACACACCCATATGCGCACATACACCTATATACGTACACACATATACAAGTAAGCATGTTTGCAAATGACAACGTATAGGCGGTCAAATCATAATACCTACGCATACTTCAAAACTGTTGTTTGATGTCTTGAATTATAACACAATGAGCGAGGGAGATTGTTCAGCAATGGAGATACCAGGTAAATGAGATTCGTCAGTACTCATTCAGTATGTTCTGTAACTAAGGATTATTATTGAGACACAAGATGACGAGTTATTTTGGCTTTAAATTCTCTCGGTCTTTGAGGGACTTTAATACTCAGGGGAAGTTTGTTCCACAGTAAGGCGCCTGATATGGACAGAGCCTTCTGCCCTAAGTGAGATGAACGATAGTTGACTAAGACATTATTGTTTCTGTTCGGTTTTTGATTGGTTACAGTGGGTGGATGGAAACGCACTATCTCAGCATTGCTCTGAGGAAGATATAACGAGGAGAATACGTATTGGGCCTTCTGCATGAGGAGCCTTTCTTAGATAGGGATCCAGCCGAGTTTATTGAGGAGAGGGGTTACGTGATCACGTCTTTTGAAATTACCGTTGCATACCACCTTGGCTGCAAAATTCATGCATTTTTGTAAGTCCCTTTGAAGGTATTGAGGTAAGTCTCCCCATACTAGGCTGCAGTAGTCAATGCGCGATAACACAAGGGATTGAATGGCTAATAATCTGGATTTTTCGTCTAGCATACTTTTTATTCGATGAAAAAACATTAATATCAGAACTTGAAAGTTAAAAATAATTATCTAACACCATTTGCTTAAACATAAGATTATGCAGTAATCCTGAAGGGAAATATATAACTAATGGTAATCACAAAAAACAGTGGATTTTTAAACCTGATCAAGTCATTGTTAGTTGTAATGGTCAATTTTTACTTTAATGTTGTCAACGATTTTCATAATTTTGTTGCCATAGATAGGTAATATAGTCGATTTTAAGACGTTTTACTTGAATGACAATGTGCTCGAAAACGCTTAGTTTTCGAGTTATTTAAGTTTGAAGTTATACCAGCGGCACTCCTGAATGGCTTTCATTGCGTAATTTCAGAGTTGAAACGGAAGCTAACCCCTTATTACAAACGTAAAGAGGTTGTGTCATAAGGGGTAGCCACAGTTCTTCTAGTGAAAATTATAAATGAAGGTTTCTAGTGACGTCCGTTTACATCCGCTCCAAGATGGCGGCCGCCATCTCGAGTACCGGGTGGCCGTCATTGGAGATGATGTAAATTGACGTAACTAGAAACCTTTATTTATAATTTTATAATTTTCACTAATTAGAAGAATTATGGCTACCCCACACGACCCAACCTCTTTACTTTGTAATAGGGGGTTAGCTTCCGTTTTTTACTAAATTATGAATGTTAACCTTTAACCTTTGTCACACTTGCTTCCCTGGCACGCACTAGCCAACTTCACAGATGAATAATTCAAAAATAACGCATCAGTGAGCAGAATGTCATTCATGTAAAACGTTTTTAAATGTGTTCCATTATTGATTATTGGTAACAAAATTATGGGAAAATCGTTGACAATATTAAAGCAAAAATTGACCGTTGTAATTTCCACTAAAAGAACAAGTGTAACATGAATCAAAAATACTTTAAGATATTTTTTGCTAGCATCCGCATTTTCAATTACATTGTTCTTATCATCAATCCCTATTTGATTTCAGCCAATGTTTAACCCTGCATTCTCAAAATGACCTATTTCATTGTTGAATGAAATAACTGCTCATTTAGAATATTTACTTAATTAACTCACTTTTAACACCTGCAAAAAAAAAGAAATGAACTCTTGAGGCATTCTTGCGCACCATTCACTTACCTAGAAGTATAAAGCTGATTGGTGGTTCCCAAAAACCTGAATACACTCACGAAGTTTATTAATCACGATTATTTTTTAAAGGTCTACATAATTAATGCAAGTTTTAAGCTATATCTACCTTCTGGTTGTCTAGGATCTGTAAATCAAAAGACATAAAATTAGATGGATCTTTTTTATAGAACACATTAAATAAATTTAACACTTTAACATGAAATATAATTCTATTCAATTATATTGAAACTTTTATAATTTATGAAACAATAAATAAATTATAATAAACTGGAAGGAACTGCAATAAAAACGCCTGCAAAACAAGTTGTTTGACACATTTTTCTGTGAATAGCATTTATGAGCAATGCTAAAAAATTACAAAACCAAAAGTTTTTCATTTACCACATTATCATCCATGTAAAACATGTCGACATTGTTGTAAATGAACGCTAAATTTGATTGGTAACAGGCTACTTGCTTTTTCACTAAACTGCAAGACCTAGCACTGAATTTCATTGCTTTACATTTTGATACCACCACGAAAACAGCTAAAAACCATTTCTTATATATATTTCCTGCCAAAATTGGCCACAATCATCATTTAAAGTCAACATAACAGCTGCGACACTTGTCAACACTGTCCGCCATCTTTGTTCTTCGTAGTTCATTTGGTGACTGAAAACCTACGACGACCTTTCACGAAATGACGAGCATCCATTCATCAAATGATGATCGAACGGGCCTTCCAGCGTTCATTTGACATACGGAGTTCATTTGACGAACGGACGTTAGACTAGTGTGGCCCCGGCATAAGGTGGAGACAGAACTAGATAGACTGGTACAGGAAGGTATCCTCACCCCTGTACAGTATTCTAGATGGGCAGCGGCTATTGTTCCCATGCTCAAGGCTGATCAAAGTATCCGAATCTGTGGTGACTACAAACTTACTGTCAATAGGGCCACGAGGCTAGATACCTACCCTATAACCAAGGTGGAAGATTTATTTGGCAGGTTGGCCGGAGGAGTTATATACTCGAAGCTAGACATGTCTCAACCGTACGCCCAACTACCGTTGGACGATGAATCTAAGGAGCTCACCGTGATCAACACCCACAGAGGTCTGTTTGCTTATAATTGGCTAAGCTTCGGCATAGCCTCGGCACCCGGAATCTCTCAGCGTGCCATGGAAGGACTATTACAGGGCCTCCCAGGAGTATTCTGTTACCTTGATGATGTACTCATTAGTGCTTTTAATGAGCAAGAGCACTCCAAGCGTCTTCATCAAGTCTTATCTAAACTACAGGAGACAGGGCTGAAACTGAAAATGGATAAGTGCCAAATAGGAGTATCACAGGTCTCCTACTTCGGATATCAGATTGACAAGGATGGGTTGCACCCCACGGCCGAGAAATTAGCAGCTATCCGGAATGCCCCAGCTCCTACTAATGTGACTCAGCTGAGAGCTTACCTGGGGCTATTAAATTTTTACAGAAAATTTCTAAGATCTTCTGCAATAATGTTGGAGCCCCTAAATGCCTTACTTCGGGATAAAACTCCTTGGAAATGGGATGAAAGTCACGAGAAGGCATTCCAGAAGTCTAAACAAGCTCTCCTAGACTCCCAGACCTTGATCCTTTTTGACCCTAACCTACCCATAGTGGTAGTGGCTGACAGTAGTGCGTATGGTGTGGGAGCGGTGATGTGTCACCTTACTGATGGAATTGAACGCCCGCCTATTTTGCCTCCAGGACTCTAAAAGCAACAGAGCGTAACTACTTCCAGACTCAGAAAGAAGCTCTGGCTATGGTGTTCGCACTCAGAAAATTTCATTGCTACCTGTGGGGACAGGAATTCACGGTAATCACCGACCACAAACCCTTTCTAATACTATTTGATCCTGGCAGAAGCATCCCTCCGATGGCATCCGGGTGCATTCAAATGTGGGCTCTACTGCTGCAGTCCTACAAGTTCACCTTGCGTCACCGGTCTGGCGTGCTGTTGGGCACGAATGATGCTCTCAGTCGTCTACCCCTGACAACTCCCGAGGAAGCCACGCCCATTCCAGCGGAATGGAGGTCCCTAATAAACTTCCGTGAGTCAGCTCCGGTCAACAGCACCCACATTCACGACGGCACCCTAAGGGACCCAGTACTTTCTAAGGTATATGCCGCCATAGCCATGTTGCTAGAGGGTTCTGCCGCCGTGCGGGAGACCCGGGATCGAATCTCGGCGCTGGCAGTGGCGATTTTCTCTGTTGGGTATAGGAGAAAAATTCCAAGCACAATACCCCACTCTACCCAGGTGTCTGAAATGGGTACCGGTCTCGACCGGGGGAAAGCGTCATGGCGTCCTGGCGTTAGTTATAAGGCATTTGAAAATCCAATGTACAAGGTGATATGTATCAGGATTGATTGGAAATAAAGCATCCGTAGATGCCTTCATTATTTTTATAATTCTAAGATCTTCTGCCGGAGTTCTCCGTGAACGCACGCTCCAAGTCACCGGAGCTAAATTGCTAAGAATGTGAGGGAAGGAAAAATTCCACGACGTGTAAAGTATAAACTATGCGTCCGTGAATGTGCCCTCTACCTAACTAAATGGTGACAGTGATTTTTCAGTGCCGAATTGACTCAGTTGTGATCATTTTAACAAGCAGATCAGAGTGGCGCGATGTGTAAATTTGCGAAGCTGTGCTGCTGCTCTTGCGGTGAGGTGAACCGCAAGCAAGCTCACCCTGGCCCCCTAAACCCCCGATCCATCCCTCTAAACTACCTCCCGGCCTAACTTGGAACAAACAACAAGTGCCGTGGTCTCCAACGTCGAAATAAAATAGAAAGTGTACTCTGGTAAATGTGCATCTTTTGAGAAAATAACAGTGACCATCATTCGTGAACTATTTCTTGGTTACAATAGAGCATGAATGTTGAAAAATCTCTAACGTACACAATCAATTTCTGATTCACCAAATTGGCTTAAATTATTATCTTGTTCTTTTGATGGAAAATGTTGGTTAACTAGTGACGTAAAATCTGAGAAGGATAAAAAAAATTTTCAGCTTCGGTTGGTCTCATCTGTTATTGCAAAAAAAACATCATGTTGAGTGTATATGACGCTTAATTTAGACATTTAATTCACAAAATTGTGTTCAAATTACTTTACCTGTAAGTAACTCTGTCGTTTTATCGAGAAACTTTAGTGAAATAGTGACGTATAACGGGGAAGAGGGACAACAATTACTGTAAATTTGGAACGCTGTGAAACTGAGCGAGTAAAATGTGAAACCCTGTAGATGTCTGAAACAATAGACCTCAATGAAGGCTCTGCCATACTATTGTCATTATAAAATTAAACTATCAGTGAATGTTTTTGCTACCTGAAGAACTGCGAAAAGAAAATAATAACTTTTGTCATTTTTCTGCGTAAAACAGTGCAATTTAAATACGAAGCTAACAAAGTAGTGCCAGCAACACGATGGAAATGGTGTGCTCAGCCCAGTCTCGAACGATAGGCCTGTCTGAACTTCTGAAGTGTCCTTGTTTCCTTCAATCACCCCTCACCGAGCCCATACCCCCCCCCCCCTCCCCCCCTCTTCCCGTACTTCTGCCTCCCGTCTTTCTGACCGTTCAGAGCGTGGCAAATCCTGAACTTTCTCGCTCCAAGCAACTAGAGAAATTACGTTTGATTTGACACATTTTTGGTAATGTCTAACTTCTCAGTGAAGCTTTTGTTCACTTCCTACGTGGCCAAGACGACAAATGTGCACAAAATAATTATTGTGTTTAGTACCTCCGTTTCCCTACTGAAACCGAATAGTTTAGAGACACCGATAGTTTAAAGTGAGCTACCAGTAAGAACAACGGGTGAACGAGAAGTTGAAAAACATTCACAATTACCAGAGAAAATAGGATAAAAAGTGCAACTAACATTGAATTGTAATTAAAATATGTTCTCACTAGAAGCGACTCATAAAAAAGAAAAAAAAATCGCGACTCACATCGGAGACTGGCCTGGTCGAACAAAATTCAAAATTACGTACAGCAAATCTCGAGAAACAGACATCTCAAACTCAGAACACCACGGAGCGTAATCAACCTTCATCATGAAAACGTCATTGTTCACGGCCAGCCGCAACCCTCCCTGTTTCACACCCCATTCCTCCACGTTAACGACTTAAATTTACCTCACTTTCCATAAAACACTTGCTGAGCGAGGTAAAATTTAGCAAATCAGTATCAGCGATATATATACAAAAGCCACATCGTTTCTCAAAATCCAGTCATAGCTGATGCAAATACAACGCACGATGCGTCATTACGAGACTCGCTTCGCAGGCCAGAAAGTGCCGTTCTCTGCACAAGTGTTGCCCTACACTACATCCCGAAAAAAATGGTCCTCTCAGAGGCAAAAATACGGCCTTACCAAGTGTAATATAGCGAGTAGTGTAAGTTCTAGGTAGAGAGACCTAAAGTTGGCAACGCTCGTGAGAGCAACACTCGCAGTCAGTCTTCTATTGGTCTCGGGCCCAACAACAAGTAGATGTTGGCCGAGTGTGTTTATATAAATTACCTAATGTGGCAAGTAAACTACCTCTAAGTTATTCTCTAACTACCTACTACTAATTCTATTCTACTCTATCCTGCTATTTCAATCTTTCTCCGCTCTACTCTCGCTGGCCACATGTCTGGTAGTTGAGTATCTAAGTTGTAGGGTATCCAAGAGGTGAGTGGATTATTTACCTTATGTGATGTGTCATTGCATTTGTCTATTTATGTCAGCACTATTACTGTGTTGTGTCTACGTGTAACCCATATACTGTGCCGGTGTTGTTTAACCTATACTGTGCTGTAGTGTAGGATTACTAGGTCTATTATACCAAGAAAAATGCCTGCCAGTAGGAGACCTACATCCTCTCACTCACAAGTTCTAATGCTCAATTGACAGGAGACTTGCTAACAGCTGTCAGTAACCCCGTCAGAGAATGTGTGTCACCTTCCGGATTAACGTCAGTGAAGACTATGCAACCAATATCGCTGGATGAGGGAAAACACATCTGCCAAACCTCCAGCAATCATTTGAAGGTTCGAAACAGTAAACCCTAAGCCGCAGCACCACAACCACCTGCTGCTCCTCATCTGAACAAGCAACACAGCGCGCCAGCTCCCCAGCTCTCCGTCAACAACAACGCTCCGAACTGTCCGCCAGCGACGGGGACACAAACTCCATCTTTATCAGTGGTACAAGACAGAATAGTTGTTATTAATAAGGACATTTCAAGCGTGGTAGACTCTCCTCATTCTCCAGATTTTTTGTTCGATAATATTCGCGCACAAACCGATACTGGCAGTAAATTACCTCAGAACGTGAGCTGCGAGAACAAAATAAAATTTCCAGTACAGAGCAATAGAAAAACACTCTTGCTTCTTTTAATGGCTACTTGTACCCGCTTCAAATAACAAGCTCTCAAAAAATTCATGAAATTATCCACAATTTGTCTCTAACAGCAGCGTTTTTCAATAAGTCCCTAAGACAACGTGAGCCTCCTAGCCCGTCGTCGATTTTCTCTACAGTATCAAACATTCAGAACTTAACCGAGCAACTTTTTGTTTTAAATTCCCATATAAGTTCTCAAGACCTTGCACCTGTGGTACCTGCTAGTATCTCTTGTGAAGTCGACTCCAATTGTCGAGAACCTTACGATACTTTGCTGCTAGGTGACAATATCCTAAGCACGATCAGAAGGAAGGACATCGATCGCTCGTGCTGGATCAAAACTGTTCCATCTGGGCGCTTCGATGACCTTCTCCCTACTATAAATTGCATATCTAGATTTAAAAATTATATACTAAGTTTTGATGGTCTCTGCCACTCGCCCTCAGACCATGCTCGAATCAAGCAACAAATTGTTAGGATTTCGCACTTTCTCGTATTTATATTGCCAATGCTTGCAGTGCGAAAGAATTCAACAAGCGATGAATTTTTGCAAAAACCTAGGCTTTAACCTGATTCAATTTCAAATTTACCCAGACAAAGAAAATGGTGACGCACTCAATAACTTTCAGTGGCCTCGCACGCAGGAAGAAAAATTTTGTTTTCTTGGACAACTTGCAATGAAATCAACATTGTCCTCGTTTCAACAAATGTCAAGCAATAAATGGAACTGTAGATTATTCCAATGAATCGAAAACTTCACGGAATAAGACAAATATTATCAATTTAAACTCTGAAAAAGAAAATAAGCCTATGCTCATCACTGCTCATGGTACACCAAATCCTTCAAAATTGGTTGCGTCATCAAGCAGAGCTCTGAGTAACTCACCCATCCACAGCATGAGGAACGTGAATAAGCCTGAGCCTTTCCCTGACTCGATCTTAGACAAATATATTGTCAGTACGAAAAATAAATTCGCGTTACTTGCAACAGACACAAATAGTGACTGTGCCATGCCCTCCTTTTCAACCAATTCTCAACTTTCCAGTAAGTACGCAGGAACCAAGGAAAGCCAAGCGAGTAACGAAATTCAAAACTATTCCAAAGAAAATCAAATTATTCGAAAAAAATCTGATGCCTCTGCCAGGCCTCCATCGGACTACCAAACCGATACTGCTACCGCAAAATCAACAGTGAATCAAATTTGCACACACGTTGCAGACACATTGGACGACTTGAAACGACCGCTCAAAATGGAGCCTGCTTACACTTTAGGTGACGGACACTGTCTCCTCCACGCCGTAACGACACAGCTTGCTTCACAACAAATATCGAAATGGAATTATGCATATCTGAAAAAAGCCACTAAAACTGAGAGCTCCAAAAACAAGGACCAGTATGCAAAATTCGTTGACAAGAATAGTGGCAGTTTCGAACAACTCATCGATAAATACATCGATAGAAAAGTCTTCGATCACGCAGTTGGAGACCTCATACCCCAAATACTTTCTGATGTGACGAGAACACCAATTCACATATTTGATGAAAGAGACAATGGGATTTGGAAGATGACAATCTCCCCTACATCAAATGCTCTGATAAACTGTCCTCTGGTAAACATACACCGGAAACAGGACCCCTATAGCGCCCTCTTGGAAATGCGTGATGAAAATCGTGTTGCTCCCGCCCCCATTTTGTGACTAAGTAACAGTGATCAAATTGAATTTGAAGCTGAAATCACCAAAAGTGAACGCGGCAATAAAGACCTAGAGACGAATACTAAATGCCCTGCTTGACCTAATAAATGCAATAACTCCAGTAAAGATCTGCCTATTGAGATAAATAATATCAAAATATTGCACATAAATGCTCGCAGTCTCAATGGTAAAATGGATGACGTACGAGTAATGTTGATCACTAACGATATCGATATTTTATGCGTATCTGAAACATGGTTCGATTCACGAGTCGAAAGCTCAGATCTAAGCATTACCGGGTACACATTGTACCGTTATGACGGAGTCAAGAGTAAGAGAGGTAGCGGTTCATGCATTTTCATCAAAGATGTCTGCTCTACATCCTTATTTCTGATAAAAGAAAAATGCGAAGACATAGAAATGGTGTGGCTCAATGTTCAGGTAAACAAACACAAGTCTTTCACTATCGGCATTCTTTACAGACATCCGTCAGCGTCTCTACGTCCAACATTAGATTTCATTGAAAATACGCTTAAGTTAATTTCTGCAGCCAAAAAGTCTTTCTATGTTTTAGGAGATTTTAACGTAGATCTGACAAATAAAAACAAACAGCTAAGCAAGATGCTGCACAGACTTAATCTTTCTCAAATGGTCCAAGAACCAACGCGAATTACCAACACTTCCAAAACTCTTCTTGACCTAGCAATTACAAACAATCCCCAAGCAGTACTCAGCACAGAGATCTTACCGTCCTTTTCTGATCACCATTCGGTAGAATTGCAAATCAATATTGCATAGGAGAAACAGAAATCTAATTACATTACATATCGCATGAAAAACCACTACTCCCCTGAAATATTTCAAGAAAAGCTATTAGACAGATGGAGTGAATTTCAAGGCATGGAAAACACCGATGATGTCAATCTACAAGTTTCGCTTTTCAATGAAAATTTCGTATCAACTCTGAACGAATGCGCACCTTTCACTACGAAGAAAGTTGAGCCAAGAATTTCTAAATGGATAACAGATGTGATAAAACAGTTGAGCAGAGCTAAAAGAATTTTGCAGCGTAAGTACAAACTGAATAAATCTGAGAGTACGCATCTAAAATTATATAAAAATCATGAGAAGATCCTACGAAGAAAAGTTCAGGAAGCAAAACGGGACTACTTCCACAAAGAAATCGTGGCGGCAAAACAAAACCCAAAAAGAACTTGGGAAATCATTAGAGAAGTTGCTCAGTATAAAAATTCAGACTGCAAAAGCACTTTTGACAACCCCTCAAAAATGGCGAATAACTTTAACACTTTCTTCTCAAAAGTTGGCGAAGATGTTTTCAATGAAGTATCCAGGACAGTTTCAGACACATCTACAGGGGCAAACCTGAGCGATGTTTCATCCCCAAATAGTAGAAACAAATGGAGACCAAAGCCGGTTAGCGTCATAGATATACGAAAAATCTTATACTCACTAAAGAATACTAAAGCGACTGGACATGATGGCATAAGCCTCCAACATATGAAAGACAGCTTCCCTGTCACAGCACCCCTCATTCGCTTGATAATAAATACATCTATAGCCACAAACAAGTTTCCCGATCAATGGAAGCTATCCATTATCAAGCCATTACATAAATCTGGTGATATCGACTTAGCGTCAAACTATAGACCAATCAGTCTCCTGCCTGTTATATCCAAAATAACATCCAAAATATCAATATCACATCTACTGCATCGCAATCAATATGCATACAGAAGGAATACCAGTACTCAGGACGCCCTTTTAAACATAACAGAAAAAATTTACAATGATATTGACAAAAAATAATTAACTCTCTTACTATTGCTTGATCTCTCCAAAGCTTTCGACAGTGTTGAGCGTAAGAAACTTCTACAAAAAATTTCCAACCTCAGAATAGACACTCAGTGGTTTGAAAGCTACCTACTAAGCCGCTCTTATGCAGTGTGCTTGAATAACAAAACGTCATCATTCATACCAAATAATTTTGGCGTTCCTCACGGTTCAATCATCGGCCCGCTCCTATTTTCAATTTTCATCAATGATTTCCCCACCATGCCGGCAAACACAAAACCTAAATATATGCTGATGACGTACAAATTGCCGTGACAAGCTCAACAGCGGATTTGAAAGACACACAAGCCAACGCTGAAAACCTTCTGGGAAATCTGAAATTGTGGTATGACCATAATGGCCTCAAACTTAACGCAAGTAAAACTCATGTATTATTTTTGGATCACAGAATGCGACTGAAAATTTACCACCATTCAAGCTAACATTTGGAGACGATACAATTGATCCAGTAGGTAAGGTAAAATATTTGGATGTTTGGGTTGACAAAAATATGACTTTCAATTCACACGTAGAAACAATGTGCAACAAAATTAACGGAACCTTAATGTTCTTTCGTCGCATTAAGAACACACTTGACGAAAAATCTAGAATATTAGTGATTCAGTCTTTAGTTTTATCGCGTCTGGACTACTGCAGTCTTGTGTCGGGAGATTTACCTCAATATCGTCAGGAAGAGTTGCAAAAATGTGTAAACTTCGCCGCCAAAGTGGTATGCAAAAGAAATTTCTATAAATACGGTCATGTCACCACTCTTTTAAGAAAACTCGACTGGATCCCAATACCGAACAGATTCATGATCCAGAAAGCTCGACGAGTATTCTCCTCTCTGTACCTCCCCCAAAGTAATGCAGAGGTGGTAAAATTTTTTCCATCTAATATCCCAAACGAAAGACCAAACCGGAGGAACGATGTTTTAGTCAGTTACCGTTCATCTAACGTGGGACAAAAAGCTCTCTCAGTTTCTGGAGCTTTTTTGTGGAACAGGCTTCCCCAGCATATCAAAAACTCTAAAACTGGAAAAGAATTTAGAGTAAATGTGTCACATCATTTTGCATCTCTATCATCTCACTGCAGCATCTCGGTGTGAACTTCCCATCTATCAGAAATTTAAATTTTTCCTGAAATTTCTGTTAGAAATTTAGAAACTATTTCATTTTACGTTTGCTAAGCGATTCGTATATTCATCTTACTTATTTCTGTCGACAACAATGAGCACCACAGCCGTCAGTTCAGTGCAGCAGAACGAACGTTCTTTCCATAATTAGGAGTATTTCCTCATCTTTATTTTGTTATTTCTTTCTCTTTTCTGTATTAATATTTAACGTCCGTATGACAAATATACCATGAAAACATTTTGTGTGTACACCAAAAAACAGGTTTATAGATGTGAGGGTTGTGCAAATTTATAATGAATTAAATTTTTGGCTAACGTTGTCTCGCTATTTCAAAATCATTCTCGAAGATGTTTTCAATCGATTTTCGGCTGAGTTAGGGGGAAAGGGGTAATTTAAGCATTGCATTTAGTCTTTTTATTTTTTTTCGTGCGTTCAGCGCACACTAGCACTGAACTTTCAAATCGGAAAAAACTCGAAATTTCTGTAATTAAAATTATCATTTGGAATCAAGGCCTAATCTTCCTATATGTGCCAATTTTGTGAATATTCTCCACTCAGATGTGATATCCGGCCACAATGTTACTCCATTTTATCCCACGTACACATGTCCGTATAATGCTGAAGAGTTGTGTTGCTTCTTGACTATAACCTGATTTTTCCTAAAAATTTCTGTGAAGAAATTAAAAACCAGCTCATTTTTATGTTTTTCGAAGTCTTCTCTTTCTTTTAGTTATTTTTTTTGCGAAAAATTTCTTAGGATTACAGTGAGCTCAGCTGTCATTTTCTGTGTCGTAGATGGTAGGTTGATTCTATCTTTTATCTTATATATGTATTTTTTTCTAATATTTCATTTTCAATAAGTATATATATTAATATGTGTGTACGTGTGTAGGTATATATATGTATCTACATAAATAGATATACATGTTGCTATTTCATTTCTTTACGCAAAAACCATTCGGTTAATAAATTTTATTGCAATAGCGAAATGATTCAAAAATAGATCTATCACTTCCCCAGAGGGCGTTTCTGTGAATCGGATTAATGTCATATATAATTAATGTAATAAAGTGCAACTTGAGCATATGAATCGTAGTAAAATTATCTTTCTGTCCGTATGTTGTACAAGCTATGAATTTTGATATTGAATATATATTTGTTTACTCATTTCTACCAATATTTTGTAGATATTTGTCAATCATGAGTGGTAACCGGCTTACACTGTATCTCTATTTTATCCCATGTACCCGTGTCCGCGCATGATGTGGTGAATATCGAGAAGATATGAAATATGTTTTTGGTGGTGATAGGGCTTTGCATATTTTTAGGGCATATTTTTCATTTTTCATTCAACTACCCTTGACAGAGATAGCCTATTGGCAAGCCACGTGTGGTTTGTCTATTAGTACGCCTCGTATATTTTGTCTATTAATATGCCTCGTATGGTCTATCTATTTTGTGCACCTCTGATAGCTTGTCTATTAGTACACCTCGTATAGTTTGCCTATTATTATTATGCCTCGTATGGCTTATCTATTTGTACACCTCGGATGGTTTGTCAATTAGTACTCCTAGTTTAGAACTTTTGGTAGACTACTAGCACACAACGAATGGTTTGTCAATTAGTACGCCTCGTATATTTTGTCAATTAATATGCCTCGTATGGTCTATCTACTTGTACACCTCTGACAGTTTGTCTATTAGTAGACCTCGTATAGTATGTCTATTATTATGCCTCGTATGGCTTATCTACTGGTACACCTCGGATGGTTTGTCAATTAGTACTCCTCGTATGGAACATTTGTTTTAGGATGCCCTATATTTAAGAAACTTTTAAAAGCCAATATGTTGGCATGTATCTCATGTGACAACTTGGAAATAAACATTTTTTCTTTTCTTTCTTTTCTCCCAAAGTAATGCAGAGGTGGTAAAATTTTTTCCATCTAATATCACAAACAAAAAGCCAACTCGGAGGAATGACGTTTTAGTTAGTTACCGTTCGTCTAAAGTGGGACAAAAGGCTCTCTCAGTTTCTAGAGCTTTTTTGTGGAACAAGCTTCCCCAGCATATCAAAAACTCTAAACTGTAAAAGAATTTAGAGTAAATGTGTCACGTCATTTTGCAACTCTGTCATAGGGCCTGCAGCATTTCGGAGTGAATTTTCCCATCTACCAGAAATTTTAATTTTTCTGAAATTTCTGTTAGAAAATCAGAAACTATTTCATTTTACGTATGCTAAGCCATTCGTATATTCATCTTACTTCTTTCTGTCGACAATAATGAGCACCACAGCCGTCAGTTCAATGCCGCAGAACGAACGTTTTTTTCCATAATGAGGAGTATTTCCTCATCTTTATTTTGTTATTTTATTTTTTATTTTATTATTATTATTTTTTCTTTTCTGAATTAATATTTAACGTCCGTATGACAAACATACCCTGAAATACATTTCGTGAGTACACCAGTATACAGGTTTATACATGTGAGGGTTGTGCAAAGTTTTTAATGAAATAAATTTTGGCTAACGTTGTCTCGCTATTTCAAAATCATTCTCGAAGATTTTTCTATCGATATCGGTTGAGCACACATTTAATATAAGAATTTCATTTAGTCTTTTTGAATTTTTCCGTGCGTTCAGCGCACACTAGCACTGAACTTTCAAATCGGAAAAAACTCTAAATTTCTGTAATTAAAATTATCACTTTGGATCATCGCGCAATCTACCTATATGTGATAATTTTGTAAATATTCGTCACTCAGATGTGATATCCGGCCACAATGTTATTCCTTTTTATCCCATGCACACATGTCCGTACAATGCTGAAGAGTTTTGTTCTTTCTTAACTGTAACCTGAGTTTTCTTAAAAATTTCTATGAATAAATTAAAAACCAGTTCATTTTTACGTTTTTCGAGGTCTTCTTTTCCTTATAGATATTTTTTCCGAATTATTTCATAGGATTACAGTGAGCTCAACTGTCATTTTCGGTGTAGTAGATGGTAGGTTGTTTTTATCCTTTTATTTTAAATATGTATTTTTTTTCTTATAATTCATTCTCAATAAGTAATATATATTAAAATGTGTGTGTGCGTAAGTAGGTGTATATATATTGTCAGGCCGCACAAGGGTTGTCGAACCTTTTGTGTTAGTTACCCATAATCTTAAGTATTTTCTTTATGTGTCCAGCTCCCTGAACCCCGACTTGTCTGTTTCTCTGCGCTGATGTTGCGTCTGTGCATTTACTTTAGTTAGCCCTCAAGTATCATTTGTCTCACATGTCGATATGCCAATGTTTCTTGTATTACCTAGCTATATACGACTAATATTTTAAATGCAATTTTGAGTGCTTTATCCTGTTATGCAATAGCTTATATCTGTACGCACTATTTTTGCAATAAAAAATAAATCACTGTCTTTGTTAAAATATATCAGTGTATGTAATAGGGACTTCAAAGAGATTCAGCATTAAAGAATTCACACCCTGAAAAAAAAGGAGCTTCCGTTCTCCTTGTTCAGAAAGGTTTTAGTCGTATACGACACGCCGCCTGATAAGGGGATTAAGGAGCCACCTCGGAAGGACGAATTATTTCGCATAGTTTGTCGTAAGGGAGACGCTGTCGCAGTTCGGCACTAACAGAATTCACTTCTGTTGCCCTAGCGATCTCATACGGCGCAGACAGTTGCTCGTCTTCCTGACGGTACCACCGTAGTTCGGCACTAACAGAATTTACTTCTGTTGTCCTAGCGGACTTATTACGGCGTAGGTGGTACCCACACAAACCTCACTCTAACGGTACCACCGTAGTTCGGCACTAACAGAATTTACTTCTGTTGCCCTAGCGGACTGAATACGGCGTAGGTGGTACCCACAAAAACCTCCCCCCACACACACAACGGTACCGCCGTAGTTCGGCACTAACAGAATTTACTTCTGTTGCCCTAGCGGACTTGTTACGACGTAGGCGGTACCCACACGAACCTCAGGAAGAGCAGCTGCGAAGAAAAGCTAGCCCCCCGGAAAAGGTTAGCTGTACCGAAGACAGCCCCCTTTTTCCACGAACCCTCACGTCGACCGCACGACGGTATCGACATATTCTGGCACCCGAACAGGGACCCAGAAGCTTTGCGCGACTACCAACGTTGCCTGGGATTTCTGGGTTCTACACAACTACGCGGACACCGCACCATTAAAACAAGATGAACCTCGTCGCTCAAGCTCGAGAATACGTCGAAGCCCTTGGCCTCACTCCCACCGATGCGGAGTACAGGGAAGAATTTACCAGCCACCTGAGGCATCTGGAAGAAGCGGAACGAGAAGCCGCAGAACGAGCAGCGGAACGAGAAGCTGCGGAGCGAGAAGCCGCAGAACGAGAAGCCGCAGAACGAGCAGCGGAACGGGAAGCTGAACGAGAAGCAGCACAACGAGACCACGAGCTCAGACTCAGACAACTCGATGCTCAAATCGCTCCTCAAAATGCTAGAGTAAAGATTCCTCCACCGGCTCCATTCGATCCCACGAAAGAAAGGATGAACGAATTTTTGCAACGCTTCTGCACTCACACCACAGCGATGGGATTTACTGAAGTCGATGCTGTTGTCATGCTCCATAATTTGATCACACCGAAGGAACGTCGACTCATCGATACCCTGCCCGCAGCAGATCGCTTCAAGCTTCCTGAAATTAAATTGCGCCTACTAGATGCTCATAAAGTTACTCCGGCAAAACTACGTGCCAACTACTACGAGTTGAAGCCAGAAGAAGGCGACAATATGTCACGTTACCTACGGCGACTCGAACAATCCTTTGACGCTCGGTTAAAAGGATGCAACATCGAAGCCAACTACGAGACTCTTCGTGACTTCCTTATTGTTGACCGAGCATATTCAAGCTTGCCGCCCTTCCTCGCTACTCAATTGCGTGACAGGGGTGCTAACACAGTCGCAAGCCTAGGAGAGCAGGGTGATAGCTTCTTGCAAGCAAGACCTCATACATCGCTCCATCAGCTTTGTAAGGGTCGCACACTGACATCGACGACGGATGCGAGCCCTCCAGCACTCAAAGCATCATCAGCACCAGAGCGACGCTCGACATTTCCTGTCCGAGCCCCTAGCACCCCAGCAAGATCAACCAACTCCAGCAACTACTCTCGAGGAACGCCACCAAGAACTTCTAACCCTCGTGATGTTCCCACCAGCTCAAGATCGATCAACACTCCGCAGCGCGAGTAACAACGAGGACCTTACACTGGATATTACTCCACTTTCCATGGCCCCAACCGATCACATTCCAGTGATGAGTGCCGCCAGTTACAGAGGAGGCAAGGTGATAGCCACAGTAGTGGAGCAGCAGCCCATGCAAGCCCACCTATCTCCAGTACTACAGCTCGAGTAAACAATCTAACAACACATGAAGAAGCAGATGAATACGACGATATTCCCCCAGTCGCATGCAATCACATTGCCTCAAACAAACTGATCGAATTGGGACAACTGAAAACATGCTCCGGCACTGTGAACCAACAACCCGTCCAAGTACTACTCGATGGAGGAGCAACAGCGGTCTTCGTCAAGAAGGCTCTCGTCCCAGCTGACGCCATTTTGAAGAAAGAAATTACCGTTCGGCTGGCCAACAATCATTCCTTCGAAGCGCCTCTTGCCCGGGTCACTCTCGTTTGCCCCTACTACCATGGAAAGGTGACAGCCGTAGCCATGGAAGAACTCTCCCATGATGTCATCCTCGGCCGAGTTCCCGGAACCACCTCCTTCGAAGAACAGATGATCGACCATGAAGAGCAACCAGTTGCCGCAGAAGTCTCTCATGTTGTCACAAGGGCAGCAGCAAAATCCAGCGAAAATCCCCCTGCCGCACCAAGCACTGTCGATATGTTGCAGCACAAAAAAGAAGATTTCAAGAAATTACAACGGGAGTGCAAAACATTGCAGTTTTTATTCAAGAAAGTTGACACTGGTAAAGAAGAAACGCACAAGGATGGCAGAGCCATTACCTATGAACTCCACGACGGCATTCTGCACCGGAAAACGTTACGAGACGGTCAGGAAACTCATAAACTTGTAGCACCTGCAAGCGTGCGCCCACAAATCTTGGAAATGGCTCACGACAATCCACTTGCTGGCCATTACTCCCAAAAGAAGACTCGGGCTTGACTAAAACGAGATTTCTACTGGCCGTCCCTGGCAAAGGATGTGGTCCAATACTGTCACTCATGTCACACCTGCCAGACGCACGCTCCATCTCGACCAAGGAAGGCACCAATCTCAACCCCACCGATCACCACTCCATTCTCCGCGCTCAGTGTTGATTTGGTAGGCCCATTGCAGCCAGCTTCGGCACGTGGCCACCGATACATTCTCACCGTGGTGGACCAAGCAACTCGGTACGCAGATGCAGCCCCGCTCAGACATATAGATGCCGAAACGGTCGCCCAGGAGCTACTCGAAACCTGCAGCAGAGTTGGTTTCCCTCATACGCTAACGAGCGTCAACGGCACTCAGTTCACAGCCGCAACTTTCGAAGCTTTCCTGAAACTCGTCGGTATCCAGCACCGATTGACGCCATTATACCATGCCCAATCGAACGGCATAGTCGAACGTTTCAATGGTACGCTCAAAGTCAAGTTGCGGAAATTAGCCGTAGAACAACCGCGAGACTGGGACCTGTATCTGCCTTCCCTTCTTTTTGCATATCGAGACGCTCCTCAGGCCTCAACCGGGTATTCTCCTTTCGAACTCATCTACGGCCATCGCGTCCGTGGACCTTTAACCGTGCTCAAGGAATGCTGGACAGATGGAAGCTTGCAAGACGACACGAGTACTGCTCAGTATCTAATGGAAATGAAGCACCGATTGAAAGAAACATGCAAAATCGCTCGCGAGAATCTAAACAGGAGCCAAGAGAAAAGCGCCAAGTTCTTCAACAGACGTACCAAGATGCGAACTCTAAAACAAGGAGATAAAGTCCTCGTATTTCTGCCCGATTCTCGAAAGAAGCTACTTATGACTTGGAAAGGTCCCTATACAGTAAAATCACGCCTGGGAACCTATACCTATACATTGGACGTGGATGGAAACAACAAAGTTTATCACATCAACCTCCTTCGCCAGTACCACGACCGGGAGCGGCAAAGTTCCGCCTCACCAAGCGAGAAAGATCGCGAGGAGGACGACGAGAGAGTAGAGGAAGCATTTGCAGCGGTTGGCCTCACCCTAGAACCTACCTGCGAAGAAGAAGAACTCGACCGGAAAGAACCAGAGATACCGTCACCCGTCGGAGAAACCATTGAAGACTGTCTCATCTCCTCTACGTTGACTACAACACAACGCTCAGAACACCAGGAACTACTTGGAGAATATCGCGATCTTTTCACAGATACTCCAGGAAGAACCAGCACGGCAGTTCATGAAATGAAATTAAAGGATCCTTCCAGTTTTCGACTTCAACATTCGTATCCACTTTCCTTAGCGCTGGAGCCTGAACTGCAGTCAAGTTTAGAGAAGTGGATGAAGATGAGAATCGTGACGCCATCCACATCACCTTACTATTCACCGCTCCTTGCCGTCCGGAAGAAAGACGGAACCCACCGATTTTGTCTGGACTGCAGGCACCTCAACAGCCAGACAGTATTCGATGCCGAGCCGACAGCAGACACCACTGCTATTTTCACCAATTTAGCTGGCAAAACAATCTTCAGCAAAATGGATCTGACCAGTGGATATTGGCAGGTACCTCTACACCCTGAGTCCCGCCAAAACACCGCCTTCAAAACTAGGTCTGGCCTCTATGAATTCAACGTCATGCCTTTCGGCCTAGCAAATGCTCCAGCCACTTTTTCCCGCCTTATACGTCAAGTCGCTGCAGGACTGCATGATACTGAGGTCTACATGGACGACATCTTAAACGCCTCGACTACCTGGGAAGAACATTGCGCAGCATTAGCTAAACTGTTTGAAGCTCTTTCTCGACATGGCCTTAAAGCGAAGCCATCCAAATGCGAATTCGGATTTGACAGCTTCCAGTATTTGGGTCATCAACTGAGCAATAATCAGATCCAGCCTCTGGAGAACCGAGTCGAAGCCTTGAAATCGGCTCCATTCCCAAAAACCAAACGGGAGCTCCGAAGTTTTCTTGGTACAGTTGGGTACTACCAACAGTACATTCCTAACTACTCTCAACTGACTTCTAAGCTCTATGATTTCCTAAAGAAGAATTCTCCGGAACAAATACCCTGGACCGATACAACAGAAGACCTGTTTGAAAGTTTGAAGACAGCGTTAGTCAAGAGACCAGTCTTGCAGTTACCAGACCCCAGATGTCCTTTCATTCTGAGAACAGATGCCTCCCAAACTGGACTTGGAGCAGCTCTCCTCCAGCCCAGCAAACGAGACTTCCGTCACTACGCACCCGTAGCATATGCTTCACGTCGACTGAGAGGAGCAGAAATAAACTATTCTACCATCGAAAAGGAAGCATTAAGCATCTACTTGGCTCTACAGAAGATTGAGGTCTACCTGTATGGACGAGAATTTGTGTTACAGACCGACCATCGACCGCTCCTTTATTTGCAACAGGCAGACAAGTTGAACCCCCGATTGAAACGCTGGGCTTTGTATTTCAGCCTTTTCAGGTTCCGAGCAGAACACTTTCCGGGAGTCGACAACCACCTTGCAGGTTTCCTGTCTCGGCTATCGTAGCACAGTCACCCTCCCCCGGGCGTGTCAGGCCGCACAGGGGTTGTCGAACCTTTTGTGGTAGTTACCCATAATCTTAAGTATTTTCTTTATCCAGCTCCCTGAACCCCGACTTGTCTGTTTCTCTGCGCTGATGTTGCGTCTGTGCATTTACTTTAGTTAGCCCTCAAATATCATTTGTCTCACATGTCGATATTCCAATGTTTCTTGTATTACCTAGCTAAATACGACTAATATTTTAAATGCAATTTTGAGTGTTGTACCCTGTTATGCAACAGCTCATGTCTGTACGCACTATTTTTGCAATTGAAAATAAATCACTGTCTTTGTTAAAATATACCAGTGTATGTAATTGGGACTTCAAAGAGATTCAGCATTCAACAAGTCAGACCCTGAGGTAAAAAGAGTTTCCTTTCTCCTTGTTGAGAAAGGCTTTAGTCTTTTACGACAGCTCGTCTAATAAGCGGTTTAAGGAGCCACCTCGGAAGGACGAACTATTTCGCATAGTTTGTCGTAAGGAAGACGCTGTCGCAGTTCGGCTGTAACAGAATACACTTCTGTTGCCCTAGCGGTCTCATACGGCGCAGACAGTTGCTCTTCTTCCTAACGGTACCACCGTAGTTCGGCACTAACAGAATTTACTTCTGTTGTCCTAGCGGACTTATTACGGCGTAGGTGGTACCCACACAAACCTCCCCCCACACACACAACGGTACCGCCGTAGTTCAGCACTAACAGAATTTACTTCTGTTGCCCTAGCGGACTTGTTACGGCGTAGGCGGTACCCACACGAACCCCAGGAAGGGCAGCTGCGAAGAAGAGCTAGCCCCCCGGAAAAGAGTAGCTGCACCGAAGACAGCCCCCTTTTTCCACGAACCCTCACGTCGACCGCACGACGGTATCGACATATATATCTACATGAATAGATATACATGTTTCTATTTCATTTCTTTACGCAAAATCCATCCGGCTTATACATTTATTGCACTAGCAAAATGTTTTCAAATATAGATCTATCACTTCCCCAGAGGGCGTTTCTGTGAATCGGATTAATGACAAATACAATTCATGAAATAAAGCGCAATTTGAACGATTAAATCGCGGTAGAATTATCTTTCTGTCCGTATGTTGTACAAGCTATGAATTTTGATGTTGAGGATATGTTTGTTTACGCATTTCTGCCAAAATTTTGTTGATATTTTTCAATCATGAGAGGTAACCGGCTTACACTGTATCTCCATTTTATCCCATTTACCCATGTCCGCATGATGTCGCAGAGAATATCGAAAAGATATGATATATGTTTTTCGTTGCTGTTGTTGTTCCTCGGCGGTAACTTGAGTTTTTTTAAATTTCTTTTAGGAAATTAAAAAACGATTCCATTTTACGTTTTCGAAAAGTTATCGAAGTCCTATTTTCAATTCCTTATTTTTCCTCTGGTTATTTTTTACGATTCATCAGAGCTTTGGCTGTCATCTTAAATATAGAAAGAGCAAGATTATTTTTCATGTTTATTAGCATTTCTCTTATATTCATTTTCAATACGTATATATATGAATATGTGTGTTAGTATGTGCATGGGTGTGTATGTGTGAGCACGCAAACATGAATGTCTATGTATCAGCTTACACATGCAAACGTTTCGCACATATATATATAAGCATACATACATATACCGGGCTTATGTATGTATGCTTATATATATGTGCGAAACGTTTGCATGTGTAAGCTGATACATAGACATTCATGTTTGCGTGCTCACACATACACACCCATGCACATACTAACACACATATTCATATATATACGTATTGAAAATGAATATAAGAGAAATGCTAATAAACATGAAAAATAATCTTGCTCTTTCTATATTTAAGATGATAATTTTTTCTTTCTATATTTAAGATGATAAGCACATGTACATATATATGTTTCTATTTCTATTTTTTGCGTAAAAAGCAAAACCTCATGACACATTACGTTTTACCTAAAGCTCTGCGATCAGTTAACACTTAACCAAATTCCAGAAATAAACACATTGATTGCGCTTGCTTAATGATTTATAAATCTATCTATCACGGCCCCGAAGGGCATTTCTGTGAATAGAAGAAATTTAAAGTATAAACAGATAAATGAAATAAAGCGTTCGTGCAAAAATTATTTCTATATTTGAATGCTGAACAAGCCATGCATTTCATTTTTGAGTGTAAGTTTGTTTACGCATTTCCAGATGTGCGTGCTATGTTGCGCGATGTTTTTTATAAATTACTTCGTGACTAACCTTTTCTCAATATCTGATTGTCATTCATTTACGATGGTGTTTCAATCTGCTCCGGTATAGCGTTTTTTGTCTTTTTCCTATTTCGATGTTCTTCAAAAATTACGTCGTGTCTAACCTTTCCTCAATACTTGATTGTCATTTACGATGGGGTTTTGATCTGCTCCCGTGTAGCGTTTTTTTCTTTTTCCTACTTCGATAATTTCAACTAAAAACTTGGGAGTTTCGAATAATTCCTTAGCAGTATTCGAATTATTTATAAGTTGTTAGCCATCTCTTGGAATACAAAATATCCAAGAGATTATATATTTCATTTCTCATTCAACTACTCTTGACAGAATTAGATATGTATGGTTTGTCTATTAGTACGCCTCGAATATTTTGTCTATTAATGTGCCTCGTATGGTTTATCTATTTGTACACCTCTGATATTTTGTCTCTTAGTACACCTCGTATAGTTTGTCTATTATTATGCCTCGTATGGCTTCTCTATTTGTACACCTCTGATGATTTGTCAATTAGTACTCCTGGTATGGAACTTTTGTTTTAGGACGTCCTATATTAAGAAACTTTTTAAAACTCAATATTTTGGCATGTATCTCATGTGGCAGCTTGGAAAATAAATGTTTTTTCTTTTTTTTCTTTTATACATATACTGCCAGGTAGGCTGGCCTTCGACGGTAATTGGTGACCCTGATCTCGCTCCGTACACTAGGAGGAAAGACGAATTGTCCACACAAAATGGCTGTGTACTCTTGGGAGCAAGAATAATTGTGCCCCAAGCCCTCAGACAAGCTATTGTGGATGAACTTCACTCCGGCCATGCAGGATCATCCACGGTGAAGGAACTAGCTCGCAGCTATGTGTGGTGGCCCCTTCTGGACAAAGATTTAGAAGAAACGACTAAGTCATGTAGCGAGTGCCTGAGCACTCGAGCTACACCGACGAAAGCTGACCTTCATCCGTGGGAATGGCCTGCGAAGCCTTGGCATTGCATACACATCGACTACGCGGGCCCAATGGATGGAAAATACTATCTAGTGATCGCGGAAGCACACTCTAAGTGGGTTGAAATTTTTCCCACATCTACTAGAACATCTAGCAAAATGATCTCGTGCCTGAAACAAACTTTTGCGACATTTGGATTTCAGGTAACAATTGTTTCGGACAACGCAACGTGTTTCACATCGGCTGAATTCCAAGAATTTGTGAAGGCATGTGGTATGCGGCATACAACGAGCGCATCATACATTCTTCAACTAATGGACTGGCAGAGCGCGTGGCACAAACGTTCAAAAAGAATATGCGAAAGTCAACGGAACCCCTGCGCTTAGCACTGGACAGGTTCCTGTTCAACTATCGGCTAACACCCCACACGACAACAGGTGTTACGCTTGCCGAACTGATGTTAGGCAGGAGAGTTCGTTCTCGTCTTGACCTACTTTGGCCGTCAGAAGCAATCGCGTCCAAAGTTGCTCAACGCCAGGACGCTCAGAAAATATACCAGCCATTGTGTCGCGCGGTTGACATTCCGCCGGAGTCCCCTGTGATAGTCCGCCAATACACACCGGGTTTCCCAAAATGGACCCCTGCTACTACCGTTGAGAAAACGGGCCCGGTGTCCTACAAGTGCCAACTGCAGGGGAGAGAGGTCGTTCGTCGACACCAGGACCAAGTTATTACCTGCTCGAACACCATCCCTGAACCCATGGAACAACCTACTGAGGAAACCGTGTTGATTCCACGACCTGCTCGAAACTCATACCCACCACCTCCGACTAATGAACCTGACCCAGAAACACCTGATTACTCGATTCCCACCCAGGAGGCAAGGATGCACGAGCCTCGAATTGTTAGCATCTCACGCAGGTCGAACCGAGCTCGGATGCCTGTGGTGAGAATGTACCTTTAGGATTGACTAGGTCAAAAAAGAGCGTGGGATTACAGGGGCGTTTCTAATTAAGGAGGGAGGGGTGTAATATAGCGAGTAATTTAAGTTCTAGTTGGAGAGACCAAAAGTTGGCTACGCTCGTGACGGCAACAACCGCAGTCAGTTCCCCATTGGTTGTAGTCAGCTAAACAGTAAATGTTGACTGCAAGTGTGTATATAGATTACCCATGAGGCTAAGTACCGACACCTAAGCTTTTCTAACTACCTACTACTAATTCTAAACTACTCTATCCTACAATTTCAACCTATCTCCACTTCTCTCTCAATGGCCACATGTCTGTTGATTGAGTTACTGAGTTTAGGGATATCCATGAGGTGGGTGAACTTGTGAAAACGCCCTCATGCAGCAATCTGTTTACACCAATGTTGTGATATTGAACTCCAATATTTTTTGCTCATGGACTGAGTTTATGTGTACTCATGTAATCGCACTAGATTTTTTTTATACTCTATTCTCTCGTACTTCATAAGCTAGTTTTTTTAGACAGGAATATCCCTTAAAGCTTGACTCTGTATTTCGTTTTAAGTTTTATAGTACCTAATTCAACTGTTTACTAATTTTAAATGACTGATCACCCTAAGATATTCGAGGAAATTGACCCAGATCTTAATCATTTAAACAGAATATATCCAAACCTAAAAACCTAAACGACTCTCAAGAGTGTAGGTATACTAATATAGCAAAATTCAACGAAACTATACGAATAACTGACCGAGATTTCTCACTCCTGTGTTGGAACTGTAGGTCACTCTATACAAAATTGGAAGAGATACAATGTACTATTTCTGAACTTAAATATAACCTAGACGTGATTAGCTTCACCGAAAGCTGGCTAGATGACTCGACTAAAGACATGATTCGATTTGAAAATTATCATAGTTACCATTCGCTAAGAAAAAACCAGCATCAGCACATATATATCTAACCACATAGACTCGAGAACCATAGCAAGTGCAACAATGAATCAGGATCATATAGAATCACTCTTCGTAGAACTGTCTAGAGATGGTAAACGCATTGCGCTTAGAACGGTGTATAGGCCTCCTACAGACTGTCCTATATCCTTCCTGAAAGAGCTGATTCGCATTATTTCTCAGTTCAACAGGCCCTTATACAATGACATAATAATATTCGGTGACTTCAATTATGATCTACTGAAACATGAAAGCTATGAACCAATCTCTAATTTCCTAACAACCTTTCAGTCTCAATCCTTCCTTCCGATCATTACAAAGCCTACACGAATAACCTCAGAGTGTGCTACGCTGCTTGAAAATATCTTTATGACAGACCCAAGTGATTTTCTTGCTGGAATAATTACTTCCAACTTATCAGATCACTTCCCAGTTTTTCTTATTAAGAAAAATGTCTATATTGCTTGCACCAAGGCACGGGCTGAAACTTACTCATATCGTAAAATAAACGAATGAAATCTTGAAGAAATGCTCACCGTTCTAGAAGAATCAATGCATACATTGCACATCTCTCAACAAAACAATAATGCTACGAGCATTGATGAAGCAGTAGTAAAGTTGACTGAAACTATAATGCCCGCATACAATCAGTGTTGCCCAATTGTAACTCGTACAGTTACCCCAAAAAATAAACAAAAACCCAGGATTACTAGAGACATCGTGATAAATTATAAAAAAACGTCAAGCGTACCTAGCCCTCCTTTACGAAGGGCGAATATCTAGAGAGACATATAACCGATTCAGAAACTATGTAACAAACCAAATAAGAACATAAAAAACTACTTTACGCTCAAGTTTACTCAATTCAAAACTGACGTTAAAAAGACTTTGCATCTCCTTAACTCTTGCTGTTAACCGAATAATGGTGATAAAAAGAAAATTGAATATTTTATTCTAGATAATGTAAAATACCATGAAAAGAAAGAAATTGCTAATCTCTTTAACAACTTCTTCGTAAACGTAGGGAAAACTATAGCTGATGGTATTCCAAGTGAACCTACTGATCACCTGGAATTTATGGATCATATTCGAGAACCCAACTCCTTTTTCTTTACGCCTACAAACTCCTCCGATGTAATTACGTGCATAAACAACATGAAAAATAAATCGAGTGGGTTACAAACGTTTCCGACAAAAGTACTTAAAGTTATTGCTGACATTGCAGTCCCGCTGATATCAAATATTATTAACCAGTCTCTCTTACTAGGCACTTTCCCGAGCTCCCCCAAAGTTGCTAGAGTAAAGCTCATTTTACACTAGCGGTGTGGAGCGACGGTGTGGAGCGACAGTGAACTTGCAATAGCTCCGCCCACGAGAGGATTGAGCTTCAGTGCACACCGACTTGCTTTTACATTGCCGCTCAATACAACGCTCCTTCCCGAGAGACAGCAATCGCCACGCAGGGCTCCCCCTCCTGGGTTTGTCCATCGAGATCTTGTTTTTTTCGATCCTTCATTTGTTGCTAGGTTTAATTTTTGATCTATTGCCAAATATTTTTTTTTTCAAGTCAGACAGTAAATTCATCATTAACTGCAGTAAATTTAATGATGCAGTCAAGAATTATTGTTGCAACACCGTTTGCAAATGAATATCTGATTCAAAACCACGCCTATAGGATAGGGTAGAACGTGTTCAATCTGTTTCTCGATCTTAAAAACGCGTAACGAACGAGTATCTTAGGAACTTGCAAACCCGGCCAAGCCAGGGATAGCTGGCGCTTCACTTGCGTTGCTTCGATTCGCTTGGCACGTTGCAGTGAGATGACACTCATTTTGATCGTAAAACTGGTCGTGCATTCCTTTAAATGAAGGCCTAAAAATTAATTTTTTTAAACATTCAAATTTTCATATTATTGCCGCACTAGTATTCAAAATGTCTAGCCCTCCAAAACGCTGTCTAAAAAGAGGTATACGCAGTCTTTCAGAGATGAATGGTTAATGGAAGGAATGAAAAACCTGTCACGGTTGGAAGCTTAAACCGAAATTGGTACGAGATGTCATCAACAGAGTATGTCACCAGCATTATGACAAGCGCCTTGGACAACAGAAAAGTCGACTTAATATTAAAATTTGCGCTCCAGAAGAGAATTAGGAGGAAATACAGGAATAAAATCAGCATTACCGTCATTGATTCTACTGACGAATGTTAACTTTTACTTTTTCTTATTAAAACTACCCTACTACGTTTATTTTTAATGAATCTGGATTTTTTCATGTTCAATCTAGGTTTATCTGAACATTTTCAGTGGGAGCCCTGATCGTCAGTATTGCTCTTGCAATACTGGCAGAATACTTGGCAGAACAATTTGCAGAAGTATTTACAGAATATTTTGCAAAAGTAAAAAGCAAATATTCTAAAAAACTTGAATAATACCCAATTACCATCAAATAAACACTGAAAATAGAAATAAAAAATAAATACCAATTGCTAATTTGTAGGTGTACATTTTTACTTTTCCTTTAATTTCAATAATCTTCTAATGACATCTGCCGGATGTTTTTCGTCTACTTGAAGTACTTTTCCTGAGAGCAATGCACACTGTATAATTTTAATTGCACTTCAATTAATTTTACGTTCACACACGCTGTGTGTGTTTCTCTGATTTTTTGAATAGTGAAAGCTGTTTCCTATCTTGGCCTCTCGGTGTTTGAATTTTCATTTTAACCATCGAAATATTATAATTTGGAAAGTAAGATGCTATACTTTTAAAAGCATCTTCTTTGGACACTCTGTTTTTATTCTCCGAGAGCTTAACGTTCCATAAACATGGAAATTCTTTACATTTTTCGATTGAAGTTTTAATTTCTTCTTTGCTCCATAATATGTAAACCATGACTACACATGTTCTCTATGGTCTCAAGAGCAACTGAACGCGTCGACTGGCAGTGCACACCGCCAATATTTAGCATGCAGAATGTTGCCGCTCCTTACCGTGAGCGTGGCAATAAGGGTCATTTTGCTCTGCTGTGGGCGGCTTATTTGACTCGCGGTATGGAGCGACGGTGTGGAGCGCGAAGACACCGTCAGTGTAAAAGAGCCTTAACCCCTATCTTTATGAGTGGTGCAAAAACCTGTGTAAACAATTATCGACCTATCTCCTTGCTACCAATTATTAGCAAAGTATTCGAAAAGATTGTGTATAAAAAAGTGTACTCTTATGTTGAACAAAAATCATTTCTTTACGATGAACAATACGGCTTTCGCTCTATAAAATCAACAACACAGGCTATATTAAATCATTTACAATTCCTCTATTCTAATCTAGATGAAGGAAAGCCTGTCTTCTCTGTATTTCTTGACTTTCGAAAAGCATTGGATTGTGTGGACCATAAAATACTACTCTCGAAAATACACTGTTATGGCATTCGAGGGATTGCCCATGATTGGTTCAGGTCATACCTTACAAATCGCAAGCAATACGTTGTCATTGACGACGCAAAATCAGACCCGCAGACAATTAGCCATGGAGTTCCACAAGGATCTGTTCTTGGGCCTTTCATGTTTCTGATTTTTATCAATGATATTGTAAAATCTACATCATTCTTCAAATTCATACTTTTTGCCGATGACAGTACGCTGTCTGCGGTCCTTCCGAACAAAAATCCTGCTATGATTGTGGAGAGTATAAATACTGAACTTCACAGGGTTTCATCGTGGCTCAAAGCTAATAAAATATGCCTTAATATTGATGAAACAAATTATACTACATTCTCATATAAGAAAGGTGTATCTCTCCCATGCATTAAAATTGGCGAGGGTGAAATTGAAGAAACCAACTCATGTAAGTTTCTGGGCATCATAATAGATAAACATCTGACCTTCAAAGAGCACATCACTCATATTAGTTCTAAATTATCAAAATCCATCGGAATCCAAAATAAAGTTAAAAATTTTCTGCCTGAAACAGCTTAACAAATGATCTACCGAACGCTCATTTCTCCATACTTGCAATACGGAATAGAAGCATGGCACGGAACTGATAAAAAATAAAACCAACAAAATTTTTACTCTTCAGAAAAGAGCTGTCAGAGCGGTAAAGAACCTAGAATATAATGCTCACACAAATGATTCTTTCAAAAATTTAAAAATATCTAAACTTTCGGATCTCTACAAAATCTCCATCTGTAATTTCATTTACAAAACATTACGAAATGATAGCGACAATAGCCTAAGACAATTATTGACTGCGCAAACTGGTCATCACGACCATTTAACCCGAAATAGAAGTAAATTCATGCTTCCTTATTATTCAAAAGCCCGGTCGCAACACAGTATCCTTTTCATTGGAACCAAAACTTGGAACTCTATACCTGCAGAGATCCGTGAATGTAATTCGTACAAAGTATTCAAAAGACATCTTGAGTCTCACTTCCTATCAGAATACTAGTCGTGTAAGATCACCGTGTCAAAATCTTGCCTCCTGCATGTAACTAATAATAATATCATAATGTAACTTGCCTTGGTTACCATAACCAATTTTCTGTCTGCTCTTGAATCGTTTTATCAAACATACTGTTAAATATAGCCGATTTTTTGACCTATATTGTAAAATACAGCATAAAATATCGAGTTAATTATCTCAATGATCAGTCTCATGCGAAACTAGGTTAAGTGAACTAGGTTAAACATTTTGTACACCCTAGAATAACGTGATGGTAGGATGCCCTAGAAGTCGCTGAACTTGTTCGGGCCCACAGGTAGCTATACTCAAATTTGACCATCGTACTAGACTTAAGAAAAATTATACCTCTGTATCACCTGTGGTAAATAAATTGTTTAAATTGTTTCAATTGTTTAAATTGATTAAATTTACTCTATGTATTACTATTGATGTGTTAGTACTATTGTTATCGATGTGTATCATGTCTATCTATGTGGATTTCATTACTTGTCTATGTGAAGTTTAATCTATGAAGTGTGTTAAGATAACACTGTGGTGAAGTCTAGTGTGGAATTGCTATGTGTATTGGCGTAGGCTATCATAAATCGGCTACATTGCTACTGCTATTACTACTAATATTATTTCAGACTAGTATCTGATAAAAAGTGTTTGCAATTATTATAAAAATACCTGATAACTTACTGAAATTGTACCTATGGCTGAATACTGATGTTTGCATTCTATTAAACAAAAAAAACACCTCTGCGGTATTTCGTGTGTAAATATTATATAAGAAGAAATCCTCCGTATATGGCGTTGACACTAACAGCACGAATTCATTATGATATTGTTGTAACTCTAGTAACCCTACACTAGAGCACAGTATAGGTTCCACATAGACACAAATAACACATCAATAGACAAATGCAATGACACAGCAATTTAGGTAAATAGTCCACTCACCTCTTGGATACCTTACAACATAGATACTCAGATACCAGAATGTGGTTAGCGAGAGTAGAGCGGTGATAGGCGGGAATATATAGAATAGAGTAGAATATAATTAGTACATAAGTTTAGAAATTAAGAAGTTACATACTAACCACACTGGGTAATTATATACACACTCGGCCAACATTTACTTGTTGTTCAGCCCGAGATCACTAGAAAACTGGCTGCGAGTGTTGCTCTCTCGAGCGTTGCCAACTTTTGGTCTCTCTAACTAGAACTTACACTACTCGCTATATTACACCCCTCCCTCCATAATTAGAAACCCCCCCTTGTATCCCCAGTCCCCTTATTCAATATAGTCAATCATAAAGGTCCATTCTCACCACAGGCTTCCGAGCTCGGGTAGACCTGCGTGAGATGCTAGCACTTGGAGGCTCGTGCATCCTAGCCTCCTGGGTGGGAATCGGGTAATCAGGTGTTTCAGAGCCAGGTTCATTGGTCGGAGGTGGTGGGTATGAATTTTGAGCAGGTTGTGGAAACACAACGGTTTTCTTCGTAGGTTGTTCCAAGGGTTCAGGGATGGTGTTCGAGCAGGTAATAACTTGGTCCTAGTGTCGACGAACGACCTCTCCCCCCATCAGTTGGCACTTGTAGGATACCGGGCCTGATTCTCAATGGTTGTAGCAGGGGTCCATTTTGGGGAACCCGGCGTGTATTGACGGACCATCACAGGTGACTCCGGCGGAATGTCAACCGCGCGAGACCCTGGGTGGTATCTTTTCTGAGCATCCTGGCGTTGAGCAACTTTGGACGCGATTGCTTCTGATGGCCAAAGTAGATCAAGACGAGAGCGAACTTTCCTGCCTAACATCAGTTCGGCGGGCGTAACACCTGTTGTCGTGTGGGGTGTTAGCCGATAGTTGAACAGGAACCTGTCTAGTGCTAGGCGTAGGGGTTCCGTTGACTTTCGTATATTCTTCTTGAAAGTTTGTACCATGCGCTCTGCCAGTCCATTAGTTGAAAAGTGGTATGGTGCGCTCGTAATATGTCGCATACCACATGCCTTCACAAATTCTTGGAATTCAGCCGATGTGAAACACGTTGCATTGTCCGAAACAATTGTTACTGGAAATCCAAATGTCGCAAAAGTGTGTTTCAGGCACGAGATCGTTTCGCTAGAGGTTGTAGTAGATGAGGGAAAAATTTCAACCCACTTAGAGTGTGCATCCACGATCACTAGATAGTATTTTCCATCCATTGGGCCCGCGTAGTCAATGTGTATGCGATGCCAAGGCTTTGCAGGCCATTCCCACGGATGGAGTTCAGCTTTCGTTGGTGCAGCTCGAGTGCTCAGGCACTCGCTGCATGACTTGGTCGTTTCTTCTAGATCTTTGTCCAGCAGCGGCCACCATACATAGCTGCGAGCTAACTCCTTCATCCTGGATGATCCAGCATGGCCAGAGTGAAGTTCATCCACAATAGCTTGTCGGAGGGCTTGAGGCACAATTATTCTTGCTCCCCAGAGCACACAGCCATTTTGTGTGGACAATTCGTCTCTCCTCCTAGTGTACGGAGCGAGATCGGGATCCCCAATTACCGTCGAAGGCCAGCCTACCTGGCAGTATTTGTATACCTTCGAAAGTACTGGGTCCCTTAGGGTGCCGTCACGAATGTGGGTGCTGGTGACCGGAGCTGACTCGAGGAAGTTTACTAGGGACGTCCATTCCGCTGGGATGGGCGTGGCTTCATCGGGAGTTGTCAAAGGTAGACGGCTGAGAGCATCAGCCGTGCCCAACAGCACGCCAGACCGGTGACGCAAGGTGAACTTGTAGGATTGTAGCAGTAGGGCCCACCTTTGCATGCGTCCGGATGCCATCGGAGGAAAGCTTCTACCCGGATCAAATAGCCCTAACAAAGGTTTGTGGTCAGTAACCACAGTGAAGTCCTGTCCCCACAGGTAGCAATGGAATTTCCTGACTGCAAACACCATAGCCAGAGCTTCTTTCTCAGTCTGGGAGTAGTTGCGTTCAGTTGCTGTTAGAGTTCGGGAGGCAAAATAGGCGGGGCGTTCAATTCCATCAATAAGGTGACACAGCACCGCTCCCACACCATACGCACTACTGTCAGCCACTACCACTATGGGTTTCTGAGGGTCAAAGTGGACTAGAGTCTGGGAGTCCACGAGGGCTTGTTTAGACTTCTGGAATGCCCTCTCCTGACTTGCATCCCATTTCCACGGGGTTTTATCCCTCAGTAAGGTGTTTAGGGGCTACAGCATAGTTGCAGATGATTTTAGAAATTTCCTATAGAAGTTAAGCAGCCCAAGGTAGGCTCTCAGTTGAGTTACATTAGTAGGAGCTGGTGCATTCTGGATTGCTGCTACCTTCTCTGCAGTGGGGTGCAATCCATCCTTGTCGATTTGGTATCCAAGGTAGGATACCTGTGGCACTCCAATTTGGCATTTAGCCATTTTCAGTTTTAGCCCTGCCTCCTGTAGTTTAGATAAGACTTGATGGAGACGCTTGTTGTGCTCTTGCTCATTAGTGGCACTCACCAGGACGTCATCCAGATAACAGAACACTCCTGGGAGGCCCTGCAATAGTCCTTCCATGGCACGCTGAAAGATTCCAGGTGCGGACGCAATTCCAAAGCTGAGACGGTTGTGGGCAAATAAACCTCTGTGGGTGTTTATTACCGTGAGTTCCTTGGAGTCTTCATCCAAGGGTAGTTGGGCGTATGCCTGAGACATATCTAGCTTGGAGTATATAACTCCTCCTGCTAACCCGCTAAATAACTCTTCCACTCTGGGTATAGGGTAGGTGTCAAGCCTAGTGGCTCTGTTGACAGTTAATTTGTAGTCGCCACAGATTCGGATACTTTGATCCGCCTTGAGCACAGGGACGATAGCCGCTGCCCATCTCGAGTATTGTACAGGGGTGAGGATGCCTTCCTGCACCAGTCTATCAAGTTCTGCCTCCACCTTTGGTCTAAGTGTGTAAGGCACGTTCCTGGCCTTACAAAACTTTGGTGGTACGGATGGATCCACTTCTATTTTGAATTTCCTTCCCTTAAAGCAACCTAGACCTGGTTGAAAAAGGTCGGGGAATTTATTTGCTAACTCTTCAGGGCAGGTAGTCAATTTTTTGACCTCATTTGCTACTATAGTTAACCCAAGGGAATCAATCAGGTCCCTACCCAGCAAAGCTGGACCTCCCCTGTCTACCACTACAATAGTGGCTAGCTGAGGAGCCCTACCACTAGCTTCACGCTGGATGTTAGCCCTAATCTCTCCGCAAACCACTAGTGTGGTCCCACCATAAGTCCTAAGCTTAACATCAGAAGGTCTCAACTCGGGCCTTGTTTTTGTTGGTAGTTTACAATAAGCAGCTTTTGATAGGATAGACCTGGTAGCACCCGTGTCTACCTCCATTTCCAGTGGGGTATTGTTTAGTAATATTTTCATTTTAATGGGGGGTTTCATTTCTTCGGCTATTGAGAAAATCTCCCCATAACAGCCTAGATTAGCAACTGGATAGTCTGCACAGGTTCCATTGTTAGTTCTATTAGGGTTAGGGTGGTGTTCCCTCCCCCTTTACTCATGCATAGCATGCACAAAATTATTTTTGTTGCCTTTAGCAGAATTTTGATTTTTCAATTTAAAGCAACATTTCTTAAGATGGCCTTTTTGGGCAAAATTTTGGCCACAACCATGACAAACACTGTCTTTATAGGGGCAATCTCTACGCCAGTGCAGATTGCCACAGCCGCTGCATGCTGATTTGGGGCTAGCTTGAGCCTGAGTTTTGCCCTGAGGCTTAATAGCAGTTTGCTTTACTCTATGCTGGCCCACATTTAGTATGGAATTAGGTTGCCTTAACACAACCGTCTCCCTCAGTTGTGTTTCTTTGGCAGTTGCCAGATCCACGGCTTTTTTCCATGTGAGGTCAGCTTCATTCAGCAAACAATTTTGAACATCATTACTGGCCACACCCAGTATGAACCTGTCTAGCAGTGTTTCTTCTAGAACTTCCTGTTTGAAATTACAGGTGTCTGAAAGGGCCTTTAAGCTAGCCACAAAATCAGCAATGCTCTCCCCTTGTTTCTGGTTCCGCTTATGGAACCTAAACCTTTCAAAGATCTGGTTGCGTGTCGGCTTAAAATGCCGTCTTAACGCTTCCATGATCTCATCATAGGTAGCATCTAAAAGTCTTTTAGGGGAGAGTAGGTCCTTTGCTAACCTAACAATTTTAGGACCCACCAGAGCAATAAATGTTTTAGCTTTATTTGAATCTTCCACTTTATTAATACTCAGGAAGCAGTTTAGCCTGACTTCATATTCTGGGAATTCTTCCTCTAAAGGATTGAATTCTCCCACTGAGCCTAGCATTGGCATTTTTACCCAGCTTTACAGCTAATTGTCAGATATCTACCTGAAATAGTAGTAGCAACAATATCAGTTGCAAGAGTAGCCAATTCAAGAGACTGTAATAATACACCTTGTTAAAAAAAAACAGAAATTTACAGCATCAATACTCTAGTCACTGAATAATTCTGAGTTCCTTCATTAGTCTAGCCTCTCCCAATAGTTCTACAAAAATTCTCGTCGCCAGTGTTGTTCCTCTAGTAACCCTACACTAGAGCACAGTATAGGTTCCACATAGACACAAATAACACATCAATAGACAAATGCAATGACACAGCAATTTAGGTAAATAGTCCACTCACCTCTTGGATACCTTACAACATAGATACTCAGATACCAGAATGTGGTTAGCGAGAGTAGAGCGGAGATAGGCGGGAATATATAGAATAGAGCAGAATAGGATTAGTACATTAGTTTAGAAATTAAGAAGTTAGATACTAACCACAGTAGGTAATTATATACACACTCGGCCAACATTTACTTGTTGTTCAGCCCGAGATCACTAGAAAACTGGCTGCGAGTGTTGCTCTCTCGAGCGTTGCCAACTTTTGGTCTCTCTAACTAGAACTTACACTACTCGCTATATTACAGATATGTTTGTAACAAAATAAACTGTTTTTTCCGACATCATTATGAATGATGAAAAAATACGAACCTTTAAATCAGGCGCTATCCCTTGCAAAATAATTGATTTTTTATAAACAAACGTTCCAAATTTTTTCCTAGACTGGCTTCGAAGCCTAATAATTTTTTCTTCAAACCATTCTCATATAAACTAAAATTGCATTGCTGCATTGCTTCAGTAACATATTCAAGCGAATGCTTTCTTATTTCTCTGCTCTTGTACTGTGGCTTTTCGCGGAGACCATTGTATTCGCAGGAGCAGCAACAGACATCCTCACCTGACGCCGGGAGGGAAGAAACCAAGAAGAGTCTGGGAGTCCAGGAGGGCTTGTTTAGACTTCTGGAATGCCCTCTCCTGACTTGCATCCCATTTCCACGGGGTTTTATCCCTCAGTAAGGTGTTTAGGGGCTACAGCATAGTTGCAGATGATTTTAGAAATTTCCAAGGTATCCAAGAGATGAGTGGACTATTTACCTAAATTGTTGTGTCATTGCATTTGTCTATTGATGTGTTATTTGTGTCTATGTGGAACCTATACTGTGCTCTAGTGTAGGGTTACTAGAGGAACAACACTGGCGACGAGAATTGTGTCCTGCTGTCATTAGTCTAGCGTCTCCCAATAGTTCTACAGAAATTCTCGTCGCCAGTGTTGTTCCTCTAGTAACCCTACACTAGAGCACAGTATAGGTTCCACATAGACACAAATAACACATCAATAGACAAATGCAATGACACAGCAATTTAGGTAAATAGTCCACTCACCTCTTGGATACCTTACAACATAGATACTCAGATACCAGAATGTGGTTAGCGAGAGTAGAGCGGAGATAGGTGGGAATATATAGAATAGAGCAGAATAGGATTAGTACATTAGTTTAGAAATTAAGAAGTTAGATACTAACCACAGTAGGTAATTATATACACACTCGGCCAACATTTACTTGTTGTTCAGCCCGAGATCACTAGAAAACTGGCTGCGAGTGTTGCTCTCTCGAGCGTTGCCAACTTTTGGTCTCTCTAACTAGAACTTACACCACTCGCTATAATACAGATATGTTTGTAACAAAATAAACTGTTTTTTCCGACATCATTATGAATGATGAAAAAATACGAACCTTTAAATCAGGCGCTATCCCTTGCAAAATAATTGATTTTTTATAAACAAACGTTCCAAATTTTTTCCTAGACTGGCTTCGAAGCCTAATAATTTTTTCTTCAAACCATTCTCATATAAACTAAAATTGCATTGCTTCATTGCTTCAGTAACATATTTAAGCGAATGCTTTCTTATTTCTCTGCTCTTGTACTGTGGCTTTTCGCGGAGACCATTGTATTCGCAGGAGCAGCGACAGACATCCTCACCTGACGCCGGGAGGGAAGAAACCAAGAAGAAACTGACACGCAAATAGGAGCATAACCGGCAATCAAACCAAGTCCGTCAATGACACAGTGTCTTCAGTGACTCCGTGGTGTGAGGACGGGTGTGGCGCTCGCTCCGAAACAAAGTGCCTATTGTTAGAAAGAATGTACCTCTAACCTAAATGGGTACCCACTCTCGTCCTGAGTATTCAAATGTGATTTAAATACCCCATATATAAAAATAATCAAACTAAAAGCATAATATTCCCTCAAAAGCGTGAGAGTATTCAACCCTCGTTTACACAACGACCGCACTCCCTCAATCTTCAAGATGACTAACAAACGACGCAGTACCAGCAACAGCACCAACAACAGCACCAACAACAGCAGCAACAACAGCACCGAATTTCAACCGAAGTTTGGTCAATACCCTGATGTGTCTAGCCTAACGAAAGGCGGTAAAGAAGTGGTCTCTGTCTTAATAAAATACTTCGATTCAGTGATGACAAAATTTAATAGCGATATTGAAAAAATGCAAAATGAAATAAGCCACCTTAAAACGCTATTTGGAACAAAAGAAGCGGAACACAAAAAAATTCTCGATGAACAGAACAAGAAAATGGATAGCTTAACCTCCCGCCTCAACCAGTTGGAAAAAAATAATCAACGCCGAGACATTGAAGACAAAAAATGTACTCTCGTCATTTCTGGAAGGGAAATACCGCAATCTCACGCAAACGAAATCTGTAAGGATACAGTCTGCAAACTCCTGAAGGACAAGATCAACATTGACCTCTCCGACACTGATATGACGTCAGCTACAAGAATGGGGAAAAAACCAGTAACTGGGAACATAGATCAAAGAAACATTGCATTTGAACTAAAAGATTACAACAAAAAACGTGAAATTCTCAACGCCTGCCGAGAAAAGAAACCAAAGTTCTTCTTCATAAATGAATACCTCATACCTTCACGAGCTAACGCCATGTACATTCTGAGGATGGCCAAAAGAAAATTCCCGGATAAAGTTGGAACCCCAAAAACACAGGATGGAAACATTTTCATATTTATCCCCGGAAACCCAGATTCAAGACGCCGCGAGATCAACACGCCAGATGACCTCGAGCAATACCTGATGCAACAACTCAATATGACATCAAAACAAGTCATGGGTGACTAGACTAGGTGATCTCCTCAATTTGATTGTCAGTTTTCGTGCTAGTTTAACCTCAATTAGATATCATATCAGCTTATCCTCAACTTGATGTTAGCTTAACCTGAATCTATACAAATGTTTAACAGATGTGTTTGTAAACATTTATGATAGGTGTATGTGAACTTTTGCAACAACGCAATCAGCAATTTTTACCTCCCAATATTACTGTGATTTTTTTCATTTTTTACCACTAAAGTTTTTTTTGTTACGCGTAAACCATATTAGCTGATTATATCATTGTCATTAGGTGATCCCCTAAATTCCCTAGACTAGGTGATCCCCTAAATTAGTCAATTTCATTTTCATCCCCTAAATATGTCAATTTCGTATTAATTTAACCTCAATTAGGTATCATGTCAGTAAACCTCAACTTGATGCTCGTTCAACCTGAATCTATACAAGCGTATAACAGATGTGCTTGTAAACATTTATGACAGCTGTGTGTGAACTTTTGAAACAACGCAATCAGCAATTTTTTACCTCCCAATGTTACTGTGAATTTTTTCTCTTCTTAACCACTTAAGTATTATTACGCGTAAACCATGTTAGCTGATTATATCATTGTCGTTGTAATCTTCTTATAATCTGATAATCGCTTCTGCCCTCCACTGCCATCGTACAACCATATTAGCTGATTATATCATTGTCGTTGTAATCTTCTTATAATCTGATTATATCATTGTCGTTGTAATCTTCTTATAATCTGATTATATCATTGTCATTATAATCTATCAGCAATTTTTTCACTTACCAATACTACTGTGAATTCTTCCTTATTTACCACTACAGTTATTATTACGCGTAAACCATATTAGCTGATTGTATCATTGTCATCATAATCTTTAAAACTTATTCCCTCTTGTATGTGAACTTATGAAAACGCCCTCAGCAATCTGTTTGCACCAATGTAGTGATATCGAACTCCAATATTATAACAAATAAATAATAGATGTGTGTGTAAACATCTATGACAACTGTGTGTCACATTTTGTAACATCGCAATTAGTAATTTTTCACCAACCAATGTTACTGTGAATTCTTCTCTATTTACCACTACAGTTATTATTACGCGTAAACCATATTAGCTGATTGTATCATTGTCGTCATAATCTTTAGAAATTTATTACCTGTTGTATGTGAACTTGCGAATACGCCCTTAGCAATCTGTTTGCACCAATGTTGTGATATTGAACTCCATTATCACTCGCTCATGGACTGAGTTTGTGTGTACTCACGAAATCGCGCTAGATTATTCTTTTTTACTCTATTCTCTCTTACTTAATAAGCTACTTTTTAGACTGAAATATCCCTTTAAGCTTGACTCTGTATTTCGTCTTAAGCTCTATAGTACCTAATTCTTACTTTTACTTATTTTAAATGACTGATCGCCCTGTAATATTTGAGGAAATCGATCCAGATATCAATCATTTGAACAGAATATATCCAAACCTAAACGACTCTCAAGAGTGTAGGTATACTAATATATCAGAATTCAACGAAACTATACGAATAACTGACCGAGATTTCTCACTCCTGTGTTGGAACTGTAGGTCACTCTATCCAAAATTGGAAGAGATACAATGTACTATTACTGAACTTAAATGTAACCTAGACGTGATTAGCTTCACCGAAAGCTGGCTGGATGACTCGACTAAAGACATGATCCGATTTGAAAATTATCATAGTTACCATTCGCTAAGAAAAAACCAGCGGGGCGGAGGCATCAGCACATATATATCTAACCACATAGACTCGAGAACCATAGCAAGTGCAACCATGAATCAGGATCATATAGAATCACTCTTCGTAGAACTTTTTAGAGATGGTAAACGCATTGTGCTTGGAACGGTGTATAGGCCTCCTACAACCTGTCCTATATCCTTCCTGAATGAATTGAATCGTATTATTTCTCAGTTCAACAGGCCCTTATACAATGACATAATAATATGCGGTGACTTCAATTATGATCTACTGAAACATGAAAGCCATGAACCAATCTCTAATTTCCTAACTACCTTTCAGTCTCAATCCTTCCTTCCGATCATTACAAAGCCTACACGAATAACCTCAGAGTGTGCTACGCTGCTTGACAATATCTTTATGACAGACCCTAGTGATTTTCTTGCTGGAATAATTACTTCTGACTTATCAGATCACTTCCCAGTTTTTCTTATTAAGAAAAATGTCTATATTGCTTGCACCAAGGCACGGGCTGAAACTTACTCATATCGTAAAATAAACGAATCAAATCTTGAAGAAATGCGCACCGTTCTAGAAGAATCAATGCCTACATTGCACATCTCTCAACAAAACAATAATACTACGAGCATTGATGAAGCAGTATTAAAGTTGACTGAAACTATAATCACCGCATACAATCAGTGTTGCCCAATTGTAACTCGTACAGTTACCCCGAAAAATAAACATAAGCCCTGGATTACCAGAGACATCGTGATAAATATAAAGAAACGTCAAGCGTACCTAGCCCTCCTTTGCGAAGGACGAATATCTAGAGAAACATATAACCGATTTAGAAACTATGTAACAAACCAGATAAGAACATCAAAAAAGAACTACTTTACGCTCAAGTTTACTCAATTCAAAACTGACGTTAAAAAGATTTGGCATCTCCTTAACTCCTGCTGTAAACCGAATAATGCCGATAAAAAGAAAATTGAATATGTTGTTCAAGATAATGTAAAATATCATGAGAAGAAAGAAATTGCAAATCTCTTTAACAACTTCTTCGTAAACGTAGGGAAAACAATAGCTGATGGTATTCCAAGTGAACCTACTGATCACCTGGAATTTATGGATCATATTCGAGAACCCAACTCCTTTTTCTTTACGCCTACAAACTCCTCCGATGTAATTACGTGCATAAACAACATGAAAAATAAATCGAGTGGGTTACAAACGTTTCCGACTAAAGTACTTAAAGTTATTGCTGACATTGTAGCCCCACTGATATCAAATATTATTAACCAGTCTCTCTTACTAGGCACTTTCCCGAACTCCCTCAAAGTTGCTAGAGTAACCCCTATCTTTAAAAGTGGTGAAAAAACCTGTGTAAACAATTATCGACCTATCTCCATTCTACCAATTATTAGCAAAGTATTCGAAAAGATTGTGTATAAAAAAGTGTACTCTTATTTTGAACAAAAATCATTTCTTCACGATAAACAATACGGTTTTCGCTCTAAAAAATCAACAACACAGGCTATATTAAATCATTTACAATTCCTCTATTCTAATATAGATGAAGGAAAGCCTGTCTTCTCTGTATTTCTTGACTTCCGAAAAGCATTTGATTGTGTGGACCATAAAATACTATTATCGAAACTACACTGTTATGGCATTCGAGGGATTGCCCATGATTGGTTCAGATCATACCTAACAAATCGGAAGCAATACGTTGTCATTGACGACGCAAAATCAGACCCACAGACAATTAGCCATGGAGTTCCACAAGGATCTGTTCTCGGGCCTCTCTTGTTTCTGATTTTTATCAATGATATTGTAAAATCTACATCATTCTTCAAATTCATACTTTTTGCCGATGACAGTACGCTTTCTGCGGTCCTTCCGAACCAAAATCCTGCTATGATTGTGGAGAGTATAAATACTGAACTTCACAAGGTTTCATCGTGGCTCAAAGCTAATAAAATAAGCCTAAATATCGATAAAACAAATTATATTACTTTCTCATACAAGAAAGATGTATCTCTCCCATGCATTAAAATTGGCGAAGGTGAAATCGAAGAAACCAACTCATGTAAGTTTCTGGGCATCATAATAGATAAACATCTGACCTTCAAAGAGCACATCACTCATATTAGTTCTAAATTATCAAAATCCATCGGAATCCTAAATAAAGTTAAAAATTTTCTGCCTGAAACAGCTTTACAAATGCTCTACCGTACGCTCATTTCCCCATACTTGCAATACGGAATAGAAGCATGGCACGGAACTGATAAAAATAAAACCAACAAAATTTTTACTCTGCAGAAAAGGGCTGTCAGAGCGGTAAAGAACCTAGAATATAATGCTCACACAAATGATTCTTTCAAAAATTTACAAATACTTAAACTTTCGGATCTCTACAAAATCTCCATCTGTAATTTCATTTACAAAACATTAAGAAATGATGGCGACAATAGCCTAAGACAATTATTGACTGCGCAAACTGGTCATCACGACCATTTAACCCGAAATAGAAGTAAATTCATGCTTCCTTATTATTCAAAGGCCAGGTCGCAACACAGTATTCTCTTCGTTGGAACCAAAACTTGGAACTCTATACCTGCAGAGATCCGTGAATGTAATTCGTACAAAGTATTCAAAAGACATCTTGAGTCTCACTTCCTATCAGAATACTAGTAGTGTAAGATCACCGTGTCGAAATCTTGCCTCCTACATGTAACTAATGATAATGTCATAATGTAACTTGCCTTGTGTACCATAACCAATCTTCTCTCTGCTCTTGAATCGTTTTATCGAACATACTGTTAAATATAGCCGACTTGTAAAATATCGAGTTAATTATCTCAATGATCAGTCTAATGCGAAACTAGGTTAAGTGAACTAGGTTAAACTTTTGTACACCCTAGAATAGCGTGATGGTAGGATGCCCTAGAAGTCGCTGAACTTATTCGGGCCCACAGGTAGCTATATTCAAACTTGTCCATTGTACTAGACTTAAGAAACATTCTACCTCTGTATCTCCTGTGGTAAATAAATTGTTTAAATTGTTTAAAATTGTTTAAATTGTTTAAATGAGTGACGATTAGAGAGCAAAGAGAGAACGCATGCCCAAATATGGTGTTTCAGAGCTGGAAATGTGGGTGTGACTGACAGCAAAACTGATCATGTGAAAGCCCCTTAAGGCCTGTTTACGCGATCATCGAGTGCGCGTGTGAGCAGTGAAGAGAGGCGCAAGCCCCGCCCACTTTCTTTCGCTTCAGGCTCATATACTGCTCAACGACAATGCGGACCATGCTCGTTTTCATGGTAGTGGCCAGAACTTGTCTGTATCATTACAGCTCTACTGTCTTTGAGCAAGTTAATGCTCCTGAAGCGAAAACGAGTGGACGGGGCATGCGCCTCTCTTTACTGCTCACGAGCAAACTCGATGATCGTGTAAACAGGCTTCTAGGGACACCAAATTAGCTTTGAATGAATGGGAGCAATTTGTAATCGAACAGGACTGCATGAGACTGTTGAAACCTTTATTGTAGCACCTTGAATGTATATGTGTATATTACTGATAATGTTTCAGTGCTCTTGTGTAAGAATGCATTTAGACAGCACCCTGCGTTGAGAACTGAGCTCATGGTTCTCGGGCTTGGCTGGAGCCCACTCCACCGCCAACTGTCATAATGTAAAATTATTGTGTCCTGCTGTGTGTTACTGAAAATATATAAAACCAAGTGTCTCGCTCTACTAAACCTAAATTCAAAAGGTTATCGGCCCAGTCAACCTTCCGAAGAAAAAGTTTCAAGTGAGGTTATCCTGAGTCCCGAAGCGAAAAACAGCCCGGGACAGCGAGAACAGACGTTGGTGATCTGTTAGTGCTGTGTGAGACAGAAACAGTGAAAGAGAAAGAAACATGGCAGGCTCCGTAAGTGAAAGTGCTAAGAACTGCCTCTAGGCTCTTAATGATAAAAACTATCCTACGTGGAAGCTACAAATGAAGATGATCTTGATGAAAGAAAAGTTGTGGAACTTGGTTCGAGGAACGGAAACCATGCCACAGACTACGGACGAGACTGCTCGAAGGAAATTTGAAGAAAGACGTGACAGTGCACTTGCAACAATTGTGCTTTGTGTCGAAACGAGTCAACTGTATTTATTGGGTGATCCTACTGACCCTGTGCAACTGTGGCACAAAATTGAAGATACATTCCAAAAGAAAACTTGGTCTAACAAGTTCAGACTGCGCAAAAGACTCTACAACATGAAACTAAAAGAAGACCAAGACTTACAAACTCATCTCAAAGCATTTGTCGAAATCTTTGAGTCCTTGAGTCTGATTGAAGACGCTGTTGATGAAGAAAGTCGTGTAATAATCTTGCTGTCGTCACTTCCCGACCATTTCTCCACACTGGTGACTGCACTGGAAGCTCATGAAAAACTACCGTCATGGGATATTGTGACAGAGCGTCTTCTGAATGAAGAAGCAAAACTGAAAAACCAAAGTGCTTCTGACTTCAGTGAAAAATCCATTGTGACCTCCAAATTGAAAAACTCAAGATGCTTCGAATGCGGAAAATTGGGACACCTACGCGCCAAGTGCTGGATCTATCAAGAAAAATTGAAGAAAGAAGATGGGAACCACACAGAAGGCCAGAAAAATTTTGGAGCAGGTAAAACCAATTATATCAGTGCATTGTCTGTGATAAATATCAATAATTGTTGGGTAATTGATGCCGGAGCAACAGCACACATGTGTAATAATAGGAATGATTTTTCCTGTATGAATGAACTAACTAGTCCAATTAACATTGAAGTTGGTGATGGTAGAAACTTGCAAGGTGTTGGTGTAGGGGATGTTGAAGTTATGGTGTTGTTGCCTAAAGGTCTAGTAGATACTTGTGTTGTTAAGAATGTCTTGTATGTACCTGGCTTAGCCTACAATTTACTATCTGTGCCTCAGATTACAGAAAGTGGAAACTTGGTTTACTTTGACGAAAGCTCATGTAAGATTGTAAATAAAGACCACAAATTAATTGCCTTAGGCAGTAAAATAGGAAAATTGTATAAACTTAATTGCACCCTTAATTCAGCTGCTAAATGCATGAACGTTTCTTCTGATGAAATTCTGTGGCAAAAACGATTCTGTCATCTAGGATTCAATAATCTCAAGAAATTAGCCACTAAGAATCTTGTTAGAGGTTTTGATTGTTCTGTGAGTGGAGATAATATTTTTTGTGAAAACTGTTGTGATGGTAAAAATCACAGGCTTCCGTTCCCCAAAACAAATCACAAAAGGGAACGCCAAACCTTAGAACTAATTCACAGTGATGTGTGTGGCAAGCTGAATCCCATATCACTTGGGAGTGAAAGGTATTTTGTAACCTTCATTGATGACCACTCCAGATATACTTGGGTGTTCATTATCAAATATAAGAGTGATGTTTTTAAAGTGTTTCGGGAGTTCAAATCTCTGGTAGAAAATCACTATGTTCACAAAATTAAAACTCTGCGCTCCGATAACGGTGGGGAATACATCTCTAATGACTTTGAACAATTCCTGAGAAGGGAAGGAATTATCCAAGAAAAAACTGTGCCTAAGACACCCGAACAAAATGGAGTTGCAAAAAGAATGAATAGAACTTTCCTTGACTCTGTCAGAGCTATGCTGTCTGGTTCAAAGTTAACAAAATTATTCTGGGGTGAAGCTATATCAACTGCCGTGTATGTCAAAAATAAGAGCCCTGGTAGTGCATTGAATGATATGACTCCCTATCAAGCCCTTAATGGACACAAGCCCAATGTACAGCACCTCAGAACCTTTGGCTGCAGTGCGTACGCTCATGTCCCCAAAGATGAGAGGGAAAAACTTGATCCAAAATCTAAACCGTGTGTTCTTGTATGAGATGGAAGTGGATCCAAGGGATATCGTCTGGATGACATAAGCAACAGAAGGATATTTTTGAGTAGAAACGTTATGTTCAATGAATCTCAGCAGATGCCAATTGAGAAGGAGCCTTCAGAAATATATGATGGTAATTTTACTCTTCTTCCTCAGGATCCAGAACCAGAAGACTCTGAGGGAAGGGTGGAGCATAGACAGTCAGATGCTGGGATGGAGGGAGTGGAGCCTAGACAATCAGCCAGGTCTCGACGGGCTCCTGATAGGTTTGGTGAATGGGTGTATTTAATGAAAAATGAGCTTGATATACCATCTTGTGTTCAAGAAGCACTCAGTGGACCAGAAGCAAAACTATGGGAAACAGCTATGGAGAATGAGATGGAGTCTATAAATCAAAACAAAGTATGGTCTCTTGTAGAGTGTCCTAATGACAAAATACCTAATAAATCAAAGTGGATTTTTAAAAGAAAAACCGGACCTGACGGAAGCATTTGCTCATACAAAGCTCGCCTTGTGGCTCAGGGCTACTCACAAAAATATGGCACTGACTACGACGAGACCTTCAGTCCCGTGGTTCGATTTGAGTATGTCAGGACAATACTAGCTTTAGCTGCCAAATATAACTTGATTGTCCATCATATGGACGTTACAACAGCCTTCCTTAATGGATAACTGAGTGAAGAACTTTACGTGGTTCAACCTGACGGTTTTATGGTCAAAGGCAAAGAAAATCTGGTGTGTAAACTACAAAAATCGTTCTACGGACTAAAACAAGCTCTTAAGTGTTGGAATACTACACTAGATGGCTATTTGAAGAAATTGGGTTTTGTACAATCTAAGAGTGATGCTTGTATATACACTCGTGTTCAAGATAAGAAACTGTGTATTGTGGCGGTGTATGTAGACCATATAATAATTGCTTCTGAGTCTGGTGACGAAATTAATCAAATAAAGATGAGTCTTTCACCCAATACAAGATGAAGGACCTTGGTATGCTGAGTTACTTCCTAGGTGTAAGTGTTGTACAATCTAAAAACAATGTTTTCTTAAATCAAACTGCCTACACTGATGCTCTGTTGTCAAAATTTGGCTTTGATAATTGTAAACCTGTTGCAACTCCCGCTGATGTAAATGTAAATCCGATATGCTCCCCAAATGATGTCAAATTTGACCCTGCTACTTATCAAAGTGCTGTAGGTAGCTTTTTGTATTTGTCAACCAGAACTCGACCTGACATTGCATTCGCAGTGAATAATGTTGCTAAATACAGCTCCAAACCTCATGAACAGCATTGGATGTGTGTTAAGAGAATATTCAGGTACCTGAGAGGCACCTCTAAACTAGGTATCTTGTATAGCAAATGTTCTGATACTTGCATTGGTTATTCAGATGCTGACTGGGCTGGTGATAAAAATGACCGCAAGTCTACCTCTGGTTACTGTTTCACCCTCAGTAATTCGGTAATTACGTGGAGATCCAACAAACAAACTTGTGTAGCCCTTTCAACGGCTGAAGCTGAATACGTTGCTCTTGCCGGTGCGGCTCAAGAGGCTGTCTGGTTGAAGCACTTACTCAGTGATCTAAATTTTGGTACTATGGAACCAATGGTTATAAGCGAAGACAACCAGTCAGCCATCTGTCTTGCCAACAATCCCAAATATCATGGGAGGAGCAAGCACATCGATATTAAATTTCACTATGTACGGGATCTTGTAAGTAACAAAGATATAGACGTAGTGTATTGCCCTACCGACGAAATGCTCGCCGACATACTCACCAAGAACCTGCCGATAGAAAAGTTCTCTAGACTAAGAACGAAGTTAGGAATGGTCTCATCTGACACACATTCAATATGAGAAGGAGTGTTGAAACCTTTATTGTAGCACCTTGAGTGTATATGTGTATAATACTGATAATGTTACAGTGCTCTTGTATAAGTGTGGTGATGAAAGATTGGCCGCCGCAAATCCCATGCATCGGGGTCTGGCTGGCAACTGGCTGGCTGGCTGGCGCAGCCTTTCCTGGCTGCCGCCACTGACTGGCGGCGCGCGAGTGACGTCAGTCTTCGAATGGATCTTGTCGAGTGCAGTCGCGCGTGTGGTTTTGCTCTTCGGTTTTTGCGTCGGTTGTGCCGGCGTGTTTTCTTTCGTTACGTCTGTAAGCAAGGCGGGTGCCTTGCTTTCGGAATTCCTCTGGTTCTACGAGGAAGGTCATCTAGCTGTGGCAGCTATTTGACGGGTCTGCTGGCGGTGAAGGCATCGAGCAGATTTTGACGGTAAGCCAACAAGCTATCTAGGCTTTTGGCTGTGGTAGCCTTCTTGTGGGCATCAAGATGGCGGCGGCTGGAACGGCTGCGTCGGCTGAGGTGGCTGACGCAGCTGGAAAGGCTGCGGCAGCCGGAGCTGGCGATGCGGCATCGCCAGCGCCGCCGGCGGGGAGCATGTCGGGTGGCGTGCTTGTGGATGCTAGCCTGCTGGCGAACATCCTGACTCAGGCGCGCGGGCCGATCCTCGACCGGCTGTCTAGGCAGTTGCCTAAGCTGACGGGCGATGGGTCGGTCGACGCGCTTGAGTGGCTGGAGAGCTTGGAGAGGCTCTGCCAGCTGGAGCGGGTGGCTCCGACCGACATCATCGGGTTCATGCTCGACGGCAACGCCGCTCGAGTGTTTCGCTCGATGACTGTCGGTGATGCGGGACAGTGGTCGGTAGTTCGGTCTACGCTGGTTTTGCAATTTGCGTTGCCTATGCAGGAAGCGTATAGGCGGTTCACCGACCGTCGGCTTGGGGCCGGGGAGTCGGTGGACGTATACCTGGATGACCTGGCGCGTCTGGGTGGGAGGGCGGGGTCGACCAAGAAGGATTTGATTTTTAGGGTCAAATTCTATGAGGGTCTCCCCACTACTCTGTATACTTGGGCAGTTTCGCGGGGGGACGCGTACACTGCGCCGTTCGACGATGTAGTGTCGAGAGTGCGGGAGAGGATGGCCGCACTGAGGGCTGCTGCCGGGCGTGGCCAGGAGGTCAGGCGCGGAGCAGACCTTGCTGCTGCGGGGAAGCAGGGCAGTGGTGGCAAGGGTGCTTGTTACCGCTGCGGCGGTGCACACCGCGTGCGGGTTTGCCCGCAGAAGCCAGGCGCGGCGGCGCCTGCTGGCGGGGGGGCCAGGAAGGCTCCCGCCGCCAAACGGAAGTTTGCGTGCTTTGCATGTGGGGAGGTCGGGCATTTTGCCGGTGACTGCCCGGCAGTAGGTAGGCCTGCGGTTGGTGGGTCGGGTTTCGCTGCGGAGGACGCCAGTCGGGGCGACGCGTCCTCCTCAATGGAATCCGCGTAAGCCAAGCTTACCGGAGGTCTCCTCCCCCCGAGGGAGGTGACGGCGCCCCCTCGGAGAGAGGGACCTTGAGCGGCACGGGTGTGTCGCTGGGTCGGGGCGATCTAGAATCGCTCGGAGCGACTGGCGTTACGACGGGGCGTCGGTTGCCAGTCGTTCGTGCCATCTTGAATGGGCATTGTTCTTGGTGTCTGGTAGACTCCGGGAGCGAGCGGACGGTGGTGTGTCCGCGGGTGGTGGTGGGCCAATGCCCCCGGCCGGGGCGGCCGTTGCTAACGACGGACGGCAGGACTTCCCATGTGGGGAAGCACTGTCGTGTGGTAGTCGGGTTGCAGGGGCATTGTTTCGGTGTCACTGCGCTCGTCATGCCGGAGTTGGGGAACCTTGGCGTGGACTGTCTTCTCGGGAGTGATGTTATCGATCACATGGGGGGCGTCACCGTCAGAAGAGGTCCTGACTCGAAGTATGCGGTTGACTGGGGGAGATCCCGGTCAACTGGATGCTGTGGGAGGTCCAGCAATGGACTCGCCCGTGCCAAGCTGGGAGCCGGCCTGGTGGCAGGGGCGGGGCCGGCGGGGTCGAAAGGCGCGCCAGCGCCGATCGAGATCGTCGACCCTGACTTTGTTGCTAGGTTCGCTGACGGTCGGTGGACCGTCAGTTGGCGGTGGTCCGAGAAGCCGCCCGAGGGGCTGCAGACTCGGGTCGCGGAGTACGGATGTACTCAGGCGCCTCACGTGCGGGAGCGCTATGAGGCGGAGATTCAGAGTTGGATCTCAAAGGGTTGGTTGAGGCGATGGCATGGCCCCATCCCGGGCGTCATTCCGTTGCTGGCCGTCGTGCAACCAACGAAGGACAAAGTCCGTCCAGTCATGGATTATCGTGAATTGAACGGCTTTGTCGAATGCCATACTGGTGATGACATGGTCGCTGTGTGTGGCGACAAGATTCGGAAGTGGCGGCAGCTGCGGGGCGAGCTTAAGGTCGTTGACCTTAAGTCCGCGTACCTGCAGATCCACGTTTCCGAGGATCTGTGGCGGTACCAGATCGTGAAGTTTAAGGGTGTGCCTTACGCTTTGACGCGATTAGGCTTTGGCCTCTCGTGTGCGCCTCGAATCATGACGGTGATTCTCGGCAAGGTTCTGTCGCTGACCGATCGCGTTCGTCGAGGGACGGACCACTATATCGATGATGTAGTGGTGTGTGAGTCCATTCTCAGCGCGCAGGAGCTCCGGGAGCATTTGGCACGGTACGGACTTGTGTCAAAGGAGCCTGAGTGCCTGGATGGAGGCCGGTTGTTGGGCATTTCCTTGCGGAAAGATGCCAACGGACATCTTCGAATGTCGCGGGGGACTGCTCTCTCCGAGTTTGGCTCGGTGAATGCCGGCCTGACGAAGAGGGGGCTGTTCTCCCTGTGCGGTCGGTTAGTCGGCCATTACCCCGTGGCGGGGTGGCTGCGCCCTTGTTGCAGTTTCTTGAAACGGCTGGGGTGCAGCGGCTCTTGGGACGACCCGGTTGACGGTTCTGTCAGCTCGTTGGCGGAGGAGCTGTTGGCGCGGGTTCGTCGGGACGACCCTGTTGGGGGCGTGTGGGGTGTCGACTCGCACGGCACGGTTACCGTGTGGGCCGACGCCAGCTCTATCGGAGTGGGTGTGGCCCTTGAGGTCGATGGCCGCATTGTGGAGGATGCGTCCTGGCTCCGAAAAAAGTCGGATCACCTTCACATCAATGTGGCCGAGTTGGAAGCGGTGGCGCGGGGTATCAATTTGGCGATTGCGTGGGGTTTTAAGACCTTCACGGTCGCCAGTGATTCCCGGACAGTCGTCACATGGATGGACAGCACTGTCGATGGCCGCAATCGTGTTCGCACGAAGGGCGCGGCGGAGATGCTCGTGAAGCGACGTCTTGGGGTGATCCGTGAGACGATCGCTGAGCATGGTCTGGTCGTGTCTGTTCGCTTCGTCTCGACGATCGAGAACAAGGCCGACCAGCTGACCAGGGTACCTAAGAGGTGGCTTAGTTACCGCGATGGTGGGGAAGCCGGCGCAGAGGTGGCGGCCGTGCTTGCCACTGGAGAGAGTGTCGAGGATGCCATCTGGGCGGCTCATTTGCCGCATCATTTGGGCATTGATCGGACGCTCTACTTGGCGCGTCAGATCCGCAGTGATCTGTCGCGCGAACAGGTGAAGCGGGAGCTGGCTGGATGCGAGGCCTGCCAGCGGATCGACCCTGCGCTGCGGGGGGAAAACCTCGTGGAGCGGGGGGATCTGTCTGTGGAGGAGAGTTGGCGCCGGGTTGCAATTGATGTGACCCACTATGGCACTAAGCTCTACCTGTCATTGGTTGACTGTGGTCCCTCGCGGTTCGCCATCTGGCGACGGCTGCTGAATGAGTCAGCAGCGAGTATTGTCGCTCACTTGCGGGAAATCGTAATTGAGCGCGGGCCGTGTGACGAGTTGCTCCTGGACAACTCGACGGCGTTTCGATCAGCGACTGTGGCACAGTTCGCTGATGCATGGGGGATTTCGCTGCGATTCCGTGCCGCCTACGCCCCGAGCGGCAACGGGATCGTGGAGAGAAATCATCGGACGATCAAGAGGATCGCCGCCAGGGGAGGTATTACTCCTGAGGAGGCTACATTTTGGTATAATGTGACGCCCCGGAAGGACACTGAGGCGGGCTCAGTTCCTTCGAGCGGTATTTTTCGGTATCGCTGGCGAGTGCCGTTTGACGTCAATCTTCGGGTGATTGATGGCGGCGCGAGCAACAGTTTTGCTGTTGGCGACGAGGTGTGGGTGAAGCCCCCGCTGCCTTCATGCACGAAGCAGTGGACGCCAGGTGAGGTCACCAGCGTCGTGTCAAAATACGTGGTCTGCGTAGACGGCATGCCCAGGCATGTGCGCGACGTCAGGAGACGACGCATTGGGGGTGATCGGGGCCGTGTCCCCGAGAATCACCGGGGCGCCAAGGGCGCTGCGGCGCCCGACGTAGTTATTTTCGGCGGAGGTGGCGGCGGTGGCGCAGCTCCTCTTGCGTTGCCTGAGAGGGTGGTGGTGGACGCATTAAACGCGGCGCCAGTGGCGCCGGCGGCAGAGAATGAGTTTAGTGAAGACTCACTTGAGGAAGAGGGCGAGGAGCCTGCCGCTACTGATGGAGAGGCAGAGCAGCCCCAGGGGGAGCCGGCGCAATTAAGGCGGTCACACCGTGAACGACGGCGTCCCTCGTACCTAAACGAGTACGAGTGCTAAGCACTGGACACCGGGAGTTTCGTGAGAAACTGGAGGAGATGTGGTGATGAAAGATTGGCCGCCGCAAATCCCATGCATTGGGGTCTGGCTGGCAACTGGCTGGCTGGCTGGCGCAGCCTTTCCTGGCTGCCGCCACTGACTGGCGGCGCGCGAGTGACGTCAGTCTTCGAATGGATCTTGTCGAGTGCAGTCGCGCGTGTGGTTTTGCTCTTCGGTTTTTGCGTCGGTTGTGCCGGCCTGTTTTCTTTCGTTACGTCTGTAAGCAAGGCGGGTGCCTTGCTTTCGGAATTCCTCTGGTTCTACGAGGAAGGTCATCTAGCTGTGGCAGCTATTTGACGGGTCTGCTGGCGGTGAAGGCATCGAGCAGATTTTGACGGTAAGCCAACAATAAGGATGTATTTAGACAGCACCCTGCGTTGAGAACTGAGCTCATGGTTCTCGGGCTTGGCTGGAGCCCACTCCACCGCCAACTGTCATAATGTAAACTTAATCTGCCCTGCTGTGTGTTACTGAAAATATATAAAACCAAGTGTCTTGTAGTGAACTTTTGGGACTCATTTCCCTTGAATTTATAAAAACGTTAAAACGAACATCCTAAAATTAGGTTATATCAATGGAATGATTTTCATAAATTTAAAAAACTGAATTTATTCGTTAAAACCCGAAATTGTACAAAAAATGTGTTTCGAAAATATTTGCCGATCACGTTTCCGTCCGTCACTTCCGTTGGAAACATTGCGCAGAACCATTTCGCAAGCTCCTGTTAGCCAGCCATCCAGGCAGAGTCGTCATTCTCGTTCAGATTCTTCCGAGTGCTGTTCTTGGGCCCCAGAGGGGCATATAAGAACTCACTCAGCCACACGGCTCACACATTCAAACTCACTCAGCCACACGGCTCACATTCAAACTCACTCAGCCACACGGCTCACATTCAAACTCACTCAGCCACGTGGCTCACATTCAAACTCACTCAGCCACACGGCTCACATTCAAACTCACTCAGCCACACGGCTCCCCACGCAGCAACCACATCAGGTGGGTGCTGCCTCTTTTGAGACACCCTAATTAAATCACACGTATCACCCGCATCGGCGGTTTATCTACACAAAATACACGTCCTCGCTGGACCCACAACGGATTCCCGCGAACCGCGGCACGCAGCTGAAGTACGTCGCCTTACGGGACCCGGACCTCCTTCCTCAAGAAGCGGATCGACCTCACGACCGGCCGTAGTCACGGCACCCAGGGTCAACCTAATATAAACCAAAGGCGAGAGAAAGATGTCGTGTATCATTGCCCTACAGAGGTAGATTTCGTGCAAGCTGATCAGAAAAACCAGGGGCCAGTAGAGCACCCGATTACCTATTCCTTCAGAGTCAAAAGGGCCAAGCAAACATTCAATAGTAACACTCCAAAAAATTGTATTTATGTGCCTAGCCATAGGCATAGGAATGCTGGTGACCCTGTCCAAAGTAAAAACTTGAATTACGCCCATCAGGCAGAACTCCATACTGGTGACCATACCAGAGTTGATGGTTTTTCACTTGCACGAATTGTCCTTTGTGGGTTTGTGAGCGCATGCCATGGCTCTCAGCTTCTGTTGATGGTTGTCTTGAAAGAGGTAGTACTCTGTTCCTTTCCTACTCTCAGTAGCCAAACATAGTATTTCCTCCCTAAACCCTTCCTAAATTAAATCATTGCTACTGCAGCCTACCCTAACAATTCCTTCATGTATTTCCATTGCTACTGAAGCCACCTTTTTTTACAAAACTCTTCATGCATTTCCATTGTTACTGAAGCACACCATAGGAGACCTTCTAGGATTATTTCCATTGCTACTGAAGCTCCTTACTAATAACCTTCGCAATTTCCATTGCTACTGCAGCACCATTGCTACTGCAGCACCATTGCTACTGAAACACCAAATTAAAATAAACGTGTACGAAACACCAATTTAAACCTGCGAAATACCTAAGATGGCTGACACCAATAACACATCCGATAGTGCAGACACGTCTGCATTCCTTGAACTCTCCCCTAATGTTAGGCGTCTTCTCCCCGACCGATTGCAGGAGGTAAAAGCCGAACCAAAAAAAAAAATATTGTTAGATGCAGGGACGATTCGCATCTCGAAAAGCCCTTGTCGTTCTGAGCATTTTAAGAACTGTGCTGCCAACCGACATGGCGCCAAAAATTTGTTCCCAATCATAAATTTCAACTCTGCGATCATTTCAAAAGACTGCCGTTTGTGCACCGGTGGTCTTTTATAAGTTCCTCCGTATCCCATACGAGGTTACGAAATGCTCCGAAATACTTAACCTAAATTCAAAAGAGATATGAGACCGACTTGAGGGGCTGCATGATCCCATGAAGAGGTTGCGTGACTTTGAATTCATATGCATACAACACTGCCGGTTAAATTCAAAGGTTAAAACATTTTTCTATTAAATGTAAGGATATTTCCTCTGAATTGGCTGCAGTAATCAAACCGCGATCACTCTACAGAATGAATTGTTAGTATACCAGTCTTTCTGTCTATTGTAGTATTATTTGAAGCGTTTAATTTAAGTTAGGCCGGGATATCTTATTTTGTGGTGGTATGAACACACACCACCACACAAGCTTAGAAGCGCCACCTCATAGCCTCAGAGCGCCAGTACTAAACGACCAATAATCAGAGCTAAAGTCTGGCGCTGGGGTGCCGGACCGAGCTTTATAAGCAGACTGCTTCGAACAGTCAGGCAACGTCGATAGAAACCTCCGTAAGTATAGCACAAGCCTAGACGGCGAAAAGAAGGCACCCCAGTCTTGGCCAATCGGAGACCTGGACGGGTAGAGTCAGCCTCCAGCGAGGCCTATATATAGCCGCGCAGCCAGCGGAGCCTCAGTACACTCGCAGCGTCCCTGATATTCACATTAAGTCTCGACGCTCCGCCAGTACCCCACCCGTGGCCTTCACCGCCTTCTCGACTGCCAGCCGCCACGCCTTGTTGCTTGCTAGACGCACCAGTTCCCTGCGCATCTGGTACTCCCTGGTCGGACGCTCTGCCAGCAGCATCCCCACCGGTCTGCTCTCGTCCTCCAGCTACGCAGCGTCTGCCCGACAACCGTCGGTCCGCCAAGACATCATCGGTTGCTGTACTGCTCGACTGTCATATTCCCTTGTGCCATTATTGTCGGCAATCTTCATAATAATACGGCGTTTATTCCAGTTGTGTTTTCCTTATCCTGTCGGGTTCGTTTGCACCTCAGGCACTCACTTCGGGCAAAGATATTTCACAAGTCTATCGATATTCACAAGTCAATAGAAATTCACAAGTCTGCCCGGAGTGTAAAGCAGCCTGAGGGAGAACACCACACTGGTGACCCCAGAGTGACCCGGCAGGTGGAAGCATGGCTGGGAGAGATGTCTGGTTACCCGCCTTAAGTGGGGACATCAAGGGATGGCTCCTTCACTGCGATGCTTTTCTCGCACAAATCCCGAATCTGGACGACGCTTCAAAGTTCGGGGCGCTCCTAGGAGGACTACCCACGCACATTGTATACGGAGTACAAGAGATACTACTGAATCCCACGGCAAACGGAAAATACGACGCATTAAAGGCGGCGTTGACGCAACGTTTCGTGCGTCACGACGAAGAAACAAACTACAACGCCATCGTGAAAATAACGCTGGGAGAGAATACGCCTTCCGAGTTGCTCCTGGAAATGACGCGTCTCAACAACTGTAGACAAGCTCCGCTACCCCCGTCAGTCATCCGCTCGATGCACCTTTCCAAATTGCCAGTGGAAGCACAGCCACTGATTGAAGCTTTAGGAAGAGGAAAAACGGACGAAGAGTACAGGGAAATTGCCGATCAAGTCACAGCAAGGCAATCTGAGTGTCGGTCCTCAACTGCTGAGCCCCTCACCGTAAACGCTGTCAAGCCATCACTGTCTCCGACAGTGTCAAGAGCCGAATTCGACGCAGCTATGAAGGAGATAGCAGAACTCAAAGACATGTTAGGAAGGGCGTTACGCCCGCAAGAAAATGTCCACCAGGCAGACAATTGGCGGAATCAAGCCCCGGCGCCCAGAAACGTCCAAAACGCTAACAAAGGAAGCAGGCTCGAACAAGTTTACTGCTACTACCACCGTACCTTCGGCGATCGTGCAAGAAAGTGCACGCAACCGTGCAGCCTTGCGGGAAACGACGGCCGCGGAGGATGGTAGGCGCCCTATCTTTCGCGCAGGCAAGAGCAGGCGAGCTGTTGTACGTTAAAGACGCGAACAACGTCCGATATCTGGTCGATACTGGCTCGGCGGTCAGTTTAATCCCTCCCGACGGAAAAAGTTCGACCAGACCCCCGTCCTACGATTTGCTGGCAGCCAACAATACTCCAATAGCTTCATACGGAACGGCAGGAAGGAACATCCAGCTCGCCCCTCAATTGTTCGTAAGATGGGATTTTGTGGTGGCCGATGTCGGTCAACCCATCATAGGAATTGATTTCCTACACGCGAACAAAATCAACGTCGACGCAGCAAATGCAAGATTGTACATCCAAACTACACAAACAGAAATTCCTTGTGAGCGAGCAAACTTGAGCAGCGCAAAAATTCACAGGATCGATCATCAAGCATCGCCGGAGTTCAACGACCTTTTTACGGAGTTCCCCGATATAATGGCTTCACACGAACGCACTCCTCAACCAGGAAGAAAAGATGTAGAGCATCACATCGAAACGGTCGGCCCCCCGGTGTACGCGAGACCGCGGAGACTCCCTCCAGAAAAACTCGAAGCAGCACGGGACGAGTTCAAAAAGATGTTAGATCAAGGCATCATAAGACCATCAAAAAGCGCCTGGGCGTCTCCTATGCATATGGTCCCTAAGTCGTCCGAACCCGGGGCTTGGAGAATCTGCGGGGACTACAGGCGACTAAATGCAGTTACGAAGCCCGATCGTTACCCCATTCTACACTGCCAAGACTTCCACTACAAGCTGCACAAGAAGACAATTTTCTCAAAAATCGACCTCGTAAAGGCCTATCACCAGATACCGGTGAAAGCTGAAGACATCAAGAAAACGGCCATCACCACACCGTTCGGCTTGTACGAGTACACTGTAATGTCTTTCGGACTCCGGAATGCTGCTCAAACGTTCCAGCGCTACATCGATGCGATCACCAGAGACATGGATTTTGTCACGGCGTATATAGATGACGTGCTGATAGCATCTTCGTCCGCCAAGGAGCATAAAGATCACTTAAGGCAACTGTTCCGTCGTCTGCGAGAAGAGGCACTACAAGTGCACCCAGCAAAATGCATTTTTGGAGTGCCCGAACTAGACTTCCTCGGGCATAGAGTGTCTGCTCGGGGGATCTCGCCGCTTCCACAGAAAATAGAAGCCATCTGCAACTTCCCACGACCATCGACGATAAAAAAACTAAGACAGTTTCTGGGAATCGTCAATTACTATCATCGATTTCTCCCGGCTGCGGCAGAAAAAATGCAATCTCTCAACGAACTAACGAAAGGCTACTCACAGAACTCAAAGAAAATCATCAATTGTACCCCGGAACAAGACGCAGCTTTTGTGAGATTGAAGAACGAGATTTCCCAGCTCACCATGTTAGCGCACCCGGCTCCAGAAGGCAAGACAATCCTAGTTACGGACGCCTGTGCCACCGCGGTGGGGGCCGTATTGCAACAGGAAATCGAAGGAGAGCAACTACCAGTAGCCTTCTTTTCAAAGAAGTTGGACGACACGCAACGCAAATACAGCACCTACGACCGGGAGTTAATGGCCATCTTCTTAGCAGTCCAACACTTTCAACATTTCTTGGAGGGCCGGAGTTTTGAGATCAAAACGGATCACCGACCACTTTGCTTCGCTCTTCACAAATCTACGGAGGGCAGCAATCCACGCGTGGCCAGGCAACTGTCATATCTCTCGCAGTTCGACTGTGAGATCAACCACATCAGTGGCACCACCAACACTGTAGCAGACGCGCTATCGCGTATGGTGTCAGCAATCCTGCCAAAAGAACCTTCAATCGACTACGAGGAAATAATGAAGGAACAGAATGAAGATCCAGAATTAGAAGAGCTCCTGAATCCAGCGTCGATGAGTGCTCTGAAGATACGACCTATCAATACACACGGCGGCAAAATACCCCTATGGTGTGACGTGTCCACCGGCCAGGAGAGGCCGTACATCCCCAAGAGTTGCCGAAAAACAATATTCACGCATTTTCACGGAGCCAGTCACCCCGGAATTCAAGCTACGCGAGATCTCCTGAGACAACGAGTAATCTGGCCCGGCCTCAACAAAGATGTCGGCAAGTGGACACGAGAATGTATTCCGTGCCAATCGAGCAAGATTACGAAGCACGTCAAGAGCCCACTTGGAAAAATGCCAGTTCCAAATGAACGATTCCAAACCATACACGTGGACATCGTCGGACCGCTGCCCGTATCGCAGAATTACCGGTACCTTCTTACGTGCATCGATCGTTTCACAAGATGGTGCACGGCTATACCAATGATGGATTGTACGGCAGAAACGTCTGCCCGCGCCTTTCTCCAGGGTTGGGTGTCTTCGTTTGGAGTTCCGACGACGATCATCACGGACCAAGGAGTACAGTTCGAATCAACTCTGTGGAGGAACCTCCTAGCAGCTTTGGGCACAAAGCGACACCGGACTACAGCCTACCATCCACAAAGCAATGGCTTGGTGGAAAGACTACATCGACGATTGAAAGAAGCCCTGAAAGCTACTGTGACCGACGCGAACTGGGTGGACGCTTTGCCCCTCATACTTCTTAACATCAGAGCCACACCACACTCAGACGCCAACGTTTCGCCGGCAGAAATGGTGTACGGGCAGACGTTTCGCCTCACCGGAGAACTACCTGCAATGAAGAACGAAACTCTCCCAGCGGGAGAATTCCTGCAAAGGCTACAAGAAACAATGACACGATTACAGCCAGTACTCCCAAGGCAGCAGGGGCCTACAGACATCAATGTCCCAAACGCCCTGCTAACGGCAACCAACGTTTTCGTTAGACATGGAGGGGTCAGAAAATCATTGCAGAGACCGTACGATGGCCCTTTTCGCGTTCTAGAAAGGACCCCGAAGTACTTCACCTTGGACATACGAGGGAAACCTACCAATATAACGATTGACAGGGTGAAAGCAGCGCACCTACCCGACAGCAGCGAAACAGAAACGGAGCACGTGGAACCAACAAGCGCAAAAGTACACGATGTCTACGAAGGAGTTCCCTTCCCCCAGGCAGTGGTGGCTCCTGAACAAGGAATCGTAACTAAATACGGAAGAAGAATCAAACCTCCACTGAGATACTCGGAAACTTAAAAAACAACGGGGGGGCACCTGCGGTGGTATGAACACACACCACCACACAAGCTTAGAAGCGCCACCTCATAGCCTCAAAGCGCCAGTACTAAACGACCAATAATCAGAGCTAAAGTCTAGCGCTGGGGTGCCGGACCGAGCTTTATAAGCAACCTGCTTCGAACAGTCAGGCAACGTCGATAGAAACCTCCGTAAGTATAGCACAAGCCTAGACGGCGAAAAGAGGGCACCCCAGTCTTGGCCAATCGGAGACCTGGACGGGTAGAGTCAGCCTCCAGCGAGGCCTATATAAACAGCCGCGCAGCCAGCGGAGCCTCAGTACACTCGCAGCGTCCCTGATATTCACACTAAGTCTCGACGCTCCGCCAGTACCTCACCCGTGGCCTTCACCGCCTTCTCGACTGCCAGCCGCCACGCCTTGTTGCTTGCTAGACGCACCAGTTCCCTGCTTGCGCCTCTGGTGCTCCGTGGTCGGACGCTCTGCCAGCAGCAGCCCCACCGGTCTGCTCTCGTCCTCCAGCTACGCAGCGTCTGCCCGACAACCGTCGGTCCGCCAAGACGTCATCGGTTGCTGTACTGCTCGACTGTCATATTCCCTTGTGCCATTATTGTCGGCAATCTTCATAATAATACGGCGTTTATTCCAGTTGTGTTTTCCTTATCCTGTCGGGTTCGTTTGCACCTCAGGCACTCACTTCGGGCAAAGATATTTCACAAGTCTATCGATATTCACAAGTCAATAGAAATTCACAAGTCTGCCCGGAGTGTAAAGCAGCCTGAGGGAGAACACCACAATTTTATTCAATCCTGATACATATCTATGAACTCTCCCTGAGTGGGGAAGTTCAGTTTAATGATTTGAATTTGAAGCTTGAAGAGCTAACTATTAGAACGGTTGGATGTTCTAGTTTTGAAGGTTAAGGGTTGAATATGGTATTAATTTAGCAAATGAACAAGGTTGGTGTTCTTGATGATGAGGCGGGTCACCAGTCGCCCGTAAAGGTGACACTTAATAGAATAAAATGGTAGATATATATCTGACTATGTCCTCAGAAGGAGGTTTAATTATTCGGTGTTCGTGGGGGCTTTATGCCTCCGTTTTAATCAAACTAAGAGAACTTTACCACGAACTGGACCACGGAGAAGGAAAGGAAAGGAAATATGGTTTATAGTTTCTGGCCTTTTATTGAAGCTGGAAGACTTGTCAACACCCGTCGGTTGCTTCAGGGTGGCTGTTGTTGTGGTCCAATCTTGAGTAATGCTGCAACCGGCTCGCAGCAGTGGTTATTATGCGGCGAGTGTATTTGAGTGGAGGGTAGTGTGCATGGAAATCCCAATGGCTTGAGACGGCATAAGCGTCAGTGAATAAAGAAGACGGTGAAAGGCTCAATTTCCCAAAGGTTGATAAAATATTGAATTGTTGGGTCAGCAGCAAGTGAATTAGATGCAGCCCGAGTGTCTCCATTCGTCACGTCGCTAGGATGGAGGACGTAACGTGAATGAGGAATGAGGTTAAAGGGGAATGAGGAAACAGAATTCACCGCCCAGTAAATGAGTAAAAAAAACCAAGGGAAGGAGGCAGTTCTTTTTGTCCTCTGCCAAGTTTGGCTACCGGTTTATTTACCCCCTTAATAAGAGTGACAAGGTAGATGACGTGACAGTGGGGTGTAAAATGTCTCGTGGATTCCTGTACGGGAACACAAGGCTGGGTGAGAATGCACACGGTATCTTAGGGAAACCACATATCAACACACGCTATGCTGCAAACAGTCTGGCATTAACATGCCGCCTCAAAGCGAGGAGTCTCTTCGAAAAACGACCCCCACCAGCACTCTGGCGCCGGAGTGCAAGCGGGGATCAACTTCGGAGCACTGACAATTTGCTCGGAACCAGATATTAATCTTAATATTTATAGCGGCATGAAGCTACAACTTTATACTTGTAAATGCACAAGCAAAACTTTGCCTGGTTTGGAGCAAAATAATAAACTGTACAGGTACTACAAAAAAAACATATGTTTTGGCCGAAAGGGCTCATGAGGCATTGAGGGAGCTAGTGCAATCCCTTGAACTCTGAGCACAAGACTTTTCGGTTTTCTTTTGCATTAAGAACAACATAAAAGAAAGGCAAACTACAATGGCAAAAGCAGTGGCAACTGAGCCTAACGTCTCAATTAATTAATTAACTATGGTGAAAATATCTACAGCATCTGCTAATGCAAATTAATAAGGAATTTCTAAACAATAAAAATGAGAAAAGGGAAAACCTCTATATAAGAAGTTCCGGAGTAAGATTACAACTATCTCAGCTTAGCACCTGTAGTGAACCCTCATCCCGCAACTCAGTCGATATTTCGTAAATTCTCAGCATGAGCATCTAAAAATTCAGTAAAATAAATTCAACCATTAGCATAAAAATTCGTCACGTAATTCACTAACTTCTATCATTTTTAGTAACAAATGTGTATCGAAAATTCAGTCTCTAAGAAATCACTTTTCAATCGTAACGAAACCTTCCATGACGCCGTGTCGGCAACATTGCGACCCGCACAAGCGTTACTGGTTTCAAATCATCCTCAGTGCCTAGAGCTCGGTTTTCGTCTCTGAAGAACCTCCGAAGCCGACACACAGACAATCACCACCAACATTCAATTAACAATTCCCATACTCTATTAGCCACACGGCTATCAACCAAACCAAGCCACAAACGCTATCAACCAAACCAAGCCACACGGCTATCAACCAAACCAAGCCACACGGCTATCAAACCCAACCAAGCCACAAGGCACGGGTAGAACCCCTGCGGGAACTACCTCCTTCGAGATACTCATATAATCAAAACTGTTACCGCACCTGCGGGATATTACACTAACAAATCCACTCTCGCCGGGATCCACCCCGGATTCCCTCGAGCCACGACACCTGCTGGAGTGCGTCAACTCTCTGGACCCGGACCTTCTTCCTCAAGAAGTGGATCTCCACACTGCTGCCGTAGTCACGGCACTCAGAGTCAACCAATAAAATATCAGGCGAGAGTATAACAGTCCTTTCATTGTCCTGCAGAGGTCAATCGTGCAAGTGAGATTAGGTGCCAGTAAGGCAACCCGAATTACCCACACATAACTCCTTCTGAGTCAGATTAAGTCATTAGTTTGTTAAGTGTTGCCGTTCGATGGCGACTGGTGACCTCCCCTTATAAAAGAACATCCTCTTGTGAAATTGATAAATTCCTCGATATTCAACCTTTTAAAAATCAAATTCAATTAGTTCCCCATTTGGGAGAAGTTCACAAGTTCATATTGGTGACTATTAATAGCATTAATACCAGAGTGTTTTTCACTTGCACGGGTTGTCCTTTGTGGGTTGATGAGCGCATGCCAGTGCTGTCGACTTCTGTTGATGGTTGTCTTGAAGGAGGTAGTACTCTGCTCCTCATTATTCAGTAGTCAAACATAGCATTTCCTCCCTAAACTCTTCCCTAAAAATAAGTTTTTGCTACTGCAGCCTATTCTAACAAATTCTTCATGTTTTTCAATTGCTACTGAAGCCACCTTTTACAAAACTCTTCATGTATTTCCATTGCTACTGAAGCTCCTTACTAATAACCTTCGCAATTTCCATTGCTACTGCAGCACCATTGCTACTGAAGCACCAAATTAAATAACGTGTACGAAACACCTGTGTCAAAATTAACCAAAATGACGACCCCAGAGGGTCCTAACGATTACGCAAACTCCCCACTAAAATTGGCACCATTTGAAATTAACGGCATCGATGCCTGGTTCCTTCAATCAGAACAGTTTTTCGAAAGCCTGAACATAACGGACGAAAAGCGGATGTATTTTGCCCTAGTTAGGAGTTTACCCACGCAGGTGATAGATGACGTTTCCAGCTTCTTGAACCCTAACCTTGATAACCCGTATACCCTCTTAAAGAACGAAATGTTAAAAATTTACAGTAAGGATCATTTTTCTCGGATTCTTGCCCTTTCGCAAAATCCATCAAGTCAAAATCAAACCCCTATAGCGTTGCTTAAAGATATGAGACGCTTAGCGAAGGGGTACATGGACGACGAAACACTCAAAGCATTGTACATCCAGCGTTTGCCTGCTCACGTACGACCCTTCCTCATTTCCCCTAACGCCCCCGTGGCGCTAAATGAGATAGCCCAATTCGCCGAAAAACTCCTCGACCCGGAAATATCGGGTCTAAACAGCCTAGCCACGCCTCCGGCAGTAAACCAAACTAGAAGTAGTAGTAACAGTAGCGGCAGCGCCACTGACGCGCTGCTACGAGAACTAGCTCAGCAAGTGGGAGCGTTAGTCGCTACCCAGCAAGCCGAGCGTGCCAACACTCGTGGAGATGTGCACGCGGTAACTCAACACCAAATACCACCGCATCAGCACGCAAATTATCACCCTCAAAACCCTCCTCCGTTTGACCGCCAGGCCCGTACAAATAGGTCATTCAATCAGTTTCAGAGGAACGACCCTAGACCTAACAATAGGCAGAATCAAAATCCTCAAGCTAAGGATTTGTGCTGGTACCACCAGCAATTTCTGCATATGGCTCGGAAATGCGAGGGCCCTAACTGCCCCATGTTTGCACTTCTACATCAAAAAAACGGGTACAGCACGGCGTAAGAGCGAGTCAGGCGCCGTCGCTTACTAAACCGATATTGACTCGATGCCTCACGATTTTTGACCCTTTAACCAGCATTAGATTCCTCATAGACACGGGTAGCGCTGTCAGCCTTATCCCGGCCTCCCAAATAGAGAAACAGGGTACGGGAATCCCGAGCCTTAAAGCCGCAAACGGCTCACCCATCCTATGCTACGGCACAAAATCACTCACTTGTTCCCTGAATCTCAGACGTTCAATGGAGTTCGTGTTCATAGTGGCGGATGTCGACACGGCCATCATTGGTGCAGACTTTCTGCAGAGGATTGCGCTCGTGGTGGACGTGAGAAACGGATGCTTGTTTGATAGCGAATCCAGTGAAAGAAGGCCTCTCCACTCTGTCAATATGGTGAACGTCACAGCAAGCGTGACTTGCAACGTCGCTATCACTTGCCCATACGAACGGGTGTTGGCAGAATTCCCTGCTCTTTCCTTACCTAACGTAAACCCTAATCACGACACGCTGACGGAACACTATATTGAGACGAGTGGTCCGCCCGTTCACGCTAAAGTAAGGCGTCTTCCCCCGGACCGATTGCTGGAGGTAAAGTCTGAATTCCAGCGGATGATAGCTGATGGGACAGTTCGCATCTCAAAGAGTCCCTGGTCTAGTCCTTTGATCTTAGTGCCTAAAGCTAATGGCGAGACGCGGATCTGCGGGGATTATAGGATGCTTAACGCAGTCACCACACCCGATAGATTCCCCATTCCCCTATTGCAAGACTTCACTGCGAATCTCGCAGGGGCAAAAATCTTCTCTAAAATTGATCTCAAACGTGCCTTCAATCAGATTCCGATGCACGAGAGTTCTATACAAAAGACCGCAGTGTGCACGCTGTTCGGTCTGTTCGAGTATCTTCGCATGCCATATGGCCTGCGTAATGCTCCTCAGACCTTTCAGCGTCACATGACGGAAGTCCTTTCCGACCTACCCTTTTTGTACTGTTATCTTGACGATGTGCTAGTGGCTTCGGGGACGCCTGAGGAACATGTACATCATCTGAGAGAGCTTTGCAAACGACTAGCGTCGCACTCACTACTGATCAATCCAGAGAAGTGTGTGTTGGGAAAGAAGGAATTGACTTTCTTGGGTCACCACATTAGCGAGAGGGGAATTAAGCCGCTTCCCGAAAGAGTGGCAGCCTTACGGAACTTTCCAAGTCCAACTACCCAAAGACAGTTGCGCAGGTTCTTGGGATCGGTTAATTTTTACCACCGATTCCTGAGGAACTGTGCAGAGACCCTTGCCCCGCTCACCTCCTTGATTAAACCTAAAAAAAGAGGCAAACCCGTTACGGTCGAGTGGACTGGGGAGGCAGAGAGAGCGTTCGAGCTCATCAAAGAGAGACTCGCTACTGCTACAGAATTGGCTTACCCACACCCTGAGGCAGATTTCAGCCTGCTAGTGGATGCGTCGAGTATAGCGGTCGGTGCTGTTTTGCAACAAACAGTCAATAATGTCACTTCGCCGTTGGCGTTCTTCAGCCGCAAGCTCTCTCCAACCGAACAACGCTACAGCACGTTCGGGAGAGAGCTTCTGGCCATTTACTTAGCGGTAAAGCACTTTCGCTACACCCTTGAAGCTCGTCAATTCATAATTTATACAGACCACAAGCCTATACTCAACGCAATCCGAATGCCTCCCGAGCGCCACTCCCCTAGGGAAAGCCGGCACCTGAGTTTTATCGCGCAGTTCACGAGTGACATCAGGCACATCAAAGGCGAGGAAAATACGGTTGCTGATTGCTTATCGCGTGTGTACAGCGCGGTACTAAACCCGTCAGCACCCGAGTTCCGACCCTCAGTACAAGCGGTTTCGCTAGCCGATGTCATTCGTGCGCAGCAGTGCGACTTGGAAATCCATAACTTGATTGAGTGCCCCGACTCCTCCTTAGAACTCTCACTCAGAGAAGGCGTTTACTGTGACGCTGATCGGCCAAACCGTTATTACCTGCCTAACAACTTGCGTTTGCCCGCCATTAAGCATTACCATAACTTGTCCCATCCTGGGACGGATAGAACTTTCCGCCTAATCGCAGATCGTTTTGTCTGGTCCGGGATGCGTAGGGCCATAAGAGAGTTCGTTCGTAATTGCCCAGATTGCCAAGCAAGCAAAGTCACTCGGCATAACAAAGCCGCAATTCAACCTTGTGCATTTACAGGCAGCAAATTTGACGCAGTCAACATCGACTTGATAGGCCCACTACCTAATTCTCGTGGGTATAGTTACTTACTTACCATGATAGACCGCTTCTCACGCTGGGTCGAGGCTGTCCCCATCGCTAACATAACTGCAGAAACTGTAGCACGCACTTTTGTCGAAACGGGGATTTCCCGGTTCAGAGTCCCTTTGAGCATCACGCATGATCGTGGGGTTCAATTCACTTCCGCCTTGTGGTTAGAGATCTCCAAAATCTTAGGTTGTGCGAATATCTCGACTACAGCCTACCACCCCCAATCGAACGGACTCATCGAGAGAGTTCACCGTGACCTCAAAGCGGCACTACGCTGTTTAAAATGTCACCACGATTGGGTAGACAGGCTACCTATAGTATTACTTACTCTGAGGAACCTGTTTCGGCAGGATCAAAAGTGCACGTCCTCTGAACTGCTTTACGGGCAATCATTACGATTGCCTGGCGATGTTATTGATCCCACGTACCACACCGATGATTCCCCCAGCCAAATCGCCGATTACGCAGCACGCCTAAAGCGCGTCATGGGCGAAGTAGTTTACAAACCACCTCGCCTCCCTTCACCATCTGAAAGTTTAGACCCTTGCTTACAGAGTTGCACCCACGTTTACGTCCGGGTAGACGGGGTAAAGACCCCTCTGCGACGCCCCTATGATGGCCCCTTCAGGGTCCTCAAGAGGTCCCCTAAATATTTCATAATCGAAAGGGGTACCAAGAGCGACAGTGTCAGCATAGATCGTCTTAAGGCGGCGTTTTTGTCCCTTCCGAACGACACTCCCACACACTCTCGTGAACCACAACAACCCAGGCTACAAATCAGCCCCAGGTCAACACCTGTCGAGCCTACTGGTTTGCACTTGTCCGCTTGGGCTAAGACCCTTCCTCCCATTATGGAGTGTAACGAGTTCATAGTTCCCCCGTATACCGTTCAAAGAACGCCGTTAGAACCTAGGAATTCGGGTGCCCCCACTTCGGATGGTGCTTCTGGTACGGTAACCCCCCATCACGGAAATCTTCCAGATACTCTGTCATTGTCACAGTTGGGGATCCGAACGTCAACTTTCACAGCCCCCCAGCTTATTCCTCCTACAGCCTTCGAGCATTGTAGCAGGTCTGGCAGACCCCTTCGTCCGCCAGCCCGTTACGCGCAGTCTTAGGGTGGTTAACTCTGTTCTGTCCTTCTCCCCTAATTTTTTTTTGGCTGTCACGGCTCTTTGGAAACTCCTTCGCAGTCTGTTATTTTCCCGCGTAATTGTCGGGGATCGGCTTCGCCGCTCCCAGACCTTTCGGTCTCCTTTGGGGGGAGGGCAGTTGTAGTGAACCCTCATCCCGCAACTCAGTCGATATTTCGTAAATTCTCAGCATGAGCATCTAAAAATTCAGTAAAATATATTCAACCATTAGCATAAAAACTCGTCACGTAATTCACTAACTTCTATCATTTTTAGTAACAAATGTGTATCGAAAATTCAGTCTCTAAGAAATCACTTTTCAATCGTAACGAAACCTTCCATGACGCCGTGTCGGCAACATTGCAACCCGCACAAGCGTTACTGGTTTCAAATCATCCTCAGTGCCTAGAGCTCGGTTTTCGTCTCTGAAGAACCTCCGAAGCCGAAACACAGACAATCACCACCAACATTCAATTAACAATTCCCATACTCTATTAGCCACACGGCTATCAACCAAACCAAGCCACACGCGCTATCAACCAAACCAAGCAACACGGCTATCAACCAAACCAAGCCACACGGCTATCAAACCCAACCAAGCCACAAGGCACGGGTAGAACCCCTGCGGGAACTACCTCCTTCGAGATACTCATATAATCAAAACTGTTACCGCACCTGCGGGATATTACACTAACAAATCCACTCTCGCCGGGATCCACCCCGGATTCCCTCGAGCCACGACACCTGCTGGAGTGCGTCAACTCTCTGGACCCGGACCTTCTTCCTCAAGAAGTGGATCTCCACACTGCTGCCGTAGTCACGGCACTCAGAGTCAACCAATAAAATATCAGGCGAGAGTATAACAGTCCTTTCATTGTCCTGCAGAGGTCAATCGTGCAAGTGAGATTAGGTGCCAGTAAGGCAACCCGAATTACCCACACATAACTCCTTCTGAGTCAGATTAAGTCATTAGTTTGTTAAGTGTTGCCGTTCGATGGCGACTGGTGACCTCCCCTTATAAAAGAACATCCTCTTGTGAAATTGATAAATTCCTCGATATTCAACCTTTTAAAAATCAAATTCAATTAGTTCCCCATTCGGGAGAAGTTCACAAGTTCATACACCTAACTACCTTCAAGAAACAGCGGCTTGTGGTGGCTTATTTCTGGCTTACAAGAATTACTTGTCTTCTCCAACACATCAGGCAAATTTCTAATACTAATTGAACAGGAAAATGTTCCCAGTTTCCTACCTGAAATAGTACTAGCTAGTTTGAGTTTTAATCGTGGAATAACTTAATTGTTATTCACGCTAGGAATCAATGTACTTTACAATGACTACTTAATTAAATTTACTAACTAACTATTCTTCAAGACATCACTACTATTTAAATATACAATACTGATTCTATTAGGAAAAACATGTTGTCAATTGTAATTAGGTATTTATAAGGATAGTTCTGAGCAAGATTTAAATGAACAATGATTTACGTTAATTGCTTAAAAATGAGCTTAACGTTGACTAAAAAACTAAAACATTGTAATTATTTCAAACCCTACTTAATTGAAAATACAGCTGTGAAAACAAAGCTTATAATTGATGCAAAGCCTAACTTCATTAAGAAAGGTACAGCTGTAAAACTTAAAGATAATTTATAATTGCTTCACAACCTAACTTGATTAAAAAATACAGCTGTGGAAATTGAAATAGATTATAATTAATTCAAAGCCTAACTTAATTAAATAACAACACTTGAGAACGCAAGGATTATTCAGAGGTTGAAAACACAAAAAAAGAAAGAATAAAACAAAACACAAACTTTACAAAAATGGCTCAGTAAGCTTAAGCACTTGTGCCCGCCTAAGCGCTTGCACGGAATCAAAACAAAGGAGATGATCCTAAGTTTGCTCAATACTTCGTACGCTATCGGAATAATACTGAGGCACAGTGACACTTCTTAAGGACAACACAATTATAAAGGAGATGACGTAATATGTTACTAACAATTAAGCTGTACTTCACAGAATTTAACACAAAATTTAGTCTCACCCGTCGCTGCAAAAGCACAAGAGCCGAAACACAAGGGAGCTAGAATTAGAGTGCGTTACGATTCAAAATGGCTAGGGGAGTGTTGCCAATCGAAGTGACGGGCGTAGATACGTGAACGGAAAATATTTTCGAGACACATTTTTGGTAAAATTTTGGATTTTGACGAATAAATTCGGTCTTGTAATTTTATGAAAATCATTACCTTGATATAATTAAATTTTAGAATGTTCATTTTAACGTTTTTATAAATTCGAGTGAAATGAGTCCCAAAAGTTCACTACATATCATCTCGCACATTTGTTTATCAAATACCTTACAGCTAACGCTAGAATGCAATGATAGTTACTATCCATTTCTAACATATGAGGTGAATGGGGAATTATAGCTTTTTCCCTTTTCCCAACGGAAGGACCGGCAGGCCGCAGCCGAGACACTTCAAGAAACAGTTTGGTACAGAATTTTCTGCCTCATTTTCTGCCGAAGTTAATTTCTAAACTATCGCATCCTACACTATAGCACAGTATAGGTTTCACATAGACATAGACACAACATAGTAATAGACATCAAGTTAGGTAAAATAGTTTACTCACCTCTTGGATACCTTACAACATAGATACTCAGATACCAGAATGTGGTTAGCGAGAGCAGAGCGGAGATAGAAAGGAATATATATATAGAATAGGGTAGCATAGAATTAGTACATTAGTTTAGAAATTAAGAAGTTAGATACCAACCACAGTAGGTAATATTATGTACACACTCGGTCAACATTTACTTGTTGTCAAACCCGAGTTCACTAGTAGACTGACTGCGAGTGTTGCTGTCTCGAGCGTTGCCAACTATTGGTCTCTCTAACTAGAACTTACACTACTCGCTATATTACACCCCTCCCTCCTTAATTAGAAACCCCCCCTGTATCCCCAGTCCCCTTATTCAGTATAGTCAATCCTAAAGGTCCATTCTCACCACAGGCTTCCGAGCTCGGGTAGACCTGCGCGAGATGCTAGCGCTTGGAGGCTCGTGCATCCTAGCCTCCTGGGTGGGAATCGGGTAATCAGGTGTTTCGGAGTCAGGTTCATGGGTCGGAGGTGGTGGGTATGAATTTTGAGCAGGTTGTGGAAACACAACGGTTTCCTCCGTAGGTTGTTCCAAGGGTTCAGGGATGGTGTTCGAGCAGGTAATAACTTGGTCCTGGTGTCGACGAACGACCTCTCCCCCCTTCAGTTGGCACTTGTAGGATACCGGGCCTGTTTTCTCAATGGTGGTAGCAGGGGTCCATTTTGGGGAACCCGGCGTGTATTGACGGACCATCACAGGTGACTCCAGCGGAATGTCAACCGCGCGAGACCCTGGGTGGTATCTTTTCTGAGCGTCCTGGCGTTGAGCAACTTTGGACGCGATTGCTTCTGACGGCCAAAGCAGATCAAGACGAGAGCGAACTTTCCTGCCTAACATCAGTTCGGCAGGCGTAACACCTGTTGTCGTGTGAGGTGTTAGCCGATAGTTGAACAGGAACCTGTCTAGTGCTAGGCGTAGGGGTTCCGTTGACTTCCGTATATTCTTCTTGAAAGTTTGTACCATGCGCTCTGCCAGTCCATTAGTTGAAGGGTGGTATGGTGCGCTTGTAATATGTCGCATACCACATGCCTTCACAAATTCTTGGAATTCAGCCGATGTGAAACACGTTGCGTTGTCTGAAACAATTGTTACTGGGAATCCAAATGTCGCAAAAGTGTGTTTCAGGCACAAGATCGTTTCGCTAGAGGTTGTAGTAGATGTGGGAAAAATTTCAACCCACTTAGAGTGTGCATCCACGATCACTAGATAGTATTTTCCATCCATTGGGCCCGCGTAGTCAATGTGTATGCGATGCCAAGGCTTCGCAGGCCATTCCCACGGATGGAGTTCAGCTTTCGTCGGTGCGGCTCGAGTGCTCAGGCACTCGCTGCATGACTTAGTTGTTTCTTCTAGGTCTTTATCCAGAAGGGGCCACCACACGTAGCTACGAGCTAACTCCTTCATCCTGGATGATCCAGCATGACCAGAGTGAAGTTCATCCACAATGGCTTGTCTGAGGGCTTGGGGTACAATAATTCTTGCTCCCCAGAGCACACAGCCATTTTGTGTGGACAATTCGTCCCGCCTCCTAGTATACGGAGCGAGATCAGGGTCACCAATTACCGTCGAAGGCCAGCCTACTTGGCAGTATTTGTACACCTTTGAAAGTACTGGGTCCCTTAGGGTGCCGTCGCGGATGTGGGTGCTGGTGACTGGAGCTGATTCGAGGAAATTCACTAAGGACGTCCATTCCGCAGGAATAGGTGTGGCTTCCTCGGGAGTTGTCAAAGGTAGACGACTGAGAGCATCAGCCGTGCCCAACAGCACGCCGGACCGGTGACGCAAGGTGAACTTGTAGGACTGCAGTAGTAAAGCCCACCTTTGAATGCGCCCGGATGCCATCGGAGGAATGCTTCTACCCGGATCAAATAGTCCTAACAAAGGTTTGTGGTCCGTAACCACAGTGAAATCCTGTCCCCACAGGTAGCAATGAAATTTTCGAAGTGCGAACACCATAGCTAGGGCTTCTTTCTCAGTTTGAGAGTAGTTGCGTTCTGTTGCTGTTAGAGTTCGGGAGGCAAAATAGGCGGGGCGTTCAATCCCATCAATAAGGTGACACAGCACCGCTCCCACACCATACGCACTACTGTCAGCCACTACCACTATGGGTTTCTGAGGGTCAAAGTGGACTAGAGTCTGAGAGTCCAGGAGGGCTTGTTTAGATTTCTGGAAGGCTCTCTCCTGACTTGCATCCCATTTCCAAGGGGTTTTGTCTCTCAGTAAGGTATTTAGGGGCTCCAGCATAGTTGCAGATGATTTTAGAAATTTCCTATAGAAATTTAGCAGCCCAAGGTAGGCTCTCAGTTGAGTTACATTAGTAGGAGCTGGTGCATTCTGGATTGCTGCTACCTTCTCTGCAGTGGGGTGCAACCCATCCTTGTCAATTTGGTATCCAAGGTAGGATACCTGTGGCACCCCAATTTGGCATTTATCCATTTTCAGTTTTAGTCCTGCCTCCTGTAGTTTAGATAAGACTTGATAGAGACGCTTGTTGTGCTCTTGCTCATTAGTGGCACTCACCAGGACGTCATCCAGGTAGCAGAACACTCCTGGGAGGCCCTGCAATAGTCCTTCCATGGCACGCTGGAAGATTCCAGGTGCGGACGCAATTCCAAAACTGAGACGGTTGTAGGCAAATAAACCTCTGTGGGTGTTTATTACCGTGAGTTCCTTGGAGTCTTCATCCAAGGGTAGTTGGGCGTATGCCTGAGACATATCTAGCTTGGAGTATATAACTCCTCCTGCTAACCCGCTGAATAGATCTTCCACTCTGGGTATAGGGTAGGTATCAAGCCTAGTGGCTCTGTTGACTGTTAATTTGTAGTCCCCACAGATGCGGATGCTTTGATCAGCCTTGAGCACAGGGACGATCGCCGCTGCCCATCTTGAGTACTGTACAGGGGTGAGGATACCTTCCTGCACCAGTCTATCAAGTTCTGCCTCCACCTTAGGTCTCAGTGTGTAAGGCACGTTCCTGGCCTTACAAAACTTTGGTGGTATAGCTGGATCCACTTTTATTTTGAAATTCCTTCCCTTAAAGCAACCTAGACCTGGTTGAAAAAGGTCGGGGAATTTATTTGCTAACTCTTCAGGGCAAGTGATCAATTTGTTGACATTATTTGAAACTATAGTTAGCCCAAGGAAATCAATCAGGTCCCTACCCAGCAAGGTTGGCCCCTCCCTGTCTACAACCACAATAGTTGCTAGCTGAGGAACCATACCACTAGATTCACGCTGGATGTTAGCCCTAATCTCCCCACAAACTACCAGCTCAGCTCCCCCATAAGTCCTAAGCTTAACATCAGAAGGTCTCAGCTCGGGTCTTGCCTTAGCTGGTATTTTAGAGTAGGTGGCCATTGAAAGGATAGACCTGGCAGCACCTGTATCTACCTCCATCTCTAATGGCACACCATTTAGTAACAATTTTATTTTGATTGGGGGTTTCATTTCCTCGGCTAAAGCAAAAATGTCCCCATAGCAACCTTGATTGAGAACTGGGTAGTCTGCATTGGTTCCATTGCTAGTTCCATTAGGGTTAGGGTGGTTTTCCCTCCCCCTTTTTTCATGCATAGCATGCACAAAATTATTTTTGTTGCCTTTATCAGATTTCTGCCCTTTTGTTCCTTTTGTTAGTTTGAAACAACATTTTTTTAGATGACCTTTTTGGCCACAACCATGACAAACACTGTCTTTGTAGGGGCAATCTCTACGCCAGTGCAGATTACCACAGCCGCTGAATGCTGATTTGGGGCTAGCTTGGGCCTGAGTCTTGCCCTGAGGCTTGTACGCAGTTTGCTGAACTCTGCTCTGACCTACATTTAGAATTGAATTTGGTTGCCTCAACCCCACTGTTTCTCTCAGTGTGGTTTCTTTAGCAGTAGCTAGATCCATGGCCTTTTGCCATGTCAGGCCAGCCTCATTTAGCAAGCAATTTTGAATTTCATTACTGGACACACCCAAAATGAAACGATCCAGCAGGGTCTCTTCTAGCACTTCCTGTTTGAAATTACAGGTATTAGAAAGTGCTTTCAAGCTAGCCACAAAATCAGCAATGCTTTCCCCTTGTCTCTGGTTCCGCTTATGGAACCTAAATCTCTCAAAGATTTGATTTCTTGTTGGCTTAAAATGCCGTCTCAACGCTTCCACAATCTCGTCATAAGTAGCATCAAGTACTTTCTTTGGAGACATAAGGTCCTTGATCAACCTAGCAATTTTAGGACCCACTAGTGAAATTATGGTAGGAACTTTTTTATTTTCCTCTATTTTGTTTATTAAAAAATAGCAGTGTAATCTAGTTTCATAGTCTCCAAATTCTTCCTCTCCAGGATTAAATTCTCCCACTGAACCTATCAATGGCATATTGAATTTTTAGTAAGTCAAAAACACACTGTAAAAAAAAATTTTCACAGCACAAATAGTACAATCACTTGATCAATTTTAATTTTCTCCACTAGTCTAGCCAGTCTAGCAACACCAGTGAGCAGAAAAACAATAACAAAAATTTCGCTAGGCAAATTTTATGTTCCCTCACTAGTCAGTAGTCACTACCACTTAGTCACTTCCAGCAGTTCTACCAAATCCTCGTCGCCAATATCGCTTCCTACACTATAGCACAGTATAGGTTTCACATAGACATAGACACAACATAGTAATAGACATCAAGTTAGGTAAAATAGTTTACTCACCTCTTGGATACCTTACAACATAGATACTCAGATACCAGAATGTGGTTAGCGAGAGCAGAGCGGAGATAGAAAGGAATATATATATAGAATAGGGTAGCATAGAATTAGTACATTAGTTTAGAAATTAAGAAGTTAGATACCAACCACAGTAGGTAATATTATGTACACACTCGGTCAACATTTACTTGTTGTCAAACCCGAGTTCACTAGTAGACTGACTGCGAGTGTTGCTGTCTCGAGCGTTGCCAACTATTGGTCTCTCTAACTAGAACTTACACTACTCGCTATATTACATAAACTAAAGCACCTATAAACTTCAAATCAATTTCCTTTTTTAGAGCAAATTATTCTTCAGGCCGACATGTATGACAAAACTCTCATACGCTTCCTGGGGGGGGGGGCAGAGAGCGAGGTTCCCCCAAGCTCTCGATGAGAGTCACATTTTTCGATGAGCCTCATTTTCTGCCGAAGTTAATTTCTAAACTAAAGCACCTATAAACTTCAAATCAATTTCCTTTTTTAGAGCAAATTATTCTTCAGGCCGACATGTATGACAAAACTCTCATACGTTTCCTGGGGGGGGGGGCAGAGAGCGAGGTTCCCCCAAGCTCTCGATGAGAGTCACATTTTTCGATGAGCCTCATTTTCTGCCGAAGTTAATTTCTAAACTAAAGCACCTATAAACTTCATATCAATTTCCTTTTTTAGAGCAAATTTTTTTCAGGCCGACATGTATGACAAAACTCTCATACGAAAATTATTCTTCAGGCCGACATGTACGACAAAACTCTCATACGCTTCCTGACTCTCATCGAGAGCTTGGGGGAACCTCGCTCTCTGCCCCCCCCCCCAGGAAGCGTATGAGAGTTTTGTCATACATGTCGGCCTGAAGAATAATTTGCTCTAAAAAAGGAAATTGATTTGAAGTTTATAGGTGCTTTAGTTTAGAAATTAACTTCGGCAGAAAATGAGGCAGAAAATTCTGTACCAAACTGTTTCTTGAAGTGTCTCGGCTGCGGCCTGCCGGTAACGGAAGGGGAGATTCACGGAGTTGGTAATGCCAGGATTCGAACCAGCTACCCCTCCCATGAAAAACCAGCGCTCGTAACTACACGGCTACAATGACCACGAATCAGCTCGAGTAACTGTGAGTTAGTAAATTTGGGTGTGATATATGTTAAGCCAAGGTTAAAAAATTACCTGTGTTAACCCTTCTAAAATTTATGAAACTAAGTAATGAATAATCATGGTGTATCTTGTGAGAATTCGCGCAAACTTTCAATGATTTAAAAGATGTTGTAAAAAACTGTGTTTTGAGTTAATTGTCTTAGTATTGTAGCGACTAAATGAAAGGGAAAAGTTTGTATTCCTTGAGTTTGATAAAAAAAATACATCCTGTGGGACTACGCTGTTGCTTTGTTCTGAAAATTTCCGTCACCTCTGTGTTGAGCAACCACAGTTAGGCCTCGACTGAATTAGCGGAAAATTATTTTAATATATTCAACCTATAATTATTTTTCAAAATTGAAAGTTTTGTATGATCTTTTCAAATTAAAAAATTGAGTTGGTTCCTATTATAGGGTAATTTTTCCCGAGTTTTGTTGTTTACCTTTAAATGCTCGAAATGAATGGCAACCTAACAGTGGCAGTCATGGTGGCAGTCGGAAAGTGCTAAGTGTAGGTGAATTGGGAAGTACTTTCAAGAATAAATTTCACACACTTCTCAAAATATCTTCCCACGCAGAAACCCTCGGTTTGTAATAAATTAATATTTTCCAATGCATTTTTAATGTGGTTTCTACCAATGGGATTATTTCTGTACGTTATAAATGTTCTCGTTGTTGTAGAATCCATTTCTAAGTACTAACGTAGAACCAACTGGTAGGTATTTGTTCTTTTCGTGGTTATTGTTCGTAACAGGGTAGAGTATAGAAATATTTCGTAAATAATCCAATTGTGATTCCAAGTTGTACAGGTAATAAGAGTTTAATGAATTATGTATAGGTCCCCGTAAGTTTAAACTCAGGATGAGAAGTTTCATTGGTAAATCTGAAGGATATTTCAGTAATCGATGTGTAAATTTCAATGGGTCAATATTTATTTTAGGTGCTGCACGGAAATTAAAAATGTCGTTGCTCAGAATCACTAAATGAGCATTTTTAAAAATCTTTTTCAAAAATGACATTCTGCTTGCTGATGCGTTATTTTTGAATAATTGTACTTTGAAGTTGGCGCCGGCGCCGTAATTTAGTTAATAAGGGTAGTTAACCCGCCAATACACACGTAAAGAGGTTGGGTCGTAAGGGTTAGCCACAATTCTTCTAGTGAAAATTATGGTCGATATGAAGTTTCATGCAATCACGGAAAATAATAATGCCGATCCCAGGAATCACTAAAAGAACACATTTCAGAACGTTTTACAAGAACGACATTCTGCTCTCTGATGCGTTATTTTCGAATTATTGAACTTTGAAGTTGGCCGTCGCGCGCCCAAGGAAGCGAGCGTAATTTAATTAAAAACGGAAGCTAACCCCCTATTACAAACGTAAAGAGGTTGGGTCGTGAGGGGGAGGCACAGTTCTTCTAGTGAAAATGATGAATAAAGCTTCTAACCCACCCATTAGGGTGACGACCGCAACCTTGTTGACATCGGGTCCAAAATGGCGGCGTCCATGGTGGTCGCCATGTTAGTTGGCCGTCGTGCGGTCGTCACCCTAATGGGTGGTTTAGAAGCTTTATTTATACTTTTCACTAAAAGAACTGTGGCTACCCCTCACGACCCAACCTCTTTACGTTTGTAATAGGGGGTTAGCTTCCGTTTATAATTAAATTACGCTCGCTTCCTTGGGCGCGCGACGGCCAACTTCAAAGTTGAAAAATTCGAAAATAACGCATCAGAGAGCAGAATGTCGTTCTTGAAAAACGTTCTTAAATGGGTTCCTTTAGTGATTGTTTTGAATATCATTATTAATTTCCGTGATTGCATGAAACTTCACATCGACCAAAATTATAAATAAAGGTTGTAACCGACCCATTACGTTGAATAATCGAGTGTGTGCAAGCGGGCACTGCTGCTTCGACGTAACTGGAAGCCTTGAGATGACCGCAGATCCGTATCTTCAACCCCGGTATTTCGTGGGTTTGACGTATCTGGGAACATTCGAAACAAGTCTTTTGCACCAACAATATAACTCGTCATCTCATTAACTATGTTTATGCATAGTAGCATTTCAATTTATTTATAATCTTCACTAAAAGAACTGTGGCTACTCCTTACGACCCAACCTCTTTACGTATGTAAGAGGGGCGCCCGCGCCAACTTCAAAGTTCAATAATTTGAAAATATCGCATCAGCGAGCACAATGTCATTCATGTAAAATGTCTTAAAATGTGTTCCTTTATTGATTATTTGCCCCCAAATTATTCATTTCCATGTAGCACCTAAAATAAATATTGACCTTTCAATGCCTAAATATAGTTAATTTAGTCGAAATAAACAAGTTTTCTTCCATGCACTCTCCGTCTCAAATGAGTATTTTATTAGTTAGCCTATAGGGTATTTATAAAGATAGCGGACGTTTCCAACATCTTCATCTGAACACACTTTAACCGCCAAATCACGTAGTCCAGCGTAAACCTGGTGCCATAAAACTATCAAAAAATGATGCCAGAAGACATTTATGAAGTTTCGGTGACTTCGGGTGGAAATTTATTCAGTAATCCTAATTTTGATATAGCCCGCAAAATAAGTGATTTTAGTGCTTTGGCGGACAGTTGAAGGATAAACGAAACTTAACAGACAGTTGAATGCTGTCCGGCTAACAGTCTCCGGACACTTGACAGTGTCTGTTTTAAGGCCTTGGACAGTTCGAAAACGTATGAATTTAAATGAGCCTTGTATCCTTTTATTAATTTAATTCATGTTAGTTTCATATATATTTAATTTGATAGCCAATACACATTTTTACTAAATTTTATTAGCCTATATTTCTTTCAGTTCGGTACTTGAAGTGGTTCGGTTTTGTGATTTCAGTTGTAGATAATTGACGAAGAAAATATATAGTTTACACCAAATTTGCATCCGAAATAATGGTGACAGAGGCAGTTGAGATCTTATTGGAAACAAATATTTATATAAAAAGCATGTTTTTATGCTGAACATGGGTAAATACACATTTCTATGATGGTTGACATTTTATTCAATCCTCAATTGGTTCCAGCAAAAGAATGAATCAGACAATGTCTATCCGTTCGGAGTGAATCCAACGTCAAAATCATTTTCGTTTACGCCTGTGAAGTTGTATTTAGGTTGGCGCTGTCCTGGAAATATTACGTAAGGCTTAGCGTAACTCCCTGAAGCTGAGACACATGCTAGCACTGTAATTTGTTCCTTCGACTCTGGAGCAAGCCTGTATACGCATTTTGTGCCTTTCTCCGTAATTATGGGAGTCTTGCCGCTGGTTCCTTGGAGCGGAAATCGGCTTTCATCTAAGTTAAAAACTCGATGAGCATTTTCTCTAACCAAAAACTCCTTCGCATTGAGCTGATGCTCCAACTCCAAGAAATTCTCAAAATTTTCGAACCATTGTTTGATGGTTTCTTCAGTGACAGCAGCCCTTTGGGTACCGAGATTTTCAGGGAGTCTAGCTGAAACCTCAGGGTGTCTCCTCATAAAGGCATAAATCCATGCTGAACTCGGCAAGTTATCCTAGAATTTTCTTTCTACTGGAATTTTGTACCCATTAGCCTCTGCCTGGTCAAGAAGATCTTTGATGACTAATGAAATTTCTTTCCTAGGCAATGCATGACCAATTTTGGCCATAGTCACGACCCAGTTTACGAGCCGGGTTTCTTGATCTGCTGTCAAGAAAGATATTAGCCTTGTAATCAGGGTTGCGGAGTCGGAGTCGGAGTCGGGAGTCGGAGTCGCCGGAGTCGGATGTTTTAGGGTGGAGTCGGAGTCGGAGTCGCTTCGCTGAAGTGTGGTGGAGTCGGAGTCGCTACTCTGAAGTGTGATGGAGTCGGAGTCGGAGTCGGAGTCGCTTTTCCGAATGTGGTGGAGTCGGAGTCGGAGTCGTTCATTCGGATGTGGTAGAGTCGTGGTTGGAGTCGCTATTTTTTGGTGTCTTCGATTCTAATTTTTGCTAAAAATTATTTATAATTCTTTAAATCCAAGAGTAAACAAAACAGAGTTAGAATAATTTGCTGAAAAATCTAAAAAATACGCAATGTTTTTGTTGATTATTTTGTTCTAAGTTTGAAACAGCGTATTTATACCTATGACCTAATACCGTCATGTTATCTAGTCATTGAGGGTTTGCACATATATACAGGGTGTTTCAAAAATACACGGCATAATTTCAGGTATGTATTTCCCACATGTAGACAATCAAAATAGTTCATTACAACATATGTCCGGAAATGCTTCATTTCCGAGTTATGGCCTTCACAACATTGAAATTCACCGGAACGTTTTTCTTTCCGCAGGTCGTTGCCGTCAAAGGACACATTAAGAGGGCACTCTGACAGATCATTCCTAGGCGAAGGTTAAATTCAGTGTTGTGTTTGGCGTTCGACTGTGTGTCATGTACACAAATCAGGAGCTGGCAGAGATGCACTTGATCTACGGTAAGGCAGACGGCAATGCTGCGCTGGCTCGTCGTTTGTACCAGGAGAGGTACCCACAGCGACAATGTCCAGATCGGAAGACATTTGTAAGTCTCCATCAGCGTCTGTGCGAGTATGTAAAATTTGACTCTCCTGGATTGGGAAGGGGACGACCAAGATCTACAACTCCAGAAGAACAGGAGGAGATTCTGGAGATTGTGAACAGAACTCCTTCTATCAGCACACGAAGGTTAGCGTTGCAAGTGAATGTTCCCCATACGACTGTCTGGAGACTGCTGAAAGAGTATCAACTGTATCCTTACCATTTGCAACGTGTACAGGCGCTGTCACCAGCAGATTACCCTGCACGAGTTAGGTACTGTCAGTGGTTCTTGCAGCAATGTGCTGCAAATCCGAACTTTCCTGCCTTAGTATTATTTACAGATGAAGCACAGTTCACACGAGATGGCATAACAAATCTCCACAATCAGCATGTATGGGCGTATGAAAACCCAAATGCAACTGGTGTATCTCATCACCAGGTGCGGTTCTCCCTCAACATGTGGGCCGGTATCATTGGTGATCGGTTAGTTGGACCCCATGTACTTGTAAACAGACTTACGGGGCAGGCGTACACAAACTTCCTGGAAAACATCATACCTGATGTTTATGACGACACTCCACTGATCGATCGTCAGCACGCTCACTTCTTGCATGACGGCGCTCCTGCACACTTCAGTCGTACGGCTCGCCGGTACTTGGATCGAAGATTTCCTGATCGATGGATAGGTAGAGGTGGCCCAATTGCTTGGCCTCCACGCTCACCTGATCTGAACCCTCTCGATTTCTACTTGTGGGGCCATTTAAAATCATTGGTTTATTCGTCTCCGGTGCCTGATTTGGAATCCCTTCGGAATCGAATTGTGGCACGCTCTGAGGACATACGCAACATTCCTGGAGTGTGGGATCGTGTTCGCAGGTCAATGAGACATCGATGTGAGGTCTGTATTCAAGCAGGAGGTGGTCATTTTGAACATCTTCTGTAATGGCAACGACCTGCGGAAAGAAAAACGTTCCGGTGAATTTCAATGTTGTGAAGGCCATAACTCGGAAATGAAGCATTTCCGGACATATGTTGTAATGAACTATTTTGATTGTCTACATGTGGGAAATACATACCTGAAATTATGCCGTGTATTTTTGAAACACCCTGTATATGAGAAACCTTCGAAAGCGAAATATAATTTTTGTACTCAGCATTGATGTATATTTTGTAGTTAAAAGCAGGAATTGGTAATTGAAAGCATCGCAAACTCATTCTGTATATTTCTGTTTTATTCATTTCTCCTTCAATTAATACATAGGAGCTGGAAAATAGAAGTAAATGTGATGCAAGTTACTTGTAGAACATTTCAGCTGATGCAATACATTGTACTCACATAAGGAGTGGTAACTCTGTACGCTCTTAATGATGCATTGATTGATAAAGACTAGTCTTTGCAGAAACTTGAAGTTATGTTGTGATCATAAATTTTTCTAGTCTTTAGGTTATGATTCATTGCCAATGAGTAGTCTTTGCCAAAACCTGAAGCTATGGTCTGGTACACAAAGACTTCTAGTTTTCAGGTTATGTTATCAAAATTGATATGGCTTTCTTGTCTTTAGGTCAAGTTAACATGTATTAATAATAAAAATTTCTGCTCATATCCAAAGTTATTCCTTGAATGTTGTTTGGTTCTTTCAGAGTTATATTGTATTTCACTATATCATCATCATGTTAAATTTTTATCATCGTATCACTCACCAGCTTCTAAGTAACCATACGCTGAAATGGAGAATTTTATAATTATGTTGATACAATTTCAAAAACTGAAATAGTGTTGGTTTTGTAGCATTATATAATTAATTATTTCTTGTTAAGGAAGATTTGAAAATGTTGTAAGGTTATCAATATCGGCATTGAGACACTCGAAAAGATTTAAATACAATGTAAACGAGCTGCAATGAAAATAATTACACACACTAGCAAAAACTTCACTTACAGTCACACACATATTATACCTGAAAGTAATGCTCTATCTCAGCTGCAATGGCTGTTGCATTTATGCGATAGGACAAATTCTCTTGCTGGAAACGTATCAAATTGCTTCAAAAAACACGAAATGAGAAGAACATGGGCGCTTATTAAAATAACAAAGTGTCAAATACAAAGTAAAATGTTAGACGAAAATATGAGATAGTATCATATTACACGCAGAGAAGCTAAAAATGACTTTTATTCGTAAAAAAACGTTTCGAAAATGTCAGGCCCCTGCGACGAAAGCAGAACAACTTTTGCCTATTCTATCCGAAATGTAACATAGAGTTAAGCAATAATATAACACCTTTTCTGCATTGTTACCCTGCATAGTGTAGGTACAGAGAAGAAAAGGCAGTCTGCAAATCTGGCCTACCTTATGTACACGTATATCATAATTTTGGGGATTTGAAGCATAGTCATTGAATTAGCTATCATAATTTCACTGAATTAGTGCACACTTGGTTATAAAAAACTGTTGATATATACATATCTATGCTTCTCAGTGAAGACAGTGCCTACATTACCTACTCAGAAAACACTTGTCAGTAATATACAGGTTGTTTCAGATTCAGAATAAGAGGCAAAAAATTGCACACCACGTGGAATATTTCCAAATAAAAACTTTTTCTTCTATGAAATTTTCCGAAGAAAGAGACATTGAGATATTAGCCGTTTATTGTTTTAAAGGATGAAATATAATAACTAAATTACTCGCAATATTTATTTTGAATTTACGTTGATCGGGTGAAATGTTCTAGTTGCATGTTCTCCTAGATCTCCTGACATGACTCAACTCGATTTCAATTTTTGGGGACACGTGAAGAGCCTTGTCTATGCTACACTCATTGAGTCTGAGGAAGATTTTGTGGACAGAATTGCAGTGGCTGCAGGTGAGATACCTTAATGCCAGACGTGTTTCCTAATATCTGGCAGCCGTTAAGGCTAACATTCGAAAAGTGCATAGATGTAGGTGGAACACATTTTGAACAATTCTTTTAAAGTAAATTCAGAATAAATATCACGAAAAATTGTGCCATCAAATTTTGTCCTTAAAAACAATAAACAGCTAATACCTCCCAACCCCGATTTTTTGGGGGAAAATTAGCGCTCCCAGGGGGTCAATGTGAGGGCCCGAGCTAAAGGTTAGGTAGGCTTTCTTTTTGTTGATATAACATAGGTTTTTGTTTTGTTACGGACCATCTTTTTTTCGGTTCTCTGCTGTCCTGTTTTTCATCACCTACTACTTTCTTCTTCAACTTTGATCTTGTTTCATGAACTTCTTTCTCATCTGACTGTTTCTATGCCCTTTCTGCATAGATTCCACGTTCCCTTAACTCCATACTAAATGGTGCCTTCTTCCTTCCTCTCTTTGGATCTCATTTGTTGAGGATAGGGAGGCTTAAACTAACTAATAATCTAATCTAATCTTTTGGGGGAAAATTTCATAGGACAAAAAGTGTTTAGTGTGTTCTCCGTGGTACAGTGGTTAAGGGATCGGGCTCGTATGTTGGAGTCGCGGGTTTGTATCCCGGCGTTGGCGCGGAGATTTTCCCCGTTGGGTATAAGGGAAAGCTCAAGCATAATACCCCACTCAACCCAGGTGTCGGAAATGGGTACCGGCTTTACGGGGGAACCGTCATGGTGTCCTATATATAGGGTTAGTTATAAGACATTTGAAAAACCAATGCTAGGGTCATATGTATCAGGCTTGATTGGAAATAAAGCATCCCAAAGATGCCAATGTTTACCTTTAACCTTTATTTGGCCATTTTCTACTTGATGTGCAATTTTGTACCTCGTGTTCTGAAACACTCAGTATACATAATTCTGTACACGACTCGTCATAAATGACGGGATTCGATATTGTCTGTATAGAAATCTTCCAGATGTGGATCATAAAGAAATAATTCCATCCTAATAGCACCCGCGATTAAAATATTCTAGTACTTGTGCACTGGTGAAACTCGCATCACAGATACTGTCATTGCATCTTTGAGAGCGTGAAAGGGAGACAGACCAACCAACAAAGACGAACAGCCAATTTTATTTGTTCAATGAAATTTCCCGTTGATAATCTTCCGTATTTTTGATGGTGGCTTTGTGGAAGAAAAAGTTTTCTTCAGTTGGTCTCTCTTAGTTCACAGACAAGAATTTGAAACTGTTGGAATTAGATATTTTTGTTCCTTGTTTTTTGTTTAGCAGCTTCATCTTTTCTTTTCGTTTTTTGTGTTTAAATTTAACTTTCTATAATTGAGCATGTTTGCGCTTCTAGCAGGCCTGCATTAACCTTAAATAGCTTTAATTAACATTACTTGTGACACTTTGGCGTTCACTCATTAAATTATCTTTGAGCTTGCTCTGCTTGGGCAGCATGTCGTCCTTTTAATAAAAGTGGGTCTGGTAACTCTAACTTATTTCTCTTGCGTAAAAAGCAGTCTCTTTCTGCAACTTGAACTCCTCGACCCGGCCCTTGCAGCCTCTTGAATAGGCACTTATTATTCAAGGTAATTAATTGTCAAATGATTTTTAAAATCTTAGTGCTATATGCAATCTTGCAATAAGATACGATATTCAGCTAGTCGGCGACCAGACATCTTGAAACTCTGTATCTCTTTACTCAGAATGCCTCTAAAATTTCCTATCGGAGTACCGTGCTGATGACCGGCCGCGTCCATTGGATGTCTTCTATTTTTAGCGAGTTGTTTTAAAAACTAACCTTACGTTAAAGAAGATTTTCGGTCTACATTTTAAAGGAATTTAGTAATAAAAATATGATAGAGGACGCTGCTATGCGTACTGTTGGAATCCTCAAGATACGCCTAACTTGGGTACGGTTTCTCTTTTTGCGCATCTCGGGAAACGACTTGCTGTCGTTCCCTTGAAGTTCTTCTGTATTTGAAATAAATGTTCGAACAGTCGCCCTTAAGTTTTAAACCCTAAAACTCCATTGTATTAACATAGGAGAAATTACGCTCACGAAATAGCTAAACCTATTTATTTATTTGTTTAAAGGAGACACTTGACCTTTTACAGTATAAAAACAATCAATACTATACTGGGTGTCTCACAAAAATGTCCCGGACATTTAAATTGATTATATCTCCGCTTTAAATTAACATATTTTAATTGTCTTTTATTTACAATTTAGTCAATTTTGTTTCCTTTTCAAATAATTTAAGTTTTTAAAAATCAGTTGAATAACCACTTTAAGATGATCAATTTACAGAAAGGGGTAGAAAAATTGTTCAAAGGGAAAGTTTTAAAAACAACACTGGTGTTCTTCTTCATTCCTCAATACCTACCGTTAAGAATAATTTCATAACGATGTATCCTACATACCACCAAGTATTTAAACCCTCTGAGAGGTTTTAAGTGTTCTCAATAATAGTGTTTCAAGAACTGATAGAAAACAGTAGAATAATGGGTAAAACTCTTCGTTCAATGGTGGCAAGAAGTAATACTTGCCTGGAGAGAAATGTAGGGTATGTCGAAGGATACTAAATTACTTTATTTATTTGAACGTTATTCAAGGTAATGATTTGTTACTCTTTAAAATATTTGTTTGTTCAGTTTTATGGAAAGTACAAAATAAGGAAGAATATCAATATTATTTTAAAAATTTTTCCTCTGAAAAATTATTTTTTCTACCCCTTTCATTAAATTGAACATTGTAAAGTGGTTATTCAACCGATTTTCAAAAATTTTATTTAATCGAAAAGGAAACAAAATTTACTACATTGTGAAAAAAGTCAGTTCAAATATGTTAATTTAAAGCTGAGATATAATTAGATAAAAATCGGGGACATTTTAATGGGACACCCGGTATTATAAAAAGCCAGGGGTCCGTCAATTTATAAATAAGTATACAGTATGTTCTCGTGCGTAATTTCCCCTATGTCATTACAATGGGAATCTGCTTGCTTGGACAGTATCCTAAATACCGTTGAAATATTATGAAAAACCTGGCATCTGCTCACTTGTGTTTATAAGTAAAAAACATTGCGTGAAAATCGAATCTACTGTCAAGAAAATGCGGCTTATCGCATTTAAATGCTTCAAAGGTATGGCAATTTTTTTTAAAACTTCTTGCGAACAATAATTTAAATTATAATGCACAGTTGTTGCTTGCTTGGTTGTTGTGTGCGTCTGTGACGTTCTTAAAGATGCTTAATGACCATATCTGTGATACGAGTTTTACCAGTGCAAAAGTACGCGAATACTGTATTTTAATCGCGGGTGCTATTAGGATAGGATGGATATATTTGTTGGCCATTTTTATCTTGAGATTTTTTTAAAACGATACCATTGAATCCCGTCATTTTTGACCAATTTGTACACTAGTATCTTGATTATTAACAATCTGTAGTCAATTTAAAAGTCTTTCGCTAATAAAGAATATAACGAACACATGCACAGGTTTCAACACCTGCAACCGTTTACTACTAAGAATGACTGTCGTGTGTTTATTTATACGTTTTGTGTCACGCTGTTAAGAATAATTGATAGGAAGAAATTAGCACTGGCGGTCTTGGTTTCAGTTCACGGTCAATTAATACACTCATTTTCGTTGTGCAAGGGCTCTATAATAAGTCATTTTCAAAACAATTAGAGCAATCCAGAGCCTTATATACTCAAGTTTGTTTGTGAATACCGAGTTCGGCGGGGTATTGTATAATGCAATATGCTGTACTGTACATTACAATATACTGTATTACAATGTACTGTATTGCATATTACAATATACATACACAATTTCGCAGTTGCTTTCAGTAATGCAGAATTTCTGTATCTTGGATACGACACGAATGGCTATAACAACTTCTCTTGCGGCTCAAAAATACTGTGTTCTGAGTGTTTATTACTCTAATAAGAAAATTAAGTTACCTTTGGAATAAGCTGAAAGCACGGAAACTCCACTCAAACGAAAATTTGTTGGAGAAAGGTATTGAATCTTGTCATTTTTGACGGTCCGTGTACACTAGTTAAGAAATAAAATATTCATCTTATATATTTTGAATAGGTGAAGTTGGAGTCACAAAATTGTGAATAGGCGGAGTCGGTGTTGGAGTCGCCAAATTCTGGAAAAATGGAGTCGGAGTCGGAGTCGCCAAATTCTGAAAAGGTGGAGTCGGAGTCGGAGTCGGAGTCGGAGTCGCCAAATTCTGGAAAGGTGTAGTTGGAGTCGCCAAATTCTGGAAAGGTGGAGTCGGAGTCGGAGTCGCAAATTTATTCCTCCGACTCCGCAACCCTGCTTGTAATAGACATGACAAAAGTAAAAATATTAGTGTCAATATGCCCCTATTCTGCAAATACTTTTTAGGTGCAGCATACTGCATGCATTTGTAGGCAACAAACAAATATTTAAAGCAGGATTGATACATATAGTGTTGTAAAAATGCATTACAAAGTGTATAAAATGTGATATATATAACTATTGAACCAATTTTGCGTTGCCTGGGTATCAATCATGAATATAATAATTAAATTATTGTGTTCAATTTCATCTAGGGTAAATTATGTAAACTGTATGGCTTCTAAACATACCAGGTTGCTCTATTGAGAGTGCAGTTTTTCTTTGATCTTGTCACTTAATGTGGACTTCGGAATTCCATACTTTTCTGAAGCCTTGCGGGACGACATTCCATTCTTAATGGCTGCCACTGCAGTAAGTAACTGCTCTTCATTATACACCGGTTTCTTCCGTTTAGGGGCCCTCTAATAAAGATATAAATGGGTGAATTCATAATTTGTCCAATATACTTCAGACATGATTATTACCGGACACCTGGCGTCCGGACAACTAAAATGATGATAAAATTTTTAAGGTTCCCGGACACATCAAAATTGTGTTCTGTGTACAATACATGGCGCTATAAACGTTTCAATATAACAAACATGACACTCGAGCTTCAATATGGCGGCAAGATCGTTTGAATGAGCAACACCTTCACACTTAAATTTCATCTTTCCTGCGGTCTATCTTTATTTTTTTGGCAGAAATTACAGCTATGTGTAGTCGGTACGTAATTAGATGCAATTTTCATACATTCAAAACTTATTTTATCATGATTAACCACTTTTAAACGAGAAATGAAGTATCACTTATACAAACCTGTCACTGTCAATGCACAGAATCTACGAAGTGCGCCAATAGAAAAAATGGAGCGTAAGTGTCCGATATGCTTCAGTGTCCGCGATCCTTATAACTACCCTAGCGGTAAATGACTTACCGCAACTCCAGTGTTTGAAGCGGCAAGTAATTCTGGTTAATGTGAAGTTTAATGCAATCACGGAAATTAATAATTATATTCCAAACAATCACTGAAGGAACCCATTTAAGAATGTTTTACAGGAATGACATTCTGCTCGCTGATGCTTTATTTTCGAATTATTGAACTTTGAAGTTGGCCTTCCTGTGCCAAAGGAAGCAAGCGTGATTTGATTAAAAACGGAAGCTAACCCCCTATTACAAACCTAAAGAGGTTGGGTCGTGAGGGGGAGGCACAGTTCTTCTAGCAAAAATTATAAATAAAGCTTCTAACCCACCCGTTAGGGTGAGGACCTCAATCTTGTTTACATCGGCTCTAAGATGGCGACCACCATGGGCGCCGCCATTTTGGAGCCAATGTCAACAAGTTTGCGGTCGTCACCCTAATGGGTGGATTAGAAGCTTTATTTATAATTTTCACTAGAAGAACTGTGCCTCCCCCTCACGACCCAATCTCTTTACGTTTGTAATAGCTCCCGTTATTAATTAAATTCCGTTTCACGCGCTCGCTTCCTTTGGCACAAAGGCCAACTTCAAAGTTCAATTATTCAAAAATAACGCATCAGCGAGCAGAATGTCATTCATGTAAAACGTTCATGAATGGGTTCCTTTAGTGATTCCTGGGATTGCAATTATTATTTTCTGTGATTGCATTAAACTTCACATTGACCGTAATTCTAGGAGCGCGTCGGACAGCAACACTGCAATGCGCACTCGCTTCCAGCGCGATCGTCATCAAAGACGAAATCAAACCTACCGCTATAAATTGTAAAATACTCATTTGAGACGGAAAGTGCATAGAAGAAAACTTGTTTATTTCGAATAAATCTTGAGGAGTTGACAATAGGGTAATTCATCAAATATCGAACGGAAACCACGTGTGTCTAGAAACAGCCTTCGTAAATCGGTAACTTTTGCTCTGAATAACTGTTGCGGGCCCCAAGATTATTCTTGAACAGTTGCTTTCTTGTTCTGTGATGTCGCTTTAAAGACAACGTAGATTGTTGGAATTTATTCATTGTTCTAAAAATCGAACTCTTTAATAACATGATTTCATCAATATCGAACAAGAATTTTGATCCAACAGGTTTTTTGTTCGAATTTTGAATCCGAACACAACTTACTAAAAGCTATGTAGGCCTACCTAGGATTGGGGAAAAACGGCTGTGAGATACCCTATATCAATATATTTAAGGAGCGCCTTCTTCTTTATACTACAGTACATTTTCTAGATCTTAGATTTACGATTATGGCTAAGTACTGCAACTTAGCCTATAGCGTCTGGGGAGGTAGACCGAGCTTGTATACAGTTTAGACGGAGTTATTATTTTATTTTACCTATTTTTGTAACAAATATATTCTTCAGTAATTAAATTGACTTTTTATTGACCTCTGACCCGTATAATACACTTTGTAATGTTAAGCATGTCCGTATATATTGCCATAGGATCATCGACACGAAATAAACTCCTTTTTAACTCAATGGACTTCCGCGCAACTAGATAGGTCTCAAGACTATACCTAGCCAATTATACTTACAGTAAACCCCCCACACAACGGACTTCCGCACAACTAAATAAATAATGAAGGCATCTACGGATGCTTAATTACCAATTTCAAGCCTGATACATATCACCTTGTACATTGGATTTTCAAATGCCTTATAACTAACGCCAGGACGCTTTCCCCCGGTCAAGACCGGTACCCATTTCAGACACCTGGGTAGAGTGGGATATTGTGCTTGGAATTTTTCCCCTATACTCAACAGAGAAAATCGCCACCAGCGCCGGGACTCGAACCAGGGTCTGCCTACACGGAGGCGGGTTCGATAGCCGCACGGCTACGACGACCACAACAGAGAAAACTGATGAAAGTTGGTTGTGCAGAGGGGATTATCAATTGTGCCAAGGGGGGGGGTCCCCCCCCCCCCCTCCACAATGGACCCTCTGTACAACGAACAAGGCGTTCCTCTCACAAGTATATTCTTCAGTAATTAAATTGACTTTTTATTGAACTTTTACCCGTATAATACACTTTGTAATGTTAAGCCCGTCCGTATTTATTGCCATAGGCTTGTGGAAGGTTGCTAATTTTCTGTAGCACCTCCCTCGAGTCTATCATGGGGTTTAAGGCCCGGTAAGGGATAGTAACAAATCGGTCGGAGAAATGGGTTTATTGTTTAGATTACTGAGGCCAGTAATCTCAAGTAGTTACGAGAACGTAAATTGGTGATTGTTGCAATTAGAATGCCATATTTTACTGACGCAGCTCGGTATGTTAAGGATCCATTTTTAACCTCTGCAATAGCACGTAATAGATTCTCTTTGCTATATTTCTTGCGAGTTGGAGCCATCTCTGTAAACACTTGTGTTTCTCATCTAAAGGTTAGTTTGTACTATCAATCGCCTGAAGTAAACATAGAACAATATATAGATGAATGCAAAACACAATTGCTATGTATATACAATATTTTAAGGAAATGAAACAGGCATTCAATAGATCGATTCAGTTATTTAAAAGAATTAAGAATCGAAAAGCCTTGTTCGAGGCATATATTCATGATTTAAAAGGAATTTTGATTTGAGTATAGTCATTCGGGGCAAATGACGATCGTTTTCAGTAACATCTAACCAGCGCGTATATTAATGACAATCAAAAAACCAACTATGTGCCACACAGTGTGTTGATACATTATGCTTCTATCCCCGTATTGAAATCTTTTGAAAATGTTGTTGTTTTAAATATAAGTCCGATTTAGTGGTGCGATCGCCATTTACCCCACTGGGGTAAATTGCGATTTTCATGGGGCAATTGATGATCGGTCTGTAATTCGATTACTTAAAGGTAGTATGTCATACCAAAGGATAGATAAAGACTGAAATCATTAACTAAATATATTCAAACAAAATTAAAATGATATAACTCACATTACAAGCTGCTGTGGTCTTCCATTTCTTTTTCTGGGTTGCGGACAGAGTTAAGGCTCAGTTAGTCTTGTCAGTAAAGCAGTTAGGCAGTCTGTCAGTCAGGTACACTGCAACATATTTATTGATGTCTGCGTCTTCAATGGTACCACTCTCTGACGTGACGACCTGTGTTCTATCATCTGTGGTCCCATCATGCCTACCAACTCTGTCCTTGTCTTTTCTGTCATCTGTCTCTTCTCTTCCTTGTGTCACCTCCATTCTCTCTTCTGTAGCCTCCTCAAAGTTATCTTGCACTTCTTCGTCATCTTTGAGAGATGAATCACTTGAGGTGTTTGCTTCGGTCATTGCAACACTGGAAACGTGTGTTGAGTCCAAGTCCTCGTCCTCCTCCTCCAACTTTCTCTTCTTCCCGGTTGCTTTTTTCTTTGGTGCTTCCTTCTTTGACTTCTCGGTTTGAGTAGGGGCTCCCTTCTCCGAGGTTTTACCTTAGGCTCGTTCATTTCTACAATCTTTTGGCGGAACTTTTCATCAGTTATTATCGAGCTGCTCATGGGAATGACTCTCCTCTTTTTTTGTGAGGGGGGTAGCACCACGTCCTCTAGAGTGTAGGACAGCCTCTATAGAAGCTGGAAGAGAGCTCTTACCACGCTGAGAGATGCTTGAGGAGAGACATTTGAAGAGGAGACTCAATGCAGCCTCATCCCTGCTCAGTAGCTCATCCACCAGCTGTTGGTCCGTGCACTTCTTTAATTCCTGTGAGAGAGCTGGTTCAGTACTGGCAGGTGATTGCCAAAAGCTGCAACTAGGAGTTTGAGAATCTGTAGACGTAGAAGCAGTGGCTGGTCGCTTAGGTGTTGAAGCAGTAGGTGCAGACGCTGCAGGGGTTTCATCCTCAGGTGCAGGTGGAGAAGGAGAAGGCGGAAACATGTCGTGGGACTGGGTACTAGCAATGGGCAGGATTGGCTGGTCATCATCATCAGTGGGCTTTCCTGCAGACACCCAGTCATCATAAGTTTTGAGCTTTATCGTATCGAGCCTCGAGATGTTGTACTTTGTCCTATCCAGGGGGTGGATGCCAGTTGCTCGGAAACCTGCCACAATGTTCTCTGGAGACAACCCAGTGTTCCAAACTGAACACAACATGTTCACAAAGAGATCCTTACAAAGGTGCTCCCGGCCTCCTGTACTTTGAGTATACTCCAGCAATTTTGAATCGTAGTACGACTTCAAGGGAGCAAAACAAGCCACGTCCAAGGGCTGGAGGAGGTCGGTACAATGAGGTGGCAACTTCAAAATGGTGATGTGGTTTTTTACTGCCAAATCTGTTGTCCGTAAGGATGTGTGGCTCAGGTGACCATCTAGCACCACTAGAATTGGTCCTCTGCTTTTCACTACTTCTACAAAAGACTCAAAGAAATCTTCAAAGACAGAGGTGGTCATCCAACCGGAATCAGTCACAGCATATTGAGTTCCTGGTAAAGCATTATCACCCCGCCAGGTAGTCTGCATCTTCTTGCCTTTGAATACAATCAAAGGTGGTAGTGCAGTTCCATCGGCACAGCAGGTAGCTAACACAGTGATATTTTCCCTGTTAGCACCATGAGTAATCCTAACCGTTTTCACCCCTTTTGTGCTGATGGTCTTGGCCTTTGATGGGTCTGTAGGAAAACCGGTCTCATCCATGTTGAAGATGGAACTAGGCTTTCCTGCGAGTCCCATTTTATCGATCAGCGTCCTCAACTTGTCGTAAAATCCGTAGACAACGAACGGGTCTGACGTGATACTCTTCCTCGCCAGTTGCATCATGCCTCCTTTCTTCAATGTGAGCCCATGGCGCCTTAAGAAGTTGTTCACCCAGTCCCTTCCTGGCCGATTGTCAAGGAAAGGAGTGATGCATTGGTTACATTCTAGGTAGTCATGTATGAGAGACTGAAATTCGGCAATGGGAGGAGGCATTCCCTTTTTCTCCATAATCTTCACGCATCTCAATATTTCTGCCTCCATTTCATCGGACAGTGCAACCTTCCTTCCCTGCAAACAAAGAATAGATATTGGAATCAATGTAGCTAAGTAATACAAGAGATGTATATATATATATATATATATATATATATATATATATATATATATATATAAATAATATTAAACAAGAATGTTATTGCACATCAACATCAACTCTCAATTATTGACAAGGTAAATGTATCTACAGTATTATAGAACCCATACATATTTCTTTTTATATTCAAACCTATTTTCTTAGGCTTTATTGTAATTAGTTATATTTGCACTCACTCTTTTGCCTGTGTATGTTGCAGCTTGGTAGTCCTCAGATTCCTGGTGCTTCTTATGTTCAATCCACAGCTTTCCATACCCGATGTTGTGCTTCCTTGCTGCCTCCTTAATTGCAACACCACTTGCAATTTCTTCCAGGGCGAGTTTAAGGGTCTCATCGTTGTATGGCTTAGCCTTCTTAACATAATTCCGTACCATTTTCTCAAAAATTAAAAGCACAATTAATTGCACATGGTTTCTGTAACTTCTGAAACATATAAAAAAAGGTTAAGTAACGTGGGGCAATTGGCGATCGCTATGGGGTAAATCGCGATTAGGGATGGGGCATTTCACGATCGGTGTGAAGGCAAATGACGATCGGGTTAGCGATCGCCAATTGCCCCCACACCGATCGGAAAATACCCCACTTTTAAAATGCTGTGGTGTCACTAATACTCGACTAGAAATGCTATGAAAGTGAGGGCGATCGCCAATTGCCCCAAATGCATCAATCGATCGCCAAATGCCCCCAAAATTTATCTGTGTGGCGAATTATAACAAATTTTCTGAAACATTGCAAATGTTTTGAAAAACATTTTTTATATGGTTTTGGGAGAAATTGTGTCACACATTAATTTTTTACCATAGAAAAACTATAGAAGCCCTGAAATGACCGCAAATGAATGCTTTAAGAGTTTATGCACTCATTTCTTGTCCATAGTGATTCTAACTCTCCTGAGGCTAAAATCATTTTTTGCCCCCAAAATGACGGAATCGCCATTTGCCCCAAACGACTATACCTTTGTTCACTAATTAAGGGGAACATCCCAGGCCCTTGCCAGATCCTGTCGATGTCATGGTCATTGTGCATGTTTTTGTTGTAGAAGGACCCTTAGGTGGTAGACTATTCGTTCCTAAAATTTTATGGCGCTACGACAATAATTCCCCCCCCTCCCGGGGGGGGGTGAAGGGACCAAAATATTTCAATTTTCCCGATTTTGACCCCATATAAAAAGAGAACAAATGGGAAATGGAAAAAAGCCGAACGAGCGTTTGTTAGAAATGTTTCAAGGATTCTAAAACTGCATTTTTTTTTGTTCTAGCATCAAAACTGAAGGAGGAGTCCCATTTTGAAATATCAATGTTAGTGAAATATCAATACCTAAAAACCAATTTGTCAAATTTTTGCAAAATCTAAGGCCTGAATCAAAAAAATGAATAGAATCAATTGTGTTTCTTTTCAAAGGTTACATATCATAGTCAAATTTCATAAGAATCAGACTGAAAAAAGAAAAAAATTATTTTTTTGATGAGTAAAAATTTTTATAATTTTTTTTTTATGAAATCACAATTCACAGTTTGAATATGAAGTTATGTATGGAAAGTATCGAAATAAAAATTAAAACTGCATTCAATTACATCAATTGTTCATTATATTACACTTCAACACAAAATTTTATTTGTTGCTTATACCCAACACTTTGAATTTTCAACATTCATCCTGGGACTAGTTCTCGAGTTTTGATGCTAGAACAAATCCAAAGACAGTTTTAGAATCCTTGAAACATTTCTAACAAACGCTCGTTCGGCTTTTTTCAAATTCGAATTCTTTGAAAAAATATATAGCTCTAAACCCAAAAAATTGTTGCTGATTTTTGAAATTTTAAAAATTTTTGAAAAAATAGAAAAAATTTGAATTTGAAAAAAACTGAACGCACGTTTGTTAGAAATGTTCCAAGGGTTCTAAAACTGTCTTCGTTTTTGTTCTAGCATCAAAACTGAAATAGGAGTTCCAATCTGAAATTTCAATAAAAATATACCAAAAACACATTTTTCGTCAAAAAAAAAAATGTAAGGCCTAAATCGAAAAAATGACACAAGTAAAAAAGGTTTACTTTTACAAAATACATATACTGGCCAACTTTCAAACAAATCGGACTAAAAAAGTTGAAAAAGTGGGATGTTCTCCTTAATACTGACATGAAAAAGGAACTGAATGTCGGAACATGGAATAGTTATCAATGTTTTGGCTGGAAAGAAGAAAATACAGCAACAGAACATCATATGACAACACTACTCTCTAGTTATGACTGGAGGTTGACGGTGACCCAACAACAATTAAACCGTCGCAATTTTCCCAAGGTGCGTAAGATTTTTCAAGTAAAAAATATGACCAATTTGTAAGGGTCATACAGAAAATGCGTTTGCAACAGCTGGTAGCAGTTTGCAGCTCACAGAAATGAGGTTTTATCACTAAAATAGGAGTTTAAGATGTAAGATCACCGGTACTGAGCAAGTTTGGATGCTTACTAAATTTATTACGCGCATATTACCAAAGTTGTTTGATAATCAGTTCAGTTTGATATTTGATGAATTACCCTAATTGATTATTAACTTTTGGGTGCCCAAATATAGTTATTTATGTGTAAATGAACAACCTTTTTTTTATGCACTTTCCGTCAGAAATAATTATTGAACGACTTAAGGGGACCGTCTACCCAAAAAAAAAAATAACATTATTTTTGGATGGATTTCTCTGAAATTTTCACAGTAAGTGTGAAATGATGCAAAGATCATTTGTTAGTTCGACAAAATTTTTGTATCTGCACTAGATTTTTTTTTATTTTTGAAAAACATGATAAAATAGGGTTTATTTTTAAATCCTACTTCTTCTACAATTTTGAAGTTACAGAACCAGTACTTCGTTTTTAGATTGCTTATATGTCTATATAACCACGCGCAATAAGGAATTTTGATAACTTCTTTTTGTGGATTTTGGGAATTGAAAAAAAATATATTTTTTCCAATTTTTTTTTTATGTCGTGTAATTTTGAAAATAATAAATTTATCAGAAAATGGTATTGCGCGTGGATACACCTTGGTAAGCCCTATCGAATGGTATATAAACCATTCTTGTAGTTTTAAAATTGTGGAAGAAGTAGCATTTGAGAAACCAAGTATCAAGTTTCCAGAAAAACGTGTTTTTTCACATCAAAATTTTTTTTCTTTTTTATCTTTTGAACTACAGGGTTTTCTACAATGAACTCTTGAGCGTTTGTAGCTCTTTTCAAGCCCTTTCGATTGGTATAATTTACATTGCTGTAGCTCTGTAACTCTGGGAAAATATACAACAATAGAGAATAAGTGTTATTCTTGAAATCAACCAATTTTTTTAATTGTTAATTTTTTTCACCATAATTCGCTTTTTTGTCAAGTCAACTTCTTTGTTTTATAGCTCTTTTCAAGCCCTTTGGATTGGTGAGCTCGCCATAGATGTAGCTATGATTGTGCTGCTATATGTGCCGCTAGGGGTGCGGCCTTGGTAGTGGTAAGGAAATACGGAGACGTTTCTTAGGTGTTTACTTGATGGAGGTGACGAGAACGATAGCATGGATGGGGGTTGTACCAAAGGGGGCGTACATACCTCCCCATCCCTCTTTCAAAGTGAGGTACTTATCGCAAAAAATTTTTTTTTTTGATAAGTGATTAAAAAAAAAATTTCATATATGAAATTAATCACTACTAACGTAGCAAATTGGTTGCTCCTCATCGGGTGATTGTTGAAAGTTAAACATCTCAAAAATCACAATATTGAACAAAGTTATTTTAAATATCAGTAAACGTGTTTTTTATCCACAATACACCTTGTTTTATTTTACCAATCACAACCGAATAAAGAAACGCACTAACGCAAACGGGAAGAAAGGAGGCGGCAACTGGTTCACAATAATAATGCCTCTTCTTCAACAGTATAAACTATAACGCATTAACATTAGTATATAGAAATGCAAGCAGGAAGTAAGGAGGCAACGATTGGTTAACAATAACAATGTCATCTTCTTCAATAGTGTAAACTATAACACGAGTTCCTACACTACTACTATGGAAAAATAAAAATCGTCAGTATTTTAGATTAAGGGAATATTAATAAAAACGCCAGGTACAAGGTTATAAAAACACAATTAAAAAAATTGAATATCGATACGCATAAATTCAATAATTTAAAATACATTTCGCATTTAACCTCGATCGATTTAACATGGATATAAAAAATGGGTGTACACGTCCGTGTACTTGAATAGTCGCAAGTTTGGCATCGTTTCCTGTCTCACATAGAGAAAACGGAGAACTGCTTTCAAGGTTAATTGGAGTCGAAGTTCTTGACTGCGCCCTAAGGTTAATTACAGTCTAGGCTTCAATGTTTGTGACAGACACTCGGAGTCATGCGGTCTCGGACAGACACCGCACCGGAGTTGGAGGTATTATTTTTTTAACTATTATTGAACAAGTTGGAAGCTTTCAAAGCTTTGAATGACTATCAGACTATTAAATTAAAGCAAACGATGGTGTGAACGCAGAGGTAATAGTAGATTGTGGAACTCATAAGCACTTAAATTACTTGTAGGGCTATTCTATGATTATAAAGACATCGACTAGGCATCGAATAAACATTTGGTAATATGAAATATGTTTAAACGGAACATTTTTCAGCAGAGCTGTACTCTATTTAATGGGGTTTGATACGTTTACAAAGAACCGAAATATACCTAATTTATTTCCAAATTTGGTTATACCTCCGTTGACAGCATTTCGAAAGTCGTTGTCAGCCTTGGCATGTTTGCCCGCACCGGTCGTTTTGGGGGCCTAGGCCATTTCAAGATGGGTTGCAAATTTTATTACTACGTGTCCCCCTACAGTTACAGTGGTTACATTTCTGATAATGTTCCCTTTGTTTTGAGGATATTTCGACGTAACTGAAAATCCTCTTGTTTTATGCGCTTGGCCAGAAGCTCCATTTGCTTTTGCAAATAATAAACTAGGACTGTTAGGATTATCATGACTATGATTAGGATCATGAGAAGCACATCACTCACTCGGTCTGGTATCCAGTCTGTATTACTGTTTGCTGCTATCCAATCGTTGGTTATTTGGCCTTTAGTGTCAACTAAAGCTGCAGTTAGTGTGTCGACACTGATACTACTTATCTTGTTGCCCATAATGTAATGTTTCCCGTATTTAGTATTTGAAGTGGTGATTGTTTACTCGTGTATCAGCCACCCGGATCTGCAACGGAAACAAAACCAAGACTATTAGCATGGCCACAAATTTTTATAATGTTACACACCCAATGAAACATATAATCCTAAACACAATTATAAGTGCAAATAAAATATAAATGTATTCGTTGTTTAAATTTGAAAGTTAACAGTGAAAACTAACTATTAACTGAAATTATTAAATGCTAACTGAAATATTAAATATTTCTCAAACAGTTAACTGAATATGAAAACAATTGAAGTGAAAAACTATCCAACTGATTGTCAATCAAATAAGTCAACAACAGTATACAGTTTCGACCCGAAAGTTTCTCGCGATATATTCACGATGTATTTCAAATAATTTGTTGTTGTCCTCAAGTCGCGAGGTTGATTTTCTCATCAACATTGGTGCTCTGTTGATATGATGCATTTAGCAAATGCGGAACTCGCCCATCATTTTTAATTGGCTGTTCAGCATCAAAATTTGAACGTAATTATTGACTGTTGTGAAACATATCAATTTCACAGGTCGTGAGAATATTCGTCGAAGGATGTTCTCTGTGATATTCGTTAATCTTGACCTTTACTTACAAACTTGAACTTTAACACAGGGTAACCTGTTTAGAAGGTTAATTCCTTTGCTGCTAGCAATGAAAATTACTAATACTAGAACACACGAGATTATTGAACACAAGCATACAAGTGATTAATATGAAACGAGATATAGTATATATGAGATTAATACGATGCGAAGGAAGCAACGCAAAGTAGATACTTAATAATTAATTAGCAAAATGGTAACTTGTCACGTCTGAAACGTTATAGTCGCAAAAATAGTTATAGGTGAAACAATACGTTGTAACGTTGTCATTTCCTTTTACTTAGGGGCAACACATGGTTCATGTTACTTTTATGGATTTTATCTCCTATTTTGATTTCGACCCAGTGTCCTTTGACTTTCGTAATTAGGCCCGGACCCTGCCATGTAAGCTGAAGCTTATGTGTTTTGTAATTATTTTTTAACAAAACTCTGTCACCTATTCTGAAATCCTTGTCCCTCCTTTTTAGGTTCTGGTACATTGTACGTACAGCCGTATTATTCAAAATAAGATTTCTAACGTATTCTACGGTTCGCACCGCTTCCCTTGCACGCAAATTCACTAAGTCAATTTCGTCATCGTAACTGTATGTAATGGGGAGATCTTCTCCGCTGAAAAATGCGCATGTGTCTCTATTGAACAGTACAAAGCTAGGTGTATCACCTAAAGTACAATTATATGCGTTGTTGATGGCGTTCTCCACAATCTCCAAACAATGGTCCCATTCGGTATGAGACAGGGAATTAATATATAGTTTTAGTAAATTGGTTATTTTTTTGTTATTACGTTCAACAATCGCATTTGAATGGGGGCTAAAAGCTAGAACTTCTTTTTTAGCAATAGCATGAACTTTGGCAAATTGTTTTACTGCTACCGATTTAAATTCAACTGCGTTGTCTCTTGTTAGGGTTTTGGGGTACCCGAATACAGAGAAGCAACTTCCTAAACATGATATTACTGTGTCTGTTCGACAATTAGAGGTAGCGTATAACCTACAGAAACGTGAAAAAAGATCGATCACAACTAGTATGTATTTATTCCCACTATCGGTAGTTTTAAGGGGACCAAGAAAGTCCATTGAAACTACTTCATACGGTTCCTTTGCTATCGGGGCTGTTTTTATTTTAATAGGTACGGTAGGATTTGCTTTAAGAAGTTTGCACACTTCACAATCCTGAACAAATTTTCTTATAGCTGCTTTCTCTAAAATATTGAAGTACTTTAGCCTAAACTTAAATAGCGTATGCAACGCATAAGTATGGTACATATAGTGTATGCTTAAGATTGCTTTATTCAACAACGAAGCTGGCATTACTGCTGTTAGTATTGTTGTAATTCGGGAGTCAATGCGTCGTCGTCGGTACAATATGTCATTGACAATTAAATATCTCGGTAAGTCACTAATTGCAGACGTACTTTTATGAAGTAATGCTTCTCAAACTTCAATACAAAAGGGATTGAGCTTTTGCTCGTCAGTGAACTCTCTTAAAGTCCATGAAATCTCTTTTTCTGTCGGGACATAGTCAATTAATTTTGGTGTCAACATGTCGTTATCGTGTAATTGCATCGTCTGGTCAGTGAGAACGTCTCGTGTCTTGGCTCGCGTCAGCGCTGTACATGTTTCAGATTCAAGTTCAGACATTAATATGTCACAGCTTTCTAATTCTTTAATTGTGAGCTGATCATTGTTGTTTGGTAGCCTACTTAGGTAGTCAGCTACGACGTTTTGTCTACCTGGTAAATAATGAACAATAGGGTCGTAAGAATGTATGTTTATACACCATCTGGACATGGTGGTGTCGTCTGGCAATTTTCGTGTGAATAGAGGAGTTAACGGACGGTGGTCCGTATACACATGGATGGGATACCCACTAATTAGGTATTTGAATGCTTTAAGAGCACTATAAATTGCAAAGAACTCTTTTTTTGTGGTTGAGTAGCGTTTTTGACTAGCATTTAAAGTTTTGCTGAAATATGCAATTGGACGCATCAATTTATCGCCTGCATTTTCGGGCTGCATCAAGACAGATCCTATGGCAAAACTTGATGCATCAGTAAATATGTGAAATGTCTTTGTAAAATCAGGATGTTGTAGAACAGTGTCAGAAGTCAGAGCTGCTTTTATGTAGTCAAAACTTTTTTGACAGTCGTTTGTCCAGTCGAAATTAACACCTTTCTTTAACAATCTGTACAGGGGATTAGCAATCACTGCAAATTGAGCTATGAAGTTGCGGAAATAGTTTGCTACGCCAAGGAATTGCTGCAATTCTTTTACGTTTGTTGTAGCTGGACAATTTTGCAATTTCTCCGAGTATTTACAATGTATACCCTCTGTCGAAATAATATGACCTAAGTACTCTATTTTTTTCTTGAAAAATTTACATTTTTCGAGTTTGATAGATAGTTTGCCGGAACGGAGCGTAGAGAGGACAGTTTTAATATCGCACAAATGTTGCTCATTAGTTTTTGAGTAAATTAATATATCATCCATGAATACAAAGCACAATTTTCCTAAAATAGGTGCTAGAACAGATGACATTACGCTCTGCAGTACGCTCGGACTCGAAGCGAGTCCGAACGGAATGCGCCTAAAATGATATTTTTGATAATTTACACTAAATGCCGTATATTTCCGACTTTCCTTTTCTAATTCTACCTGATGAAAGGCACTTTTTAAATCTAGAGAGGAAAATACGGTATTCCCACCAAGGGTAGACAATATTTCGTCCACTCATGGTATTGGATAACTCTCCTTGATCACTATTTTATTTAAGGACCTAAAGTCTATCATGGGTCTAATTTCACCCGTCTTTTTTTTCACCACGATGATTGTGAAATTGAACTCTGATGTTGATTTTTCAATAATTCCCTGTGAGAGCATATCTCTGTTCACCTTGGCCAACTCCTCTTGGTATTTGTGAGGTATGCGATATGGTGGTATGTTTATAACTGGTGCATCAGATTTAAGTACAATCTTATGCTTGGTCACATTCGTGACACCTATAGTTTTGTCTTGTAACGTGATCACGTCACGGAAATTGTTCATCAATTCCAGTAATTTTTGTTTTACATCAACGTCATCGCATGTTACATCATTACATGTTAACGGACGGCGTACGTCCTTCTGTACATTAGATACACTTTTGACTTGTGCACCACACTCACAAAAATCTCCGTGAACATCGACCTTCGACACAAGTTTCTCCGTGGCTATGGTATTTGTTTCACCAAGTCCTGAGATGACTTTGTTTGAATCCGATGTAACCACAGAGTTTATCTCAACATTATTCGCCTCATTAAGCGCTTCCTCTACATTTGTGAGGTAAAGTTTGGCCTCAACTTCCTCTTTAGGTAATGCTTCCATGTTACAGAGCATTGTGTTTTCACTAAAATGAATTTCCTCATCTGTCGGGTTCAGTACTAATAAAGGTACATTCCCATATTCATTGACTGTAACTATTGATTCTGCTATCAGTGCTCCATTATTAAATCCTCGTTTCAACACGATATAATTACCTTGCTTAGCTTTTTTGACAAAGGCATTAATGAGCTTGATACAATTAGCAGGCACTTCTATTGCGTCACAGTGAACCACAAGAGGTCTATTTTTTTCTCTCTTGCCACTGTCTTTGGCAGCTCGGGTACACACTCGAGTTCAGCCTCTTTTTTCTTGCCTGTTCTTACAGCGTCTTTTTCTCTCGCGACCATTCATTGAGCCCCGGCATCTGGTGCGCTTCCTAGCACAGGCAACTACCTCCGACATTAAACAATCACTGTTTATTATCTCCATTAATATGGCTTCTCTACTTATTGTAGGCTTACTCTCTATTTCATTGAAGGGTACTCTGGTTCCTTCCCAAAGGAGTGAACCGTCCTTTAAATTTATAACCGCGTTGGTTAATACATCTCTACCTAAAATTAAATCATATTTGAAATTAGCATCTTTAATTACTAGAGCACTAGTCTTCAGTACTCTGTCAGTACCAGGTATTGAGATATTTAAATCAATCTCACCGCTGACATTACTCCTCGCGTTTATGCCTCTAACGCTCAAAAAACTTGGTTTTAACTTTGGGGTTTTTGATGTTACTGTAACTAATGAGGCATTTTTCACTACCGCTGTCAAGCAGCGCACTCAAGTACTTGTCTTTATTAGACAGTATAATGGTCGGCCGTTTAGTTCTCCTAAACGTGACAAGATCGGCTGCATTTTCACGTCTTTCTCCACTTACAACTGTAGTGTTAAAATATACTTCAACTGCTTTTTTCTGTGATCTCTCATGAGTCAGTTCTTCATCTTTTAACTTGGCAAAACTATTTCTACATTTAAATAATGGATCAATGTATGATTCACTCTCATTATGATTACATCATGTCATCTCAGGATCTGGATTCGTTTCGACCACAACGTTTGGATTAACGAGAATTGTGCGGTGATCCTGGGGCTTCGTCTCATTTTTTTCTTCACCTTTTTTACCTCCACATTTAATTTCTCTCACTCTAAAAAATCTCTGTCGTCTCTTTCGTACTCCTCGCCATAGTGCACCTCGTGTCTACCACGGTTATTGCCTCTGTAGGCATTATACCTACGCAAGTATGTTTTATACTGCCTGATTTCATTTTCTGACGCTCTGCAGTTTCGGACGAGGTGTTCTTTTGAACCGCATGCAAAGCAGGGGCCAAGGACCCTAGGTTTGCTCAGATCTCTTTGGGTTCGACAATTGGCTTCAACATGTCCTGAAACGTTGCATATACTGCAGAACAAAGAGCCTCTCGTTCTAGCTGCAGAGTGCACTGGGACATGATTCGAACTTTCTGCCCGCATAGTGTTACATTCAAGTGAACCTATTCTTCTGTCACCCACATAGCCACTGACATTCCTTCCTACTCTAGGATTTCTCAGCCAGGGTCGAGGAATTGATCTCCGACCAGCGAAACGCCCTCTACAGTAGTTTCCGTAGAAAACTTCACTTTCCTGAGGGGAATCTTGCTCATCAATATTGTCTTCTGACTCGGTAACTTCGGCGACAAAGGTTTCTCTATTGTACTGCGTCTCGTAGTGAGTCGCTACTATCTGTTTATTTTTAAGCTGATTTCGAACCGCGGCAACGATACGTGCCAATAATTCCTCTGACGTATTGAACGACCTATCAAATAGTTTCTTAGCAAATGATTCTTCGAGTAATGGTGCTAACACGCTGATGGTGAGACTAAGATCAATACTGTCTCCTACAAAACGTTTTAGTTCTACTTGATTCGAACTTGCCCTGAAAAATGGGTGTCTTGCCCACGCTATTGAATTTGAGTTCAATAAATGTTCCGACAACTTTCTGATTTTTGCAAACGCGGTTACCAACTGGGCTGCAAGTGCATCATTCCTGACGAAACGTAACTTATTTAAATCGCATGCTAATGCATGAATAGATTTTTCGCCTCTTGCGGCATAGATGTCGTCCAAGATTTTGACGACATCTTCAAAAGAATATTGAAGATCTGAATTGACTAACTTTGTTACGATGCTATTAAAATCTCCTACCTGTTTGTTAGCAGATCTAACCAACAATTCTTTCTTTGCACTGTCGGAATTCACATCCGGGAGTAATGTCATGTAGGCACGCAAGTTTCCTATATGAGTTTTAAACGTTTTATTCTCAATGAAGTCCGCATCCTCGCGAAGTGGGTTCAGGCTCTGCAGGGTTGGCTAGTAATAAATTACAAAATACCCAAACATACTCTAACAGCTCAACTGAAACTGCTATAGAACACGAAACTAAACCAACCGCTAAAACTCGTGAAATACTCATTTGCCGCAAAAAGCATGTTAAAGAAAAGTTGTATATTTTGATGTTATTACCATGATTCAAGCAACAAAAATTTAAAAATCGATTAGTAGCCGTTTGTTCAAGCACATTCCAGTCATCAAAGACTAAAATTAACACACCGCTATAACTCGTTATATACTCATTTGCCCTGAAAAGCACATAGATGATACAGGCAACAAAATTTTGAGAATCGATTGGTTGCACCTCCTTATCATTAACTGAAAAATTATTTTAAAAAATGCTATAATTCTGTACTTATAATAATAGCAACTTTTATCTATCAAGTATTCCCTTCAGAGGGAATAGGATATGCAATAGATTTAGGTTTGTTGGGATCATCTATCCTATTCTATGACTCTAGCTGTCTGTAACTGGGTTTATTATTCATATATAAGAGTGGCATGTATAGAGATGCTTTAGGATATTTCAGCCATAAATATTCTATTTTCAATAATTGTAATCTCCACACTCCAAAACCCTGTGAATTATAGTGGCAATACCTGAGTTTATTATATAATCAGTTGGAGATTAAATAAAATGTGTGCTGTGAGATATTGTATGCAAGAGTTTAATTAAAACCAATATAATTTGACAGAGGAAGTAAGTCTAGATTGTATAAAAGCACAACTATGATACTTAGAAACAGAGAAGCCTAACATATTTGGTGTTTTGCTGTCAAACATTTACTACTGTAAAGTGGTGCTGTGCTGATCTGTACTATTGTTTCTAGCCAGTTGAAGTAAGACTGAACTTTTTGCCATTATTTCTTTTAATTGGTATACTTTTTAGAATTACTTTAATGTTTCAAAATTTGCTATTGTTTGGTTCAAAATTTTCATTTTTTTCTAGTTTTTTTCCATCTAAAATGGATTAATGATAAGTAAAAATCCAAATAAAAATGTTTAATTTAGATAAAGCATCAACATATTTCATTTAAGATGAGAGTTAAAAAGTGAAATCAAATCTTTGACTCTAGTAAATTAAGGAGACCGTCTGGGTAGAAATCAGGATATTTGTTGATTTTCTGTTTTTATATGCATCTTATAGAGGATTTTCTTGCGATTCCATTGGTACTTTCCGTTTACTTCTACTCTAAATAGTGCGCCCACCATAGGGGGGGAAAGCAATGGGGGTGGAGTGACCTTGAACCCTCCCCCCCTCACTATTGGGGTTCAATTGAGCGTGTTTCTCTGCGGGAATGGCATTATAGTTCGTTAATGGGCTGCTCTAAGTGCTTCCATTATTCAAATGAAACATTCTAATGCTGAGTAGATATTTTTTTATACTTTTTGACAATTTCAGAATTTAGCTGTTCTGCCGTATCTATGATACCGCAGCTTTCCTTCATAGCTCGATGAAAGCTGCAGTATCATAGCTACAGCAGTGGCGAGCACACCAATCCAAAGGGCTTGAAAAGAGCTATAAAACAAAGGAGTTGACTAGACAAAAAATGTATTTCGGTGGAAAAAAATTAAAAATTAAAAAAATTTTTTTGTCAAGAATTACACCTATTCTCTTTTGTTTTTTATTTTTTCCCAGAGTTACAGAGCTACAGCAATGTAAATTATATCAATCAAAAGGGCTTGAAAAGAGCTACAAACGCTCAAGAGTTCATTGTAGAAAACCTTGTAGTAAAGATAAAAAGAAAAAATTTTTTTTTTTTTGAAAAAGCACGTTTTTCTGGAAACTTGATATTGGTTTCTCAAATCTATCTCCTTCCACAATTTTAGAGCTACGAGAATGGTTTATATACCATTCGATAGGGCTTAGCAAGGTATATCCATATGCAATAGCATTTTTCGATACATTTAGTGTTTTGAAAATTACACCACATGAAGAAAAAAATGAAAAATATATCATTTTTTTTTTCAATTCCCAAAATCCACAAAAAGAAGTTATCAAAATTCCCTATTGCGTATGGCTATATAGACATACAAGCAATCTAAAAACGAAATACTGGTTCTGTAACTTCAAAATTGTAGGAGATAGATTTTACAAAACCCCCCTATTTAATCATATTTTTCAAAAAAAAAAAAAGGCAGCTACAAAAATTTCGTCAAAATAACAAATGATCTATGCATCATTTCACACCTACTGTGAAAATTTCAGAGGGATCCATCCATAAATAACGGAGTTTTTTATTTACCCAGACGGTCTCCTTAATTCTAAATACTAAGTAAAACTCAAACCAGTTAACAACAAATATTCAAAGGTTGAGTAGGATAATGTGCAGAAGGTTATGAATAATTCATTATAATTCTATGTATATACTTTCTTTGATCTAGTGGGAGAGGGACTTTATACCCACAGGTTACTTCAGCCGAGGAATTCATTGGGAAAAAATAACTTAATAAAAGCATTGAAAAACATACTTGTTACTCTTTTCCAATGGTAAAGCTTGAAATTTGTAAAACAAGAAAGGCAGTAAATGAAGTTGGTTAAGATATATTCAATAAGAAACTGTTAAGGGAAATCAAATTATTGGAGGGCTATGGAAGAAAGCTAATACCCCTAACATTACTGCTAGATTGTGTCATCCTCAGTACTTGCTGTTGCAGCTGTGCAGCCTCTCAGGGGGATACAACTATTGTATCTATGGGAATTAGCGCTCTTAGGGGAACCATGTGAGGGCCCAAGCTAAAGGTTAGGTAGGCTTCCTTTTTGTTGTAATAAAATAGGTTTTTGTTTTGTTACGGACCATCTTTTTTCGGTTCACTGCTGTCCTGTTTTTCAGCACCTACTACTTCTTCAACTTTTTTCTTGTTTCATGAACTTCTTTCCTACCTTACTTGTTTCTATGCGCCTTGTGCATAGATTCCGTGTTCCCTCAACTCCATACTAAATGGTGCCTTCCTCTTTCCTCTCTTAGAACATCTTTGTCCGGGTTAGGGGAGGCTAAAACTTTCTTATAGAATCTATATATTAATACGCTTATAACTATGTTCATGGGTAACGCTCTCATCCGATTAGGTGGTATCATGGATACCAAATTCCTGAGTGTTACATAGAAAGATCGCCTTTACATGCATTGATTCGTTAGACATTTTATCAAGAGAGGATAGCTAGGATAGGTTGAATTAGGTTAGGGTTGAATATTATTTTTTGTCATGTTTTTTTGTTCTTATTTATATATATTTATTCATCTATTATTTATTAAATTTTTATTTGATTTTTTATTTGCTAATTTTATTTTTTGTGTCAATTTTTTATGTCCTAAATTTTTTAATATATTTTCTGTAAAAATTTTCAAGATGTTAATTGTTTTAATTTGTTAATTTTTTCAATATGTCAACTTATTTTAATTTGTTTAATTATTATAATATGTTAATTTATTTTATTATTTTCACTTTTTTGTATTTTTATTTTTTAAATTTTTTTGAATTTTCTTCAATTTGAGTATTATTTCAATTGTTTTTTCTTTATATGTATATATTTGCAATTTATTCCATAATTTATTTTCATTTTTTTATTATTATTTTCATTTTTCATTTCAGTTAATTTTATTTTTTTTTTTTTTCATTTTTCATTGTTTACATTTCTCAATATATTATTTTATTCCTTTTTTTCTTTTTATATTTATTCATTTTCTATTTTTATCAGTTTTTTTCCAATTTTAATTTTTTTTCATTTCTTTTGTTTTTTTCATCCATTTTAATCATTTTTGTTTTTCCAAATTTTAATTATTTCTTTTATTCTTTATTTATTTCAACATATGTTAGGTAATGTTGATGGAGTTTTTCCAGGGGTCCCTGTTTTTTTCATATTTGACATTATCAGAATAGCTTTAGTTATAATAGGATAGTAGCATATTTTAGGTTTGGAGGGCTTAGGTTAGAATGTTATGTTTGAATTTCTTAGGAAATGTTAACCCCTTTTTTTCATGGGTCCACCTCGCTTAACGATGACATTGGTTGTTAAGTTAGGTTAGGATGCGTATGGTTAGGATAGAGTAAGATAGGTTATGATAGGTTAGCATAGGTTATGTGATGTTGACGACATTTTTTCACGGGTCAACGGTTTTTAATGTTTGACATATCAGAAAAGCATCGGTTAGCATAGGATAAGCTAGTATATACTATGTTGGGATGGGCTATGTTAATACATTAACTGCGATGGGTTAAACTGAAGTTCAATATTCATTTTGAATTTTAATTCAATTGTAGTAATCTACTCTAAAAATAGCAAACCTAAACTGGATCGGGCGTCTATTTAGCTTTCATCAAGTATTTATAATCAATGAGTTAGTGACTGCAGGTGGGTCAGCAGCACTTTGAAAACCACCTAAGGGACCACCGGGGGGTCCCTTTGCAGGGAACGTGTTAATAAGTAATGTTAGAATTTTCTGGGGAATGTTGACTGAACTTTATCACGGGTCCACCTAGCCCAACAATGAAATTGGTGAAGTTAGGTAAGGCTTAAGATGAGATTGGAGAGTTTACGATAGGTTAGCATAGGTTGGTTAATGACGACAGAATTTTTTCACGGGTCCACGTTTTCTATATTTGACATCTGTATTATCATGATAGGTTGGGTTAGCGTAGGTCAAGAAGAGACAGGTTAAAATATGTTATGTTAAGGATAAAATAGGTTAGAATATGTAATGTTAGAATTTGTTAGGAAATGTTGATGAAATTTTTTCTCGGGTCCATGTTTTTTTTCTTAGAGATATTATCAGGATCGGTTTGGTTAGGATAAGTATTATAGGTTAGGTCAAGATAGGTTAGGTTAGTTAATATTGACATAATTTTTTCTATGGGTCCACATTTTTTTCTGTTTTACATATTATCAGGATCGGTTCGTTAAGAATAGGATAGGATAGAATTTTGTAGGATAGATTAACATAGGTTACGTAATGTTGCTGACATTTTTCCACGGGTGAACGGTTTTTTCATTTTCAACTTATCAGGAAGCTTCGATTGGCATAGGTTTAATTGCCGTAGCAATTATGAATAGGAATTTAATCATTTAATCAACACGCGTTTTCGTTTTTCACTTTATTTTATAAATGGTTTCGAAAAGTTTGTATAATATAAAGAGCTGAAACAAAAAATGAACAGATATTAAATTACTAAGCGAAAACAAATCCAAATATAAATTGCATGGATCAAAGAAAGTTTCAATATGCAGAACATGGTAGAATATTTAACCAATCTCCACACCGTCCGGAAACAGAATTAACTTAGCCAGGCGCTGAGTCTAACCGACGTCAAGTTCGCCGGTACAAATTACGAAAAAAGGAACAAAAAAAGACGGCACAATAGGATTGGTTGGTATATACCTCGTTAGGATGGTTTATGTTAGAATATGTTATGTTAGAATTTGTTTGTTGATGTTGACCGAATTTTCTCATGGGTCCACCTAGCCTAACGAAGACATTGGTTAAAATAGGTTAGAATAGGATAGGTTAGGGTAGGTTAGGATAAGATTAAGATATGTTAGGTTAGGATAGGTTAGAATATGTTATGTTTGAATTTGTTCAGTAATTTTAACAAAAACAATTTCACTGGTCCATGGTTTTCTTTGAGTTTGATATATTATCAGGATTGGTTCAGTTAGGGTAGGTTAGGTTAAGATAGGTTAGGAAAGATTATGTGAAGTTAGTATAGGTTCGATAATGTTGATGGAATTTTTTAATGTGTCCATGGTTTTTTACGTATGACATATTATCAGGATCGGTTCGGTTAGGATAGGATACTACAAGGATACAATATGTTACGTTGGAATTGGTAAGGTAATGTTGACTGATTATTTTTCACGGTTCAATCTTGCGTAACAAAGGCATTGTTCGTGGAATTTCCACGGGTCCTGCTAGTAGAAGAAGAATGCAGCTGTGCTGTGTAGTCATACTATCTCCAAACAACATCAAACCCTTTATTTTGACCTCCACTAGTCATGTATTTTAAAATCTTTTGAAATACATTGATCACAATCTGACATGAATGAAGTCATAGTGATCTTAATTAACTGAGCAAATTCAAGGAGTAAGCATTTTTGTCTATAGTGTCATATTTTTGGCCAATTTTATAAGTTAATAAATGTGGCATATTTTATTCCATTTTTAAATGAAAATTTCACTATTTAGCTTTTCATAATTTTCATTTAAAAATTAGTTTGGCCTTTGCTAAGAAAGGTAATGCTTTGGTGGAACTGCTTTGTGATGCTCTAATTATAAAATGGTGACTTGATATCTTTTAATATATGAAAGTCAATATATGTATTGTTTGGCATCTGGTTGTGTGTTAGTATGAAGGCAAATGTGGTTGTGTGATTTTTATTTATGCTGGTATTGCGAAATGTAACTAAAAAAAACCGTGCTGTTTAAAAAAAAATGTGCTGTTTTTTAGTAAAAAAAACCATGGCTAAAAAAGTTTATATTTTTTTAATATTGTGTTTGAAAATCCCCTCAGGGGGATACAACTATTGTATCTATGGGAATTAGCGCTCCCAGGGGAACCATGTGAGGGCCCAAGCTAAAGGTTAGGTAGGCTTCCATTTTGTTGTAATAAAATAGGTTTTTGTTTTGTTATGGATCATCTTTTTTTGGTTCACTGCTGTCCTGTTTTTCAGCACCTACTTCTTTCTTCTTCAACCTTTTTTTTGTTTCATGAACTTCTTTCCTAGCTTACTGTTTCTGTGCACCTTGTGCATAGATTCCGCATTCCCTCAACTCCATACTAAATGGTGCCTTCCTCTTTCCTCTCTTGGAACATCTTTGTCGTGGTTAAGGGAGGCTAAAACTTTCTTATATAATAATAATAGTAATGTGTTTGAAAATAATTTAGCAAGGAAAAGAACCACTTTACATTATTTGTTTTCTTGTCAGATTATAAAATAAAACTGCATACTTCTTAATTCATGGTTTTCTATGGTTGTATGAAATTTTTCATTTTCCGTGGTTTCATGTTTTTGTTTCATTTATTTTACAAGGCATGTGAATCACCTTCAACTTCCCAAATAGTGTGTTGCAATAATATATCTTTACATATAGTCATTGCTAGAGATGTGACAAAAAAAGAACATGCTGTTTTTTTAAAACATGTTATTTGTACCAAAAAAAGTTGACTAAAAAATATGGAAATAAAAATATTTTATGTGACAAAAAAACCAATGCTTTTTTTACAGAAAAATCGTGACTTGAAACATATGGATATTAATATATTTTATGGGACCAAAAAACCATGCTGATTTTTTAAAACATGTTTTTCTGCAAAAAATTCATGACTGAAAAAGCACAGATATTAATATATTTTATGTGACAAAAAAAACCATGCGTTATTTTTTAAAAAAAAACATTTTTTTACAAAAAATCATACCTAAAAAATGTGGATATTAATATATTTTATGTGACCAAAAAAAATCCAATGCTGCTTTTTTGAAAAAAAAAACTTTTTTTTACAGAAAAATCATGACTCAAAATCATGGGTATTAACCTGTCTTCACTTGGCAGACCTACTGGGAGGTTTGAAGAAAATTGGTTAATTGTGCAACATACTCTACATTCATTATTCAAGTTAGAAGTTTCATTGGGGGTTCATTGTAGAGGGAGAGAATTGCTCTTTCTGTCAGTGGAAAAAAATGCAGCTACCCCAATAAAAATCTGTGGAATTTGAGTCTTTATTTTGGTAAAATACAAAAAAAACAAATCAGAAAATCACCAGCCATTTTTTATCAATTGCACTTTCATGTTTTTTTATGATGCATTTTCATAGAATTTGAGTTACTAAATTTTGGGGTATGTGAATTTTTTCCATGTCTAATTTTTCCGAAGTTATGTGCATTATATATAAAACACAGTTTTTATTTTTTAGTTCATTTTGTGTATAGGCTGTTATCAAGCAGTTTCATTGCTTGTAAAGAGTTTGATATGCATAGAACTTTTCCTCCCAAATACAATGGTGGTATTATTTTTTGCCTAGGAGTAAATCTGCGGATTTGGACTCCCATTTTTGGAACAAAAAATATAAAAAAATAAAAATGATGGTGACCTTCTATGAGGCAGAGTGTGTGCTGGTATGCCTCAGCTACACTGCTGGCCTTCTAAGAGGTTGTGCAGCACCGGTAGCTACACTCCAGACTGAGCAGAAGAATTCAAACATTTGAGCCTGCTACCTCTCCTCCCCTCTCCCTCCCACATTATTTTACCTTACACCAATGAATAGCGCTCAACGAGGCACTTAAGACCATATATGGCAACCCTTGGTTCGCTGATGTGCCACATGTACTAGCTTTGCCGACCTTCTAAGAGTCCAGGACTTGGCGACGGGTTAATATATTTTATTTAACCAGATACAACCATGCTGTTTTTTTAAAACATCTGTTTTTACAGAAAAATTATGACTAAAAAATGTGGATATTAATGTATTTTATGTGACCAAAAATCATGTTTTTTTTAGAAAAATATTTTTTTCTTACAAAAAATGACTGAAAAAGTTGATGTTGATGATTTTTTATAAAAAACCTTTTATTTTTAATTAGCATGGTTTTTTGGTCAGTTAAAATACATTATTATCCATGTTTTTTATTTGATTTTTTGTATATTTTTTTTTTGAAAACATGGTTTTTTTGGTCACATAAAATATATTAAAATCCATGTTGTTTTAGATATGATTTTTTTTAATAACATGATTTTTTAAATGTTCATGATTTTTCAAAAAATCATTTAATTTAAAAAAAAACTTCATTTTTTGTAAAAACATGTAAAATATAACAGCATGGTTTTTTTAGGCACATAAAATACATTAATATCAATGATCTTTAGGTATGATTTTTTTCTAATAAAAACATCAAAAGGAAACCATACAGTAAAAGTGGTGGCAGATAACCCACAATTACCAAGAGCAGTCTTAAGGACCCCATCTCGTCGAAAATCCAAAATCCATCATATTTTTTATTGCTCTATTCAATTGAGAAAGTCCTAAACTTCGTTCCTGCAAAGTGGCAGAACGATCCGTCTCACCGAAGTAGGTAAAATGGGGTTTTGAATGGAGGGTGGAGGGTAGCTCGCTCGGCCAGCTTGTGTAGATATGCCACGTCAGCTCAGCTGGTTGGTGCTGAGTGTCAGTTCGTTCATAATTAGATATGCATCTATCTGCTTGCAAGTCAAGACTTTTGAGATTTGGCAAGTTGAATTCTCGGTACCTCTACCCCTCCCTCCCTCGGGAGTAAGAAAGAGGGTGGGAGGAAGCTCGCCCGGCCAGCTAGCCAGCCCAGATGTGCCACACGAGCTTCGGAGCTTTGCCGGTTGCCTCTGACTGTAGGTTTGTTCATAATTAGGTATGCATCTATCTGCTTGCAAGTCAAAATTTTTGAGATTTGGCAAGTTGAGTTCTCAGTACCTCCACCCCTTCCTCCCTCAGGGGAAAGAGGGTGATTGGTAGCTCGCCCGATCTACTTACGTAGATGTCACGTTAGCTGATCTAGTTTTTGCAGACCGACGATTTATTCAGATTTAGATGGCATTTTTTCGATAGCAGATCAAGATTTTTCTGGATTTGACGTTGATTGCTCGGTACTAATGTAGTGATATAAGCGTTTGGCTCTGCGTGGCGCTTCCATATCCTATAAGAGGAGCCTACGAGGATGCCAAGGACGCCCCAGCTTATGCTCCTGGTGCGTTTTAGACATTTTCGGTACCACTTGCGGTACTGGTTCCTTCAAGGAATCACAATAACTTCCAAAAATGATATTCAAAACGTCAACACTACCAATTTCTCCAAGAAATGTAGCTTGCAAACAAAAAAAACTGTCTCGGCACTAAAACGCATTTTCTGAGCAATACAAATGTCAATATTCAAGCTTCTTCTCAAAAAGTTATCGTAAAGCAATGATTTTGGTATCATTAGATGCGCAAAGAGTTGCTGCATAAAGTGTCAGAGGATTATATTGAAATTCACGGAAGGTTTTAAGTTACATTAAAAAATCTACGGAAAAATGAATAACACTTTAGATTTTTTTTTAAATTTCATAACAAATAAATTATTGAAAGTTTCAATACAATCCTCTGACTCTTTATATAGCAGCTCTTTCTGCATTCAATGATACCTAAATCACTTCTCTACAATGACTACTTTTTGAGAAGAAGTGGCTTGAATATACCCCATTTTTTCATTCCATTTTTTTCGTTATCTCTGTAATTTTGGCAAAAACAGAAAAAGTGCCCAATATAACCCTTATTCATTTACTAAAATACATACGTATGCAAAATTTCATTGATCTAGATGGCATACAAAAAACGGGACGGCCATTTTCTTGATTCTGACTAGACGGTCCCCTTAAGGGGACCATCTAGTCTGAATCAAGAAAATGGCCATCACGTTTTTGCTATGGGATCTAAATCTGTAAAATTTGGCATACCTATGTATTTTCAAAAATATATAGGGGTCGTCTTGCACACCTTTTCCCATATTCGTCATAATTACCGAAATGATGGGAATCAATTTGAGAAAAAAGGGGTTATTTTCAAGGATGTCTAATATCAAAAAGTTATTGTTGTAGAGCAATGATTCGGGTATCAGTTGGTGCATAAAGAGCAGAGGATTGTTTTGAATTTTGCAATAGTTTTGATTTTGTGAAATTTCGAATTTTTTTTAAGAATCATTCATTTTTCCAGATATTTTTTTATGTAACTACAAAATTATTAGGAATTTAGAAAAAAACCCTCTGACTCTTTATGCACCAACTCTTTGTGCATCCAATGATACCTGAATTATTGCTCTACAAAAACAACTTTCTGAGATAAGACAGCTTGAATATTTATATTTGCATTGTTCAGTAAACGCATTTTAGTACCAAGAAACGAGTCTTTTCATTTGTAAGCTATATTACTTCTAGAAATCGGCGCAGTTGACGTTGTGAAATCTTTTGTGAAATATTGGCTTGACTTTGACTAACTTTTAACGAAGTATTTTGTGGTTCCTTGAAGAAACCGGTATCACACGTGGTACCTGAAGCCAGGTACCGAGCGAGGCGCGCTTGAGGCTCAGGGGTAACCCGTCGCTTAGGTGCACCTGCGGTTTGCTTCAATCCCAACTAAATTCAGCAGATGCAGTACCAGCATCTCTGAGCTTGACAGGCGGATTCAGCGCATTGATTGACACCGTAATCGCTTCGGCATTCAATTCATTCTGAGTTCCTCCCCGGCCAGCAGTTTTATTTATGCTTCCAGAACAGGCTGGGGGGGGGGGGGGGGGGGGGGATGAGAGAGGTCCTAGGGAAGTACCAAGCACTAAACGCTGCCAAATCATAAAAATTCTTGAACAGCTGAATGATGAGTACATATCTCTTTAGCAATAAACAGTTGGTGAGCAAAACTAACTAAAATGATATGGCAGATGAGCGCTGCCGCACCATGCGACCCTTCCCACCGCTCCATCTTTCCCTCCCGTTAACCCCTCTTAGGTACTTCAGATGCTTCCAGATTTGTTACTGCAGGTCAACTATGCAATGCTCTACCAAATTAAGGGAACCATTTTGAGGGGCATCTGGGGGCATCTGCAGTCCAAAAGTCAATTCTCCCATTTTTGTTTTTATTGCTTTAATTGAGTTTGAGATATGTCCCCGAATGTCTGTAAAAATATCAGGAACGTATCCCAGAGCTAACATCCCCCCGGGGGGGGGGGAGGGCATCCCTCTTACGGACCTTTTTTTCATTTTTGAACCTAGAGCAATTAAATTTGGTATACTGATAGGAAATGCAATTTTGAATCATTTATCATTAATGACAAAATGCGATTTTCTTGAAAAGAAAATAGGAAATCATAGAAAACAACATTTTTGGAGGGGTTTTCTAAATGCTTCTCCTCCTACAGTTTTTGAGCTACAGTAATGATTTTGGTATCATTGAATGCAGAATAACGTGAACAAAAAAAAAAAATCTCAAATTTTCAATTTTTTTTCATTTTATTTTTTTATATATTTCATCATTCATATTCCTCATCCCCATCCGAATTTTTTTTTTATTATTGAATTTAGAGCAATGAAATTTGGTATACTGATAGGAAATACAATTAAGAATCATTTATCATTTATGACAAAATGCGATTTTCTTGAAAAGAAAATAGGAAATCATAGAAAACGACATTTGGGGGGGGGGGGGTTCTAAATGCTTTTTCTCTGATAGTTTTTGAGCTACAGTAATGATTTTTGTATCATTGGATGCAGAATAACGTGGACATTCCAAAAACTTGAATGCTTTTCCTCAAATTTCCAATTTAAAAATTTAAAAAATTAAAAAATAAAAAAAATCAAAATATTCTCAAGAAAATCCAAATTCATGACGTCATAACTTTGGAACATGAATGAATTATGAAAACCTTCTCAATACATTGTAAAGCCCTTGTTTTTCTGCATCCAATGATACCAAAATCATCACTGTAGCTCAAAAAATGTAGGAGGAGAAGCATTTTGTTTCTTAAAATTAGGTTTTATAAAAAAAGTAACTTATCAAGACGTTTGTCATTACATCTTCGAAGTTTACAAAGCTAGAGCAATGCGGTTTGTTGCATTTGAAAGTGACATATGTGCTCTATCTACATTACGGGTATATTTCCAAAAATTTTTCTGTAAAGGTTTCCGTAGACTTTTTACCCTAAAATTATAACTTTTGCTCTGACCCTTACAATGAATAATTCATAAAAATTCTCATTGAAATGATGAAAAAATCCACCCGTATTTTAGATAGAGCCCACGTTCGACTTTCAAATGCAACAAACCGCATTGCTCTAGCTTTGTAAATTTCGAAGATGTAATGAATAATATATGTATATATATAATTTTATTTTTTTTCAAATAATTAATTTTCTATGGCCTTATGAAAAATTTTTGTTTAAGATAAGTTGTTACAAATGTGGAGATCTAGTAGTCTGCAAATTTTCATAGACGTACGTCCAATAGAACCAAAGTTGACCAGTTCATCAAAATGGTTCCCTTAAGCAATAAAATAATATATGACAAATTTTGGACTTTTGACTAGACGGTGGCCTTAGAGATTTTTTGGACACATAAAAATAAAATCATAATAGAGATAGTAAGCTCTGAATTTTGACTTCAGCAATTTAAGTTCTGTCTCATGCTGTTTCTCTTAGACTCCTCTTGGTAATTGTGGGTTATCTGGCACCACTTTTACAGTATGGTTTCCTTTTGATGTTTTTATTACACAAAAATCAAGACTAAAGGACATGGATATTTAGCTGACCGTCCCACTCTTTCAACTTTTTTCGTCCGATTTGTTTGAAAATTGGCCAGTATATGTATTTTGTGAAAGTTGACTTTTTTTTACTCATGTCACTTCTTTGATTTATGGCTTAGTTCTTTTATTTTTTGCGAAAAATTGTTTTTTTTTGGTATATTTCATGGATATTTCATAATGGAACTTGTCTTCGAGTTTTGATGCTAGAACAAAACCAAAGACAGTTTTAGAATCCTTGGAACATTCCTAACAAACTCAAATGTTTTTTTTTCAAATTCAAATTTTTTCAAATTTCTAAAAACAGTAATTTTTTGGGTTTAGAGCTATATATTATTTTGAAAAATTTGAATTTGACAAAAAGCCCATTTGAGTTTGTTAGGAATGTTCCAAGGATTCTAAAACTGTCTTTGGTTTTGTTCTAGCATCAAAACTTGGTTACTAGTCCCATTTTGAATGTTGAAAGTTAGAAGTGTTGGGTATAAGCATAAAATGAATTTTTTTATGTAAGTGTAATATAATGAACAATTTATGTAATTGAATGCAGTTTTAATCTTAATTGGATAATTTCCATATATAACTTCATATTCACATTGTGAATTGTGATTTCCAAACCCCCCCCAAAAAAATTTCAAAAACATACAATTTTTAATTTTCAGTCTGATTCTTATGAAATTTGACTATGATTTGTAACTTCTGAATAGAAACACAATTTATTCCATTCATTTTTTTGATTTAGGCCTTAGTTTTGAAAAAATGTGACATATTGATTTTTAGGTATTGATATTTCACTGGTATTGATATTTCAAGATGTAGCTCCTCATTCAGTTTTGATGTTAGAACAAAAACAAAGACAGTTTTAGAATTCTTGGAACATTCCTAACAAACTCAAATGTGCTTTTTTTCCATTTCCCATTTGTTCTCTTTTTATATGGGGTTGAAATGGGCTCAAAAATTGAAGGTTTTGGTGTTTTTTCACTGATATTGATATTTCAAAATGGGACTCATCATCAAGGTTTGATGCTAGAACAAAAACAAAGACAGTTTTAGAATCCTTGTAACATTCCTAACAAGCTCAAATGGGCTTTTTTTTCTATTTCTCATTTGTTCTCTTTTTTATTGGGTTGAAATGGGCTCAAAGTTGAAGACTTTGGTCCCCTTCCCCCCCCCCCCCCCCCCCTGGAGGGAGGGATCTATTGTCCGTAGTGCCATAAAATTTTAAGACCGAACAGTCCACCACCTAAGGGTTCTTTTCCAACAAAAACATAATTCCCACCTGAGCGACAGGGGCCTGGGACGGTCTCCATAATGTATTTTATGTGACCAAAAATGAACAGATATATACATAACAAAATTTGGATGTGTGCAAAAAAAAGCAAAAAATAACAAAAAACATGTTTTTTTGCAAAAAAAAACTGCCATCAAATAAAACCGTTGTTTCTGCATCACTATGCTGGTATTTCACCACGCAGTTCCTATAGTGATGCATGTCGGCTTTGCAGGGGTGGCCGCTAGCAGCATGGCGGCGGCTGCTGCTGAGAGCCAGGTGCGCTTCAGTGGCCACACGCTGGACAAGGCCACAAAGGCGAAGGTCACCCTTGAGAACTACTACAGCAACCTCATTGCCCAGCACCTTGAGAGGAAGCAAAGGTGCTCTAGTTTTTAATGAACTTTTGATTTACCAAGGAGTAGATGCTCTGGCTGTTTTACAACTTATTGTGTTAGTATTTCTAAGTATTGTAGCCTCCACATGTGGGTGAAGCTGCATCTCTTATGTAATCCTTAGTGTTTCTCTTCAGTGAACTGTACATGTTTCTTTTCACTTCTTATGAACAGCCATTTGCATAATTGTATTGAGTGCAATTTGCAGTAAATATGCTGTATAATTATTCCTTGTTTGTGGGAGTTATGAGGTTCCTGGATTATCTGCTAGGATGAAAATCCTCAAAGTAGGTATTAGCACCATATTTATTTTATTATTTAGATGTATTTCAAACCTTTATGAACATGCTCTCACAACAATCTTCTTACCCTTCATTTTATTATCCCTTGATCACATTAAAAACCCTTCATTTTAGTTTTTATTGAAATAATGACCGAAAATGGTGTTTATAATATTATCATTCATTAATAATTACTAATTCTTGGCCAGTCTTGTTCTATATATATAATTTTTTCCAATAGCTTAAGGGGATCATCTCAAGATTTTGACTATTTTTATCCAATTCGTTTGAATTTTGGCTAGTATATGTATTTGTTGAAAGTAAACTTTTTTTACTCGTAACTTTTTCGATTTAGGCCTTATTTTTTTACGAAAAATTAGCTTTTTAGTACATTTTTATGGATATTTCAAATTAACACTCGTCAGTGAGTTTCGATGCTAGAACATAACTAAACACAGTTTCAGAATCCTTGAAACATTTCTAACAAACGTATTGAAGAAAATTGGAACATTTGACAAAGATTTCTTGTGATTATTGATATTTTATCATTACATCAATAATACATTATTTTTGGTAATGAGCTATTTAATTTTTTTCTTCAAATTTTGAAGTTTTCTTCAATATGTTTGTTAGAAATGTTCCAAGGATTCTAAAACTGTCTTTAGTTTTGTTTTAGCATCAAAACTCACTGACGAGTGGTCATTTGAATGTTGAAAGTTAGAGGCTTTGGGTATAAGCCCAACACAAATTTTTTTGTTGAAGTGTAATATAATAGACAATTTATGTAATTGAATGCTGTTTTCATTTTGATAATCTCCATGCATAGCTTCATATTCACACTATGAATTTTAATTTAGAAAAAAAAATTATAAAAATTATGAAACTTTGTGTTTGTAGTCAGATTCTTATGAAATTTGACTATAATATATTTAACTTTGAAAAACACAATTTCATCTATTCATTTTTTCGATTCAGGCTTTAGTTTCTCGACAAAATTAGACATATTGGTTTGTTAGTTCATTTTTATTGATATTTCAAATGAATAGAACTTATTGAGTTTTTATCCTAGAATGAAACCAAACACAGTTTTAGCATTTTTGAAGCATTGTAAACAAAGTTACAGTTTCATATTTTCCATTTCCCGTTTTGGTTTGTTTTAATATTTTGTTGAAATGGGGTCAAAAATTCAGGATTTTTAGTCCTCTTCCCCACCCCCACCCCTGATCTAGTGTCCGTAATGCCATAAAATTTTAGGACCGAATAGTCACCACCTAAGGGTCCCTTCCCAACAACAAAACAAAAACAGCTCACCGGACCGACAGGAGCCTGAGATGATCCCCTTAATTGAGTTTTAAGCCTAAGAAGATGCTTGTTTTATCACAAAATATAAAAATTTAGATAGTGTTGAAAATATAAAAATTTAGATAGTTTAGTGTTGTGGCGTACTGATGCTTTGGTACACTAGTGTGCTGTGGTATGCAGGTGCTGGGTACTGTTGCTGTGATGTACATAGTGTACTGGGGAGACTAGCTCTCTGGTGCTGTTGCACATTGTTCTCTGGCACATTGGTTCTACAGGACACTGTTGTGCTGTGGTGAGCTGGTACTGGGTACTAATGCGCATGGTGCCTTGGCTTACCAGTGCACCGCTACAGCTGCCAAACACTTGCCATTTTGACCAAGCTCTTGAAAGTGGCATGCAGCACACTCTTAACTAGAGACTCCTCACATGCCCCAACATTGCTTAAATAGCCCGTACCCTCTCAGTTCTGACGATTTTCTACGCTCTGACCAGACCTTGTGCTTCCCTCACATTTATTTGCTTCAACATCTAGATTTTATAAACATGTACTCTTATCTCTTAGTATTGTATACCCTTCAACTTAGCATTGAATTAACGTCATTCATATTACAGAATGCATTTATACCCACAAAGTCTGTTTAAGGAAGCTTTTCCATGCTTCACCCCATCGAGTCTCTCCATCATGTGTACCCCTTTGTGAGGCATAAGAATAATCTTTTCTCCATAGGTAAAGCCATTTTTCAGTCCTGGAACGTGGTACAATGTAAGCTGGTGAGAAGCTAGCGAGTTTTAAAGTTGCGTCTGTTAATAATAATGGGAAGCCATTATTGTATAAATTACGAAAATGACTTTGGTTGACTTACCAAAGCGACAACTAAATAGTCTCTGACCGAAGTTGTCGTTAACTGAATTTATTATTTCACACGCTTTTTGCACCGTTTCATTGTTAACATTCCTATATAATACCATTATTGGGGGACATGCATGACTGTGAAAACTGCGGTGCTGTGAAGCTGCAAAAAAAAGGAACTGGGATCTAGCATGGGACAACCCTATTCTTGTTCAATACATATTTTCAATAATGTAACAAATCAGGAACAATTAAAAAGCATATTTAGAGAACATTGATAAGCTGGTGTGGGGGCAGTGTGTACTCTTAGCTCTTGCAGGCACGATAAATTGGAAGAGAGCATGAAAGAGGAAGGGCTGAGCGAGGATCAGAAGAATGAGAAGCGACAACAGCATGCCCAGAAAGAGACGGAGTTTCTGCGTCTGAAGCGCTCTCGACTTGGTGTTGAAGATTTTGAAGCACTCAAAGTTATTGGACGTGGTGCTTTTGGAGAGGTAAGTTGTGCTCTGCACAATTCAGAGGTAACCAGGTGCGGGAGGCAAGTGTATCAGAGTGTGCTCTTCAGTCAGGAAAGCTGACTGACAGGAATAGGATTCAAGTAAGACGTAGGTTGTGATTGCTGTGCTGGAAAATTGTTCACCTGAATAGGTTGGATGGTTCAGATTGATCTAAAGCAGGAGTCTCCAAACTTTCCATCCTATAGCTGTGTTGGTATGACCATTGAGTATGCACGTAAGCAGTGAAGAGAGGCGCAAGCCCCGCCCACCTGCTCTCGCTTCAGGCGCATTTAATTGCTCAATGACAGTGGGGACTATGCTCGTCTTCATAGCGCTGGCCAGAGACATGAAGACGAGCATAGTCCCCACTGTCATTGAGCAATTAAATGCGCCTCCCTGCACTGCTCACGCGTGCATTCAATGATCGTGTCAACACAGCTATAGGGGCATACTGATTACTCCATTAAGTTCTGCCATTATCTATAGTTTATAGAGTAGTCGCAGAGTATGCGCCATTAGCATTCACGGGCTGCATTGACCACATTGGCGGGTAGGATTTGGCTCGTGGGCCTTAGTTTGGAAACCACTGATCGAAAGCGTTCCTCTATATTCTTTGACTGCAAAGATGGAAGTAAATTTTACTTCTAGAGTATAAAATGTTGAATTAACCCCTTCCCAACAATTTTTTTGTTAAAAACGTTACTTTTTCAGACTATTTTTTTCATTTTGGTTCTAAATAGTATTTTTGATGCTGGTAATTAATGAAAACAGTTTGCAATTCTTTTTTCTTCCAATTTTTGTGGTTAATTTTTTATTTTGAAAATACCTTGGTCGGCAAAAACGAGTCAAATAGTCATTGTCTGATGTCAAGAAATAGTCATTGTCTGATGAACTGGAAGAGTTATCAGAAGTATTCACGCTCTGAGAGAAGGTTCATATTCACTATCTTCCGTTGAACTAGACATTTGGGTTGTAACACTTGAAAATGGTACAAAAAAAATGAATGGAAATGTGCATGCAAACAACACACATCCAACGTCAATGGCTGTTGGAGCAAGTCTACTAACATTGTCCTTGAAATCCCACAGCTCTACCCTATCGCCTGTGCAGGCGAACAATTTGACGAGAATACTCGTTTCACACGTAGAATGGCTTACAAAGGCTCAAAATCGACGAGTAGATACGAATGTAGCTGGTTTTTGAAGGTAAAGTTTTAGACAAGTATACTCGTCGACGACTGAAAAACGAACATTTTGTGAAAACGAGTATACTCGTTTCTGCCGGGGAAGGAGTTAAGAGTGTAAGAAATAGTAATAGTCAATGGATTAAGCTCTGAAGATTGTGCTATGAGAGGAGATTCATATATGATGACCAAGCACCTCTCTAAAAGGTACCACGATTCTTTCTGTGGGAATAAGTTCTCCCAGAGAGTAGATGTAAGGTTTTGAGCTGAAGGTTAGGTAAGCCTTTCATTTGTTGAAATGTAGTATGTCATGGTTTTGTTAAAGATGATCTCTTTTATCATTGATTTCTTTCTTCTTAGGACCAATCACTGTTTTCAACTTTTATCTAGTTGCTTAAACTTTATCAATTTAACTGTTTCTATGTGCAGGGTGTAGAGGCACACTTTGTGTGTAAATTCCTCATTCCCTTTATTCTTGTGATAGTACTTTTCTCTTTCAAGCACACCTTGGTTGGGTTTAAGAAGGCTTGAACTATCATTTAATTTAATCAGATGACAATGCCGTGTCCATGAAGGACACACAATGTTTAGGCTCTGAGTGACAGCCATCGCTATTGAGAGTGAATTTTGACTACTGCATAATTTAGTCATTTTTGAAATCGTTTGTGTGCCGAAACTGCTGATGATAAGAGCCTCAAGCAGTGCAGGTATGCCTGAGTTTGGATGATGCTGAATATAGTGGACATTTAGCTGCTGCGTGAAGTTATGACTGATGCCTTTGTCATACTAATGGTAACTGCAAATTGTATATTGCTGCTGTGTACAGGTACGGCTAGTGCAGAAGAAAGACACAGGCCACGTGTATGCCATGAAGATTCTACGTAAAGCTGACATGTTGGAGAGAGAGCAGGTGGCGCACGTGCGTGCAGAGAGAGATATCCTTGTTGAGGCTGACCATCAGTGGGTTGTGAAAATGTTCTACAGCTTCCAAGACCCCATCAACCTGTACCTCGTGATGGAGTTTCTGCCTGGAGGTAGGTACCAGGACCCCATTAACTAGTATGTACCTCGTGAAGAAGTGCTTACTTGGAGATAAGTGCGAGGACCCCACTTACCTTTATATGCCTCATGAAGTGCGTGCCTAGAGATTGGTACCAAGACTTCATTAGCCTTCATCTTGTGATGGAGCTTCCACCTGGAGGTTAGGGCCAGGACGGGACTAACCTGTACTTCCTGCATTAAAATCTGCCACATTTACCTGGCTGACTGCAGCTGCTCAAAAATATCCACTAGATCACAGAAGTTACCTTCATTGCATCTTGACCCATATCTCTGAGAGGCGCAGACCAAGAAATAACGAGAGGCTGCAACAGCTGCGAACGTTGGGCGGATGCGGACGCCAGTCAGGAGTTATCATAGTTGGTAGAATGGGGAGTTTGTGCCGCGCAAGTGGTTGAACTTAGTGCGCTGATGATTATACCGCGTGTCCCACAAAAATGTCCCCAAATTTCGTTTCCTTTTCGAATAATTTAAGTTTTTGAAAATCGGTTGAATAACCACTTTACAGTGATCGATTTACTGAAAGAGGTAGAAAAACTAATTGTTCAAATAAAAAGTTTTAAAAACAAAACTGGTGTTCTTCTTCATTTCTCAATACCTAATGTTGAAAATAATTTCACAATGATGTATCCTACATACCACCAAGTTCAAAGCCTGTGAGAGGTTTCAAGTTTAGTGGGTTTTCATTAATAGTGTTTCAAGAACTGAAAGAAAAATGTGAAATAATTCACTAAAGTCTTCGTTCAACGGTGGTTAAAAGTAATATTTGCCTTGAGAGAAATGAAAGGTATGTTGAAGGGTACTATATTACTTTATTTATTTAAACGTTATTTAAGGTAATGATTATTACTGTTTTACTCTTTTAAATTTTTGTTTGTTTGGTTTTTAGAAAGTACAAAATAAGGAAGAATATCAATATTGTTTTAAAAGCTTTACCCTTTGAACAATTAGTTTTTCTCACCATTTCAGTAAATCGATCATTGTAAAGTGGTTATTCAACCGATTGTCAAAAATTTAAATTTTTCGATAAGGAAATTAAATTTACGACATTGTAAAAAAAAACAATTTAAATATGTTGATTGAAAGTGGAGGTATAATCAATGAAAAAGTCAGAGACATTTTTTTAGGACACCCGGTAGTATCGATAGTCACTCTACCCATACGCCGTGCGTTACCTGTTGCACATGTGGGCGTCTGTGTCTTGGCGGTATTCGTACTGCTCGCTGGCGGGTTGTTCTCGGTTTTAAGCCTTTGTGAGCTAGTGCCCTCAAGTCTGATAAATTTGCCAGGTGTAAAAGGTGTGTTCTCAAAAGTGCGAATGACTCCAAGTTTCTGTTTTTACCCCTCTCAGGGGGATACAACTATTGTATCTATGGGAATTAGCGCTCCCAGGGGGACTATGTGAGGGCCCGAGCTAAAGGTTAGGTAGGCTTCCTTTTTGTTGATATAATTGTTACGGACCATCTTTTTTCGGCTCACTGCTGTCCTGTTTTTCAGCACCTACTACTTTCTTTTTCAACTTTTGTCTTGTTTCATTGTCTTTCTTAGCTTCCTGTTTCTGTGCACCTTGTACATAGGATAGGTTCCGCGTTCCCTCAACTCCATACTAAATGGTGCCTTCCTCCTTCCTCTCTTAGAACATCTTTGTCGTGCAATTGAGGGAGGCTAAAATTTTCTTATATAATAATAATAAATTCTGTTTTTACCTGCTGATTTTTACCTTTGAAACATTTTTTTAAAAAGAACGTGAAATTTTAACTTGTTAAAATGAATTTCTAAATAAAAAATGAAATCCGTGCTTGTAAACTGAACTATATTTCAATCAACAATTAAAAAGTTGGTAAATGTTTAATCTACATGACACTACTATCCTGCATTGAAAAACGAATTATGATAGTGGGGAAAAGGAATTATTAAATTGTACTTGAATAATTATTTATTGAGGTGAGTCACAGATAATCATCTGGCTGCCTTCATATGTGGCCAGTAGTCCTGTTCAAGTCACTATTGAAATATATAGTATAGAAAACTCCGGCCACAACATTAAGCATGAAACCTTGCAGGTCCACATGCGCTTCGACCGCCATTCGAGATGCTGTGGTGATGTGTTACGAACGCTACTAGAGCCTCACTGTGCTTATTGGTGCAGATGCCCGGTTGTGATTTCCAATTAGGTCGTAATTTAGCTACTGCCTGCAGGCAAGTGCAAGGACTTCATTAATCTGTACCAGAAGATGAAGTTTGTGCTCTTACCTCTGCATGCACAAATCCACAGTTCAAAGAAAGTCAATTCATCGTGTGAACTCTAATGCTCACTGACAGTTCATTGTTATCTGTAGGCTGTCCAACGTTTGCGTGTCTCTGCTATTTTTTTCCTTCTGATCCATCTGTTATAAACATTGTGTACTTTTAACTCGATTATTTCTACAAAATGCGTTGATAACGTGGTTTGACCTTAGGAGACCTAACAGTTCGGACAAAAATCTATCAAAGAATTTTATGCATCAGACGAAACAGGCAATGTTTTCGGAAGACTTGGTTTGTAGAATTTTATTTTTCGTCCAAAATTAACCTGCTGATTCGCTAACGGCGCTCTAGAATTGCTGGGGTCATTTTATGGCTATCATACATTAAGCATTGTGGCTCATTTGAGTTAAAGCACATTTCTGTTCTTCTGAGCGCTGCATTCCAACTTTGTATCTTTTCTATGATGAGTTGCGTGTGGCTCCTGATATACTTGTCTCTGATGGTCCTTCATTTTAGTAAATTACACTGATCTGCAAAAGCAAAAATTTCGAGCCTTGACATCATTCCTGCTGATTCTTGTGTAAAATGATTTCCTGAATCCAAATATATCCCCCGTTTCTCCCCCCCCCCCCCTTATCACCCGGGTGGGTTTCCCCACTTAATCTTTCCCCATTTTTCGATAAAGATTATTTTAGCCGTGAAGAAAAATAAATGAGTATAAAACGAAAACGAAATAAATGTAAAGAATAATTTGTACGCAAGGTAAATGCCTTCATTTGGTGCTTGCTTTCTTTTTGTACTCTGAGGTAGAAGTTTCTTGTTCCAAATACCAGCAGTACTCTGCCAACATGCTCGCATTATACTTCCCCAAAAATCTCCTCTCGAACTTAGTGATGTCTTGCTGGAACCGTTCCCCGTGTTCATGCAAAACTGCTTCTAAATTTTTTGGGGAAAAGTCCAGGTAGCAGTGAAGGAAATGCCCTTTGAGACATGTTACACCCCATGGCCTTGTGGGCTGACAGCGGTTTCTTGACAAATGCGACATAATCTTAACTTTTGTTGTTAGTTTTCACACAAGTTTTGCAATGCTAGTCAAGCTCGTTTTTCTTTTCGGTTCAGGTGTTCCATAAACGTCTAATCTTGGAAATGTTGTCTAATCTGGATGCCCACAGAAACTCCTTCCTTGATTTTAGCCTCACTAAGACTAGGAATCTTAATTTTATATCTATTTGATTAATTATCGCTGTATATTTATTGCAATGTATTTTTATAATTTGGGGGTGTTTTTGGGGAGAATGAGGGGGCTGAAAGCTGGAATATATTGAAAATAAATGAAATTGTGAAAAAACGGAATAGTCGCCCACCTTTCATGACTTTTACAATTTAAGGGTGAAATCTCCTCCCCCACAAATCTACTTTTTTGCTACTATTGTTCATGTTATAGAACGTTTTATCTTTCGAGCCCCCATAAGAAATATAAAGACCTAAATAATCCTTTTCACACCTCTAAATTCTCAAAAAGTGATAAAAATAGGTGGAAGGGGAAAGGTTCCCCGAAAACGATGGGTGATGAGGGAAAACGGGGGTCGTATTCGGATTCAGGAAGGCAGTTTACATTGAGGTGCAGCAGAAATGGTGTCAGGGCCAATTTGCTTGCAGACCAGTGAATTATTCGTGCTTTAGGCCTGAATGAAAATATCAGGAACTTTGATGAACTTGTAGTGGCCTACCTTAGTTACCCCTGAAATCTCATTGCTAGTCATGCAACTGTTCAGTAACCTAAACATGTCCCAATATAAAATTATTCAATAAAAAGTTCCCACTCCTCCATTACGTATCACCGATACCGACCGCCTGGAGGAGTATAAATGTAAGGCCGCTGCTTCTCTCACCACAAACGGAACTCAAAAGCCGAAGTAGCAACACCTGGCCTTACAAACTAATGGTTCTTTGGTAGATTACCTTTATGTACCTGAAATTCCATAGCATACTGTTATTGTGTATAAATTTTGTGTGTTACAAAGTTAGACAAGCTCACTAGTGTGGTACTGTGATGTGTAACTCTCTTTACAGGGGATATGATGACGCTGCTCATGAAGAAAGACACACTTTCAGAGGACTGCACTCAGTTCTACATCGGTGAGACGGCGCTCGCCATCGACTCGATTCACAAGTTGGGCTTCATTCACAGGTAGTGCTAACCTAAAGCTGTGTCGCTGCGCTCTCAGCGCAGACGTGACTTATTTATGCTCGTGTTAAGTTTCGCGTGCTGGATGTGTTGCATTGGCTCCGTTTTGTTGTACGGATGCTTTGTGCAATACTCGCAGCATCTGTCCCGTACATAACTTTATGATCACTAATCTCGAGTAATTGGTGGGCACTTTATCATAGGGCTAGGAGGAGTAATGAAAGTGCAAAAGGTTGGTGCTATTGTTTGTGGTTAGTTATTAGGGAATGAGACTATGACGATTTTGTAATTAGGACAGAAATATTTAACGTAGGCAAAACTACTGAAAATGCATGTGTAAAAGCTGAGATTTGAGAGACGCATGGTCAAGATTTATAAAACATCAAGGATTTGAGAAACACTAAATTACAGGAGAGAATGGCCGTACGTTATCCCAGGAGCCTGATTGGAGTGGTGAAATGGTGGGCCTGATGACCAGCATTGCAGAGTTTGACTTGAAGCACGCCTGTCCTCTCAGGCAGCAGGAGGCCAAGTGTTCTTTCTGTACAGTTTCTTTATTCTTGGAAGGTTGAAACCTCCACTGGAAACCGAGGCTGCACTCGCTGATGTGGTTGTGGGACCTGAGCTTTGTGTAATAGTTGATGGCTTTGAAATTTATTATTGTTCTGTTCGTATTCCCTCCCACCTCACTGAGATGCAGCTATTGTTTCTAGGGAGATCAGTGCTCTCAAGAACAAGATGTGAGGTTTCAAGGTAAATATTAGTTAGGCCTTCATTTTTAATAAGTTTTTTATGGACCATATTTTACTCGGTTCATTGCTATTTTTCCTTTTTTTATCGCATGTTTTTTCTCAATTTTCAACTGCTATTGATTTCTTCTTCAACCCTGTTTTGATTTCTTCTTCAACCCTGTTTTGATTTCTTCTTCAACCCTGTTTTGATTTCTTCTTCAACCCTGTTTTGATTTCTTCTTCAACCCTGTTTTGATTTCTTCTTCAACCCTGTTTTGATTTCTTCTTCAACCCTGTTTTGATTTCTTCTTCAACCCCGTTTTGATTTCTTCTTCAACCCTGTTTTGATTTCTTCTTCAACCCTGTTTTGATTTCTTCTTCAACCCTGTTTTGATTTCTTCTTCAACCCCGTTTTGATTTCTTCTTCAACCCTGTTTTGATTTCTTCTTCAACCCTGTTTTGATTTCTTCTTCAACCCTGTTTTGATTTCTTCTTCAACCCTGTTTTGATTTCTTCTTCAACCCTGGTTTGATTTCTTCTTCAACCCTGTTTTGATTTCTTCTTCAACCCTGTTTTGATTTCTTCTTCAACCCTGTTTTGATTTCTTCTTCAACCCTGTTTTGATTTCTTCTTCAACCCTGTTTTGATTTCTTCTTCAACCCTGGTTTGATTTCTTCTTCAACCCTGGTTTGATTTCTTCTTCAACCCTGTTTTGATTGATCAACCCTGTTTTGATTTCTTCTTCAACCCTGTTTTGATTTCTTCTTCAACCCTGTTTTGATTTCTTCTTCAACCCTGTTTTGATTTCTTCTTCAACCCTGTTTTGATTTCTTCTTCAACCCTGTTTTGATTTCTTCTTCAACCCTGTTTTGATTTCTTCTTCAACCCTGGTTTGATTTCTTCTTCAACCCTGGTTTGATTTCTTCTTCAACCCTGTTTTGATTGATCAACCCTGTTTTGATTTCTTCTTCAACCCTGTTTTGATTTCTTCTTCAACCCTGGTTTGATTTCTTCTTCAACCCTGTTTTGATTTCTTCTTCAACCCTGTTTTGATTTCTTCTTCAACCCTGGTTTGATTTCTTCTTCAACCCTGTTTTGATTTCTTCTTCAACCCTGTTTTGATTTCTTCTTCAACCCTGGTTTGATTTCTTCTTCAACCCTGTTTTGATTTCTTCTTTAACCCTGGTTTGATTTCTTCTTCAACCCTGGTTTGATTTCTTCTTCAACCCTGGTTTGATTTCTTCTTCAACCCTGGTTTGATTTCTTCTTCAACCCTGGTTTGATTTCTTCTTCAACCCTGTTTTGATTTCTTCTTTAACCCTGGTTTGATTTCTTCTTCAACCCTGTTTTGATTTCTTCTTCAACCCTGTTTTGATTTCTTCTTCAACCCTGTTTTGATTTCTTCTTTAACCCTGGTTTGATTTCTTCTTCAACCCTGGTTTGATTGATCAACCCTGTTTTGATTTCTTCTTCAATCCTGTTTTGATTTCTTCTTCAACCCTGTTTTGATTTCTTCTTCAACCCTGTTTTGATTTCTTCTTCAACCCTGGTTTGATTTCTTCAACCCTGTTTTGATTTCTTCTTCAACCCTGTTTTGATTTCTTCTTCAACCCTGTTTTGATTTCTTCTTCAACCCTGTTTTGATTTCTTCTTCAACCCTGGTTTGATTTCTTCAACCCTGTTTTGATTTCTTCTTCAACCCTGTTTTGATTTCTTCTTCAACCCTGTTTTGATTTCTTCTTCAACCCTGGTTTGATTTCTTCAACCCTGTTTTGATTTCTTCTTCAACCCTGTTTTGATTTCTTCTTCAACCCCGTTTTGATTTCTTCTTCAACCCTGTTTTGATTTCTTCTTCAACCCTGTTTTGATTTCTTCTTCAACCCTGTTTTGATTTCTTCTTCAACCCTGTTTTGATTTCTTCTTCAACCCTGTTTTGATTTCTTCTTCAACCCTGTTTTGATTTCTTCTTCAACCCTGTTTTGATTTCTTCTTCAACCCTGTTTTGATTTCTTCTTCAACCCTGGTTTGATTTCTTCTTCAACCCTGGTTTGATTTCTTCTTCAACCCTGTTTTGATTGATCAACCCTGTTTTGATTTCTTCTTCAACCCTGTTTTGATTTCTTCTTCAACCCTGTTTTGATTTCTTCTTCAACCCTGTTTTGATTTCTTCTTCAACCCTGTTTTGATTTCTTCTTCAACCCTGTTTTGATTTCTTCTTCAACCCTGGTTTGATTTCTTCTTCAACCCTGTTTTGATTGATCAACCCTGTTTTGATTTCTTCTTCAACCCTGTTTTGATTTCTTCTTCAACCCTGGTTTGATTTCTTCTTCAACCCTGTTTTGATTTCTTCTTCAACCCTGGTTTGATTTCTTCTTCAACCCTGGTTTGATTTCTTCTTCAACCCTGTTTTGATTTCTTCTTCAACCCTGTTTTGATTTCTTCTTCAACCCTGTTTTGATTTCTTCTTCAACCCTGTTTTGATTTCTTCTTCAACCCTGTTTTGATTTCTTCTTCAACCCTGGTTTGATTGATCAACCCTGTTTTGATTTCTTCTTCAATCCTGTTTTGATTTCTTCTTCAACCCTGTTTTGATTTCTTCTTCAACCCTGTTTTGATTTCTTCTTCAACCCTGGTTTGATTTCTTCAACCCTGTTTTGATTTCTTCTTCAACCCTGTTTTGATTTCTTCTTCAACCCTGTTTTGATTTCTTCTTCAACCCTGTTTTGATTTCTTCTTCAACCCTGTTTTGATTTCTTCTTCAACCCTGTTTTGATTTCTTCTTCAACCCTGTTTTGATTTTTTCTTCATCCCTGTTTTGATTTTTTCTTCATCCCTGGTTTGATTTCTTCTTCAACCCTGGTTTGATTTCTTCTTCAACCCTGGTTTGATTGATCAACCCTGTTTTGATTTTTTCTTCATCCCTGTTTTGATTTTTTCTTCATCCCTGTTTTGATTTTTTCTTCATCCCTGTTTTGATTTTTTCTTCATCCCTGTTTTGATTTTTTCTTCATCCCTGTTTTGATTTTTTCTTCATCCCTGTTTTGATTTTTTCTTCATCCCTGTTTTGATTTTTTCTTCATCCCTGTTTTGATTTTTTCTTCATCCCTGTTTTGATTTTTTCTTCATCCCTGTTTTGATTTTTTCTTCATCCCTGTTTTGATTTTTTCTTCATCCCTGTTCTGGTTTCAAAAACTTTTATTATTGTTGCCATTCCTCTTTACTAGGTGTGGCGACACGCCTTGTACGCATATATTCCCTCAATTCCACCACTGAATGCAAGTAGTACTTCCCTTCTTCTCTTGGGAATACTTACGTTGTTTTTAGGTGGGCGTTTGAACTATCATAATAGATTGAGTGGACTTTTGACAAATGAAAAATCGCCATTGTTGAAATAGTTTAATACCCACCCGGGCATAAATGAACAAGCTATGCACAATAAAAACAAAAATGTCCTGAGCCAAATTAACAAAGTCGTATTTCTCTGTATTTAAGAGCGAAAAACTGTTTAGAAGATAATTTAAATTTATGATTCAATGAATTAAAAATGTACTTTCGCTTTTTTGCATGTTCTTTTAGGTTTCTAGAGTACATTTTAATGAGTAGTGTATTTAGTTACCGTGCTTCTCATATTAGAGTTTTGCACTGTTAGCTTAACCTGGTGACAAAATGTTGGCTCAGATTGATACAACTATTGTATCTATGGGAATTAGAACTCCCATGGAAAAATGTGAGGTCTTGAGCTGAGAGTTATGAAGGTTTTTTGTAGAAATAAGATAGATGTTTCTGTTTTGTCAAGGACAACTTTTTACGGTTCATTGCTGTCCTTTTTTTCTGTACCTCTGACTTTCTTCTTTAATCTTTATCTTATTTCAGAACCCTCTTTCTTAACTTGCTGTTTCTAGGTGCATGAGATCCTGTGTTTGAATACACTTTGTACATAGATTCCGCGTTCCCTCAACTCTTTGCCTAATGTTGCCTTTGTCCTTCCTCTTTGGAATGCCTTTTTTGCAATTAGGGATGCTGACACTAGCTTTTAATCTAACCTGCAGTAAAATATAAAACTTAAATTTCCAAAACTCAAAATAATTAAAAAAAGCTTTTCAAAAGCAATGCCTTGCATTGCCTAGCTAGTTTTCACACGTTAACTCAATGAGGAATTTATGGCGTTAGGGAAATCAAATTTAATTGAGAGCTCTGAAGGACACTCGCAATCTGAAAATTTGCGAGTCAAAATCTAACCAAGAAAAATCTGCTAAGTATTAACTGATTACCATAGAAATTGACTGCTTTTGTTAAAGTGTGCGTAGGGGATAACGCCTATGCTATTCCACTTTCTAACGAGTATTAAGGGATTATGATTCTTTGTTTTGGGTGAATACTCTCTGCCTCTGAGTAATGAGAAATTGTATTGAACGATTGTATGAAAGCCTTTGGGTTTCTGTACATGTTTAGTTATTATGAATTTATCAGTGACGCGTTGTTTTAACCGGTTTGAAACTACATTTAATAAACAATGTCATTATGGGTGTAGGCATATTTGTTCTCTTTCATTGAAAACAACTTATATACGGTACAAGGTAATCCCTCAAAGGGTATAGGATAATCAATAAATTTAGGTTAGAAAGGTTTGTCTAGCCTATGGTGTAGGGACTGGCGCCTCCGCGGCAGATACTGTCAGTTAACTCAGCTGTATACGAGCCTTACTAAATTACTGAAGGGTAGAGATTTTATGTACAGGTGAAAAAATCTCACAGTTGAAAAGTGAGAGGTTAATACCTGGGTATTTTCTTATTTTCAGAGACGCAAAACTTATTTATTTGATTCCTGGAGATATTAAGCTTGCTAATTCACTTGTTTTTTTAGAGACATAAAACCAGATAACCTGCTGCTAGACGCCAGAGGGCACATCAAACTGTCAGACTTCGGCCTCTGCACGGGCCTGAAGAAGTCTCACCGCACCGAATTTTATAAAGATCTCAGCCAGGCTAAGGCCTCCGATTTCAGTGAGTTGATATTGCAATTTTTTGATCTACCATTTACCTAATTATCATTACTTGTTACGTAAAAGCTTTTGTTCATAAGCTGTTACACAGTATTACCATTCATCTGGATGCATTTCTACATAGTGTCAGCAAAATTTGAATATACTTTACCATTATGGTTTGCTGTAGCAAAGTATTGATGTTAATCAGTTAGAGAGTTGACATTCTGTTTGGTCGCCCACCGTTTGTCATTGAAGAGATTTACATAATGCTAGTGAACCGCTGGTGATCACACACTAAATTTTTAATTTATCTGTAATCATAACTAGATCATGGACCTACCTTTTTATTTATTTTTGGTCTGTTTGAAAATTGATTGTTGAAGTTGATCTTAATTGAAGTAGATACTTGAATTTCAGTTTAACTCATTGCAGTTGCCGTGTTGAGCTGCATCTGTCAATTGCTACTGCTCGTTAATGTCTGTTGTTTTCATGCAGTACTGCTTCTGGGGCTGTAATGCTTTGGCGAGTTGCTGGCACACTTCACACCAGTTTCATGTGCTAATGAATGACCGTCCCTCAGCCACCTACTCCAACGTACCTGCCACGAACCCAATGGACTCGAAGCGCCGAGCGGAGAGCTGGAAAAAAAACAGGAGAGCGCTTGCCTACTCGACTGTTGGCACCCCAGACTACATCGCCCCTGAAGTTTTCATGCAGACGGGCTACTCTTCGTGCTGTGACTGGTGGAGTCTGGGCGTCATCATGTATGAGATGCTCATAGGCGAGTGCAGCATTTCGTTTGTGTTCAAGGTAGACTAGTTATTTCAGGTGTTTAGATCGAGTCCTCAGATCCAATTTACTGATGAATTGTTTAGCAAATTTTGTTAGCAGTCAAACTCCAGTAGTTACACATCTAAAGAATCTTGAAACCTCTGTAAGAAATTTACTCCTTCCTCTTTTTTAAATATCTTCATTCGTTTTCATTTTAGACTCCACTCATTACCTGCTCTGTTAAGCAATGGATTGTGCTGTTTTGGTGCTAGTGATCTTTAATTCCATTGTAGCTACCATTTATGAGTTGAGACTTGGTGGTAAGGGCTTGGGGAAATTCTCTGGTCCCTCAGAGAGATACAGCCATTGTATCTTTGAGAGTTGGTGTTCCCAGGAGAAAGATGTGAGGTCCTGGGCTGAAGGTTAGGTAGGCCTTCACTGTTAAGATAGAATAAGTTCTTGTTTTGAAAAATCTTTTTTCGGTTCTGCTGTTCTTCTTTTCAACATCTATTACTTTTTTTCAACTTTCGTCTTGTTTCATTAACTTCTTTCAAACCTCCTGTTTCTATTCAATGATTTGGGGGACACATCTTGCGCGTCGATTCCCCATTTCCTCAATTCCATATTTAATGGTGCCTCTCTCCTTCCTTTCTTGGGAAAACATTTATTGTAGTTAAGGCAAACTAACACCTAATGTAGTAAATCTCTCTGGTCTTCATGCCGGCAAATTTATTTATTTTGTGAGCGGGGAAACTAAGAGATCAAATGTTGAATTCGAACGAACAGTCGATCTCATGAGTTTTTCATTTGCTGCTATACTCTGGACAAATTTTGAGGTGACTTCAAGACCTACTTTTTATTTCTAAGGTCATTAGTTACACTTGGGGAACTTAAATGCTATTGTGCATGTTGGACTTGAGGCCACTGAGGTATAGCAAAGTATTCATGAAATTGGAAATGAAATGCTGCGGAGCACTACCTTTGTGAAAGTTATAGTTCAGCCATAAGATGCTGGTGTGCTCCAGCTGTTGCTTGGGTGAGCTTGTGTATAGCTCTGACGGTGGTGTGAGAGGCAGTCCTGCTGACGGTGGTGTGAGAGGCAGTCCTGCTGACGGTGGTGTGAGAGGCAGTCCTGCTGACGGTGGTGTGAGAGGCAGTCCTTCTGACGGTGGTGTGAGAGGCAGTCCTTCTGACGGTGGTGTGAGAGGCAGTCCTGCTGACGGAGGTGTGAGAGGCAGTCCTGCTGACTGTGGTGTGAGAGGCAGCCCTGCTGATGGTGGTGTGAGAGGCAGCCCTGCTGATGGTGGTGTGAGAGGCAGCCCTACTGATGTTGGTGTGAGAGGCTGTCCTGCTGACGGTGGTGTGAGAGGCAGTCCTCCTGATGGTGGTGTGAGCAGCAGTCCTGCTGATGGTGGTGTGAGAGGCAGTCCTGCTGACGGTGTTGCGGCCCTTGCAGGCTACCCCCCCTTCTGCAGCGAGAACCCTCAGGAGACGTACCGCAAGGTGATGAGCTGGCAGAAGACGCTGGTGTTCCCTGCTGAGGTGCCCATCAGCGAGCAGGCCCGGGACACCATCGTCAGGCTGTGCTGTGAGGCCGAGCACAGAGCCGGCTCCCAGCACGGCCTGGAGGACATCAAGAATATGCACTTTTTCCAGGTCATTAGTCCTTCCTTTTATTACTGTAATGCTCTTTGTTGCTAGTGTCTAGCCGTCTTCTTTGGTAGCTTTGTTGTGCGAGTTGCCGTGGCTTTTGTAGTGTCAGTTGCATTGGCTTTTGTAGCGTCAGTTGCATTGGCTTTTGTAGCGTCAGTTGCTTTGGCTTTTGTAGCGCCAGTTGCACTGGCTTTTGTGGCGCGAGTTGCATTGGCTTTTGTAGCGCGAGTTGCATTGGCTTTTGTAGCGTCAGTTGCATTGGCTTTTGTAGCGTCAGTTGCATTGGCTTTTGTAGCGTCAGTTGCTTTGGCTTTTGTAGCGCCAGTTGCACTGGCTTTTGTGGCGCGAGTTGCATTGGCTTTTGTAGCGCGAGTTGCATTGGCTTTTGTAGCGTCAGTTGCATTGGCTTTTGTAGCGTCAGTTGCTTTGGCTTTTGTAGCGCCAGTTGCACTGGCTTTTGTGGCGCGAGTTGCATTGGCTTTTGTAGCGTCAGTTGCATTGGCTTTTGTAGCGTCAGTTGCATTGGCTTTTGTAGCGTCAGTTGCTTTGGCTTTTGTAGCGCCAGTTGCACTGGCTTTTGTGGCGCGAGTTGCATTGGCTTTTGTAGCGCGAGTTGCATTGGCTTTTGTAGCGCGAGTTGCATTGGCTTTTGTGGCGCGAGTTGCATTGGCTTTTGTGGCGCGAGTTGCATTGGCTTTTGTGGCGCGAGTTGCATTGGCTTTTGTGGCGCGAGTTGCATTGGCTTTTGTGGCGCGAGTTGCATTGGCTTTTGTGGCGCGAGTTGCATTGGCTTTTGTGGCGCGAGTTGCATTGGCTTTTGTGGCGCGAGTCCCCTCAGGGGGATACAGATATTGTATCTATGGGAATTAGCGCTCCCAGGGGAAAAATGTGAGGGCCCGAGCTGAGAGTTAGGTAGGCCTTCTTTTTGTTGAAATAAAATGTTTTTTGTTATGTTAAGGACCACCTTTTTTCGGTTCACTACTGTCCTGTTTTTCAGCACCTCTGACTTTCTTCTTCAAATTTTATCTTGTTTCGTGAACTTCTTTCTCAACTTTACTGTTTCTATGCCCCTTCTGCATAGATTCCTCATTCTCTTATCTCCATACTAAATGGTGCCTTCCTCCTTCCTCTCTTCGATACGCTCTTTTTTGTAGCGGTTAGGGAGGCTTAAACTAACTTATAATCTATAATCTAATCTGTGGCGCGAGTTGCATTGGCTTTTGTGGCGCGAGTTGCATTGGCTTTTGTGGCGCGAGTTGCATTGGCTTTTGTGGCGCGAGTTGCATTGGCTTATGTGGCGCGAGTTGCATTGGCTTTTGTGGCGCGAGTTGCATTGGCTTTTGTGGCGCGAGTTGCATTGGCTTTTGTGGCGCGAGTTGCATTGGCTTTTGTAGCGCGAGTTGCATTGGCTTTTGTTTGGCGCGAGTTGCATTGGCTTTTGTAGCGCGAGTTGCATTGGCTTTTGTGGCGCGAGTTGCATTGGCTTTTGTTTGGCGCGAGTTGCATTGGCTTTTGTAGCGCGAGTTGCATTGGCTTTTGTGGCGCGAGTTGCATTGGCTTTTGTAGCGCCAGTTGCATTGGCTTTTGTGGCGCGAGTTGCATTGGCTTTTGTAGCGCGAGTTGCATTGGCTTTTGTAGCGCGAGTTGCATTGGCTTTTGTAGCGCGAGTTGCATTGGCTTTTGTAGCGCGAGTTGCATTGGCTTTTGTAGCGCGAGTTGCATTGGCTTTTGTGGCGCGAGTTGCATTGGCTTTTGTGGTGCGAGTTGCATTGGCTTTTGTAGCGTCAGTTGCATTGGCTTTTGTAGCGCGAGTTGCATTGGCTTTTGTAGCGCGAGTTGCATTGGCTTTTGTGGCGCGAGTTGCATTGGCTTTGTGGCGCGAGTTGCATTGGCTTTTGTATCGCGAGTTGCATTGGCTTTTGTGGCGCGAGTTGCATTGGCTTTTGTGGTGCGAGTTGCATTGGCTTTTGTGGCGCGAGTTGCATTGGCTTTTGTGGCGCGAGTTGCATTGGCTTTTGTGGCGCGAGTTGCATTGGCTTTTGTGGTGCGAGTTGCATTGGCTTTTGTGGCGCGAGTTGCATTGGCTTTTGTGGCGCGAGTTGCATTGGCTTTTGTGGCGCGAGTTGCATTGGCTTTTGTATCGCGAGTTGCATTGGCTTTTGTGGCGCGAGTTGCATTGGCTTTTGTGGCGCGAGTTGCATTGGCTTTTGTGGCGCGAGTTGCATTGGCTTTTGTGGTGCGAGTTGCATTGGCTTTTGTGGTGCGAGTTGCATTGGCTTTTGTGGCGCGAGTTGCATTGGCTTTTGTGGCGCGAGCTACATTGGCTTTTGTGGCGCGAGTTGCATTGACTTTTGTGGCGCGAGTTGCATTGGCTTTTGTAGCGCCAGTTGCATTGGCTTTTGTGGCGCGAGTTGCATTGGCTTTTGTGGCGCGAGTTGCATTGGCTTTTGTGGCGCGAGTTGCATTGGCTTTTGTGGCGCGAGTTGCATTGGCTTTTGTGGCGCGAGTTGCATTGGCTTTTGTGGCGCGAGTTGCATTGGCTTTTGTAGCGCGAGTTGCATTGGCTTTTGTAGCGTCAGTTGCATTGGCTTTTGTGGCGCAAGTTGCATTGGCTTTTGTATCGCGAGTTGCATTGGCTTTTGTATCGCGAGTTGCATTGGCTTTTGTAGCGTCAGTTGCATTGGCTTTTGTGGCGCAAGTTGCATTGGCTTTTGTATCGCGAGTTGCATTGGCTTTTGTAGCGCGAGTTGCATTGGCTTTTGTGGCGCGAGTTGCATTGGCTTTTGTGGCGCGAGTTGCATTGGCTTTTGTAGCGCCAGTTGCATTGGCTTTTGTGGCGCGAGCTACATTGGCTTTTGTGGCGCGAGTTGCATTGGCTTTTGTGGCGCGAGTTGCATTGGCTTTTGTGGCGCGAGTTGCATTGGCTTTTGTGGCGCGAGTTGCATTGGCTTTTGTGGCGCGAGTTGCATTGGCTTTTGTAGCGCCAGTTGCATTGGCTTTTGTGGCGCGAGTTGCATTGGCTTTTGTGGCGCGAGTTGCATTGGCTTTTGTGGCGCGAGTTGCATTGGCTTTTGTGGCGCGAGCTATATTGGCTTTTGTGGCGCGAGTTGCATTGACTTTTGTGGCGCGAGTTGCATTGGCTTTTGTAGCGCCAGTTGCATTGGCTTTTGTGGCGCGAGTTGCATTGGCTTTTGTGGCGCGAGTTGCATTGGCTTTTGTGGCGCGAGTTGCATTGGCTTTTGTGGCGCGAGCTACATTGGCTTTTGTGGCGCGAGTTGCATTGACTTTTGTGGCGCGAGTTGCATTGGCTTTTGTGGCGCGAGCTATATTGGCTTTTGTGGCGCGAGTTGCATTGGCTTTTGTGGCGCGAGTTGCATTGACTTTTGTGGCGCGAGTTGCATTGGCTTTTGTGGCGCGAGCTATATTGGCTTTTGTGGCGCGAGTTGCATTGACTTTTGTGGCGCGAGTTGCATTTGCTTTTGTGGCGCGAGTTGCATTGGCTTTTGTAGCGCGAGTTGCATCGGCCATTGTAACTCGAGTATTGACCTTTATGGACGAATAGTGTGAATTGATATGCTGAGGTTTTCGTCAACTTTGCTATTTTTGAGTTAGAGCAACATTATTCGTTCGTTCAGTTTTTGTCGGTGTTAGTTACCTGCATTTAAGTTTACAATTATTCCTGAGCATTGCATTTCGTTCAAGTCGCTGTCGTGTCTTCTCTAGGAAAAGGGTAAGTAGTAGGTTTAGGTTAGTTCGGTTTTTCACCATCTCTTCCGTGTCTTTCTAGGTCGTCCTCCCTATCTCCTGTTTCTATGATATCCTGTGTGGGAACACACCTTCATTTATTCCCCGTTTTCTCCAGCCCATACTAAATAGGCTTTTCCCTTTGCTTTTTTCGGATCGCCTTTTTTGTGGCTGAGGAGTCTTAAACTTACTGACATAATGAGTCCTATGTCGAAATTTTATCTATTTTGCATCTATAAATTTGGGCTTGTTTGTGAAGCCAAATGAACTATGTATTAGGTTGGTACAAAAGTTATGTCAGATTTTTACAACGGTTCTTCAAAGTTGGATATGTCAATTGTTTACATTCTGTTATTCGTGTGTTATATTTCTGTGACTAAACTAAACGATTTTCTACCAGGTTATCTCTGTTACGTTCATATTCTTCATAAATATTGGCATTCATGTCTGTCCCATCTTAAGATAAAATCAGAAATGTTCTACTGTATAAGTTTAGTGTAGGTGTTCACGCAAATTCGGCTGAAAAATCTATTCAGAACACTTACGGGGATGATGTAGTGCATGAAAAAAATTGTAGGAGATTTATTTTCGTTTTCAAAGTGGTGATTTCACTTTAAAAGATGAGCTGAAGAAAGGTCGTTTAAGAACACTTGATTCCGATCAGTTGAATATCCTTTTGTCCGAGAATCCTACTGCTACCACTAGGAAAATTGCAGGACAGTTAAACGTGGCCCATACAACCTGCTTCTGATTTTCACCTGTTCCGAAGACTACAGAACCACTTTAGTTGATTTAGGTTAACTACAAAAGAAGAGATTGAAAAGAATTAAATTTGGATTTGGATTTTAAACATTCAGAATTTTACAAGCGAGGCATTTATAAGCTTGTTGAAAGATGGAATGTGGTCATTGAAAGCAATGGGGAGCATGTTATTGAATAAACATTTCCATAGTCAATGGCTTATTTATTTTACCCAAGGTGTTTAAATCGGACATTACTTTACACCAACCTGATATAATAGAACTCTGTGTTTCAATGTTAGTCCCTATTCCGCATGTAGCTAGGAGGGGAGGACTACAAGTCTTATTGAAATATGAGGGCTTGTATTCCACAGGGAGTGGACTGGGAGCACATGAGGGAGCGGCCCGCTGCCATCCCTGTGCAAGTCAAGTCCATCGACGATACTAGCAACTTTGACGATTTTCCTGACGTTGACCTCAAACTGCCCGCGTCTCCCCCTGTCAAGGAGGGCGAGGCAGGGTACAAGGACTGGGTGTTCATCAACTACACGTACAAGCGCTTCGAGGGCCTCACGCAACGAGGCCTCATCAAGCCCAGTGGAGCGACTGCACACCAGCTCGTCTGAGGAGGGTCGGTCCGTGTCCCCTCACGTGTGCGGCTGTGGGGGCCGTGCCGATGCAACGCGGCGCTTTCTCTCCTCTCAAACAGTTTTGCGCCAGCCTATTGCTGTGCAGATGCCTTCATTTCCTGGTGGGGCTTGGTTGAATGAAGTAATTTATTTCAACAAAATTTGCCTCATCTTACTGAATGCCCGTTTTAAAATAGCAAGTTCATATTTGGTGAGGAGAATGTTATTCATAAAGGGCATGAGGAATAATCCATTTCATTTTCAAAATTTTGTTTTGTTCAAACTAGGGTAAATATAACATAAATGCATAAAATATGAACGACTGTTCCCACAATATTTCGTTCAAGTATCAGTAATTTGATCGCTAAATGTTAAGACTTGACTTGAGTGATATTACCCTGACCATGCTGACTGTGTGCTACATGTGCGTGATTTCATCACACTACCCTAAGATCTTGCTCTTTTAAAATGCTAACCTCATCAACGTTCAAAGGCGTGGCTGCATCTCGAGCTGGTGACTCAGAGTTGGTCTGCCGGGAGAGAGCACAAGTAGTCGCCTATTTTGTAAGGCTGAGATCTTTCCTGCGATCGAGCCTTTCATGGAAATACCTGTCTTCTACATGCACTAAGTTAAAGCCACTCGAACCACTGACTAGGAGATGACGATTCAGGAAAGGTCGTGAAGGAGGTCCAATAATGGTGTTATTGTGCTCTGTTTGTGAGACATCTCGTATCTTGTGAGGGCCTGATGCTCCTCAATTTGTGGTGACAAATGAGTGGCCACCTGATGCGAGCAAGGCACTGTACTGCTATCTGGACATGTGTTCAATGTCAAGGCGAATTTTGCCATGCAAAATTTATTTTGTGCGGATAATTGTTTCTTATGTTGAAAATGCCGTAGATAAACTCTGTGCTCCATACTTTCAACTTCAAGTTAGCTCTCAGAAGTTGAGAGCAGTTTATTACTGCAAGGTGAAGAAACGTTGAGAGCTGTACGCCAGTGCGAGATTTTATTTCTGTGCATTAAGAGAGCGTTTAGGTAAGAAGCTGCAATTACTCGTACGTCAAGAATTGTACACTCCCAGTGTGGCACTATTGTAGGGGTAACTTTGTTGGATTGTGTGGACGGTTGGTCACTGCAATTGGGCAGAACTTGTTGTGTGGGCTTCTTACGCATGGAATGACATGCTTTTGGTGATAGTGGCAGGGATGTGTCAGGTCGCGTGCAGCAGCGCTGGCCGCCGCCACACTTTGGCTGGCCGGCGCCGCACGCACTTCTGTGTTGCATTCTGGGATCTAATGCGGCTAATGAGGTCTTGTGTAAGTTTTGCAGCTCTTCATTAATATATACTTCACTTTAAGTAGATCATTTGTATAGTGCAAATTGAATTACTTTGATTTGCTTATGAAGAAACATGATTACTTCACTATTGCGTTGCCCTGGAACACTTGTCAAGCTTGACTAGCTACCTTCAGCAACACCGTTGTTAGCACTATTTATCAAGTTAGCTTATCTAAGAGTGTTGCAGTGAGACTTACAGTCGGAGTTTGACATCCCTGAAATGCAGTCCCTACGTTAGAGCGCTTTAGATTTAGACGATATATTTCTTGATCTAACTTTAGTGTACTGGAGCGCTTTGTAGCTGATGAATTTATGTCCTCGTGCGGTCGTTTTGGCCAAATGTGCATGGCTTTCTGTAAACCGTGATCAGTAAACGTCAGATGCTTTAACCATATTAGATGGTTTCTGGGAGCTCAAGTTGAAATGTTCCCAACAGACCACGCAAAATTACTAGCATTCCCATTTCAAATTAACCTAGCACTATGAAATCTGCAGAATAAATAGTAGCTGCGAGCTTACTTTTTGCCAAATTTTTACGCTAGTTCGTATATTTTATGAGTAATTGAGGTTATTTAGACAAAATGTATTGATACGAAACTGTATGAGATTGTGCTTAGGCGTTAGGTCTACTCCAAGTCCCTCGTATGCAAGAAGCTCGTCCATGTTCAACTCCACATTGTTGCGTTGCTCGTCTGTGGCAGAGCTGCGCCAGTGCCTTCACGCCCTGCTACGCGCCGCGCCGCGCCCGCTGCTCGGTGGCATACGGGAAGCGTGCGTAAACACGCTTGGCTGGCTGGTTTCAACCCACAATTAAGGGCTTGCTCCAGTTGCTCTGCCGCAGAACGGGCGTGCTTGCTCCTCGTAGTCAGTGCCGGTGTACGTAATCTGGTGTAGCCAAACTCAGTCCCGTATCATCTCTTGCTCTGTTGAACATGCTTGTTTTGCTCAAACGATGAGAACAATTTTTTTATACGTCTGTAGAGTTCTATTTAATATTATTAATGGGAAAAGTGCAGTGTTAAGTATTAATATAATAAAGGAAAATTGTTGGTTTGTAACTACGTATGGGTTGATTGAAAGAAGGCGCTTGTATCTCACTTTTTAGTTAAAACATGACGTTTGTGCCCGCAAAAATTTAGTAATTCGTGTTAATGTGTGAAAGTACAACAGAAATGTCTTTTTTTTGCTGGTGATCTTAATATCTATTTCTTGTTCTGGAGTGTATGTAGTGCTGGTTGCAGCCATCGCAGTGGTGAGAAACATTGCAAGTCCCAGTGATGAGACCCTGTTCTTATCCACGCTTCATGTGGTAGATATGGAACTTTAAGAAACGAGCCATAAGTCGTCTATGCACCAATTGGCGCGCTGCGCAATGCCCCTGGGGGTTTCAGCGCGGGTAAGGCGCCTGGCCATAATTGGGTGGGCAGCTGAGACCCCCATTAGGGGGCTAGGCTGCTGCTCAATGTGCAAACTGTGCATGTACCTTAAGATGATTATATGAACTGATTGAACCCTAAGCATGAGGAGTATGGTATTGAACTAGCAGCTCTTTTATTACTGCTGCTGCTACTACTACTACTACTGCCACCAATGAAATCAAGTGTTGTTCAGATCACGCTCGTGGCTATCGCGTCTTTGTTTGTTTAATAGTTGCTGTTGCCTTCGTTGCGATGTTTGTGGCAGTAAGACCTCGAAATTTGAGACGTGGAGACGACCTGAATTACGAGACCTTCGGCGCGACATAGTGCAGGCACTGAAGCGCTAGCAAATTGATGTTATTACTACTACTACTACTACTACTACTATGCACCAATTCAATTCCCTCAGAAGGACACAACTATTGTAACTATGGCAATTTGCACTCCCAGGAAGAAATCTGAGGTCCCGAGCTAACAGTTACGTAGGCCTTCTTTTTGTTAGAAAATATGTTTTTGTTATCAGAAGGACCATCTTTTATTGGTTCACTACTGTTCTGTTTTTCAGCACATACTACTTTCTTCTTCAACTTTCATCTTGTTTCATTAATTTCTTTCTCAACTTACCGTTTCTATGCACTTTGTGTATAGATTCCGCGTTCTCTCGAGTCCATACTAAATGGTGCCTTATTCCTTCCTCTCTTCGAAACGCCTTTGTTACGATTAGGGCGACTTAAACTAACATCAAATCTAATTTTGCACCAATTCAAAGCTTGATGACTGGCTGTGTCTTTTAAAGCTTTCCACATTTTAAGTCGAATTCTGACTCGTGTAATTCAGTAATGTTCATGTGTGGAACTCGTGCCCCAAGTTGCAGCTGTGCTAACGAAACAGAGACTTCAATACTGAGCATTGACTGCTGCACTTCAGGCCTCACCAGGACGTGGCGCGTAGCCGGTTCCCTGCATGCCCAAGCTTTGTGGCAGCTGCCTGGGTCTCGTGCTTCACATCCCCTATTTCTCTTTGTCTGGTGGGTGTGCTCTCAACAGTTGTGTTGTGCAGCTGAGTTTTACCGCGAACGCAAAGAGTTGATATCAGCACTGTCTGTTGAACGGTCGATGAGACAACATAGGTTCAGGTACCTAAGAGTCAGCTGCAGCTTGTGTGAATCTCCCAGGGAAATGTAGTTACACTGAGCGTTGGAGACTTATATCCTGCAACTCTTCTTCCCTTTCTTCAAGGCAAGTACTTGCTATCTGGCTCAATTTATAGCGTCTTTCTGCCCTTATTATTTCTGCCATGCATATCATTTTTTGTACAAAATTGTAGGATGTGAAATAGAGAACAATTTTATCGTGAGAGAACCTTTTATTATCACGTGGTAGCCGCACCTACCGTGTTGCTACTGCTGCCGCTGCCGCGTTCACGGGCTGAGCTTTTCATTCGCGCTGCTGCGTGAGGCCGTCCTGCGGTGCGGGGCGGTGGAGTGACCTGGGCCGCCGTGGGCTCGCTGCTGGACGGGTGTGCGGCTGCTGCCACCTGTGCGTGTTGCTACCTCCGCACGATCCATATCTTGTCTCAAACTTGTTCTGAGTTTAATTACCTCGAGTTCACGTGATAGTTTTCAACTTGAATTTTACAGATATGAGAATCTCACTTTATCGACGCGAAGTTGGTTTAGATTTCTTGTATGGACAGCGTTCTGCTTTCTTATCTTTTGTTTTCCCTGCTCGCTAATGTAGAAACTATATCATTTGAGAATTTTTTAATAAAATTTGTACAAATTCAACTACATTTTTTTTAATCATGGGGGATCTCGTGGTGCCTAGAAAACAAAAATGGTCTGAACATTTGACACTTCGCATTGCTGAGTAATGTTTCTCAAACGTAACACATTTTGATGAAAAAAACGTAACTACTTGTTACACCTGCATCGTAGCCCAGCGCACGTACGTCGCGTGAATATGTGCCGAACTCGAAACCTGCTGCAGGCTCGAGGCTGCCCGGCTTGATGCTGCGGTGTTAAAGCGCGCACCTTGTCTCTCATTTGCTGAACCTCCCTGCACTCTCTGACGTGTGGCGGTCAGTACTTGGACTGACTTCCTCAGCTCTCTTCTCTTCCTGCTCTCGGGCCTCTTCTCTGTCCGCTCTCGAGCCTTTTCTCTTTACGCTCTCGAGCCTCTTCTCTTTCCGCTCTCGAGCCTCTTCTCTTTCCGCTCTCGAGCCTCTTCTCTTTCCGCTCTCGAGCCTCTTCTCTTTCCGCTCTCGAGCCTCTTCTCTTTCCGCTCTCGAGCCTCTTCTCTTTCCGCTCTCAAGCCTCTTCTCTTTCCGCTCTCGAGCCTCTTCTCTTTCCGCTCTCGAGCCTCTTCTCTTTCCGCTCTCGAGCCTCTTCTCTTTTCGCTCTCGAGCCTCTTCTCTTTCCGCTCTCGAGCCTCTTCTCTTTCCACTCTCAAGTATTTTCCTTCCTCTCAGCCGTTTTCCCCTCGCAGGAAGATGCGGCTCGCGCATCTCATACGCACTATTTGGACTAGAATCTAGTTGCATCCGCAGCTTTCTCTCCTTCTTTTGTAAATATTCAAGAGCTTGTGATGTATATTTTGTTGTCTTTATTTTAGAGATTATTTAGTATTAGACTTTGAATTATCTATTTTCCTTTTTCGTAAACCTTCCGTTTGACGCCGCTGTTTCTCTCACTTGCATTTGAAACGTCGTGTAGCGCGTGCTCATTTTCTTAGTGCAACTCATTTTGAAAGCTCGTTAGCTTTCTCTTGATCTGACCTTAGGCTCGACAGCTGTGTTTCGATCTTAGCTCGCTGTCTGTTGAACAAGCCCCTTGCGTTACGTGGTAACGCTACTTTGTTTGTACTGTCCTTAGCTAGACCCTGACAGATCTTGTGAGACGAGGCCTGTAGCTGCTTCGCTGGCTTTTTTTAGAGTAGATCCACTATTACTGGAAGACCTGCAGGCGAGTTTCTCTGCTCGATCTGAGCCCCTGGAGCCCTCATGTCGCTGCTCGACAGTTGAGCCTCCAGGCTGCTTCTTAGTTTGGCGCCAGCTTGCGGAGTAGAAAAGCTATATTTGATCTATTTATTCCAATCAACGGCTGCAAATAAAAACTATTTTCACCCATTAATTTGGTTTTAATTTCCTTAACAGGAGTGTAGTCTGCACTTTTTACCCCAGTGTTAGTAGTTTTCAGAAGCAAAGACGTCCATAATGAACCTTTTCTATTCTCAAGAGAAAAAAATAACCGAGACTTATTACCGCCGTTTCTTCATCCGTGTAATTCTAATTTTATATGTTTAGTTTTATTGCAACAGTATTGAAAAATTTATTGGTATCCAAAAAGTCCGTGTGACATCGCTCGTCGCGGAGTTAAGATTTGTTGTAAGTGCTGAGCGGCTTCAAACTTGTGTACCAAGACTGCAGGAGAGATCTCAAGACCTTGTCGAAGTTGTTCTCATCTCACAGTAAATTAGGCTGGTGATAGAGAAGAAAGTGAAGCCTCTCCTGTAATATTTGCATAATTGTTACGTACTGAATGGGATCAAAAGTATCCGGACACCCCCTAAAACATAGGTTTTCATTTTCGGTGCATTATACTGCCAGGTACCATCAGCGACCTCAGTAGTCATTAGACATCGTGAGAGAGCAGAATGGGGCGCTCCGCTGAACTCACGAACTTCGTGGTCAGGTGATAATGTCACTTGTGTCAGAAGTCTGATGAAAACTATGCCTCGCTTGGTGTAAAGAGCGTAAACATTGGACGATTGAACAGTGGAAAAACGTGGTGGGGAGTGACTAATCACGGTGCAGTTTCACTTTTAGGATAAGGAAAACCAACGTGGCTAAGAAAATAATGATAAAAGCAACCGTTTCGGATTAAGAACAATCCATCTCCAGTCCTCTGAAAGACAATAAGTCGGAGTATCAAAACATTAACTATAAATCTTCCATAAGTCTATTTGCCGCTGACCACCACCCGCCTCTCACAATCAGAGACCTGCTGGGTCATGACGCCCCTATCGCCGAACTTATGGAATACCTTCAAAGAATCAACGCGTACGACCTCATATGAATTATACGTGCCCCTGCCAAATTACTGCAAGCTAGCTATCGTCATCGGGTGCCAAGCATACGGAACTGCACACTTGTGGACCTCTCAGAGTCCAACAGTCATACTACTTACCTTATTTCCGATGTGCGCTGAAATGAGTGTTCGACACCACACGAACTGATAATACTAACATCAATCCAGTTGTCTGTAGCAAGTCTCGTTGCTCATAATGTGATCGCCTAGCCGATGTGTGATTACCTAGCTGAAGCTAGGGGGGTCCATAGTTGCAAGTTGCTGGCGACCCTGGTGGAAACGTAACCCTAAACTTATTATTATAAATCTTCTGAGTAAACCGGATATCGGACAATGAGACCTAAAAGAAATGATAAAACAAAAACCTACACTAAATAACAATGGGTATTTTTACTGCCGTAACGTATTCACTTATTTCTCCTGAAGAGATCGATAGACTGCATAGTTTGTGATGGGGTTGTACAGCTGACGCTGATTATGCTGCCTGGAATGCGATACCGTACAAGAAGAACCAGTAGGCTGGGACTGATATTACTAACATCACTACGAAGTTATGGGGTAGCGAAAAATTAAACTTATGTAAAATTTCCAAAGCGACAACTAAATAGTCCTTGACCGAAGTTGTTACTTCGGGCGCCCGCATAGGCGATGAGGAGGTCTCAGTCGTCGTTAACTGAGATTATTATTATCATTATTTATTGAACTTTTCGTACGGACATTATTAGCAATATCTTTTCAAAATACAAAATTTCAGGGATTATAACATTAGTTCACAGAGCTTTTGAAATTTCATCGTCCTACAAGTTGATCCATTAAGAGATGAATTATTTGCCAAATTATTTCCGTTCCAATAATTACACGAAGATTATTTTTACTAGAGAGTTACGAAATTTTTCGAGTAGAAAGTTCACTGCAAAGCCGAGAATTCTCACTGTGCCTAGGTTAAGCTTGTATTTTCAGCTACCTTTTACAGGATCCCGTACAGAGAAAATGGAAATGGAAGTAGTGTCAACACTTCAAGAGTTTTTTCCACAAATAAATCCTTGTGCATATTCTTAAAATGGTAGGATAATCGGATCATATTTTAAGCAAAGGGATACTCCGGATGTGATGTTACGCACCTCTGTTGTATATCGATATACGTGAGACGGCTGCGAGCGCTCTTACATTAGTAGCACCGGGCTCCAATTATTGTTTGTGAGGTGTGCACAACACAGGGGAGTCACCTTTCGCACCGGCTGTAACCTGACCAAACCATCCAACTCGTCTATAAGAGTACACTGTTTGAAGAAGACCATATTTTTAAAAACACAAATCAACCTCAATTTTTTTTCCGATCTCTGCATTTTAGAGCCAATCCACGTTTTAAAAAATCGTCCGTTAATAAATGAATGTGATGCGGGTTGTGAAAGCGGTTGAAGGCGGACGTGTGTCTTAACTGTGTCAACCGGTTGCTTGAATTGCCTCGCAAGTAAAAGAAATAAAGTGAATAATAAGCCATTTAAAAAACTCGTATGCCAAAGAAAAGACATAGGAGGGGACATGGCTCTACCTCCTCTTCAGAAGGAGAATCTGAAGCCTGGCCTCCTCTTGAAATTTCATCTCAACCTCTTCTAATGTCTTCATCTAAAACACCAAATGATGAGGGTTTGCAGGAGGAAGGAGGCAAACTTGATTTGGACGCACCGATAGCGACTTCAGCAGTAATTCAGCCAGCAACGATATCCTCCACCTGTAGAAATCGTACATTCTATGGCAGAAATCAATTTGAAATACCAAATTTTGAGGGTTTCAATGGGAGCTTCCATACTAGTTCTGAAGAAGACAACCCAATAACTCCAGGGCAAAGAACAAGAGAAGCAGTCTCAAACAACATCACACCCTTGCAGCCAACAGTAATATTAGTCCAACCTGTAGCAGAGAATCCTATCAACAAAAGCTTTTTCTCTAATGAAATCAAACTGTCTAAGGCACCGGCAGCATCAACTTTTGGGGACAAAGGCATTGGCAAAATCTCAAGGAACCTGGGAAGAAGCCTTCTTGTTATCACCATGAAAGAACACTATCAGGATCCCTCCGAGCTGTTGAACACTACGGAGATAGGCCCCTGGACAGTTAAGTGTCGGCTGCCAGTCAGTCAGACTACTTCTGTGGGAGTCATTGGACCATTTGGAGAGGACACTACTAATGAAGAACTGACAGAGGCACTCAAGGATGCACGTTTTGATGGAGCTGTGGCAGAGCGGATATACAAAGGCAAGGATAATATCAAAACATCAATGTTCAAAGTTATTTTTGAAGCAAAAGCCTTGCCACCATATGTTAGAGTTGGCTATCAACAATACAGAGTCAATACATTCATTGGAAAACCATGGCAGTGCTATAAGTGTCAACGATTTGGGCACAGTGCGGCTTACTGCAGATCTGCTCCGCGCTGTGTAGTATGTAGTGGCCCCCACAATAATAGTGAGTGCACAACAACGACCACAAAAAACTGTTGCAACTGTGGTGGCAACCACACAGCAAATTATGGAGGATGTCCAAAAATGCAGCAAGCAAAAGAAGTGGAGAAAACACGCCAACTTCAAAAGCTATCCTACAGAGATGCAGTAAAGGAAGTTCTTAAACAAAATGCAACACCACCAACTCAATCTCAATTTGTGCTGCCTGCCATCTCTACTTTGACAAGAAGTCAACCAGATTCTGGCTACCTGAGGAACACAGAAGCCCCCAAAATTACCACGACTGTTGGCACCCAAACTAACAATGAACCTGATATACCTGCTCAAAAACATGTCCCAATCAACCAACTGGTGGATCTCCTGATAAAGATATTTACAACTACTGAAAAAAAGGATATTCAAATGGATGCATCTGGGATGGTACACAAAATTGCTGCAGATACTTTCCAACTTCAATCCCCACAGGCTCCATCCAAAAATCCTCAACAACCAATAGTACAATCTGAGTGTTCTGATATAATTTCCCAGAAAACTTTTCAAGAAATTAGAAAGATCATGCTCCAAATGGAAATAACACCCTCTCCTGTAATTGGACGAACCAACCCACACAAAAAACTAAGCCCAACATTGAGATGCAATTAAAAAAACCAGCAGAAAAATTTCTCCACAACACTAGAAAAGCCTTGCAAAATCCTACTGATGCTGGGTATGCCACCAAATAACATAGATGTCAACAAAAAAAGAACTAATAATATTTCAGTAGAACTGCAGAAGTATTAGCAATAAGTTGAGCAACTTCAAAATTAAACTATATACTAGTAGTAATGGAACTACCAATCAGGACACAATTCACCCCAATTAGCTTGAAATGGAAATTATTTAAATAGCAATTTCGAAAAAGATTTATTCATTGACGAATTTTTGACTTTTTTATAACCAGAAATCAGTTACACAAACGACCAAGTATCTTTTAGATATAAATTTCAATTTTCCTAATCTAACCACAAGGGTTTCATCAATAAAAACTACTTCCGTTTTATCATTTTCCTTATTTGCAAAAATTGTTCGAAATTAATTTTAGTTTCCCTTTCAACTATTTTTTCTAAAGCGTACATAGAAAATGAACTGAGATTTCGTGGTAGACTTGTCAAATTTCAATCAGATTTGATTACGTCTGAACTATTGCATAAGAAACTATTGAAAACAAACAAAATTGAATTTAAAATTATAAATAGAATCTTGAACAGAGATGTTAAAATAATATAGTATATATAATGAAGACACATTTAAAATGTATACACAACAATTTCACGTATATTTTTCGTAGCGTGATAGCGTAGTGGGGTGAGGCATGGCACCAAGAACGTAAGGCTAAGAGATCACGGGTTCGAGCCTCGCCAAATGTAACACTTTTTTATGTTCAGAAAACGTTGGACTGATACGTAAATTAAATATTTTCTATTTTTTCTCTTTAACGAATGAAAGTAAAGAAAGTTTTAACATGACTATGAATTGTAAAAAATCGAAGCAATTTTCTTCAATATTAAGAAAAAAGTTAGCGGAAATAGACTAAAATTCTCATCAGTAAAGTTGATCTGTTTGGTCGAGTGGATAACGCGTTTAGCTTGTGTTATGAAAACGGTTAAGAGCTGAGGGTTCGATTCCGGAAAGAAATGGCTGGGTTTTTCATGGTTACATAGACCTGGAATAGAATCCCCGCACGAACTGGAGAGAGCATCACGAAGCAAATGGAGTGAGAATCAAATATTTCAATTACCTAAAAATAAAAATTAATTAGGGCAAAATTTCAAAGAGATTTATTCATTGACGAATTTTTGACTTTTTATAACCAGAAATTAGTTACACAAACGACCAAGTATCTCTTAGATATAAATATCAATTTTCTCAATCTACCTGTATTTTAACAAACGAAATTAATTGTACTCTGTTCGGGAGCATTTCAGAAAACCATTTTTAGTTCAACGGTTCAACGGTTTCTCGTCTCAAAGTATTCTCTAACGATATTAATCTGTTTTTTATATCAGCGTAACCATCCTCCAATTACTGCGATGACTGTTTCAATTTTTCTATTTCATTTGTATTTATGATAGTTTCTCTATCCTGTTCATGAAGATTATTTCTAAAAGTTTCAATGTATGAACTCATATCGTTGAATACTCTCTCGAGATTTGCATAGTCTAATTTCACACCTTGTATTTCTTCTTCTTCCAACCTCTTTATCTCATTTTTCAAAAAGTCTGTATGTTCTAAAGTACCTGTTCGAATCACCTCTATTTTTTCCTCAGATATTCTACTATGTTCATCGAGATTTGTCATAATTTCCCTGAGTTTTTCTTGAAAACCTGTAGTACTCTCATCTACAGATGCTTGGATAGAATCACTTCTGAACTGATAATTTTCATTGATAAGATTTTCTCTTACCTCCATGTATTTTCTGAGATGAAGCCTCAAATTTTCCAAAACTTCGTCAACATATTTTTTATTCGTTGCGTCAAATTCTTCGGTTGGAAAAGAAATATTTGCAAGTCTTCTATTATTTAAATCGAAATTTTGATCTTCATCAAGATATTTAAAACCTATTCCAGGAGGTTGTAACGATATATTCAACAAAAGTTATCTATATACGTAGAGAGGACAGGCGCGACAACCGGCAGGTCGACGCTAGGCTGCCCGAGAGGTATAGGGGGTACAGGAGCAGGGAGAAGTAGGTAAAGGGGGGTTAGAGGCCATTTCGAGAGCTAGTCCAAAATACATCACATATACGGGAGTTGTTGTAAATAAACAACATAGCACAGGAAAATAGTGGTTTTAAAAAGATTATTATATAAGAGCAAGGGACTAAGGAATGTTGGTATTTGAGAGTAAAGCGCGGAGTAATTTCAGTTTGAAGTAAGGGACACGTAGCACAAGGAAAGCGACGCTTTAGAACGAACCAATTAGAGGGCGAGGATTTTTCGCGCGCATTCCGCTTAGCCGATGCGCATCCCTTGTTCGAGGGGACCATAAATACGCAGAGAGTTTGCGAGCCGGCCTACTTCGTCGATTCACTGACTCAGTGCAGGATGTAGGGATACGAGTTCTTCGAGGGGGAGGTGAGATTTTGTTCTTTGTTCTTTGAAGAATCTCATACAGCTTATTAAATTTGTGTTCATAAAAAGAGTGGAGTGATTCAAGTAGAAATGGTTGACAAATTTTTATTGCAATTGAAGTTGTTGTCTAGGTGGGGCGCAGGGATTTTCATTGTTAATATTGAAGTAAGTTCTTTGGGTTTTCATTTTAGATTGTTCTTGAATTGTTCTCGTGTTTAGAGTTTCACTTTAAAGACGGGAATGAAAGAATTATTGCATTATTTTTAGAGGGAAATCAGAATGTTCGTGTCTTATTGAACTATTGAAGTGTAGGCTAAATGGTTTTCATGTAACTTATCTCGAAACAGAGTGCTTTGTGATTTGTTTTGTAAAGCGGGGTGAAATAATCCAATTATTCTCAGAGGGAAAATAAATAAATTTTATGATTTATTTGGAGATTAAAGGGGGGTAAAATTCAATCAATTCGATTTGAAGTAGGGGCATTGCAAGGAATAAAGATTCAAGTGGAGTGTAGTCACTTAATATAATCCTTGTTCCCAGGAGGGGTCGGGTGTTTGAGTGTGGAGCGGCTTGGAGTTTTCAACGATGTGGGACTAGGCGACTCCGGGTTGCAGAGCAACCTGACCATATGGCGCTTACCAAGCTGAAGTGCCAGGGCCCACTGCCTACCAGTCACACTGAGAGGGAAGTTATGCAAGCAATAGAGCTTAGAAAATGTTCAGGCTCTCTGAAATTCAAGAGGAGCTCGGGGTATGCCTTGGAAACGCTTCGTTCGGAACGATCAAGAGAAGTCATGGATAATAGGCCATAGGTGACTGTGCTTTTTTTTCCTTCCGCGCGCGCTGCGATTGCCTAGGATTGTGCAGGATATGTCTCTGGTTGGTGTTTTGTGTTGGCGTTACAAGGTACGCGCGCCAGTAACTTTCGCTAATATTGTGTGTCGCAAATTTCTTTGCTTGCCGAGAGGGTCTCATGCCAATCACGTGTTCATTAACTAACTCGAAATAAAGTAATCAATAATGTACCATTAACCGAGTGTTTCATTTCCCATGTTGAACTGGGGTATTGGTGTGGGTGAGCAGATCAGTAGCTACTTTCTCTATTTTTCCAACTGTTCTACCATTTCCTCTTGCTGTGTTTTCCGCTCTGGTATTTTCATTTTTCCCCTCTTACTAAGGAGGTTTCGAGTCCTCCATCCGAACTAACACAGTGTAGGCGCCTGATCAGCGCTACGTACGCTACACTGTGCTAAGTTTCGTGACAAGGTCCTGGTTGTGAAGATAAAAATGATTTTTTTCCTTGTTGTCCAAAAATATTTACGCCTATCATTTTTTATACATAGAATTTTCAATTCTCTAAATTTTCTCTAACTCTCATAGATATCAAATTGTTTACTCGGTCACTCAAACTTTCCACTTCCTGGTTTAATTTTACATTTTTATCAGTTTCATTCTGAAGCATTAATTTGAACTGACTGATTTCATTCTGATTTGAAATAATGTCTCTTGAAAACTCCTGGAAAAGACTTTCAACATCACTCAAGTTCTTAGCTAGTTCTTCTATTTTTCTTAATGGGACTGACTCTGCTCGTAATTCCATTATAATTTTGTTAAGATCATTGAATTTTTCTTCGCTGGATGAGGTTATGGTTGACTCTAAATTTTTCAGCTTATTGTCAACTTCAACAAACGAGGGTGCTAAGGCTACTGTTCTTTCCATAACAAACTGGTTTCTATCACTTAAATCAGTTAGATGTGCCTCTAAGCTTTTACTTTTTTCTTCAACAGTATTGTTCAGTGTTGATTCTAAACTCTTCAGCTTTTCTTCAATTTGATCATTAAGTGATGTCTGCAAGCTCATTTCTTTTTCATTCACGACGTTAATTATCCTAATTTCTTGTTCTTCAACTTTATTACTTTCTAATTCATTCTTTGAATCAATTTGATCATTAATTTTAGTTTCTAAAGTCTTCAGTTTTTCATCCATTTGATTTTCTATAACTGACTCTTGATTCTTAAAATTCTCTAGAATCTCAGGAATTTTAACATCAATCAAACTGGTTATCTTAGAGTCCACAAGCTCAAATTTAGCTTCAACTCCTTTAATCTGATCGGTTAATGCTGACTCTTTAACTAACAGCTTTTCATCGATTCTAGTTTCAATACCTGACTCTAGACTCTTCAATTTATCCCCAATCTCAGGAATTTTTACGTCTGTTAGGTTGATTATGTTTGAATCAATGTTTTCAAATTTAGCGTCAATTTCATCAATTTTCTTCATCAATGTATAGTCTATGCTTGATAGTCGTTCCTCATTTGAAACAATTTTTGGTTCAAGAGCACCGAACTTTTCAGAAAAATCATAAATTAATGTCTCTAAGAATTTAACGATTGAGTCTACATCAGAAAATTTCACTTGTAAATCTGTTTTCAGAGTCACATATTTCTCATCATACTCGTTTATAATTGATTCCAATTCAGTTCTTTCATTTTTGAGAGCTTTAATTGTGTCTTTCAATGACTCTATATTAGAATCTTCAAGTAAACTTTTTATTTGCTTTACATTCTGCAAAAGTCCTTCAGAATTATTTTCACTATTTTCATGTTCATGATTTTCTTTACAGGAAGGTAAAAAGACCAACTTTGCTGCATAAATATTTCCACAAGACATTTTTTAAAGAAAAAAAATTAACTGTAGTTTATTTTCTAAAAACTAGTTGGGGTTTTATACAGATCTAAAAGAATTGCATGAAAGCTTTCATTTTCTAAACGCTTTAGCATTTCTAGACATAAATGTCCACAAATGACATCACCTATTTTCTGGATTTTGTAAGTAGAGAAAATTATATCAACACAATCTGTTAAGTAGTCTTTAAATTCAATTGGATAAATCGAACCATAACTGTCAAAGTAGTAACATATGTTATCTTTCTTATACCAACAAGTCCAATGCGTTCCTAATCCTTTTTCAGTGTCTGAATTTAGGATTCCGCATTCCGTTTCTAAAGGGTGTTTAGGTAAAGTATCTCTCATGTAAATACCTCGAAAATTTGGAATTTTCAATATATTTATGTAGTATTCTAAATCATGTTTAGATAATGGTTGGTTAGGTATTACTTCTTTGGTGGTTTCAAGTAGAGACCCTTTCCACAAGGTTTTTTTTTTCTCGGAGTTATCCGTATACCTGAACCTTTTTTACTTTCCATTGCTTCATTGTGCCTTTTAGTTTCTGACAAGAGTTTATCGTCAGCTTTTTTCTTATTAACTGCGGATGCTATTGCAGCAGCACCTCCAGCCAAAGAGCCAGCAGCCCCAAGGCCAGCTAATAAAGCTGGAATTGTAAATATGAAACCCCCTTTCGTCGCAGTATCTTTAGAAACAAAAGAAGTCTTTGTCTTTTTACAAATAATACACATACCTTTGACCAGTATCTTATTGTTCTTTGTAATTAAATATTGAGGATTATCAGTATCAGTTTTCTTCTTACACTTTACACAATACATTTTTTAAACATTATTATGTGAATATATTTTAATTTTTAGTAGTTTAAAGCAGGGTTGCGGAGTCGGAGTCGGAGTCGGGAGTCGGAGTCGCCGGAGTCGGATGTTTTAGGGTGGAGTCGGAGTCGGAGTCGGAGTCGCTTCTCTGAAGTGTGGTGGAGTCGGAGTCGGAGTCGGAGTCGCTACTCTGAAGTGTGATGGAGTCGGAGTCGGAGTCGGAGTCGCTTTTCCGAATGTGTTGGAGTCGGAGTCGGAGTCGGAGTCGTTCATTCGGATGTGGAAGAGTCGTGGTTGGAGTCGCTATTTTTTGGTGTCTTCGATTCTAATTTTTGCTAAAAATTATTTATAATTCTTTAAAACTAGAAGTAAACCAAAACAGAGTTAGAATGCTTTGCTGAAAAATCTAAAAAATACGCAATGTTTTCGTTGATTGTTTTGTTCGAAGTTTGAAACAGCGTATTTATTCCTATCACCTAATACAGTCATGTTATCTAGTCATTGAGGGTTTGCACAGATATATATGAGAAACCTACGAGTGCGAAAAATGATTTTTGTACCCAGCATTAATGTATATTTTGTAGTTAAAAGCAGGAATTAGTAATTGAAAGCATCGCAAATTCATTCTGTATATTTCTGTTTTGTTCATTTTTCCTTCAATTAATACATAGGAACTGGAAAATAGTAGTAAATGTGTTGCAAGTTACTTGCAGAACATTTCAGCTGATGCAATACATTGTACTCACATAAAGAGTGGTAACTCTGTATGCTCAAAATGATGCATTGATTGATAATGATCATAAACATTTCTAGTCTTTTCGTTATGATTCATTGCCAATGAGTAGTCTTTGCCGAAATCTGAAGCTATGGTCTAGTGCACAAAGACTTCTAGTTTTCAAGTCATGTTATTAAAATTGATATGGCTTCCGTGTTTTTAAGTCAAGTTAACATGTATTAATAATAAAAATTTCTTCTCATTTCTCAAGTTATTCCTTGAATGTAATTTGGTTCTTTCAGAGTTATATTGTTTTTCACTATATCATCATCATGTTTAATTTTTATCTTCGTATCACTCCCCAGTTTCTAAGCTAGTATACGCTGAAATGCAGAATTTTATAATTATGTTGATACATTTTAAAAAACTGAAATAGTATTTGTTTTGTAGCATTATGGAATTAATTACTTCTTGTTAAGGAAGATTTGGAAATGTTGTAAGGTTATCTATATCGGCATTGAGACACTTGAAAAAAATTAAAATACGATGTAAATGAGCTGCAATGAAAATAATTACACACACCAGCAAAAACTTCACTTACAGTCACACACACATTGTAACTGAAAACAGTGCACTATCTCAGCTGCAATGGTTTTTGCATTTATGCGATAGTACAAATTCTCTTGCTGGAAACGTTTCAAATTGATCCAAAAAACACGAAATGAGAAGAACCTGGGCGTTCATTAAAATAACAAAGTGTCCAATACAAAGTAAAAAGTTAGACGAAAATAAGAGATAGTATCATAATACACGCAAAGAAGTTAGAAGTGATTTTTATTCGTAAAAAAAACTTTCCGAAAACGTCAGGCTCCTGCAATGAAAGCAGAACAACTTTTGCTTATTATAGCCGAAATGTAACATAGTGTTGAGCAATAATATGACACCTTTTCTGCATTGTTACCCTGCATAGTGTAGATACAAAGAAGAAAAGGCAGTGTGCAAATCTTACCTACCTTATCTACACGTATATCATAATTTTGGGGATTTGAAGCATAGTCATTGAATTAACTACTATAATTTCACTGAATTAGTGCATACTTAGTAATAAAAAACTGTTGATGCATATCTATGCTTCTCAGTGTAGACAATGCCTACATTACCTACTCAGAAAACACTTGTCAGTAATATACAGGGTGTTTCAGATTCAGAACAAGAGGCAAAAAATTGCACACCAAGTAGAAGATATCCAAATAAAAACTTTTTCTTCTATAAAATTTTCCGTAGAAAGAGACATTGAGATATTAGCAGTTTATTGTTTTAAAGGGTGAAATTTAATGAATAAACTACTCGCAATATTTATTTTGAATTTACGTTGATCGGGCGAAATGTGCTAGTTGCAAGACCTCCTAGATCTCCTGACATGACTCCACTCGATTTCAATTTTTGGGGACACGTGAAGAGCCTTGTTTATGCTACACCCATTGGGTCTGAGGAAGATCTTGTGGCCAGAATTGCAGTGGCTGCAGATGAGATACCTTAATGCCAGATGTGTTTCCTAATATTCGGCAGCCGTTAAGGCTAACATTCGAAAAGTGCATAGATGTAGGTGGAACACATTTTGAACAATATTTGTAAAGTAAATTCAGAATCAATACCGCTAGTAATTGTGCCATTAAATTTAAACCTTAAAAACAATAAACACCTAATGCCTCCCAAACCCGATTTTTTGGGTGAAAATTTCATAGGACAAAAAGTGTTTATTTGGCCATTTTCTACTTGATGTGCAATTTTGTACCTCGTTTTCTGAAACACTTAGTATACATAATTGTGTACACGACTCGTCAAATGACGAGTGTCTGTATAGAAATCTTCCAGATGTGGACCATAAAGAAATATTTTCATCCTAATAGCACTAGCGATTAAAATATTCTAATACTTGTGCACTGGTGAAACTCGCATCACAGATACAGTAGTTAAGTATCTCTAAGAGCGTGAAAGGGAGACAGATCAACCAACAAAGACGAACAGCCAATTTTGTTGGTTCAATGAAATTTCCTGTTGAATATTTTCCGTATTTCTGATGGCGGCTTTGTGGAAGAAAAAGTTTTCTTCAGTTGGCCTCTCTTAGTTCACAGACAAGAATTTGAAACTGATGAAATTAGATCTTTTTGTTCGTTGTTTTTTGTTTTGCAGCTGCATATTTTTTTCCGGTTTTTGTGTTTAAATTTAACTTTCTATAAATAAGCAAATTTGCGCTTCTAGCAGACTGCATTAACCTTAAATAGCTTTAATTTACATTCTTGTGACGCTTTGGCGTTCACTCATTAAATTATCTTTGAGCTTGCTCTGCTTGGGCAGCATGTCGTCCTTTTAATAAAAGTGGGTCTGGTACCTTTAACTTATTTCTCTTGCGTAAAAAGCAGTCTCTTTCTGCGACTTGAACTCCTCGACCCGGCTTTTGCAGCCTCTTGAATAGGCACTTACTATTCAAGGTAATTAATTGTCAATTAATTGTTAACATCTTAGTGCTATATGTAATCTTACAATAATATACGATATTCACCTAGTCGGCGACCGGACATCTTAAAACTCTGTATCTCTCTACTCAGAACGCCTCTAAAATTTCCTACCGGAGTACCGTGCTGATGACCGGCCGCGTCCATTGGGTGTTTTCTATTTTTAGCGAGTATCGTTTTAAAAATTACCCTTACGTTAAAGAAGATTTTCGGTCTTCATTTTAAAGGAATTCAATAATAAAAATTTCACAGAGGACGCTCCTGTGCGTACTGTTGGAATCCTCAAGATCCGCCTAACTTGGGTACGGTTTCTCTTTTTGCGCATCTCGGGAAACGACTTGCTGTTGTTCCCTTGAAGTTCTTCTGTATTTGAAATAAATGTTCGACCAATTGCTCTTAAGTTTTAAATCCTAAAACTTCATTGTACTAACATAGGAGAGATTACGCTCACGAAATAGCTAAACCTATTTATTTATTTGTTCAAAGGAGACACTTGACCATTTATTGTATAAGAACAATCAATACTATACTGCGTGTCCCACAAAAATGTCCCGGACTTTTTAATTGATAATATCTCCGCTTAAATTAACATATTTTACTTGTCTTTTATTTACAATTTATTCAATTTTTTTTCCTTTTGAAATAATATAAGTTTTTGAAAATCAGTTGAATAAACTTCAAGATGATCGATTTACTGAAAGGGGTGGAAAAATTGTTCTAAGGGAAAGTTTTAAAAACAACACTGGTGTTCTTCTTCATTCCTCAATACCTACTGTTAAGAATAATTTCATAACGATGTATCGTACATACAACTAAGTATTTAAACCTTCTGAGAGGTTTCAAGTTTCAAGTGTTCTCAATAATAGTGTTTCAAGGACTGATAGAAAACGGTGGAATAATGGGTAAAAGTCTTCGTTCAATGGTGCCTAGAAGTAATACTTGCCTTGAGAGAAATGGAGGGTATGTCGTTGGATACTAAAATTACTTTATTTATTAAAACGTTATATAAGGTAATGATTTGTTACTCCTTAAAATTTTCGTGTGTTCAGTTTTATGGAAACTACAAAATAAGGAAGAATATCAATATTGTTTTAAAAACTTTTCATTTGAACAATTAAATTTTCTACTCCTTTCAGTAAATTGGACATTATAAAGTGGTTGTTCAACCGATTTTCAATAACATAAATTATTCGAAAAAGAAACAAAATTTACTACATTGTGAACAAAGGCAATTCAAATATGTTAATTTAAAGCTGAGATATAATTAATTAAAAATCGGGGACATTTTTACAGTACACCCGATATAATAAAAAACCAGGTGTCCGTCAATGATAAGTATATGTTCTCGTGCGTAATTTCCCCTATCTCATTACAATGGGAATCTGCTTGCTTGGACAGTATCATAAATACATACATACATACATATACCGGGCTAATCCTCCCTATGGGAGGGTAGCCGACAGCAGGCCACAATCCCCACACTTAGTCACTAGGAGGCGAGAGAGGCAGCACTGACCGCACCTGAACTGTCAGGATCAGCAGCAGCCCAGCACAACCACCTCCCACAGTCAGGCCCGACAGCCACAGCTGGTTTACCCCGACCGCTTCGTTGAGTGCAGCCCCTCCCCCCGCATATGACAGGTCAACCCCATCACACGCGGGCAGCTTCCAGTAACGCGTCATAAATAATATTACCTCCTTATACACTGCCCCCACTCACTTCTGTCCGCAGCCATCCCTCTCGCCACGTCCACAGTCAGACCCCTCTCATACAAAGCACGTCTCACCCCATCCATCCAACTCATCCGTGGTCTACCTCGCGCTCGAAGACCACTCACGTCCGACATATATATCTTTTTCACCAGCCGTTCAACATTCATTCTTTCAACATTCCCAAACCATGCAAGCACTCTTTCATCCAATCGCCTGCTCAACTTTTTGATAACACCAGTCTGCCCCCTAACCAACTCATTCCTGATCCTATCTCTTCTAGTTACTCCATACGTGCTCCTCAAACACTTCATCTCAAACACATCCAACTTCCTCCTCTCAGCTGCTCTCAACCCCCAGGACTCTGCTCCATACAACAAAACTGGCACAATCAAACTTTCATACAGTCCCCTCTTAACATTCATACTCAAACTCCTGCATTCAAAAACTTTCCTCATTGCACCCAATGTCTTACAACCTTCACTCACTCGATGCTTCACTTCTACTTCCATACTATCCTTAACAGTCACATCCGACCCGAGGTACCTAAAATGCTCTACCTCCTCTAAAACTTCCCCATTCAACCTCACATCCAAAGTTCCAAACACTCCACCTCTTGAACATCTCATCACCTTACTTTTATTCACATTTACCCTCAATTTCTGCCTTTCGCACACTCTACCAAACTCTGTAACCAGTCTCCAAACTCAGTATCATAAGTACCATCGAAATATGAAAAACCAGGCGTCTGCTCACTTATGTTTATAAGTAAAAACCATTGCGTGAAAATCGAATCAACTGTCAAGAAAATGCGGCTCATCGCATTTCAATTTCAAAGGCATTTAAATGCTTAAAAGGTATGGCAAATTTTTTAAAAACCTCTTGCGAACAATAATTTAAATTACAATTCAGATAGGTATTATGTTATACAATTTGCTTGGTTGTTGTGTGCGTTTGTGACGTTTTTAAATATGCTTAATGACCGTATCTGTGATACGAGTTTTACCAGTCACAAGTATGAGAATACTGTATTTTAATCGCGGGTACTATTACAATGGATATATTTGTTTGCCATTTTTATCTTGAGATTTTTTTAAAACGATACCATTGGATCCCGTCATTTTTGACAAATCATGTACACTAGTATCTTGATTATTAACAATCTGTAGTCAATTTAAAAGTCGTTCGATAATAAAGAATATAATGAATATATGCACAGGTGTCAACACCTGCAACCGTTTACTACTAAGAATGACTGTCGTGTGTTTATTTATACGTTTTGTGTCACGCTGTTAAGAATAATTGATAGGAAAAAATTTGCACTGGCGGTCTTGGTTCCAGTTCACGGTCAATTAATACACTCATTTTCGTTGTGCAATAGCTCTATAATAAGTCACTTTCATCACAATTAGAGCGATCCATAGCCTTATATACTCAAGTTTGTATCGTGAATATCGAGTTCGGCGGGGTATTGCATATTACAATATGCTGTATTGTATATTACAATATACTGTATTGCAATGTACTGTATTGCATATTAAAATATACATACACAAGTTCGCAGTTGCTTTCAGTAATGCTGAATTTCTGTATCTTGGATACGACACGAATGGCTATAACTTCTTCTCTTGCGGCTCAAAAATGCTGTGTTCTGAGTGTTTATTACTCCTATAAGAAATTTAAGTTACCTTTGGAATAAGCTGAAAGCAAGGAAACTCCACTCAAACGAAAATTTGTTGAAGAAAGGTATTGAATCTCGTCATTTCTGACGGTGTGTGTACACTAGTTAAGAAATAAAATATTCATCTTATAAATTATGAATAGGTGAAGTTGGAGCCAGAAAATTGTGAATAGGCAGAGTCGGTGTTGGAGTCGCCAAATTCTGGAGAAATGGAGTCGGAGTCGGAGTCGCCAAATTCTGAAAAGGTGGAGTCGGAGTCGGAGTCGGAGTCGCCAAATTCTGAAAAGGTGGAGTCGGAGTCGGAGTCGGAGTCGCCAAATTCTGAAAAGGTGGAGTCGGAGTCGGAGTCGGAGTCGCCAAATTCTGGAAAGGTGGAGTCGGAGTCGGAGTCAGAGTCGCAAATTTATTCCACCGACTCCGCAACCCTGGTTTAAAGTCATTTTATCACCGTCAGATTGCAATCGAATTACTCTGTCAGATAGAATCAGTGCATATGCATGTGTATCATCAGGAATATTGGTTTTAAATTCTGCTTTAATTTTAATATCAATTGTAGTTTCCTTGATACGTTCATTTTGTCTGCTGATATCAAACACATAGATGGGATACAAATATTTAAAGTGTCTGTATTCGATAGCACAATTTTCATTAGGCACATAATCTATTAACATCTTATAAGCTGTAGCATAATTGTTAGAATCGAAATCAATCTGTAAATTGTGATCAGGGTATCGTTCATTATTCAGCTGAACATATGCATTCGTCAAGTTACAATGATCGAAAATTGCATTGTTTACAGCTTGTGAATTAGCTTTCTTAGTTTGGAATGCTAAAATTATGTATCGAGGTCTTTGAGATCCTGAATTTGGAATTAAAGTCCAATCTAAGAATTTCTGTTGAGAGTTTACAATTGTTTGTTCCAATTGTCTATTCAAATATGGAATAGGTAATGTTATTTTATCCTTAATTTGACGATATAGCTTTATTTTATACTCATCAGACAGTTTGTAAGCTGGCATTTTCCAAATTAATTTTGTAATAGTAATTTTACCATCAACTACTTTATCTTGCTGGTTTGCATCTTTCTCATCTGATTTGAATATAGCATTAGAATTATCACCTCTTCTTAAAGTCAGAGCATGTTTCACTCCATAAATTACCTTCTTATAATTTTCACAAAATCCAAACACATGTTCAAGTGGGATAGCAGCGCTGAATTTCCCATTAGCTGAACTTAAGTAGTCATTTCGATCGCTAAATCCTTCGTTTGATTTTTCATTCTTCTTAGTATCAACGCTCCAGAAAAATATCATGTTTTCTTTAACATTTCGGGGATAGCTAACTAATCCTTTTAGAGTTGTTGTAATTCCAGGGTAACTATAACCTTCAATTTCTTCATCTCCAATTCTGTAAGAAACTCTATCAAACAAATGCATTAATCCATTGTTGATTATTGTTATTTTTTCATCTTTAAAATTATAATCACTTCCATCTTCTTTATTCAAAGCTCCTTCTATATATATAAAACTTTTACTAGGTAATAGAAACTGATCTTGATTCTGGATAATGATCTTGATATCATTATGTTCACGATTCAAATCAGTACCTATTTGTAGTTCATAGTTATGCGTTTCAATTTTTTCAATTGATTCATCAACTTTAATATTTTCATTCCATCTTAAAGAATCCATTTTTTGAAGATAATTTTATCAAATTATTTTAATTTCTAGACCTTAGGTGTAATCGAACAGTTACTTCTTCACCTCTAGTATTCGGAGCATGTCCATTTTGATCAGTAAGCCAAATTCTCAACTCATAGAGTAAAGGTTGATATATCGGTAGATAAATTGGTTTATTTGGATTTTCTACAATTTTATATCCTGGTGGGACGTTTGGGAAAAAGGAATATAAAATATTATGCAAAGAACCGTTGAGGTATGAGCCGTTAATTGCACTACAATAACGAGTATTGCGTTAACAGACATTATGTTCACTATATTTATACTTTCATGTTCTCCAACACCTTCTAAGATAATTCCTCCGAATCCTAACATTGTATTTAAAGATTTTTCTTTATTGAAAAATACTTTTAACGTAGATGAATGGAGAACTATGACGCATTTCAAAGTATTAGTATTTGCTTTGATTTCAATAAAGCCTGCCAATGTTTTTTGAATGAATTCGTTTATACTTTCTATTTCATAACATCCTGTTGGAAGTGTAATTAAATTTTCAACACCATTTAATTCATAATAAAATTTATTATTATTTTCATCAATGTTAGGAATAGAATGATACATGTCTAACCCAACCAGTGCCATTTCGTGAAATTTATTTTTGTTCAATTCTATTGCTGGACTAAAGTTTATACTTATGTCACTTTTTCTTTCACTAATTACAATGCTTTGAGATTCCATTTTTTAAACAATAAATCATCAAACACCTTTACTTCAGCAGTATTTAATAGACCTTGCTTTAAAAGTTCATGCGTAAGTATTTGCAGTTTATTAAAAACTCCTGTATTTCCAGCGGTAAACGAACCGAACAATAACTGGTGTCTTTTTACAAGATCATTGATGTTAGATGGTAATACAATAATACCTGATCCTGAAACGTCTGAATCCTCTCTGTGAGGATGACGAGGAGGTATAGGAGAAGATGTAGGAGAAGGTATAGGAGTAGGAGTTGGTCTAAAAGTAGACCTTAGTGACGGGTCGAAAATTGGTCTCTGACTTGTTGAAGGAATTTTGTGTCGACTGAAAATTGAGGATTCTACTGTTCTTGAGTTTCTTAAAGGACTTGGTTCAGGGCTTGATTCACGACTTGATTCACGACTTGATGGACTTGCTGATCTAATTGTTTCAACTGCATCTTGAGCTTTTTTTCGTTGAACTATTCGGTAGAAGGGTTTGATAAATTTAGAATATTTCTCACCCCTATTTGCTTTTATGGTGCCGTCTTCCTTCAAATAAGCATCAGTTGAATACAACATATCATAATAATTATTTTTATCTTCGTCCCTAAAGTCAATAGGATTTTGCTTTGTTAATAATTCCCATAATCCAGTTGTGCCTTCGTATATTCTATCTCCAATTTTCAAATCATTACCCAAAATATCTACCTTTTTATTTCCTAGCATAACTTTACTTCCATCCCAACGAATGCCATAAGCTTTGTCATACTCATTTTCATGTTTCCATGCAAAACGCAAGAAATCCAATGCGATAGGCCCAACTACAGTGTTGGATTCAGAAGATGGCAAAGCTAGTTTCTCAACAGGTTTTCCTTGGATAGATTCAAGTTTTTCATGAGGTATATCTTTTATTGCCAACCTAGTTTGTTTAGTTTCGTCAACAATTTTAGATAAAGGTTCAATCAATGGCTTGTAAACTTTTTTAACATCATGGTATAAATCTTGTTCGAGTATTTTATCAGTTGTGAATTGTTTTTTCAAACTCTTTGTTAAGTTTAGTAAATCTGATTTAGTTTTGATATCAATCAACGCCATTTTTTAAAGAGAAAAATTAAAAAAGACTTTAACTTAATATAAGTTCACTCTGAACTGACATTAAGTTCAGTTTCTGAGATCCATGAAGGTTCATCATAACCTTTCCACTTGACCAGAAGTTTTCCTTTACTCTTCTTGAGGATTTTCTCAATTGCATAAACATCACTAGTATATTTTGATAGTTCTTTTTCATAAAAACTTCCTTTTATTTCTTCATCATCCATATCTTTTAATCTATAAGTAATTGGTTCAGTAGACAGTAATTCGGATACAATGAATAACTCACTAGTGAAATTTGGTAAATAACCTTTCCGAAAGTCTTTCCGTTTCTTGCTTATTCTTACTCTATCCCCAATTTTGAGTTTCGGTGATGTGAAAGTTGGTTCGGTTTGAGGGAATAAGTTATCATAAACCTTTTTACTGTTCTTTTCCAATGATGCTTGGTTAGGTGTCATTTTTATTGTTCTATGATAGCTATTATTGTAATTTTGCATTAATTCTTGTAAAACATTCACCCATTTTTTAGTTTTCATATGTGTAAAATATTTCCACATTTTAGTTTTTAACGTCCTGTTGAAGCGTTCCACAACTTGAGCTTTGGTTTCATTTTCTGAACTAAACCACTGAATGTTATGTTTCTTGAATAGTTCTTGAGTGGATTTATTTGTAAACTCTAATCCTTTATCTGTCTGAACTTTAGAAGGAATTCGTATTTTAAATAGTTTTTGAAATGAAGTTTTGATTTCTTCACCTGTCTTCTTACTTATTGGAATCGCCCATGCATATTTACTGAAAATGTCAATTACTGTTAAAATGTAGTTTTTTCCTTGATCTTTATAGTTTTGCATGTCAACCAAATCAGCTTGCCATTGATCATCAATTTTTGATACCTTCACCCTTCTCGTTTTGAAATTATGTTTTATTGGTTTATGTAGAGTGTGAGTTTTTTGAGTTTCTAACCAATTTCGTACGAGAGTTGAAGATAAGCCGGATTTTTTAACAAGTTGATTCATTCCAGTATAACCAGTCTTTGGATTATAATACAAGTCATTCAAGATTTTATCGCTCACATCAGTGAGCGTGTTTAAAAGTTTTTTGTCGACGAGAGGCCCAACCTGCCATAATTGCGTTAACTAATTTAGCATCTTGTCGAACGTATTCTGATTCATTTGGATCAGTTGCAATTTCAGCGGCTCTTTTTGCTAGAATATCATCAGCATCATTTCTTTCTTTCGTTGTTGGATGTTGTGAATAAAATATGTCATGATTCTTACAAGCCTGATCGAGTGAGTTAACTCCTCGATAACCTTCTTGAATTCGCTTCTGCACCTTAGTTCCTGGACCGCAAAATGAGTAGGTATGTTTATTGTTGAATGAACCGTTCGGGACTTGTTCAGATTGAATATTAGATGGTAATTTCAAATGCATTTCAGGTAATGGAAGTTTTCTAAGCAATGTATTTACAATACCCTTCCCAGTTTTTTCTTCATTAACTATTGATTTTAAATCACTCAAATACTGTTCATTTTCAACAGATAATAAATTTTGGTTATAAAAGTCATTATTGTTGTAGATAATAATTTTTTATACTTTATTTGTTGAAGAGGTTTTATAGTGATTTAATGCTAGTGTGTTGATACCATCTGGTAATATATGTCGCTTGTCATCATTACCATTTAATGCAATCTTATTTATTTCCTTAGTATATAATTCGTGGTTAACACTTTGGATATTATACATCGTTTTGTATATTGTTTCATTATTCAATGCTCTCTTATATTCATCCATTGTGATATTGTGCTCAGTTATGTTCTTACTTACACCTTTTGCTTTCTTACTTACGGAATTTTTCGTCTTGTAACAATATAGTTTTGCTCTAAGGCCGACGAATTCTTCAATTGGTATTCCACACGTTTCGTCTTTCATTTTCCCAATTACTTTCATATTTTTAGTTGAATATAGGAAGTGTTCTTTAGAATAGTTTGATGTATCATACAAGTCTTTATTTCTTTCCATATCTTTGTACAAATCTTTTGTTTCGATATCATAACATAATGAATCTGTATCTGTAAACAACAACTTTGCCTTATTACCATATTTCTTTTTAATATGATTATAATGGAAATCATACATTAATGTTTTACTTATATCCAATACAGATAACCCTACGTAGATTGGTTTATCAAATTTCAGTCTTTGTTTTTGCATATGACATGCTATCAAATTTTCTGAGAATATTTTAAAACTGGTAAAGTTTGGTTTATTTCCTAATTTAATTAATTCTTTCTCTGACTTTACCAAACAGACATCTACTCTATTTCTAATATTTTCCATTGTTTTACCAAATACTGAATTGTTCATCAGCTTGTAGAAGTCTTTTTCAAATTCAGATTTAGCTTGCTGACGCATTTTTGTGTTGATATCAATATATGATTTCATCCATGGACTTTCATCAAACTCTAATATTCTATGAATTTTCTCTAACTTCAATCCTAGATCTAGATATTGTGTTAGAGATTTAAGATGTACAACATATTTTTCTCGTTTTCCAAGATGTGGAATCAATTTATATACATCGTTTACTTTGATATTTTCTGGAGCTAATGGTAAATCATTATGGAGAGCATGTAAGTCTTTCGGATAACTTAAATCTACTTCTAATATATAACCTTTATCTGCTTTGAGTTTCGACTTTGGATTTTTCCATTTAAAGTTTCCAGTAGGTAATGATCGACACATAGCCCATCCGTAAAGATTATTTGCATCTATGTATGTGATAAAACTATTTGGTTTTCCTTTATCAAATGTTTCTGGAATACATGGATTGTTTGCTTTTGCATATCGTGTTGATAGTGTAGAAATCCCACCTCTTATTCCTTTTTCGATGAATAGGAGCATATCAGGATCTTCAAACAAGTCCAATTCTATTTTTGTATGTTTCAGTAGAGCATCGAAAGACAATCCGGGAGCTGTAAAATAATGTGCTGGATCTAGAGAATAAGTTTTCATGCATGTTAGTCTAAATTCTTCAAATACTTCGGCTAGTAATAATGTATCGACTTTTAGATATAAATTATGGTAATCTTTGAATGTTGTACAATTAAAAGCTCTCAACACTTTGAGTGCATGCTGATATTCATCTTCTGAAATATTTTTATTATTTAATCTACTGTAGAATTCACTTTTAGCTGGTAAACTATTAACGTTCATTTTTTCATAACTATTTACATATTCATACGGATAAATACCTTTTTTGTTGATCAACTCTAATTGTTGTTCATTGAGAAAGAACTGCGACAATTCTTTGTGCTCAGATAAATTCTTCGAAAGTTTATCTAGAGATGAAGGTAAAAACCTGTAGCTGTCTAAGAACCGTAAGTCTCTGGTGATATCTTTAATTTTTCCTGTATGTTTACATACATAGGAATCTACTTTTATGGTTTGTGTAAAACTAATATATTCTTCATCTGTTTGTGGAATAACGTTCAACTTTCCGGATATATTTCCCAAGTCTTTCACGAACAAATGAGCATCGTAATTAGACAGATTGTGTAGAAACACAGGTATAAAATTAGGATTCCTAATTTTTAAATTACATTTTAAATGAGCTGGACCTCTATAATGACCTGTCAAATGATTGTGGTCTCTAACTTTATAGTTATCTTCCGTAAATTCTCCGCCACATACATAGCATCTTGTGGCTTCTTTATATTTTTCGAATTCATCTGATGGTAAATAGATTTTCTTATTTATTTTCAACACACTATAAATTCTCTTGGTTTCTTTTTCTAAATATCCTACAAACTTTTGGGAAGCATCTTTACCATTATATATTTCTAAACGGGAATATTCATCTGCTTCAGATTTTGTATAGCAACAGAATGAATTAGGATTGTGCTTCTGAATGTTCATGGTGTAACTCGAGTTTTGATTTGGTTGACACGTATCTATTTTTGTCAATGTTGATTCGAAGTCAGCATAAATTGTGAAAGGATGTCTAATTGTTTTTTGGTAATGTTTAAATTTCAATTTACCTCCTTCAAGAACATACTTTGTTGGAGTGTGAACTGAACAATCATTAATGTGGTTTGTTAATAAACACTCTTTTGTGAATGGCCATAAACAATATGGACAGACATGTTTTTTATGACCATCTTTAGTTTGCATAAATGGACTTAACGACTTCATCAATACATAATGACTTTTATTTTCATTTGTTAACAATAAAAGTGATATAACATCTTCATTTTTTACCTTTGTTATTCTCAGAGGACATAATTCTTTCAAGTAATTAAAGTTGTAAACATTTACTGACACATTATTGTTTCTCTCAAATTTATCGATATCTTTAAGTTTTACTGGGAATGTCATGTCTCTGAAATTTAACTTTTCAGCTTCAGTTTTTAATCTTTTAGATATTCTATTGCCGTTTTTTTCATCTCGGCAATAATATCTCGCAACACTCCACATAAAGCATTTATTATCGGTATTTTTAATATTAATTAGTTTATAAGTCGACTTTTGAAACTTTTCAGGTAATTCTATATAACTAGAACCTTTGATAGGCTTGTATTCAATAATTTTTTACATTGAAGTCAAATAATTTATCTGTTATCCAGCCCGAGGAGTTTTTTGTATATTCTTCAACCTTTCTAATAGCTTCTTTATACAGATCATCAATGTTTGTAAAGTTTTTCGATATGTCTACAAACTTACCTGTATTCATCCATGCTGTTGAATATACTTTTTCATTTTTTTCTTTGTATTTATAAAATTGAACTAAAATTGCCAATTGTATCTTCATATTATCAAACTTTTGCTCTCTCAAAATTGATTTCACAACCGGGGTCATATTCCTCATGAAAACTGTCGGATCTATAACTGATATATCAGAGAACATATATTCCAGGCATTTTTCATTTATAGCACATTTTTTTCCTCTGAATTTACAGCCATAAACGTTTCTAAAATGCTTCTTTGATTTCTTATGCTGTTCTAGATTTTTTACTTCTACTTTACATATTTTACACACCTTTTTCTCAAAATATGAATCGGAAATTAATTCTTGATTAATGTTTTTAATATGCCTAGTAGATTTTAGATGTGTTTTTAGATCAGAGACATTTATATTACATATATTACAGAAATCTTTGTTTTCATCAAAATACAGATCCGAGATTAATAGTTTACTCACGTTTTTATTGTGTTTCATGCTTTCCTCATGTCTTCTCAAGTTGATGATGTAAATATTACATATATTACAAAAATTGTTTCATGAAGTCATCTATACTGAAATTTTCTTTAAATTATTATGCCTTTTTGTATTCTTAGTATTAGATAGATGTGATACATTAAATGATTCCATTTTTAATAAATTATTTTCTCAGTATATTTTAAAAATTTCAATGTATTTATCCAATGTAAATTTTAAAGTATTCTGAAAATTTATATTAATCAAAATGAAAAGCAATATTCCATATGAAGTAATAGATGCTCAAAAATTGCAAACTCGATGTATTTACTTTATTTACAACCAAAGGTAGCTCATTCTCTCGTTATTGCCTAACGAGACAACCATAAAAAGAAATAAACTTAATAAAATGGAAGATATTATTACAGATATTCAAAGAGAAGTTGTTCTCAATACTGCAAAAATAAATCAATTGCAATTAGATGTTGATCAAATTCACAATGATGTCGAATTAAATAGGGAAGTTATAACTCAATTAGAGTCAGATATCATTCATCTTGAAACATTAATCAGTAACGATTCTTATGACACCAATGGTACCTTTTTCTCTCGTAATTGCCCAACGAGACAACCAATAAGAAAGAAAAATACATTGAAGAATTGAACTTAATGAAGTAGCAAATTTAAAAAAAACAATGTTTACAATTGCTACAAACAGAAAATAAATTTTGGAAAGTCAGTTGTATTTTATTAGTTAAATAAAATGGTGTATATGTGGAAAGACAGTAAAAGAAATAATCAAAAGAATCACTTCATTTTTCCTTCTCCTGGCTTGAGATGTCTCATCGTAGGGAGATCAAACTGTGGTAAAACTTCTTTATTAATAAAGCTTCTGTTAGAAAAATTTGTCGATTTTAATCATCTTTTTCTGTACAGTAAATCAATACATCAACCAGAATATAAACTGTTGAAGAATGCTTTTGATAAAGGCTATAACCAATCTGAAATAATTGAATTATTTGAAAAGGGCAATGGTAATATTGACGATTTCCTTGAGAATTTACCTATTAAAAGAAACTCAAAATCTAAAATTGAATATTTTCAAGATATGACAGCTATTCCCGATCCAAGTGACGGAGATTCAAAGAAGAAAAATTTTTTTTATTTTCGACGATATAGCAACTGGAAGAGATCAAAGTCCAGCTGATAGCTTTTAATATTAATTTAACAGCACAACAACTGCTGTTCAATCTACTTATCACAAAATTATTATTTATTACCGAGACAAACAATTAGAACAAATGCTAACGTTCTAATTCTTTTTGGTTTAGACTCAACTGATATGAAGAACATTTACACAGATATCATATCTCAGGACATGCCCTTTGATGAATTTAAAGAGTTTTGTTCAAACACATTCAAAGAACCATATAATTTTATCTTTATTAATAAAGACAGACATCCACTTCAAGGTAGGTACTTTCAAAACTTTGATAAATTATATATTCCTAAAAAATACTTCAGAGAATGGAATTATTCCTAAACATACTATTTATTGTTTTTATTGATGAAACCCTTGTGGTTAGATTAAGAAAATTGAAATTTATATCTAACAGATACTTGGTCGTTTGTGTAACTAATTCGTCAATGAATAAATCTTTTTCGAAATTGCTATTTAAATAATTTCCATTTCAAGCTAATTGGGGTGAATTGTGTCCTGATTGGTAGTTCCATTACTACTTATACTCTTAAGCCACACATTGCCTGTCTCTATGAAACATGGCTTTCACCAAATTTTGAACCTCGTTTTGTTGGGTACTCGGCTGTTTACATGCATAGAATAGATATGCATGCTTGTGGAGGTGTAGCAATTCTGGTCAGAAATGATGTTACCTACACTGATCTCCAGTTGATAAAATTTGTACCAAGTTCTCTTGAAGTTCTGGAATCAGCATTTTTTTGCAAAATAATGCTCCTCTTTCTATACTCTGTGTCTACAATCCAAATGAAATTGTTACTACAAGAGAGATATTACATTATATGCGCCAACTGGAACCTGCCCACATTGTGGTTGGGGATTTCAATGCGCACCATCCAATGTGGGAACCTGCAAAACAGGCCAACACTACTGGTCGGAACATAGCTCGACTGTTGCTAGATGATCCTTCTATAGCATTGATAACTCCTCCTTCCCTGCCCACCTACTATAACATTTGTCAGAACTCATTTTCTACACTTGATTTGGCTTTTGTCTCTGCAAGCCTTCAGCCCACAGTATCTGTAACAACAGAGGAAGATATGGGAAGTGACTACTATCCCATTCTTATCAGCATTGGAGTGGAGCCATCAACAGTGAAGTTTCGAAGGCGGCCAACGTGGAAATTTGAGAGTGGGTCATGGGATGACTGGACTGCATCTCTGCAACAGCCTGAGCTCTTGGAGGTGGGAGATCTTGAGCAGGAATTTGCAGACCTCACAAACAACATGATCAAAGCCAGCCATAAAGTTTTCAAACAAACTAAAGAATATATCTGTCCTAAGTATAATAAGTCATGGTGGAACTCACAATGTGCAGCAGCAGTAAAAGCAAAACAAGATGCAAAAGTTAGCCTAATCAATCAACCTTCTCAAGAAAATCTAATTGCATACAAACGCTTTCAGGCTAGAGTCGAATTTGAGGTAAAAAAGGCAAAAAAGGAATCTTGGATTTTCTTCTGCAGTAAGATAACAACTGACACCTCTGTTTCATTAATTTGGAAAAAGATAAAAAATCTGCAGGCCCCATTCTGTAGGAAAGCTCAGCCTCTTTTAACAAGGGATTCAATAATAGCTGACTCATGTTCTAAAGCAAATGCCTTGGCTGACCACTATCAAAAAAGAATGTCATCCCCTTCTCCATCTCCATTTCCACAGTTCACTTTGCTTCCTCTTGCTGTAGCCTTAAATGATGATGCTCCCTCCTTAATTAACAATCCCTTTAACAAACATGAATTGAACAGAGTCCTGACTTCCTTGAAAAGTACAGCTCCTGGCCATGACAACATTCATAATGAACACTTGAAGCACATGCCAGACACTTAAAAAACATGGCTCCTCCAATTGTATAACAAAAGCCTGTAAACTGGAGTGCTTCCCAAATCGTGGCAGCCTGCCATCATCATTCCGCTTCCCAAACCAAATAAGCCACTAACTTCGGTGGATTCGTATCGTCCCATCACTTTGCTGTCATGCCTACAAAAACTGATGGAACGTCTCATAGTCAACCGCCTCACATTTTTCCTTGAACAGAAGAGCGTCTTCAGGAAAACGCAGGGAGGCTACCGACAAAGACTGTCAGCCATTGACCAAGTTACCCAGCTGGAAGCTGCAATTCGAGCTGCGCTGAAAAATAAATCTATCATGCTCTGTCTTTTTGTTGACTTCACAAGTGCATTTGATACTGTGTGGCCAATGGGAGTCCTGTACAAGTTGAGTCAATGTGGTGTTGGTGGCTCAATGCTGCGGTGGCTGCAAGTTTACCTCAGGGAAAGACCATTCAAAGTGTTCATTGAGGGTACCAGTTCTTCGGTCAAGATAGCAAAGAGTGGTGTACCACAGGGAGCAGTGCTTTCACCTTTATTATTCAATATCATGATGCGTGACGTACCAGTGGAGGCAGGGATCTGCTCCTGTGAGTATGCTGATGATCTCACTTTCTACACCCAACATCCTAGTCTTCATGTTGCAACGGATACCCTACAGCAGCAGCTTAATTCACTTCATATTTGGTCAAAACAATGGGGTCTAAAAATAAATTTGAACAAAACCATGTGCATGATTTTCACAAGTAAAAAAATTAACCCACTCCCTATCACAGTAGGAGGACAGCAATTGGAATTTGTACAGCAACTCAAGTATCTGGGAGTCATGCTAGACTCTCCTCGCCTTCGTTGGCATCATCAAATAGAATATCTCAAGCAATCTTGCACGCCATTGCTCAATTTGCTGCAATCTATATCACATAGGCATTGGGGTGCTGACCGAGAACTACTACTTTACCTCTATAGAACTCTCATTCGCAGCCGACTAGACTATGCTGCCCCTCTGTATGGTGCTGCTGCTCCTTCAAATCTCCTTCAACTAAACACCATTCAAAATCAGTGCCTGCGCCTTGCTACTGGATGCCGCAAAACTTCTCCTGTAGCTTCACTGGAGGTGGAAACCAAGGAGCTTTAATAGAATGGAGGAGGCATCTTTTGCCAGTCAAGCGAGTGAAGCCAATTTTGCCGACCCAAGCCCCGCCCACCTGGCATTGGGTCCAAGTGTGTAGGTGGTGTTGCAGTGGAGGGGTAGCACCACCTCCATCATCAGCGACTGAAGACCGCGCTGTTAAATGGCAGACTTGCGCTACTCTGTGCTATACATATTTTTCTTAGGCATATATTTCAATTGCGTCCTCGCTGAATGATAAAGAAACTCATATTGAATAAACTCGTCCTTGACCGCAGCGTGGATAAGCGGCGCCCTGCCACGCTGAGTGTCTGACACGCACTGAGCCCCATCTCCGTGTGTGCCCGTATACCCTACAGCTACCGTAAATTGGCTTCACTTTAGAGCGCTGATGCCGCCTTCATTCCATTAAAGCTCCTTGGTGGAAACCAATATCTTCCCTTTGGCAATACACAGAGAACAACTCATGTGTTTGTATTACAGCAAACTACAGCAACTTCCCAGTGAAATTGCTAACAACTTACTTCAAGCTCCATTCCCTCCACAGCTAGTTTCTTCTATGCTTTTGCCATCCATGGCATCACGTGCAAGAGCTCTTTTTTCCAGTGTTAACCTGCAGATTCCAGCTCACAATGCAGCAACACTGGTTTCACCGCTGCCTCCCTGGTTCAAAGTAGAAGCCCACGTCCTTACTGATTTTCTGCCTACCCCGGTATCTTCCTTGTCTAATCAAAGTGTTATTCAAAGGTATCATGAATTAATGGACACAACCTTCACTGGATACGCCCCTTTATTTACTGATGGGTCCTGCATTGCTGAACCTACCTGTTCCTCATCTGCTGCAGTTGTTGTCCCTTCAAGAGGAGTCACCAAGAACTGGAAACTCCGTCCACAGACACAAGTCATTGAGTGTGAACTAATGGCTATCAACGAAGCTCTTCGATGGACACTGTTGAACAATAATGGGGAAGATAAGTATGTCATTTTTAGTGACTCCTTGAGCTCCTTGTACCTCATAATGAATAGGAAGCCAAAAAACTATCTCCCCTTAGTATGTGACATACAAGCCAAGCTGTACACCACTGCTTCTTCCCACGGTGCTTACCTGCAGTTCATTCCAGGCCATAAAGGTGTTCCTGGTAATAAGGCTGCTGATGAGGCAGCCAAAGATGCCCATCTGCTTCGATACCGCACGCTGACACCAACCTCACATGAAGAAATGAAAAGTCTCATATGTGAAGCCTTCGAATTAAAGTGGAGCACTGAATGGATGAGGGGGGTTCAAATGACAGGGAAAGGACGACATTTACTGAAAATCAGAGAAAATACGGCAAGGTGGCCGTGGGCGCTGCACACAAGATCCGTTGCGTCGAGACAGCACTTGCTCGTCTGCGTGTTGGGTGGGCACACGGGGCTTCGGTCACATCTACATCGCTTCAATATTGTTGATGATCCAAATTGCTCATGTGGTGCTGAGGAAAATATTGACCACCTTTTTTTCTACTGCCGCTGCTACACTGGGGAACGTGCCTCCATGAAAAATTCCTTGAGGCTACTTATGTACCATTCTGCTTAAAAAATTTGCTTGGAGGTGGCCCTTTTATGGAACTCACTCAAAAGCAAATTGTTAATATAGTTGTACATTATCTATCATCTATAAGAAAAATTTAAACAATCTGAAATCTTCTTAAAATTGTGATATTGCAGAGAAGTGAGTGAGTTCCTCCAGTGGCACTTCACAGAAAAACTTCCTGTGACTTCTTTCAGCCTGAGTGCTGAACTTCAGAGCATCAACCTACAACTTTGAAGGCGTGGGGCTGCATGGAGGCATCTCCGAAGCTCCAAGAAACTGGAAACAACAACAACAACGAATGTGATGCGGCGGTGAAGCTTTCCATTGTTTGTTGATATTTTGTATAATTTTTTGCTTTATCGTGTCTCAGAAGATATATAGGTACAATTTTTTTGAGGCTTCGATTTATTGTATTTCAGAGCACTAAAGATGGATTTTTTGTAATCCGAAATGTTGGTTTTTTATTATGCTATTCATAGCCACGTTGGTTTTCCTTTTTATCCTAGAATTCTACTTTTGATGAATACTTGCATCCGCTGCAACTTTCAGTGCCACAAATTATTTACCAGGTCAATCATAACCTGTCTCTCACTGCGACCCACTAAATTAGAATTTCAAAACATCGAGGACTTCCAAGTCTATTTTCGATATATGTCGCCGCTTCAAATAATAGGCTCACAATGGAGCGATTTTTCGTTTTGAATTTGCATTAAGGTTCTTTTGATCTTACACCAGAAATCCCAGCTAATACAACTCAATGTTTCAAATCAAATCGCAGAGAACCTCTTGACACTTTTCTTGTCGGAAATAACATTTTCAAAGCTGTCAAAAGAAATGACATTGATGCCTGGTTTAAAATTCAAACCATAATTCTGAACGTTTCGATGATCTTGGTGAACTGAACGTTTCGATGACTATTAAAAAATAACATCATTTGGTTGTGAGATTTTAGCCTCCCGTTCTCTTGCCTCATTAAGAACAAAGAACTAATCATGATCAAGGTATGCCTTTTCTCGTATTTATGGAGTAAATGTCTGCAGTGATGAGCAATTGCATAGGGCGTCAATTTTGTGTAACAATTTGGTTTAAAATTAATTCCGTTTCGTACACATGCTGTAACTGATACTGATGCATGCAACGATGTCCTCACTTGACCTAGTAGGTGAGAAGAAACGCACCATTTTCTTCAACAAATTGTTCTTAGGTCGACGCTAAAACTTAATTTACAACTTAGCTCATATTCCAAAAATTCCCATAACCTGAATCGCAAATAAAACATTTACTCTGACGCCCTCCCAATACCCCTTACCTTACCATGGTGGGAGGGTTTGTGTGTTGTGAGGAGTGAGGCTATGCTGTCGGGACTTGGGTCCTGGTGGGTAGAACCGTGGCAGAGAGGCTCACTTGGAGCAGCCAGACAAAATGGGTGACCATAGGAAGCCCCCCTCCATGTAAACAAAACCGGACCCCTGCAGTTACGGGTTATAAAGCCTCCGTTATCCCCAGCAAACTAGGGGCTGCCACGGGCCGGGGTTGACGGTGGGAGAGGGTATTAACCCCTATTGGTCAGTGTGTGCCCGCCTCAAGTATAGAAGATATACCAAATGGTTACTGACTGCTCGGGAGTCTCTTTTCCGGCCTGGGCCATCCTGGATAGGGGAGAGGAGATCCTCCTTGACAAGAGAGACCTTAAGCAATGCGCTTGCTTCCACCACTACAACACTGGCTGCTCACCCCCTGTTGACGACCTGGATTTCTGATGACATCGAACCTCCCTATTCCTCTCAAGAGCCGCCTCTGCAACCACCGCCGCACCAGCCCGTGGGCGAGGAAACAGAGCGCGGACAAAACATGGATGTGGAACTGATTCTTGAACTTTACGCACCTGAACGACCAGCAAATAGGCCATGCCGTGGGGGACGTCGTGGCAGAAGATTGCATCTTCTTGAGGAGGCCGCGCCCACCGACCTAGTGGAGCCAATTTTGCCAACGGAGTCCAAGAGGTTTTTCAACATTAGCGCTAGCGAAGCCTCACCTCGGACTCACATCGATGTGATAATGGTAAATCGTGACCTGTGCCGTAGATTGGGAGGTAGATCCGCCAAGATCACAGAGACTCGTGGTGGTGGCCCCTTGTTGGAGGTCCGTAACTCTGAGCAGAACCGCAATATACTAAGCATTCGCCATCTGGCTTGTGTGGGAGTAGAAGTGACCCTACATGGAAGCCTCAATGACAGCCAAGGAACTATCTGGTACGCCAATCAACCTGGTCACGCTGATGAGCGCCTCCTGGAGTAATTGCGGCGATATGAAGTGAAGGCGTTGTACCGAACCAAGAGAAGCGTCAATAGTGCCCTGGTGCCCACTCCAGTTTACATCTTGACATTTGACCGATGTTCCCTACCGCCACATGTGAGTATAGGATGGACGAGGTGCAACGTGCGACAGTACGTTCCGAGGCCGCGACGCTGTTATAAGTGTCAGCAATATGGTCATGGTGCCAAGACGTGCCAATCTTTATGAGGAGTATGCCCATATGAGGAGTGTGCCGAGAACAAGCACAAACTGCCCTGTGATACGCCACCGAGATGTGCCAACTGTGATAAACCACACCCTGCTGGCTCTAAAGAGTAATTTTTACTCCAAAATGGAAGAAGAAGTGTTGGCCGCGCAAACATTATAGAGAATGAGCTACGGGGGAGCTAAGCACGTTGTGAGCAACAGATCAGAGACGTCAGATCAGAGACGTCTTATTAAGGCACCGCCACACCTTGCATTATGTCAATGCTACTTGTCACTGTATTGGTGTCGCAGAACAACCGCTGCGGCTTAACGAGCTTGTGGATGAGCGCGTGACAACGCGCGGCAGTCAGTTGCATTGAAGCTTTGAGAGAAGGAGGACGTCAGACGACAATGTGCTCTGCAAAGCAGCTGCGCTCGGATTATCGCGGAACGCGCGCTAGCGAGACAACAGTGAACGCTTGAGCGAGACAACCGTGCTCAATGCCTTCTTGGCTCGCACTGGCTCTGCTGTGCGCCGTCGTCCTGCTACATGAATCAAGCTGCCTCGAATTTTGCTCCTGATGCAGCCGAGCAGCTGAGAGAGCTCTGGGCAACTCGTCGGTGCGGCATGGAGCACTCGAAGTTGCAAGGTGTGGCACGGGCTTTATGCTGGGTTCACATTGCCACTCGCATTGGAAGCTCACAACCATCGGGCGCGGGCAAGTGCGCGCAGCGGACGGAATGGCAGCGATCGTTCATATTGGCACAGCGCTAGCAGGCAGCTGAAGCGTCAAAGTCGGCGGGCAGAGTGTGTTGCTCACACTGCTCAGTTGCAATCCATACGCTACGTTGGGAGGTACTGCGCTCCGCGCTCTAGTACTTCTCGCCAGGAGGGCAGATGATTAGTAGAATAGCGCTAATAATTTATTTCGTATGTCATTGATGGCACGTTCTTTAATGTTCTTGTTTTTACTGATTTTTTAGCGCATATGCAGCATAAAATATGAAGGCTTCGGCAAGAATTTTGCTAGTAAAACCATATGTAGAAACACTCGATGCATATATGCTACACTCTATGCATAATTGTGGTAGCGCATATTACATGCTAAGCAGAAATATGTATCAATATAAATGCTTCACTTGAATAGCTCCAAATTTATATTTTTTGTGAGGAAGATTGCGCAGAAACAATGATGCAGGATACAGTGTACTTCTTCATACACGGAAAAAATAATTTATTTTATAATTTTCTATTAATCATTAAGTGCATACAATTCTCAACTAAGTTTTATAACTTATCTGAACATAAATATTTTGAAACAGTACCAAGTCTAATCTGAACGAATTAAGGACGATGATAACGAACGAAAAAAAAATGATCTCATCCAAGTTTGATTTTGAAGTACATATAATGTTTTTCATGAATGCAAGGATTATTTGTTAACCCTTCTTTTAAACGGGAATATATTTCAGCATTAAATTCGAGGGTTGCACTTGATAATTGCGTGGTATTTTAGATTTTCAAAAACAAATCTTCTACGATTATCTGCCAGCAAAGTTTTATGCAGCGAAAACTTCCACTCGACATCGCAAGAAACAAGAGGAGCAAAGGTGAAGCAAGTTAGTTCGGAAGGTAAATATTCCTTAATGGTTTCATCTATTGCGTCAGAGATCTCACGAGTCAAAATTGAGTTGATTGTTTTCATTTTTTCAAAACCTTCGTTTTTCACCAAAATGCATTTTAACTCTTGATAATACCTTTTATCATATCTGTTCTTCAATGTTTCCTATACGATATCCATTAATTTTATTGTTTTCGAAGTAGGAAGTCCCTGTGTTGCTATGCAAGAGCAATTCATATCCTTCGGTAACAATAATTTGATAAAGTGTGCACTAAGCCCAACATGGTTCTACGTGATAATATTTGGAAACTAAAACCTTGAACCACGCAAAACTTCTCTCACGTGCACTGAGTGAGAAGTTTTGAGTTGTTTTTGAGTTTGAGTTGTTTGTTTCTGAGTGAGAAACAGGTGAAAAAAGTTTTATATTTCACCTGTTTCTCGCAATAAATGCAATAGAGAAATTCTTCCCCGGCTTGAAAATCTTCAAATTCCTTGAAGTATTCTAAAAATGATGCTCCTTGTTCATCTTCGGCATGATTGTAAATCACTACTAGCCGCACTAATTTCAAATACACTTCATAAGGAACTATATCTAAAAAAACTTGAGCTAATTCCCGCAAAATTGAAGTAAACTTTTGAAGTAGCTGTAGCAACTTACAATTATTATTGATTTACGAAAAATTTCAATTTACAAAATTGATCCAGTTAAACAAAAAAATTAAATAAAACTGGATGAAAAAAAGAATATAATTTAAAAGTAATGGGAAGGTTTTACTAGGTTTCAGTTTACTGCCACTTACAGTTAATCATGCATGTTCGTCATATTTTATGCTGTTCCGAGGAAAATATGCGATATTCGCACACTGCATATATACTTGCGGGCATATTTTATGCTATCTAAAATATACTCAAAAGCATATACATGCAATATGTTCAATGTTACATCCCTACTGATGACATGCTGCATGCTACGGCTCATCTGTAGATGGAGTGATTGACGGGCAGGCGGCGGCAAAGAATGGCTAGGGAGAATGTCCAAGTGAACCTCACTTTGCCCGCCTGCTAGCCCGGCAACAGTGTATGTGCCCGCCGAAGTGACGCTCTGTCTGGTGAAAAGAGTGTCAATGTGAACCCACCATTATGCCACTGCAGTGTGGGCCCCTCCAAGGAGACCCAGCTTTGTTGTGCCAGTGCACCCGGCGGTGACAGGAGCCCCCAGTGTTGCTGGTGGTGACTCCACTGCAGATGCTGGTGCCGCGCGTGCTGCTCGTCGTGTTCCCACTACTGGACCCTGACCTGTTGATAGACCTGAGCGAAGTGCCACTTCTGAAGCGCCACGTAGTGCCCGACCTGACCCCCCAGTCACTGTCTGTCTGAGCTCGCCGATCCCCTCGGTCTCACGGAAACGCATTCCGAGTGTGAGATCACCACCCGTTGGTGGCGCCTTAACAAAGGTGGCTAGGACTACGGAAAGTCTGGTTTATGGTAGTTAGGGACGCCAAGCTGAGTCAGGCAAACGCTGTGGAGATACGTAAGTGGCAGCCCAGGCGAATGTCGTTTTGACCCATGGCTGTGACGAAACACCCCTAAAAGTGGCCCGTCTAACCGACGAGGAGCCTACGATCCCCCGAAGTACGGGCAAACAATCCAAGTTGCCACCTCCCCAAGATATCCAGACTATTAGTGAGAGCAGTGTGTGCAGTGAGGCAGTGAGGACGTCTGTGTCTTTGCTCCGAAACAAAGTGCCCAACTGGTTAATGATCATGCATTTCTAACCAAAAAAGAGTGCCCACTCAGACCATGAGAATCCAAGAATAAATTTTACCAAACCAAATTTAAAAATCGAACAAAAAGTGTGATATTCCATCAGAACAAGCACTCAACCCTTGCTTCTTTTTGAGAGTGTCTCCCTTCTCACAAGATGGCGACAAGCCCAACCAAGGACAACAACAGCGAGGGTATGCTGGAGCTTGACTATCCAGACGTACAAGGCCTGCCAAAACAGACTAAGCAAGTAGTTTCCATCCTAATTGATCTCTTCAAATCAGTAATGAAGAAATTTCAAAGCGAAATTAGTGACTTGAAATCGATGATTGAAACACTAACGAAGAAAGAATCAAATCAAAATGCAAGGATTGAAGAACAATATAAGAAAATAAATACCATAGTCTCTCGTCTAGAGCGACTCGAACGGAAAGAAGAACGTGAAGAATTGGAGAACAAAAAACGCACTTTGGTTATATCAGGGGAACTGCCGCAATCACGTCCTGAAGAAAATTGCATAGAAACTGTGTGCCAGATCCTGAAGGACCAACTCAAAATCAACCTGATTAACTCTGACATCACCACAGCGAGTAGATTGGGAAAAAAGCCTCCACCCGGAAACGTCGATAGAAGAAACATTTCTTTTGAGCTACGAAAATACGAAAAGAAGCAAGAAATTATGACAGCCTGCCGTGTTACAAAACCGGAACAACTCTACGTGAATGAATACTTAGTACCTTCGCGAGCAAGTATAATGTACACTCTGAGATTGGCCAAACGAAAATTTCCGGAACAAATAGGACCCGCAAGAAGTTTTGATGGCAATATCAACGTCTTCTCTCCAAAGATACCTGGCCAAGTAACTCAGAGATCTCTAACCATCAATACACCTGAAGAACTAGACAAGTACTTGCTGCAACATGTCGGCAAGTCCTCAGAGGAAATTATTCGTGATTAGTATTTTTTTAAACTGACGTATTGAGTTTAATATTATTTTGATATCTGTCCACATGTTTTCTTCTTGATTTTTCATTGAATTACCTTCACCTCTTCAAGGCATCCACGTCGACCTCACAGCCTTGTTTTGCTGCTTACTAAATTGTTTTTCAATTTCTTTCTTTCTCCTTTTTATCGAATGCTCATACCGAACTTGCTGCTCAGACTTAACTCGTGTATGTGTTTCTGAATCTGGAAACAATTTAGATAGTCAAGATTTTTTAAATTCCATAAATAACTTCACTGTCACTTCGTTTTTAAATCCATTTCGTCCTTGCTACATCTTATAAGTGTTATATGCGGAAACCACTGGTACGACAGCCTTGTAACTACATTATTTGCCATTTATGATCACTAATGTTCCTGCTCATGGACTGAATTTGCGCTCTCCTTATGAAATCATACTAGGTTTTAAACAATTTAGACTAATAATCTGTGTGTTTTTAGTTTCTCTTTTTTTAGTTCAATTCTAAGTAGGAATGTCCTTATTTTTACCTTGATCCTGTAGTTTTTATCATTTTTATTTTTACGTTACATTTTACTTACTGTCTCTTAATGCTAATGACTGACCATGTTGACATATTCGACAATATTGATCCAGATCTCAATCATTTGAATAGACTGCACCCAAACCTAAATGAAACTGGAAACTGTAAATACATAAATATTAAAAAATTCAATGAATCGATGAGGAAGACCTGTAACGATTTTTCTCTATTATGTTGGAACTGTAAATCCATTTATCCGAAAATAGATGAAATATCTTGTACTATCACTGAGCTGAACAGCAATTTTGATGTTCTCAGTTTCACCGAAAGTTGGCTAGACGACTCATCTAAAGACCTGATTCAAATTCAAAACTATTATAGCCATCATTCACTCCGTAGTAACAAACGTGGTGGTGGCATCAGTACGTACATATCTAAACATATATCTTCGAAAGTCATTTTAAGTGCAACTATGAATCGTGAGCATATTGAGACCTTATTGATAGAACTAACGAAAAATGGTAAACGGATTATGCTTGGGACAGTATATAGACTCCCAACAGCTTGTAACGTCTCTTTCCTGAACGAGCTTCAAAGCATAATATCTCAGTTCAACAGTCTCTATATAGTGACATAATAATCTGCGGGGATTTCAACTACGATCTTCTACAATATGATAGCTGTGAGCAAATCTCAAACTTCATAAATGTTTTTCAGCCTAGCTCCTTCCTTCCAATCATCACGAAACCTACACGTGTTGCTTCTGAATCGGCTACGTTACTCGATAATATTTTTATGTTAGATCCGACTGATTTTCTTACCGGAAAAATAATTTCTGACTTATCTGACCATTTCCCGGTGTTTCTCATCAAGAAAAATGTCTATAATCCTTGTACCAGCCCACAGGCTGATACTTATTCATTTCGTTGTGTAAACGAATACAACTTGGGAACAATGCGAACTGTTCTAGAAGAATTAATGCCATCATTAGACGTCTATGAACGGGACAATAATGCGATTAACATTGATGAAGCAATACTAAATTTAACTGAAATTATAACGACCGCATATAACCAGTGCTGTCCAATAATCACCCGCACAATTACGCCGAAAAATAGACAAAAGCCCTGGATTACTGAAGATATCGTGATCAATATAAAGAAACGTCAAGCGTACCTAGCCTTACTATACGAAGGGCGAATATCTAAAGTAACGTATAACAGATTCAGGAATCATGTGACATATTAAATACGAACCTCAAAACGAGACTACTTCACGCGCAAATTTACTGAATACAAAACTGATATTAAAAAAACTTGGCGCCTGCTTAATTCATGCTATAAGCCGAATAATAATACTACGAAAACAATTGAGTCCGTCGTTCACGAAAATGTAAAATACCACGAGAAAAAAGATATTGCAACTGTGTTTAACAACTTTTTTGTAAACATAGGAAAAAATATAGCCGATAGTTTCTTCAGTGAACCCAGAGACCACTTGCAATACATGGACCATGTCCGTGAACCTAACTCTTTCTTTTTCACGCCAACTAATCCCTCCGATGTAATTACGTGCATAAACAACTTGAAAAATAAATCAAGTGGATTGAAAAATTTTTCGGCTAAAGTTCTTAAGGCTATAGCTGATATAATAGCACCGTGCATATCTTATATTATCAACCAATCCCTTTCTCAAGGTATCTTCCCCAACTCTTTCAAAATTGAGAGAGTCACCCCTATTTTTGAAAATGGTGATAAAAACTGCGTTAACAATTATAGACCTATCTCTGTACTACCAATTATTAGCAAAATATTCGAGAAAATTGTGTATAAAAAAGTGTATTCGTATTTTGAACAAAAATCTTTCCTCTACGACAAACAATACGGTTTTCGTTCTAAGAAATCTACGACACAAGCTGTATTAAATCGTTTGCAATACCTTTATTCTAATATAGATGAAGGAAAGCTTGTTTTCTCCGTATTTCTTGACTTTCGAAAAGCATTCGATTGTGTGGACCATAACGTATTACTCTCGAAACTACATTGTTATGGCATTCGAGGGGCTGCCCATGATTGGTTTAGATCATACTTAGCAAATCGGAAACAATACGTTGTCATTGACGACGCAAAATCAGACCCACAGACAATTAGCCATGGGGTTCCACAAGGACCTGTCCTTGGGCCTCTCCTATTTCTAATTTTTATCAATGATATCATTAAATCTACATCATTCTTCAAATTCATACTTTTTGCCGATGACAGTACCCTTTCTGCGGTCCTTCCAGACCAAAATCCCGCTAGGATGGCGGAGCGTATAAATAATGAACTTCATAAGGTTTCATTGTGGCTTAAAGCTAATAAAATAAGCCTTAATATCGATAAAACAAAATATATAACATTCTCATACAAGAAAAATATATCTCTCCCACGCATTCAAATTTGCGAAGGTGAAATCGAAGAAACCAACTCAAATAAATTCCTCGGCATCATAATAGACAAACATCTAACCTTTAAAAAGCACATCGCTCATATTAGTTCTAAATTATCAAAATCTATCGGAATCCTAAATAAAGTTAAGAATTTCCTGCCTGAAACAGCCTTACAAATGCTCTACCAAACGCTCATTTCACCATACTTGCAATACGGAATAGAAGCGAGGCACGGAACTGATAAAAATAAAACCAACAAAATTTTTACCCTGCAAAAAAGAGCCATAAGAGCGGTAAAGAATCTATAATATAATGCTCACACAAATGACTCGTTCAAAAATTTACGAATACTTAAGCTCTCGGATCTCTACAAAATCTCCATTTGCAATTTCTTTTACAAAACATTAACAAATGATGGCGACAATAGCCTAAAACAACTATTAACTACGCAAACTGGTCATCACGACCATTTAACCCGAAATAGAAGTAAATTCATGCTTCCTTATTACTCAAAGGCTCGGTCACAACACAGTATCCTCTTCGTTGGAACTAAAACTTGGAACTCAATACCTGCGGAGATCCGTGAAAGTAATTCTTATAAGGTATTCAAAAAAAGTCTTGAGTCTCACTTCCTATCAGATTACTAGTCGTGTAAGATCACAGAGTCAAACCTTGTCCCCTACATAACTGGTCCTAATAATGTAATTCGCCTTGATTAATTTCGCCGATCTTCAGTCTGTTCTTGAATCGTTTGTCGAATATACTGTTAAATCTAGTCCATATGAACTATATTGTGAAATGAAGTATCTAATTCCGAGTTACTTATCTCATTGATCAGTCTAATGCGTCTCTAGTTTAAGTGAATTAGGTTAAACATTATTGTACTCCTAAGACTAACCTTGATGGTAGGATGCCCTAGAAGTCACTGAACTTATTCGGGCCCACAGGTAGCTATACTCAAATTTGACCATCGAACTAGACTTAAGAAACATTTTATCTCTGTATCACCTGTGGTAAATAAATTGTTTAAATTGTTTAAATTGTTTAAATTAACGAGAGCCGCAGAAGTGTAAGAAATCCAGAACCCTCGGTGGCACAGCGTGTGCGTTCGCTGGACCGCGTTGGAAGAGTGCCAGAGGATACTGCACCCGACTTTACACGAGTGTGGTCTTTACCTTTGTACGCGTGGGGTGAGAGACCAGCACCAACTAAGCCACCATATAACCAAAAACCACCTGATCCGAAGGAGCAATATGGAGCGAAACATGAGACAGGTTGTTCTATAATGGAATTGTAGAGGATACAGTAAGAATTACGGTAACCTGCTGACCGTCATACAGCAACAACAACCACTGTGCATAAGTCTCCAAGAGACCATGCTAGGAGACATAACTCCGACCCCACCAGCCAACTATAATATAGAAACTTTCTCAGGGCCAAGCGACAGAAGAATTCCGTACAACTCTAGCTGTGGGGATGTCAGGTCAAAACGCTATCGGCACCCCGACCACCTCGGGAATTGAAACACGAAACACCAACGAAACAACCACTAGTTGTATTGATTTCATAAATAAAGAAAATATATAAATATAAATATTAACTTATAGTTAGCACGGTAGAATGCAGGTGGAGAACCGTGATGGTGGGCGAGCACAACAGCGGTCACAGAACGCACGCCAGGATGGGACACCAAGGACCCGTGCAGGATAAGGCACCAAGGACCCGTGCAGGATAAGGCACCAAGGACCCGTGCAGGATAAGGCACCAAGGACCCGTGCAGGACAAGGCACCAAGGACCAGTGCAAGACAAGGCACCAAGGATCCGTGCAGGACAAGGCACCAAGGACCCGTGCAGGATAAGGCACCAAGCACCTGTGCAGGATAAGGCACCAAGGACCCGTGCAGGATAAGGCACCAAGGACCCGTGCAGGATAAGGCACCAAGGATCCGTGCAGGATAAGGCACCAAGGACCCGTGCAGGATAAGGCACCAAGGACCCGTGCAGGATAAGGCACCAAGGACCCGTGCAGGATAAGGCTTTAAGGACCCGTGCAGGATAAGGCTTCAAGGACCCGTGCAGGATAAGGCACCAAGGATGAGGCACGCAGGTGCACTAGGCTACAAGCCAGCGAGTGAGGTCTAGTAGGACGAACATTAACAGACTCGAGCGTGGCTTCCCGTGGCACAGGGTAAGTCCAGCCTGCGAACAAACACACCACTTTTAACACTGTTCGCGACTTGCTAGGGTCAAACCTTGAATTAACGGCGAGGGAAAATCTCACTAGCAGGTCTAGCGGGAAATAAGGTAACTAGTAACTAAATATCAGTAAATATACAATAAGCAAGACAATGCAGAAATACTTGTTAGATTTAACACACACTAACAGCCAGTCTATAGCCTATCGATTCGCACAAGGCGTTCCAAAGAGAGGAAGGAAAAGGGCACCACTTAGCACAGAGTTTCGGTACGCAGAATCTATATAGGAAGAGCATAGACACAGTTAAGGGAGAAAGCAGATTATGAAATCCGACCGAGTTGGGGTAGAAAGTAGTAAGTGTTGAAAACGGAACAATGAACCGGAAAAGAGAGTACTTAACTTTACAACACTTAATTTCAGCACAAAGTACGCCTACCTAATTTCAGCTCGGGCCCTAACAGCACAAAAAAACAGAAGTAAACAACTTACTCGTCAGAAATGGTGACACTATCTAATGCTTAGAAGAATTAAGTTCACCAGGGTTCTATGGTTCAAGTCTAGAATAAAAAAGAAACAAAATAAACGACAGGGCTTAAACTACGTGAGCTACAATAAACAGGTAATAATCACACGTTAGAAGGAGACTACGGTAGGCTCCTTCTATGATCACAAAAGGGTACTTATCTGAGAAGCACCGCAGGCTAAAATAGAGGACTAATCTATGTCTTCCGACATCACCGGGAAGAAGAGCGGAAGGTCGGCAGCGTCGCCCCTACACTCATTTACCAAATCCTGCCCCTGGATCTGGACTAGCTGCTGTTCTTTTACGAAAGGACTTGGGTTATTCCAAAGTGCCGATGAACACCCAGATCCAGGCAGTGGCTATCCACTTTTGGTTCAACAATAAAATGACCAACATCTGTAACATATATATCTTCCCAGCTGAGCCTTTTTCAATGCGGATTTTGAGAATATTAGTACGCAACTGCCTGGGCCCTTTTTTGTTGTTGGCGACTTCAACGCAAAGTACGTGGCTTGGGGCAACACCCAAAGCGATCAACGTGGTAGACTGATCAACCAATTCATTACGAGATCCAATTTTTCCTTGCTTAACACTTCGATCGCCACCCACTTTCACGTCCAAACAGGGACGACCTCCGTCATTGACCTTAGTTTCAGCACTCCAGATATGTTCCCCGATATTCTGTGGAGCGTGCTAGAAGATACTCAGGAATCACTTCCCCATTATGATAGAAGTGAGGGAGTTTGCTCCAGTGCCATTGGAGCCTCGATACTGCATGCAGCGTGCCAACTGGGATACTTTTGAAGCCCTTACCCAGATGGAAGAAATGGACGATCTGCTGGAAGTTGACGACATGGTGGAACGATTTACCGGTACCCTCAAGAATGCTGCTGATGCTGCGATCCTGGTATCACGCCGTGGTATGCCAAAGTACCGTGTTCCTTGGTGGGACAATGACTGCGCTGTGGCAAACTTTGAGCGGTGGCAAACCCTGAGGCGCTCTAGGCGCACCGGCAAACTGGCGGATACAATTGCCTACAAGCGAGCGGGAGCGAAGGCCCAATTTATCAAAGACGCTGCTAGGCGGAATTCGTGGCTCAAATATGTTAGCCTAAATACCGACACGCCTATGACAAAAATCTGGCAACGTGTGGGAAAGGTGAGGGAAAGTACAATTGTGGCAGACCCTGTCTGGAACTGGACGGCGTACTCACGGCAGTTCCACAAAGGGGGCGACGGCGCTTGCTGATAGTTTCGCGCATAATAGTAGTGAAGCTCTATATCCACCTGCTTTCCGTGTGCACAAACGCCAAAGAGAGCAACATAAGCCAGACTTCGCAACAGAAGCAGTCTTCTCGTACAACGAGCCTTTCACCTTCCTTGAAATTAACTGCGCTTGTGCGCCATGCGCCATGCCCCTCTTCCCCCGTTCACCTCAGAGGTCATATAAGCGGTGAGCTCATTAGGGCCCGCGCATTTGGTCCGCACCCCAACCAGTATCAACATAGCTACCAATAAACGTCGCAGTTCACCAGCGTATCTCTACCCTTTGGTCTTCACATTGGTGGCCAGAGAGTTGACGGACCCACGAATTTAAGAAGATATAATTGAGAAATGAAGAAGATATAGTATTCGACGAGAAACCTACAAAAGTTTGAGAAGAAGATCCAGTGATTTCAGCAAATCTACGAGGCGGAGAAGATAGATAACTCATAACTGCAGAGAGATCAACAGAATTTCTATGAAGATCGTCTGGTGACGAGAATTATTGTAACGTCTAAGAAGAGGATCTGCAGAGATAGTGAGAGCAACGTGAAATCAATTATAAGGACAGCATCTACAGCCAGAGATCTACAGAGATCTACGGAAAGAGTGACTACAGAGCTAAAAACTACATCTACGAGGTGTCAGCCGACTACAGCTGCGTTATCTTCGTGCTACGGACGAAGCAGTAACGGTGCATCGCTTCCAACGACTGCAGAGATCGCGCCATCGTTCGACAACGACAACTAAACCTACAATTTAAGATAAGTAACGCAGCAACAATTAATTGTTATAATTGTTAGTCCCGTTGCAGCCTAGATACTCATTGCGCGTGAGGCAGACGGCAGACAGCGTGCAGCAGCAGAGGTAGAATTTTTTCAAGGCCAAACAAAGGCTGCATTTGCAGAGTGCAAGCAGTGTGTTCAATAACCCCTAGACATGGTTTTTTTTAAGAGTTTAAGAGAGTTTTTCTTAAAAAGTGAGTGGCGCTATTTTCTTGGAGTGTTGCTATAAGTGTTTTGAGTAGTTTTGTATTGATTTAGTAACTGTTGTATAAATTTGCGCTTGAGCAACCGTTAAGCTCAGTTGAGCTGTGATGTTATTTGTGTAATACCTAGACAACAAACTAGTAACGTGCTACTATTACTATACTATTTCAGGCATACTTTAAGGCATTTAAGGATACTTATGTCTCTTTCGCCAATATATCCACGCAAGAAAAAAACCGTGGTCCTTCACGTTTTTTTTTTGCGTGGTTATATTGGCGAAAGAGACATAAGTATCCTTAAATGCCTTAAAGTAAGGTATAAGTATCCTTAAATGCCTGAAATTTCAGTAACCAGCGCGCCTGAACCGAGTACAATGACTACCACGGTTTTTTTTCTTGCGTGGATATATTGGCGAAAGAGACATAAGTATCCTTAAATGCCTTCTGTAGCCTGTGCAACATGTAGGTCATGTAATTCTACCTGTAATTTGAGCGAGGCAGTCAGTTGCAAACCATGCTCTTTACAAGAAATCCCTGATTGTTTGCGGGTAGGAAGGACATTTTTGGGGTGACTATATTTTGGACATTCATTGTGTCATTTTTACAAATCATATTTGAGTTTTTTTGCTGGTTGCGTCTGGTAGGATGTTGCAGGGGGGAAGTGCGTTCCAATTTGCCCAAAGGTAATGCTGAAGACCTTTGTAAAACTCAACGTTCAAGCAGTAGCTAATAAGGAGAGAATTGTTTGCAAGAGAATCATTGAATTATGATTGTTTGCAAGATAATCATTGCATTATGATTGTTTGCAAGAGAATCATTGCATTATGATTTCGAGGAAGTACTACTGATCGAAGGATCAATTATTGAAAGAACCATTCGCTGTATTAAGAGGGCAGGAATTGATTGGAAGATGATGTACAAGTGGTATAATGCAGTAAATTGATGAAATGTGTACTGAGAAATGCAATGTGATTTCGAGAATTAAATATATATTAAAATAGGAAGGAGTAAAGATGCTCTTCCGAGTGAAGTGAATAATTGTTCTGAGGATACCATTATTCTGATGATACCTGATGTTATTGCTCTGAGTTTGAAAGAAGAAATGTGTGAGAAAAATAGAGAGCAAAACGAGCAGATACCGCTGCTAATTTAGTGTCCGTAAGAGAATAAAAATAAAGAAGAGAAAGACTCTTCTAGTGTACGTAAATGGTAAACCCAGAAGAGGTAAACCCAGAGAGGTAAGCCCAGAGAGGTAACCCCTGAGAGGTAAAAGATACTGACAAGGCTGTGGATATATCTGGTAAATGGTTTAAGATTACCAGGTAAATTTACCAGCGAGGTCGAGTAATACTGGTGAGGAATAGTATTAAAGTAATGCGCGCAGAGAAATCAATGAGCTTAAAGAGAAGCTGTTACCGTTGATTTTCGATGGGACTCTGATTTTAGTTCATAATTTCATGTGGGGGAAATAATACCATTGATACCATGACGGTCAGAGTTTAGCATTGCAGATTGCGGTTGTCATTGCGCTGGCGAACAGTAGTACCATACGAGAGTAATAATGAGAGGCGACAGATGCCACATTAATTAACCACACGTGGTGGTCTGGTGATTAGTTAAGAGTAACGAGTAATAGAGTGTAGAGTGTGCAGAGTGTACAGTGCAGCACGCATAATTTCATGTGCAGTTGGGCTGCAGCGCTTGCAGTGCGAGTGAGTAGTTTTTGCAGCTTATTTTTTTTTTTGCATTGCTCAAGGCCGCAAGTAACTAAGGCTGTACCGTGCAGGCATTGTACTCTAGCAAGGCCGTGAGCGCTTTATTTCCGGTGGCTCTGTTTAGCAACAGTTGGCAGCTGATAGACGACAGCGTGATCATGAATATGACTAGGTGAATATTCATGAGTATGACTTGTGAATAGTCAGGAATGAGATGTGTTCTGGACAATTGACGAATAATTGAATAGTGGAGACTAATTAAAAGTAATAACAAAATTTGATTTATTTCTTAGTTATCTGTTAAACGAGAGTGGCTGTTTTTATTGTTTTTTTGAGCACGTTTATGATCTAGTGCGTCATAGAGTCATTTTGCAAGCCTACTCGAATTTTATAATCAGTAAATTTTTATGCTATGTAATTTGAAATTAACCATACTTAAAATAATGTAAAATTTATTGTCAAGTCTCCCAAGTTACTACGGGACAATTTACAACTGATTGAACGATTAAAATTTAGAGTGTTTAACGTCAATATTGATTTTTACATTAACAACTTTTCGTGTACGTACCGTAAAAAGTATGTTCTTATGTATTCAATTGTGTCTTTTTGTTGTATTTGCTTATGCTTCATGTTAACCTCGTATATGCTTTAGTATTTAACTTTTTTGATTAAGTCGTTAACGTAACGAGATATGTGAAATATAAAGTAATCGTTTACAGTGTAGAAGTATAACAAGAGCAGAATAATAATGTTCTTAAGTTCTTATGTTCGTGTGTAAAAACGCACGTGATTGTTGGCATGTGTTACAAGAATTGACGACTTTGCACATATTTGTTTTTTTTTTTTGCCATGCCATTGTCTGGGAACGTTTCAAGTGCGCACTCTCATGTCTCGTTGAGAATTAATAGGAGAATTAATATGAAATGTTGCAATTCGTTGTTTTTTTATTTGTGTTGTGCTGCGCACATGCAACTCTAGGCGTGCATTCGCTTGGACGTTGTTGCTGAATTAACAAATTAAATGGTGAGCGGATTCCCCGCTTGCTGAATGCAATCGCTGAAATTGCAGCTCATGTCACGAGTCAGTCGATCTTGACGCTACAGCGAAATTAAAATTATATTTTTTATTTTTGGTTGGAATGTTTCATCGTCAGCACGAATTAATTAAATTTTTACAGTGAATGGAAATTTCCCGATTAGAAATCTGGGTGCAGTTCTTACTTGAAATTTATTCTTGTCGAAGAGCAACATTTGTTCATTTCTTATAGAGTGCTTTATAATTGGCCTCGATTAAACCTCATTGTTTATTTTTAGTTTTTACATTGAAAAGGTTTAAACTTTTCACGTTTTAACGTTTAACACTTTTACATCTAAGCTGTTAGTTATCAAGCTGCGTTTCGCCTTAAGCGAGACTTTGAATTTGTGTTTCCAATTAGTATATTGTTTGGGTTTGTTAAAATTGTGTTTATTTTTATTTTTAATTGGTCATGCTAATCGTTCTTGTTTTCGGTTCAATTTCAACTTCGCGTGGGTGTACGAGCTCAGCGAGCACGAACGAGTCACGTATCAAACACGTGACACCTTCACTCACTGTGCTGTGGGTGTCCAGACTCCAGACGGCCTGTCTGGAGCACCTGTCAACAAACATAGTTGGCCTAGACGACAACGTAAGTTCCGCGCGCAGTCAACAACTTAGGCTCCGCGCGCAGTTTACCCATACCAACTAGGGATAATTCACCTTCATGTAAGGGAAAGAGAACAACGGTGAACCATTGATACGGTGAACCATTGACTTAACATACAAAAACAACTCAACTTGAAAAAGAGTATTCAGCTTCTACGATGTTACTTTACCGTCTTCGTAGTGTTGAAAATTTTCATATTAATACTTGATGTTCTAAACTAGCGTGTGTTTAATTTTACTACATGTTTTCTTATATCTTACTCCACGTTCTATGTCATTGTGTTACCGATAGAATTAAGGTTTACGAGTCTACGGCACTCTGTTTATTCCGATTTTTGTTTTACTAATAGTGGAAAAGTTCCGTTCTAATTGGTGCGATTTTTGGCTTTAATATTATAACAATCAATAACAATAACATACGCGTATGATAACAATAACATTATCTAACTTCTATTTTTATGTCTACGGTTACGCAGACGATGTTTTGAATATTTTTCTTTTTGGTGAAAACTTTAATGATTCTTTAATTTGATATCCACCTAATTTCATTATCTTTTCTGAATTATTTTTCGTTACCTACGAGGTAATAGCGTTGTTCATTATAAAATTTTCCGAAATTGACTTGCCGAGTAACTCGTGTTTTACTTTGCAGTTAATCTATAATCCCTATAATCACTAGATTTATTTAGTTGCTAGTAGTAATACTTGTGTGTATGCGTGACTTTACTAACGTCATGTAACGATGTTCAAGCAAATTGATGATGTTTGCTGTAGAGGTATTTGCTGTGGCCACGATTTCGAAATTATCCTTGTGATTACTTCATGTCTAAATTGTTTTTATTTACAGATTGTTGCGACGAGTAATAACTTTTTATTGCGAAGGAAATGAAATTATTTGGGTTGATGCGAATCGAAATTGTGTTTTTTATTAATGAGGTTATCTGGCGTTTCATTTACTTCCCTTTGCTGTGTCTTGTTGACGTAAGTAAGTATATTATAAGTTCAATAGTTGTGCTTTATTTTTTTGTAGCAGCTAGTGTTTTATTTTTTTTCATGTTGAGGATAAGGGCATTATGTTATATCGCTTCAGCGCCTTTATACTCCCAGCTTGTGTTGCGGCTTGTGTTGATACTTCTTGAGCTAACCCAATTGAAATTCTGAGCCTTTTACAGATCGTTTTCAGGCAGTTATAAGCCAAGAGTTTAGTCGTTTTCAAGCAGTAAATTAGCCTTTTTCGGAACAAATGTCTACTTATTTTAAGCCCTTTTAAGCCGCTATTTCTGGGCATCGAAACGGCTAATGCAACGGCCATTTTGGGCTTCCTTACTGCTTGATCAAGGCTAATACCGGCCCTTTTGGGCTTCCTTACTGCTTGATCAAGGCTAATACCGGCCCTTTTGGGCTTCCTTACTGCTTGATCAAGGCTAATACCGGCCCTTTTGGGCTTCCTTACTGCTTGATCAAGGCTAATACCGGCCTTATTAGGCTTCCGTACGACTTATAGTGGGCCTTGCAACGACCTCAAAGAGCTCCAACATCAGATTTTTTATACGATATAAAGAGTTTGTAAGGCCGGGTCTTGTGGCTGCTTCGCCTAGTGAGTTCCGATTTGAGGCGAGTGAAGCAGCGGACTTACGTTTATACTTCTCCGGCTGTAGGTATCGATGATAAGCGGCGGAGAAGTGGGAACTTTTTCTAAAATAAATTTACATTGAGATATATTAAAATTACTGAACATAGAAGGACTAGAATCGAGGTTTGAGGGGTAACTAGGGTAAAGCATTACAAGTTGAATGCTCAGCGTTCGACAACCCGAGTGTTCCAACAGTTATAAGCTATCATTCATATTTAATTTATATAATGCATTAATAAAGTGCCAATTTGATGTTATGCTCAGCAGTTAGCTTTTCTATCCTAGTTTTCATGTTGACTGGATTAATTATTTATAGTATTGTTGAAGATGTTTAACGAACCTTACCTAATCTAACTTAACTAAGTTAGGTTGGTTGAAATTAATTTAGTTCTTTACATTTACTGAAGTAATACGACTTGTACAACATTTACGATTACGAGTCTTTTTACAATCTATTACGCGTCCAAATAGAGGTCGTCGAAAAGGCTTGAAAACGACTTTAAACGACCCGAATGAGCCCGCAAACAGCCATTGGCTAGACCTATAAAAGGCCAGTTGAATGAAGAGCCCTTTTCAAGCCCTATAGGCCAAGTATAGGTAGGAGTCGGTTTGAAGTCGTGATTTTTGGCCCTTTTGGGCCGTTTTCGACCTTTTACGACTAATTTACTGCCTGAAAAGGGCGATAATTTTCAATTGGGAAGTACTGTTACTAAATTTGATCAAATTCATTCGTATTGATCTTTTAAGGGTGAAGAACAACGATTCAATTATGTACCAGTGTATTTCCGAGTTAATAGAATTATCTTTGAGCAATACACACATGTAAGGCGGATTTGGTTTTTAAATTTAGAGTTTGTGTTTTTTTTCCGCCCGAATATTGTTTTTGGATATATTGTTCATTGCCCGAATATTGTTTATAGCTAAGTACCTAACTTGGGTAAGGGGGAGAGGTATGTGCGCCATGCGCCATGCCCCTCTTCCCCCGTTCACCTCAGAGGTCATATAAGCGGTGAGCTCATTAGGGCCCGCGCATTTGGTCCGCACCCCAACCTGTATCAACATCGCTACCAATAAACGTCGCAGTTCACCAGCGTACCTCTACCCTTTGGCCTTCACACGCTTTAAGAACTTGCCAGAAAACTGTGCCAGGCTCTGATGCGATTCATTATCTGATACTGAAGAAAATGCATTCAACAGCATTACGTCAGCTCCTTCATATTTCTAATAAGGTCTGGACGACACTTATATTCCCAAAGGATTGGCGCACTGCAACAATCCTTGCTTTTGCTGAACCCCAAAAACCAACCACCCGTGCAGACAGTTACCGACCGATCGCCCTAACAAGCTGTGTGTGCAAACTGCTAGAGAGAATCGAAAATATTCTAATTTTCCGATGGCTGGAAGCGGACGAAATCTTGAATCCTGCCCAATTCGGCTTCAGGCAGCTTCGAGGGACAACGGATGCTGTCGTGAGGCTGCAAAGCCATCTAGTTCAGAATATTGTGGCCCGCAAGCAGAGCTTACATGTCTTTTTTGACCTGCACAAAGTATATGATACCGTTTGGGGACATGGAATCCTCGAACGTGTTTATGGATGCGGCCTTCGGGGCAATTTGGCTTTTTTTCAGCATTTCCTCCAGGAGGAAAATTTCCGTGTGAAAGTGGGAGCCACTTTATCGCTTTGGCAAACCCAGCAGGAGGGTCTACCCCAGGGTAGTGTACTGAGCTGTACCCTCTTTTCTCTGACCGTAAATGACATCACCTCCACACTGCCAGCCGATGTCTCGTCGTCATTATACGTCGATGACTTCATGATCTACTCTTCATCAGCGTATTTGCCAGCACTTTCGCGCAGAATACAGTTAGCAATCAACGGTGTGAATGACTTGGCAGCGGAAAATGCATCGTATTTTCTACTGGAAAGACTGTAGCCCTGCACTTTCAGGGTCGCTGCCGACGGGACCCTCCACAGCTACTTTTCCGGGGAGTACCGATAAGCTTTGCTCATAGTATCATATTTATGAGTATGACCATTGATGACTAGCTATCGTGGAAACCTCATCTGGCCGCTTTGAAGTCTGATTGCAATAGGAGAATGAACCTTTTGAAATGTGTATCAGATCTAGCGTGGGGAGCTGACCGTGTTACGTTGCGGCGCCTATACAGAGCTATGATCAGAAGTAAGTTGACTATAGATGCACTATATAGCAGTATGCGAGGGAAACTTCGTTATCAACGCAGAACTTGTGCACCACACGGCCATAAGGCTTTGCACTGGCACCTTTCGGACCTCCCCGTCGGACAGTTTGTGTGTGGAGAGTGGAGAACCCCCACTTTGGCTCCGCCGCATGCAGCTGAGCCTACAGTACCTGGCTTGTCTGGACCAGCTCCCTCCGTCTCCTACATGGAGAAGCGTTAACGCGCCTTCCGGACGACATCTGTTTTTCCCTTATGGTCTTCCCTGATCACTGGGCATCATAATAGATAAACACCTGACCTTTAAAGAGCACATCGCTCATATTAGTTCTAAGTTATCAAAATCCATCAGAATCCTAAATAAAGTTAAAAATGTCCTGCCTGAAATAGCTTTAAAAATGCTCTACCGAACGCTCATTTCACCATACTTGCAATACGAAATAGAAGTATAGCACGGAACAGATAAAGATAAAACCAGTATACTTATTGCTCTGCTAAAAAACCGTCCGAGCGGTAAAGAATTTAGAATATAATGCTCACATAAATGATTTATTCAAAAATTTACAAATACTTAAACTTTCGGATCTCTACAAAACCTTCATGTGTAATTTCATTTACAAAACATTAACAAATGATGGCGACAATGATCTGATACAATTACTAACTGCACAAACTGGTCATCACGACCATTTAACCCGAAATAGAAGTAAATTCGTGGTTCCTTATTATTCAAAGGCCCGGTCGCAACACAGTATCCTCTTCGTTGGAACTAAAACTTGGAACTCAATACCTGCGGAGATCCGTGAAAGTAATTGTTACATGGTATTCAAAAGAAATCTTGAGTCTCCTTGCCTATCAGAATACCAGTCGTATAAGACCACCAAGTCAAATCTTGTCTCCTACATGACTGGTCCTAATAATGTAATTTGCCATGGTTAATATCGTCGATCTTCAGTCTGCTCTTATATCGTTTATCGAATATACTGTTATATATAGTCCATATGACCTATATTGTAAAATGAAGCATCTAATATCGAGTTAATTATCTCATTGATCAGTCTAATGAGAAACTAGGTTAAGTGAATTAGGTTAAACATTGTTGTACACCTGAGAATAACGTTGATGGTAGGATGTCCTACAAGTCGCTGTACTTATTCGGGCCCACAGGTATCTATACTCAAATTTGACTATTATACTAGGCTTAAGAAACATTCTACCTCTGTATCACCTGTGGTTAATAAATTATTTGTTTAAAAATTGTTTAAATTGTTTAAAAGTCAAACAAAAGGTGTCTCAACCCCATTTCCGCACGCGTCAGATTACCATGCATGGATTAATTAAGCCAATTATTGAAAATAGAGCCGCTTTCCTCCAAAGCCGATGGACACTGTCTTCTTAACTAATTTATGCATTAGATCAATAGCTCCACACAACCATCTTCAAAGTAGAATAATCATTCTTTAAAGTTCGCAATCACATCAGAAAGCATAGTAAAGAAAAAAACATAGGCTAAGTTTGTTAACAAAAAAGCGGTGACCTGGAACCTAGGCTCATAAATAAATACATTAACGGCAAACATTGTGATTATGCTGACGGAGATAATACCGCAAATCATATCAAATGCGACAGGCACAAAAAATATTCATGTATCTTAAAAATGGGCATTGTGTTTGGAAGACAACAGTTCACCTCTCACTTGAGCTATCGGCTCCGTTAATGCTCCTTCGAAAAAAACGGCCTTTGTAGTGCCCTTCTTGCACATGGTATACATCAAACTAGAGTTACATCATTTTCATCGCAAAATACTACCTAGTTAATATTAGTTTTGTTCAGTTGAATAGAATTCTCTCAAATATACCCGACGCTAGATTCAACACCCTGGGGACACTGACAAAATCGATGAATGCACGAATCTATCTCCATGAAAAGGCAACTTTGATACGCCTAATAAGAGCCATAATAAAAATAATACCAAAATGAAACATATCATTGCTCGTAATCTAAATGACAAACTGGATGATATCAGAACAATGTTGGTCACTGAAGAAGTTGGCATTTTATGCATTTCCGAAACATGCTTTGTTTTACGAACCCAAAGTTCGTTTTACAATATTCCTGATTACGTGCTATACCGTTATGATGACGTTAAAAGTAGCTGGGGTAGTAGATCTTGTGTTTTACGAACGAAATTTGTTCGTCTTCTTCATAGTGATGTACCGATACCATTTTTTGGCCGATACCGATACCTATACCTATTTTTTGGCCGATACCGATACTCCGATATTTGGAAATACCGATACTTTGACCGATACTGCAACCGATACCGATACTTTTACAATTATATTAAAATAAAACCATTATAAGCCCTACTTGGGTGTTATAAAATTATTTACTAGTATATCTAATAATATAACAATATTGACTATTAAGTTTTCGATTAGCAATAATAAAACTGTTCTTGCTATATTAACTATTGTTAAAAAAATAACAAAATGAAATCCATTTGACAGATAAGTGTTTCTAATCGTATTGCAACGTAATGTAGACTAGCTATAATAGTAATTGGTTCTAAAAATGGACCAAAACAATCTCTCAAATCAATTCAAAACAAAAATAATTCCAAAATTATCTCTCAAATCAAAAATGGTTCCAAAATAAACTCTCAAAAATCTCTTTAATAATCAAAACAAAAATGGTTAGGTTAGTAACACGTATTGAATAATTTCTCTACAAAATGGTTATCATTTTCATGTATTTCACACCAAAATACTTACTTTGGCGAAAAGAAAACATTAAAATTCGATAGGCCCCGAAACTGAAAAGATCCGTTAACACGTAACCAACAATAAGATTGTTCGTGAAGTTTTCAAAGATCTTAAAATAGAAGAAAAATGCAAGATTCGTAATATATGGCAATTTACATGCTAAATTAAAATAAAATTATTAGCTTCATAATATTTGACGATTTAGAAGCTAAAGTAAAGTATAGTTTTCAGGTACTTCTATATTAAATTCACAAAAACTTTAAGTTGCACCTTCAATTTTATTTAATAGGTTTGATTTTTATAGCCTGACACATACTTTAAGAAATGGAAATTGGGTCAAATTATATAGGTTTTAGTTGTAAAATAATGATAATTTTATGTCACTGCTGTGTTTAACTATTCATGCCACATAGCTTTCACTTACCGGCCGTATACCTGACTCATCGAGAATTCAAAGTAGTAAATTCAGTTAGCGGGCCTTATTAAACGCTGTAATTCAACAGTTAGTCAACTAATTTACTGGGTATGAATGGGCTCTTTATTTGATTATACTTCTACTTTCATGATTTATGACCTTCATTTTTAAGATGAAGTACGTAATATTGGAAAGTATCGGTAAATTGTCGGCCGGATTTTGCCGATACCGATACCAGTGAAAATGACCGATACTACCGACACCGATACATCGGTACATCACTACTTCTTTACCTCTAGCAAATGAAGTTTGTGAAGATGTAGAAATGGTATGGTTTAAAGTACAAATACATAAATATAAATCTTTCATCATCGTCAGCATTTGCAGGCAGTCATCGGCTCCCATAGGTCCAACACTAGAGTTCATACAAAAAGTTTTCAAAGAAATTCTAGCGTCAAAAAAGTCATTTTTACATTGTGCAGATTTTAACGGTGACTTGACGAATAAAAACAATCAGCTAAGTACACTATTGTATAAACTAAACCTATCCCAAATGGTGAAAGAACCAACTCTTATTACCAGAGTCTCTAAAGCGCTCCTCGATATAGCAATTACAAGCAATCCTACTCCAATACTCAGTACAGTAATACCACCTCTGTTTCCGATCACCATTGTATGGGATGTCAAAATAATATGCAAAGGAAAGATGAAATTATAGTGATATGACATATCGCTTGAAAAGTCACTACTCATTGCCCTCAATCATTTGTTTTCGACTAGTTACATGAGTATTGCAATACTCATGTGAGTGTATCAAATAAGTGTATTTACTTCAAGATATTTTAAAAACCAAGGATGTACCATCTTTTTTGTACCATCTTTATTGGAAATAAACAGTTTTCTACTCTTTTACTCCGCAGAACTATTTCATGAAAAGCTGCCAACAGGTCCACCGAATTTCTGAACACATGATTCAATCTGATGATGTTGACTTACAAGTTTCAATCTTCAATGAGAATTTACGGCTGCACTCAATTCAGGAGCCTTACATCACCAAAAAAACGAAACCGAAACGAGCACTTTGTATCACAGACAAATTAATGAGCTCAGCAGCACAAAGAAAACTTATTTGCATGAGTACAAGGAATTAGATCAAACAGAACTTTATTCAGGAGATATTAGGTGCATAAAACGATTATTCGGATGAAAATCACCGTATCAAAACAAACTCATTTTCATCGAGAACTATAAAAAGCAAAAAATAATCCGCAACAAACGTGGGAAATCATCAGTGAGGTAGCTCATTATAGACATCTAGACCTCATAAGCAATATTGAAAATCCCTTGGAAACAGCCACGGATTTAAACAAATTCATTCAAAAAAGTAGGAGCTCAAATCAATAAATTATTTAAAACCAATCTAGATCAACCATCATTGAAAATATGTACCCTACTTCATCCCCACTGAAAAACACAAAAACAGACGGATATGATGTTATCAGCCTTCAATATGTCAATGACAGCTTCCCAGTCACAGTACCAATAATTCTTTTGATAATTATTACATCAATAGAAACTAATAAGTTCCCCGACTACTAGAAGTACTCCATAAAAAGACCGTTGTATAATACTGGTGATATTAATACCGCATCAAACTATAGGCCTATAAGACTTTTTCCTGTTTCGTCCAAAACATTAGAGAAAGTGATAACTAATCAACTGTCATCTCACTTGGACGATTCAAATTTACTTCATTAAAATCAATGTACCTCTATAGGAGGAAAGCTAGCATTCAAGATGCTCTGCTTAATAGCACCGAAAAATGTTCAGTGATATCGATGAAAAGAATGTAAAACTCTTGCTGTTATTAGGTAGGTTTTTTCTAGTGAACTGCATCCCCTTAGTCAAACACAATTCCCAAGAGTTTGTCCAGTCCTTCAGTTTACTAACTTGCTCTTGCACAAGCCTGCAAGCCTGGCGTTGGTCATTGCCACTGCAGCACAAAGAAATATCGTCAGCATACTCAAAGAGCGTGACACCATGAACTCTAGGTAAGTCTGCTAACATTACAATGGATATTGAACCTTACGGCACTCCTGAGGGTATTCCCCTTTCCGTTGAATAGCTGCCTTCCAGGAGCACTTTGAATTTCCTGTTGGTCAAATATTCTTTGATCCAGCATAAGGTTTTTCCTTTAATTCCTAGTTGAGACAGTTTATACAGTAAGCCTGTATGCCATATACTGTCATAAGCCTTGTTTTGATCAAAAAATATCACTATACAGAGGCCCCGGTCAATAAGAAAAAAATCAAGAAAAATAAAATATTTCATTTACAATGAAGATGGTACAAAAGTACCATCATTGGTTTATAAAATATCTTAAAGTTATTACACTTAGATGATACACACACACGAGTATTGTAATACCCATGTCACTAGTCGAAAAGAAATGATTGAGGGCAATGTACTCCTAATGTTGCATAAATCTACATTTGATGATACATGTAATTATAATAGTAAGAAGAGACAACATAATTTCATGGACGATGCATTTTCATTACGGGGTGAAAACACATTTGACAGTTTACATGTACATGACATAAAATAAAATGTGTATTTCCAAGTTGTCACATGAGATACATGCCAACATATTGGCTTTTAAAAGTTTCTTAATATAGGACATCCTAATACAAATGTTCCATACGAGGAGTACTAATTGACAAATCATCCGAGGTGTACAAGTAGATAAGCCATACGAGGCATAATAATAGACAAACTATACGAGGTGTACTAATAGACAAACTATCAGAGGTGTACAAGTAGATAGACCATACGAGGCATATGAATTGACAAAATGTACGAGGCGTACTAATAGACAAACCATTCGTGGTGTGCTAGTAGTCTAACAAAAGTTCTATACTAGGAGTACTAATTGACAAGCCATCCGAGGTGTACAAATAGATATACAAAATATACGAGGCGTACTAATAGACAAACCATACGAGGCGTGCCAATAGTCTATCTCTGTCAAGGGTAGTTGAATGAGAAATGAAAAATATGCCCTAAAAATATGCAAAGCCCTATCACCACCAAAAACATATTTCATATCTTCTCGATATTCACCACATCATGCGGACATGGGTACATGGGATAAAATAGAGAAACAGTGTAAGCCGGTTACCACTCGTTACCACTCATGATTACAAATATCTACAAAATATTGGTAGAAATGGGTTAACAAATATATACTCAATATCAAAATTCATAGCTTGTACAACATACGGACAGAAAGATAATTTTACTACAATTCATATGCTCAAATTGCACTTTATTTTATTAATTATATTTTACATTAATCCGATTCACAGAAACGCCCTCTGGGGAAGTGATAGATCTATTTTTGAATCATTTCGCTAGTGCAATAAAATTTATTAACCGGATGGTTTTTGCGTAAAGAAATGAAATAGAAACATGTATATCTATATATGTAGATACATATATACACCTACACACGTACACACACATATTAATATATATACTTATTGAAAATGAAATATTAGAAGAAAAAAAATACATATATGAAATAAAAGATAAAGGCAACCTACCATCTACTACACAGAAAATGACAGTTGAGCTCACTGTAATCCAAAGAAATTTTTCACAAAAAAATAACTAAAAGGAAAAGAAGACTTCGAAAAACTTAAAAATGAACTGGTTTTTAATTTCTTCACGAAAATTTTTTAGGAAAAGTCAGGTTATAGTCAAGAAGCAACACAACTCTTCAGCATTATACGGACATGTGTACGTGGGATAAAATGGAGTAACATTGAGCCCGGATATCATATCTGAGTGGAGAATATTCACAAAATTTGGCACATATAGGTAGATTAGGCTTTGATCCAGAGTGATAAATTTAATTACAGAAGTTTAGAGTTTTTTCCGATTTGAAATTTCAGTGCTAGTGTGCGCTGAACGCACGGAAAAAAATAAAAAAAGTAAAAAGTCTAAATGCAACGCTTAAATTGCCCCCTTCCCCCCAGCTCAGCCAAAAATCAATTGAGAACATCTTCGAGATTGATTCCGAAATAGCGAGACAACGTTAGCTAAAATTTAATTCATTATAAACTTTGCACAACCCTCACATCTATAAACATAAAACTTTGAAATTCTCCCCTCAGGGGGATACAACTATTGTATCTATGGGAATTGGCGCTCCCAGGGGGACTATGTGAGGGCCCGAGCTAAAGGTTAGGTAGGCTTCCTTTTTGTTGTAATAAAATAGGTTTTTGTTTTGTTACGGACCATCTTTTTTCGGTTCACTGCTGTCCTGTTTTTCAGCACCTACTACTTTCTTCTTCAACTTTTTCTTGTTTCATGAACTTCTTTCCTAGCTTACTGTTTCTGTGCACCTTGTGCATAGATTCCGCTTTCCCTCAACTCCATACTAAATGGTGCCTTCCTCTTTCCTCTCTTGGAACATCTTTGTCGTGGTTAAGGGAGGCTAAAACTTTCTTATATAATAATAATAATAACTTTGAAATTCTTGACGCCAGGAAATAATATTAGATATTGCTGGTTTCGGCAGATGTTTAAAAGTGTCATTTCAAGGAAGCACGAAAAAATATATATATAAGCATGAGGAGCACGAAAATTACAAGTTTTATATTTCTAAATAAAAATTTCAACATAACGGTCATTAGTTGATAATCATTTTATTTAAGTATAAATGGATGATCACACAACAAATTTATAGTTTTTTACGTGAATGCTTTACAAAAATGAAGAGATGAGTTAGGTAATGTTACAAGTTATGAGTGAACAGAAAAAAAGACCGGTATCTCTAGTTAAAATGCTACTTGTTAGTTTAGTACACACATATGTGCATACGCACATGTAAATATATACACATATACATGAACATACACACCTACGCACATACATACGCCTAACACGCAAACCTACACAAATACATATCTATGCATCGAGACAATCTTAATACATATGCGTTCCACAAAAATGCTGTCTGATGTACTAAAGTATAGGATAATGAACAAAGGATCAGTTCGCGACAACTTTTTCAGTATGTGTTGCTGCTCACAATTTCTAATGAAATATTATAACGATGTTTAATTAAATATTGAAACGAAAAGATAATTGTTTGATAATCGTCTTATATATCATATGTGGGTGATCGCGTAACAATTATACATATATTTTTTAAAAAAGTTTTATGAACTACTGAAATGAAATGAAGTATTACGTAGTGACACATACATCCATAAACGCACTCACAGCGTGCACACGTATACACATATACACAAGTAAGCATGAGCGCAAATATCAGTAAACTAGTCAGTATAAACTAGCATTCCAATCGAGGGACTCGGAGAAAATATCTTATATTTAGGAATGAATTTTATTAAATTTCCGTACTAAAAATAGTGGCACAAAATAGTCTTCCCAAGTCAGAAACATGAAAACGATTGTTTTACAACGGTTCCTAGGTACAGAATGTTTCCAGAAATACGTGAGGCTTAGGTGCGGTTGTTACAACATACTCTAGAGCGTAAAAGATATGATAATTTGCACTACACTAGCCTAACAAAAGCATTTTTGGACGTGAATAAGAAAGAAAACATGAATGTCCTAGAAGGGTTTCATATTAGAAAAAAATCACATTATCTATGAAATGTGGTGCAGAATGTCTGTAATTGATTAACATACATAGGTACCGTGACGGTTGTAGATACCGCCGTGCGGTCGACGTGAGGGTTCGTGGAAAAGGGGCTGTCTTCTGTGCAGCTACCTTTTTCTGGGGGCGCTAGCTTTTCCGCGCAGCTCCTGGTTTCCACGGTGTGAGATTTCTTTACCCTATACTAGGATGCGCGATTACCCTATATTACCCTATACACTCAAATTTTCAAATAATTGCAAAAACTTAAAATTAACTCATTCCTGGAAGTTTATATGCTACGTTTGCAAACAGCGCTTAGCATAAGAAATGTTGAGAAAAAGGTTGTTGAAGAAAACTGCAAAATATTCATTCATCAACAATGTAATCCATAAAAAAAAATCAAAACAAATAAAAGGCCTATTATCGATTAATAATAATAATATAATAATGAAGGCATCTACGGATGCTTTATTTCCAATCAAGCCTGATACATATCACCTTGTACATTGGATTTTCAAATGCCTTATAACTAACGCCAGGACGCCATGACGCTTTCCCCCTGTCAAGACCGGTACCCATTTCAGACACCTGGGTAGAGTGGGGTATTGTGCTTGGAATTTTTCTCCTATACCCAACAGAGAAAATCGCCACTGCCTGCGCCGAGATTCGATCCCTGGTCTCTGCCGCACTTCGGCAGAACCTCTAGCACATGGCTATGGCGGCATTATTATTATTATTATTATTATTATTATTATTATTATTGATTTTTTTAAAATGGTTTTCTTTAAAGACTAATAATCCATTTTTTTCATATTACATTTGGTTGAAAAGTTTATTTGAGCAGCTATCTGTTTATGTTTTTCCGCTTGATTGAGCATTAACCAAACAAGTTTTAATTTAGTAAGAAAAAATGGTCAAAAAACACCTGTGGCGGATAGGGTTAATATCCATTTATTGACATAGGGTAATATGTCTATCGATCAGGTTGGAAAAGCACCAAGTCAATTAAACAAGATAGTGTTATTATTGCCAAACATCAAAATGTAGTTGGCGCTTCTCCAACCTGATCGACATATATTACAATCAATTAGTAAATTACCATAAGAGAAAAACAAGGCTTATAATACACATTGCCTATTCAGAGCGGAGTTTGAAAAGTGATGATGACTCCCCATATGTTGCATTTGATTTAACTGACCGCATGGCCTTCAGAATGTCATCATTCAGGATCATTGTGTGAGGATCTTCACCCGATTTGTGGAGGTGATACACTGCGTGCATTAAACCGCACAATGTTTCATTCTTTAATTGATTTCTCTGAGCATTTTTCGTTAAGTTTAGTTTACAGAAAAACCGCTCAACTGCTGCGTTACTGAAGGGGAGACCTAACAGCGCACCAATGAAAACCTCGCGAGTTTTTTAACATTTGGAATTGGATGAATTTCTTGCAGCAAAAACAAGTTTCCAGTATTCCGTGACATTCATTCCTGTGGTCAGCCCGTCCAGACAATAATGTTCCTTCCATTCACGATCGAGGAGATTCACATCAACAAATTTCCTAAGTTATGGTATTTGTAACATAGACGATGACAGTGAATTTGGGTTAAGATTGGATGCATTAACTAGACTAAGGCATTCAATCAGGTCATAAATTGGATCGGAACACTGGAAACGTTCATGAATTTGTTTCAGCGATTCAACCAAGAAAAATTTACATGATGTGAAAAATTTGTCTAATTTAGTGGGAGTAGCATTGCATTTTAATTTGTCAACAGTTTAAGTCGCTTTGACGCACATATATATTCGCTCATTTTTAATGAGACTTGCTGAAAAATCTGGAGAGGACGGATGAAGCTTGTCAATGGCACAAGATTTAACGTATGTTGGCTTAAGTACGTCAGTAGCAATATTTTTCAATAATTTATGAACTTCCTTCTTCACATTAAAGAAATTTGGTGACTCAGATTGAAATTGCCTATTGAATGAATTAAATCTACCAAGATTGTGTTCAAGAAACTCAAGGTAAGCAATGGTGAACTCGTTTCTGAAGGCTTGCACAATGCTGTCATTCAAGTGGGTAGGATCAGAAAATGTGAGTTCGTTAAAATAGAGTTTAAGAGCATCCCATTGCTCTAACAATCGCGTTACGCATGCTTCCAGCGATAGCCACCTGGTTTGACCGGGAGCTAGGATCTTGTGCGGCTCTAATTCTACGAATTTTTTAAATTCTCTGAATGCATTCTGACGCTTGGCAATTAGGCTGAAGTGAGAATAGACATTTCTACAAAAGTCTTCAATGAATTTAGGTAATTTCAAACATGCATGGGAGGCAGCTAAATGGATTAAATGGAATAAACATTTAATAATTATCACATTAGGAATGTCATTCTTCAACAGAGTTGCAAAGGAATGTTTACTTCCCATCATAACGTTCGTTGTGTCTGAACAGAATGATAATATATTCTCCATTGGAATATCCTTTAATTGCAAACAAAATTTTACTGCATTATAGGGACCGTGAGCAGACGCGTCTTCAACTTCGACAAGATCCAGAAATGAACATTTCAATTCGCTCTCGTCTGGTTCATAATATTGCACTATAATACTCATTTGTTTTGTTGTGCTTCTATCAGTGGTTTCGTCTATAATAAAATTAAAAACTCTATTACGAAGGACACAGGATAGGTTATTCACAAAGTAGTGACCAAAACCTGGCGTATGACATTACAGGCTCTTTGTTCACCAAGACATACTTTCTTGAGAGGATCTTCGTTGGGAAACATAGACTTAAGCAATAGAATGAATGACTCACACACAATGAAATTGGCAGGTAGTGTTTTGAAAGGAAGGCACATATTCTAAGCTCTATTTTCCTAGCAGCCAGATCGATCGGATCATTCGAGATGATATACGAAGCAATGTCACTAGTTTTTCTATGTTCAAGTGAAAGATTTATGTCGCGTTGCGACTAAGCATGACGAGCTATTTCTGATTTGCCGCATGTAATATATGCATTACATATCGTGCAATGAGCCAAATCCTTATCGATCGTCGATTTACTGCTCTTCTTTAACCAGCCTTTAAAACTTTCGTCATCCAACCAAGCAGATCTAAATTTTTGGGTTGCTGCTATCGACTTCTTAGCGGCAACCTTCTTGCGCTTTGGAGGCGGAGTGCGAGCAGGATCCTCATCAGACATCACTACTCTTCGAGATAGCTGCAGCTGCAATGTAATGTAAAATAACTAAATTTTTCTAGACCGAAACAGTAGATAACAAGCATGGTTGTGAAATCGAAGAAAATTTTTATTTCTTTAAATATGTAATTATTTGCGAAGAAAAACCCTTATAATTATATAAGGTAGGTACCATTATTAATTAGCTAACGACCGTTAACGTTATGTATGATGTATAACATTTTAATATATCTAAATTGTTTGCTTTTTGCAATGATAGCTAAAGGTATTTTATATATAGAAAATGTAAAACCTTGCGACTGGTATTACATATAGACACTAAAACCCAATTCTGGTCATAATGATAATAATATTGAGATATAAATACTGTTCAACCGATCAGTACACTGAGTACAGCAACATACGTTAAGTAAAATAAACCTAACTTGAACGCGACTCTGTGAACGTGGATTTGACGGCATTTTGAAAAGTGATAACCAAAGTTGTATTTAAAAATTTTGCGTTTTCAGGAACATATCCTTTGTTAGGTAGGCATATTCCATTCGATCGGACTAAAGCATTATAATAAGCATTTTCCATTCAATCGGACTATAGCATTATAATTTATATAGGTATTTACTGATTAATTTATTTGCATCTTTAAATAATTATTAAACAAATAACTTTATCTAAATAGCACGCGCGATGAAAATACAACATGCCACAATGCTATCGAACATTTAAACATACTCTATTGTAAGTTCAGTATTTGATTACAACCAAATTATTCAGCATGAAACATGCATTACAGCTAAACATACTAACCTAAAGGTAGGTACACACTTTTTTCAAAACTAGAGTCACTCACCTACTGCACCACGAGACACGTGAGACACGTCTTATCACTTCGCAGTCTTTGCCCTTTGGGCCCGTTTGATCAATCATGTCTGGTCAGGTGGAAACTGCTTGCTGCAGCCTGCAACGCAACGTGCGTACGTACTAGTCTAGCTATGAACATGTTTCAAATGGAGATGCCTATACGGATCGTGATTGGGAAAGAGTTCTAGAGTATTTTCAAACGACGACAATGCAACGATAGATGCTTTCCTACGTGTTTTGATGCATTGATAACTACGTAACCTTTCGGTAGGCATAAAACCCTCTAATTACCATATTTCTGCGCATTTTACCCTATTAATACCTCGATTACCCTATGAAAAAGTACTACCCCATCGTTACCCCGTGAAGGGTCTGATTACCCTAAAATAGGGTAATTACCCTGCTCGTGGAAACACTGGCGCAGCTGCCCATCTTGAGGTTCGTGTGGGTACCGCCTACGCCGTAATTAGTCAGCTAGGGCAACAGAAGTAAATTCTGTTTGTACTGAACTACGGCGGTACCGTTAGGAAGGTGATCAACTGTCTGCGCCGTAATTAGTCCGATCGGGCAACAGAAGTAATTTCTGTCTGTGCCGAACTGCGACAACGTCTTCCTTTATGACAAACTATGCGGAGAAGTTTGTCCTCCCGAAGTGAATCCTAAAGCCCCTTTTTTCGCAAGCTATATTACACTAAAGCCAGGATCAACAAAGAGATATGAAAACATTTATTCTCGCCATCTTAATTACTGTTGCTAAATCTCTTTGCAGTGCCTTTTAATTACACAGATACATTTCAACAAATTACATGATTTATTTTTACTTTTTCCAAAAATAGTGTACATAGACATGAGTTACTGCATAACACGATACAACACGCAACATTACATTTATAATGTTTTTGCCATTCAGCTAAGTAATCAATCTAATGTTCGAGTAATGAAATCCAATACAATGAAACTTAAGAGATAACTTAAGTAAATACGCAGGCGCTCCGTTGGCGCAAAACAGACTTAGGCCCTGTACAGGAAATTGAACACATAAAGAAAATACTTGAGATTATGGGTAACTATAACAGAATAGAGTCGCAACCACTTGCGTTGCCTGACACGCCCGGGGGAGGGTGTCTCTGCTACGATAGCCGAGACAGGAAATCCGCAAGGTGGTTGTCGACTCCCGAAAGGTGTTCTGCTTGCAACCTAAAAAGACTGAAATACAAAGCCCAGCGTTTCAATCGGGGTTCAACTTGTCTGCCTGTTGCAAATAAAGGAGCGAGCGGTCGATGGTCGGTCTGTAACACAAATTCTCGTCCATATAGGTAGACCTCAAACTTCTGTAGAGCCCAGTAGATGCTTCAATTGTAGAATAGTTAATTTCTGCTCCTCTCAGTCGACGTGAAGCATATGCTATCGGCGCGTAGTGACGGAAGTCTCGTTTGCTTGGCTGGAGGAGAGCCACTCCAAGTCCAGTTTGGGAGGCATATGTCCATTGAATGAAAGGACATCTGGGGTCTGGTAACTGTATGACCGGTCTCTTGACTAACGCTGTCTTCAAACTTTTGAACAGATCTTCTGTTGTATCGGTCCAAGGTATTTGTTCTGGAGAGTTCTTCTTTAGGAAATCATGGAGTTTAGAAGTCAGTTGAGAGTAATTAGGAATGCACTGTTGGTAGTACCCAACTGTACCGAGAAAGCTTCGGAGCTCCCGTTTCGTTTTTGGGAAGGGAGCCGATTTCAAGGCTTCGACTCGGTTCTCCAGAGGCTGGATCTGATTACTGCTGAGTTGATGACCCAAATACTGGAGGCTGTCAAATCCAAATTCGCATTTGGACGGCTTCGCTTTAAGGCCTTGTCGAGAAAGAGCTTCGAACAGTTTAGGTAATGCTGCACAATGGTCTTCCCAGGTAGTCGAGGTAATTAAGATGTCGTCCATGTAGACCTCGGTACCTTGCAGTCCTGCAGTGACTTGACGCATAAGGCGGGAAAGGGTGGCTGGAGCATTTGCTAGGCCGAAAGGCATGACGTTGAATTCATAGAGGCCAGACCTAGTTTTGAAAGCGGTGTATTGGCGGAACTCAGGGTGTAGAGGTACCTGCCAATATCCACTGGTCAGATCCATTTTGCTGAATATTGTTTTGCCAGCTAGATTGGTGAATATAGCAGTGGTGTCTGCTATTGGCTCAGCCTCGAATCCTGCCTGGCTGTTGAGGGGCCATCAGTCCAGACAAAATCGATGGGTACTGTCTTTCTTTCGGACGGCAAGGAGCGGTGAATAGTAAGGTGATGTGGATGGCGTCACGATTCCCATCCTCATCCACTTCTCTAAACTTGATTGCAGTTCAGGCTCCAGCGCTAGGGGAAGTGGATACGAATGTTGAAGTCGAAAGCTGGAAGGATCATTCAATTTTATTTCATGAACTGCCATGCTCGTTACCGTGGTGCTGGTTCTTCCGGGAGTATCTGTGAAGAGATCGCGATATTCTCCAAGTAGTTCCTGGAGTTCTGAGCGTTGTTTTGTAGTCAACGTAGAGGAGATGAGGCCGTTTTCAATGGTTTCTCCGACGGGTGACGGTATCTCTGGTTCTTTCCGGTCGAGCTCTTCTTCTTCGCAGGTAGGTCCTAGGGCGAGGCCAACCGCTGCAAAAGCTTCCTCTACTCTCTCGTCGCCTTCCTCGAGATCGCTCTCGCTTGGTGAGGCGGAATTTTGCTGCTCCCGGTCGTGGTACTGGCGAAGGAGGTTGATGTGATAAAATTGGTTGTTTCCATCCACGTCCAATGTATAGGTATAGGTTCCCAGGCGATATTTTACTGTATAGATACCTTTCCAAGTCATAAGTAGCTTTTCCGTGAGTCGGGCAGAATTACGAGGACTTCATCTCCTTTCTTTAGAGTCCGCATCTTGGTACGTCTGTTGAAGAACTTGGCGGTTTTCTCTTGGCTCCTGTTTAGATTCTCCCGAGCGATTTTGCATGTTTCTTTCAATCGGTGCTTCATTTCCATTAGATACAGGGCAGCGATCGTGTCGTCTTGCAAGCTTCCATCTGTCCAGCATTCTTTGAGCACGGCTAAAGGTCAGCGGATGCGATGGCCGTAGATGAGTTCGATGGGAGAATAGCCGGTTGAGGCCCGAGGAGCGTCTCGATATGCTAGTAGGAGGGAAGGCAGATACAGGTCCCAGTCGCGTGGTTGTTCTATGGCTAATTTCCGTAACATGACTTTGATTGTACCATTGAAGCGTTCGACAATGCCGTTAGATTGAGCATGGTATAATGGAGTCAATCGGTTCTGGATACCTACGAGTTTCAGAAAAGCTTCGAAGGTTGCGGCTGTGAACTGAGTGCCGTTGTCGCTCGTTAGCGTATGAGGGAAACCAACTCTGCTGCAGATTTCGAGTAGCTCCTGGACCTATTCTGCATCTATATGTCTGCGTACCGAGTTGCTTGGTCCACCACGGTGAGAATGTATCGGTGGCCACGTGCCGAAGCTGGTTGCAATGGGCCAACCAAATCAACACTGAGCGCGGAGAATGGAGAGGTGATCGGTGGGGGTTGAGATTGATGCTTTTCTTGGTCGAGATGGAGCGTGCGTCTGGCAGGTATGACAGGAGTAACAGTATTGGACCACATCTTTTGCTAGGGACAGCCGTTAGAAATCTCGTTCTAGTCGAGCCTGAGTCTTCTTATGGGAATACTGGCCAGCAAGTGGATTGTCGTGAGCCATTTCCAAGATTTGTGGGCGCACGCTTGCAGGTGCTACAAGTTGATGGGTTTCCTGACCGTCTCGTAACGTTTTCCGATGCAGAATGCCGTCATGGAGTTCATAGGTAATTACTCTGCCATACTTGAGCGTTTCTTCTGTGCCAGCATCAACTTTCTTGAATAAAAATGCAATGTCTTACACTCCCGCTGTAATTTCTTGAAGTCTTCTTTGTTATGTTGCAACATATCGACAGTGCTTGGTGCGGCAGGGGTATTTTCGATCGTTTTTGCTGCTGCTCTTGACAACGTGAGAGACTTCTGCAGTAACTGGTTGCTCTTCATGGTCGGTCATCTGTTCTTCGAAGGAGGTGGTCCCGGGAACTCGGCCTAGGATGACATCGTGGGAGAGCTCTTCCATGGCTACGGCTGTCACCTCTCCGTGGTAGTAGGGGCAAACGAGAGAGACCCGGGCAAAAAGCGCCTCGAAAGAATGATTGTTGGCAAGTCGAGCGGTAATTTCCTTCTTCAAAATGGCGTCAGCTGGGACGAGAGCCTTTTTGACGAAGACCGCCGTTGCTCCTCTATCGAGTACTTGGACGGGTTGTTGGTGCACGGTGCCAGAGCATGTTTTCAGTTGTCCCAATTCGATCAGCTTGTTCGAGGCGGTGTGATTGCATGCGACTGGGGGAATATCGTCGTATTCATCTGCTTCTTCATGCGTTGATAGATAGTTTACTCGAGCTGTAGTACTGGAGATAGGTGGGCTTGCATGGGCTGCTCCATTACTGTGGCTGTCACCTTGCCTCTTCTGTAATTAGCGGCACTCATCACTGGAATGTGATCGGTTGGGGCCATGGAAAGTGCAGTAAAATCCAGTGTAAGGTCCTCGTTGTTCCTCGCGCTGCGGAGTGTTGACCGATCCTGAGCTGGTGGGACCACCACGTGTGTTAGAAGTTCTTGGTGGCGTTCCTCGAGAGTTGTTGCTGGAGTTGGGTGATCTTGCTGGGGTGCTCGGGGCTCGGAAAGGAAATGTCGAGCGTCGCTCTGGTGCTAATGATGCTTTGAGTGCTGGAGGGCCCGCATCCGTCGTTGATGTCTGTGTGCGACCCTTAGAAAGCTGATGGAGCGATGTATGTGGTCTTGCTTGTAAGAAGCTATCACCCTGCTCCCTGCTCACCCTGGTCAATTGAGCGTGTTTCTCTGCGGGAATGGCAATATAGTTCGTTCATGGGCGACTCAAATTGCTTCCATTATTCAAACGAAACATTTTAACGCTGATTAAATATTTTTTTTAATTTTTGACAATTTCAGAATTTAGCTGCTCTGCCGTATCTATGATACCGCAGCTTTCATTCATAGCTCGATGACAGCTGCAGTATCATAGCTACGGCTATGGCGAGCACACCAATCCAAAGGGCTTGAAAAGAGCTACAAAGCAGAGGAGTTGACTTGAAAAAAAAGTATTTTGGTTGAAAAAATTAAAAAATGAAAAAAGGAGTTGTTTTGAAGAATTAAAAGTTTTGTCTTTTGTTGTATATTTTTTCCCAGAGTGACAGAGCTACAGCAATGTAAATTATATCAATCGAAAGGGCTTGAAAAGAGCTACAAACTCTCAAGAGTTCATTGTAGAAAATCCGTTAGTTCAAAAGATAAAAAGAAAAACAATTTTTTCTGTGAAGAAACACGTTTTTCTGGAAACTTGATAATTGGCTTCTCAAATGTATTTTCTTCCACAATTTTAGAGCTACAAGAATGGTTTGTATACATTCGATAGGGCTTAGCAAGGTGTATCAATAAGGGCGTTTCATTTTTCGATAAATCTATTATTTTGAAAATTACAAGACATGAAAAAAGGTCACATTTAAAAAAAATATTCTCAAAATCCATAAAAAAAGTTATCGAAATTCCATTCGCCCTTATTGTTATATAGACATATAAGCAATCTAAAAACGGAGTTCTGTTTCTCTAACTTCAAAATTGTTGAAGAAGATAGATTTAAAAAAACATTTTCATCATATTTTTCGAAAAAAAAGTGCAGATACAAAATTTTTGTCGAAATAACAAATGATCTTTGCATCATTTCGCACCTACTGTGAAACTTTCAGAGAAATGCATCCATAAATAACGGACTTTTTCTCTTACCCAGACGGTGTCCTTAACCAGGCATCGAAGGCTTTGTGGTGGTTCCATCTAGCTGCACGCGCTCACCACCACACAAGCTCAAAAGCGTCACCCCACAGCCTTGAAGCGCTCTTACTAGCCGACCAACCAGCGCTCAAGTTCGGCGCTGGGGTGCCGGACCGAGCCTCTACAAGCCGCGCGCGCCCAGCAGCCAGGCAACATCTGAATACACCCCCGTACGTTTAGCACTGCACAGACGGCAACAACCCGCCCCCGCGAGTCCTCTAACCAGAGGGCTAGCTCGCTTCAGTGAGGCCGCCGCCAGCCCTTTATAAAGAACTGCGCGCTTAGTGCAGTCAGTTTGCACAGTTCACACAAGACTTCTTCCTGCGACTCTCCGCGCAGTGACTCCGATATTCACTAGTCTCGGCTGCTCAGCAAGCAGTAGCCTCACGACCTCCATCGCCACCTCAACGGCGTACCGCTACGTCACGGCACGCACGACGCGACTTACCGACAACCTTCGGTCCTCCAGGTCGTCCTCGAGTACTATACTACCAGCCTGTAAATATTTACCTCATGTGCCGGACTGTCGGCGATCTTCACAATAATACGGCCTTTATTCCAAGTTGTGTTTTCCTGTCCCTGCCGGGTTCGTTTGTACCTCAGGCACTCACTTCGGGCATAGATATACAAAGTCTAAAGGTTTACATAGTCTACCGGAGTGAAAAACAGCCTGAGGGGGAACACACTACAGCTTGTTCTAGTCGCCGTAGGTAACATGACATATTGTCGCCTTCTTCTGGCTTCAATTCGTAGTAGTTAGCGCGTAGTTGTGCCGGAGTGATTTTATGAGCATCTAGTAGAAGCAATTTGATTTCAGAAAGCTTGAAGCGATCTGCTGCGGGCAGGGTATCGATGAGTCAACATTCCTTCGGTGTGATCAAATTATGGAGCATGACAACAGCATCGACTTCAGTGAATCCCATTGCTGTTGTATGACTGTAGAAGCGTTTCAAAAATTCGTCCATCCTTTCTTTTGTGGGATCGAATGGAGCCGGTAGAGGTATCTTCACTCTAGCATTTTGAGGAGCGACTTTAGAAGTGATTTGAGCATCGAGTTGTCTGCGTCTGAGCTCGTGGTCTCGTTGTGCTGCTTCTCGTTCAGCTTCTCGTTCCGCTGCTCGTTCTGCGGCTTCTCGTTCCGCTGCTTCTCGTTTCGCTGCTCGTTCTGCAGCTTTTGGTTCCGCGGCTTCTCGTTGTGCTGCGGCTTCTCGTTCCGCTGCTCGTTCTAAGGCATCTGCTTCTTTCAAATGCCTCAGGCGGCTGGTAAATTTTTCCCTGTACTCCTCATCGATGGGAGAGAGGCCGAGGGTTTCGATGTATTCTCGAGCTTGAGCGAAGAGGATAACCTCGTTTTATTAATGTAGTGTCCGCGTAGTTGAGTAGAACCCAGAAATCACAGGCAACGTTAGTAGTCGCGCAAAGCTACCGAGTCCTTGTTCGGGCGCCAAAATATGTCGATAATGTCGTGCAGTCGTCGTGAGGTTTCGTGGAAAAGGGGCTGTCTTCTGTGCAGCTACCTTTTTCCGGGGCGCTGGGTTTTCCGCGCTGCTGCCCTTCCTGAGGTTCGTGTGGGTACCGCCTACGCCGTTATTAGTCCGCTAGGGCAACACAAGTAGTTTCTGTATGTGTCGAACTACGGCGGTACAGTTCGGGTGAGATTTGTGTGGGTACCGCCTACGCCGTCATTAGTCCGCTAGGGCAACAGAAGTGATTTCTGTTTGTGCCGAACTACGACGGTACCGTTGGGAAGACGAGCAACTGTCTGCGCCGTACTCAGTTAGTTATGGCAACAGGAGTAACTTCTGTCTGCGCCGAACTGCGACAGCGTCTTCCTCAACCCCAAGCTATGCGGAACTAATCGTCCTCTCAAAGTAGTCCCTTAAGGACCGTTCTTGGTGAGGGTGTCGTAAAGCCTAAAGCTTTACTCAGAGAGGAGAAAAGAATTTCTTGCAACCTTACGATCTAAATCACTTCCCGCAGAATCCCTTTGCAGTGTCTCTCACATACACAGATACATTTCAGCAAGAATATTGATTTATTTCTTTTTGCAAAAATAGTGAGTACAAACATGAGCTACTGCATAACATGATACAACGCGCAAAATTACATTTAAAATATTTATACTATTCAGCTTGGTAATCAGACTAATGCTAGAATACTGAAATACAATACAAATGACATTTAAGGGCTGACTAAAGTAAATGCACAGGCACGCCATTGGGATAGGGAAACAAACCTAGGCCCGTACTGGGAACTGAACACATAAAGAAAGTGCTTAATATTATGGGTAACTATAACAGAATAGAGTCGAAACCACTTGCGTTGCCTGACAGTCATGAACGTAATTTTGAGTGTTTGAGGACCTTGAACTAATGGATTCACGGGGGCGGATTTATTGGGTCCGCCTTTCCCCTTTATGGGTGGTGCAGTACGCTTTATACTGTGCTTTTCGCAAGAAGCTGCGCTGGAGGCTGTTGTTTTGTCAGATGGGGCAACCTTCCGAATAGTTGAGCGAGTTCTATATGAATACATTGTGACGTTGATAGATAGGACGAAAAAATAAATTTAGTTCATCGAGTTAAAGTAGAAGACATCGCTTTTGAAAGGTAGATGAAAAGAAACTGCCTATGGGAAAGCGAGGGAGGGAGGGAGGGGGGGTGTAGGCTAGAAGAGGAGAGAGGGTAGGTGGAACAAGGGGGTGAGTGGGAGGGAGGGGGCAGCATACTTGCGGTCGGCAAAGCAGCGTCGCTTGCTGTCCTGCTTAGGGAACAAAATGAGAAAAGAAAAGAAAAAAAGAACTTAAACTTTTCCTTCAGAAGATTGCTATGGTGAGCTATTCGAGAAACGTCGTATTGTTCCAGGTTTATCTCACATTGTGGAATTATGTTCTGTCTGTGAACACAGGCTTACTATGTTTAACATGACAAATTATTTCCGAAGTGGCTAGATCAAGTTTAATTAGTTCTTTAGCTTAAAAGTTCCTTCGAAGAAGAAGTTTTTAACCCTTCTCACATGTAACGTCACTAGTTAACCAAAATTGTCCAGCAAAAGAACAAGATAATAATGTAAGCTAATTCGGTGAATCAGAAATTAATTGTGTACATTAGAAACTTTTCCACTTCCATGCTCTATTGTAACAGAAAAATATTTCACAAAAGATGGTCACCATTATTTTTCCAAAAATGCTAGTTTGCCGGAGCACACTTTCTACTTTGTTGCGACGCGGGAAACCACGGCACTTGTTGTTCCACGTTAGAAGGGGAGGTGATTTAGAGGGATGGAGCGGGGGTTGGAAGGGCGGGGGTAGCTTCCTCGTGGTTCACCTCACCGCGGTTCACCTCACTGCGGTTCACCATAAGGGAGCATCTTATACTCATTTCAAGTCTGGCTACTTGGTGAAGAGTGCACGATCGTCTCCTAAATCCACTCTGAGTATTACTGAATGCATCAGCTTGTTCCAACGTATAATAGAGTGATTAGAGTCTATTACAGATCATTTTTTCTATGACTTTAGCCATACAGGGCAACAGAGATTTTGGCCTATATGCCTTGGGGTCAGATGGGAGTTTCCCAGGTTTAAGTATAAGGAGAATGATTGCAAGCTTCCAGGTAGCTGAGATTATTGGAGTTCAAAACTATGATTATTGATTGATAATAACTAATGTAAATATTCTCTAGAGTAAGATTTTTGAGCTTAAGATTGTGCACTATATCATGACCTGGAGATGTATTACGGGAGCACTTTAGAACTGATTCAAGTTCTGTGAGAGAAAAAGAGCTATTATAGGACACTGGTTCCCCATTAGAAAGTGCCAGAGCTAATGGTAATATATATAGGACCGTCTACGTAGAAAAAAGTCCGTTATTTATGGATGGATTTCTCTGAAATTTTCACAGTAGGTGTGAAATGATGCATAAATCATTTGTTATTTCGACGAAATTTTTGTAGCTGCACTTTTTTTTTAAATATGATAAAAAATGGGGTTTTGTAAAATCTATCTCCTTCTACAATTTTGAAGTTACAGAACCAGTACTTCGTTTTTAGATTGCTTATATGTGTATATAACCATATGCAATAGGGAATTTCGATAACTTCTTTTTGTGGATTTTGGGAATTATAAATGAAAAAAAAAATTTTTCTTCATTATTTTTTTTTCATGTCGTGTAATTTTCAAAAACATAAATGTATCCAAAAATGCCATTGCATATCGATACTTCTTGCTAAGTGCTATCGAATGGTATATAAACCATTTTTGTAGCTCTAAAATTGTGGAAGAAGATACATTTGAGAAACCAATTATCAAGTTTCCAGAAAAACGCATTTTTCACATTAAAAAAATTGTTTTTCTTTTTATCTTTTGAACTACAGGGTATTCTACAATGAACTCTTGAGCGTTTGTAGCTCTTTTTAAGCCCTTTTGATTGATATAATTTTCATTGCTGTAGCTCTGTAACTCTCAGAAAAAATATACAACGAAAGAGAATAGGTGTAATTTTGAAAATAATTAATTTTTTTAATTTTTGCATTTATTTCGACCAAAATACGTTTTTTTTGTCAAGTCAACTCCTTTGTTTCATAGCTCTTTTCAAGCCCTTTGGATTGGTGTGCTCGCCATAGCTGTAGCTATGATACTGCAGCTGTCATCGCGCTATGAGTGAAAGCTGCGGTATCATAGATACGGCAGAACAGCTAAATTCTGAAATTGTCAAAATTTCATAAAAAATATTTATTCGGCCTTAGAATGTTTCGCTTGAATAATGGAACCACTTTGAGTAGCCCATGAACGAACTATATTTCCATTGCCGCAGAGAAACACGCTCGATTGACTCCCAGTTATGAGGGGGGGAGGGGTCAAGGTCACGCCACCCCATCGCTTTCCCCCCCTCTGGAGGGCGCACTATTTGGAGTAGACGAAAACGGATAGTACCGATGGAAGCGCAAGAAAATCCTCTATAAGATGCATATAAAAACAGAAAATCAACACATATCCTGATTTCTACGTAGACGGTGTCCTTAAAGCAGTGGATTTATAGTTGAAAACATCAAAAAATATACCTACCAAAACATCTGATTTGTTTAGTGAATCAGTTAGAATTTTATCTCCGAGCATGAGAGTGTTAAACCTGGCTATTCTACGCTTATTCGACAAACATCCTATTTTTTCCAAATGGTTGATACTGGAGTTAGATGATTTATTTTTGAACAGGACCATTGAAATGATTCCTTCTTTGCATTTCTGGTTACTCACTTGACCTGGTTACTCTCTGGATACTCCCTTCAGACTTCCTCATGTTTTTCATGTAGGTAGAAGTTGGATGATTTTTAAATTGGTTCTTTGCAGCTCTTCGCTTTTTGACCCAAGTTGCACATTCTTCGTTCCACCAATGCTTGGAGTACATGAGCGTGACTTCTTCTTTACTTCTAATGAATATTTTCTCTGAAGACTCTACTATTGCAGATGTGAAGTTTTCCGCTGATTGTAGAAAATCCTTTCCTTTGTTAATAGTGGGGAGAGAAGATTTTCATGTACTCCATCAGTCAGTTCCAAATTTTCAATGACTTCTGGATCTGAAGTTAGCTTTATCAGGACAAAAATTAAGAGATACCAACACTGGCTCATGGTTACTTCCCAGCTCAGGCTCCAATCCTATCCGAGACGCTGGCAGCAGATCAACCGACGCAAAGCAAAGATCTAGAGTGGAATAGGTACGTGTTTATAGGTGGAAATAGGAAGGTACATTTTGAGACGTAGGGAGGCAAAGATCATTGCTATCTACTAGGCATTCTACTAAATTATTGTCAGTGGTATTTCTTGGGACTCGTGTGTCCCACATTGGATGACGTGCGTTGAAGTCTCCCACAATCAACTTTTGGAAGGCCAATTGAGAAAAATAAAAATTAAACTCATTTGTCTCTATGACTTGATTTAGATTATATATGTTGAGAAGATGCACTTTGTTTTTCTTATTAAAGATTTGAAGGGTTTGAATTTCTAGCTTACCATTAGGATAAACATTTAATATTTTTTCTAGGCATGAGACATCATTCCTGACGAGTGGTGCCAGGCCACAACCGGGACGTTTGTCTCGGTGTTTGTAAAAGGAACGATAGTTTATAAATGTTGGTTCCCTACTAGCTTTTAACCATGTCTCAGATAAAGATACTTTATGTGGTTTAGTTGTATATAGTCTAAATTCGAAATGTGATGATTTACTGTACAAACTATGGCAGTTCCAAACCAATATGCGCAGGTGGTGGTTGTGGTCTATTATGGATGTTTTTCAGATATCTTTCCTTTAGAAGAAGCACAGTTCTGAGGCTTATGTTTGGCATTTCCCAGGTTAGTATGCACTTGCAATGGGTGAGAGTTGTATGTGGGACTGAAAGTATTTGCTTGTCCATCTTGAGTTTCGGTAGTATGAGTTTCTTTCACAATTTTTTGTTTCTTTTCTTTATTGTATTGGACTCCCGTTGCACTTGTGAAGTCGTATTGTTATGTGGACTCACATTGTCAGGTAGGTTTAAATTTGGCATTAGTCCTGAATTCTCCATTTCAAGACGTTCCATCAGGTTGATGTCCATCTCTATGTGGATAATCTTGGCAATATATTCACCTGAGCAAGGTTTCACCTTATCAGTTACTGTTTTAAATAGTTTTGCAACTGTATTAGCAATTTGGATCCTGAAAGATTCACTAATTGTGCAATCCTGTCTAGGGCACTGCGTTTTTTGAGGGATTCCTTCTGTCTGTGTGCTTACATCTTTTTGTTGAGCCACATTTTTAACGTTGAGAATTGGAAGAAAAGAAAGAAAAAGAAAAAATGTGTATTTCCAAGTTGTCACATGAGATCCATGCCAACATATTGGCTTTTAAAAGTTTCTTAATATAGGACATCCTAAAACAAATGTTCCATACGAGGAGTACTAATTGACAAACCATCCGAGGTGTACAAGTAGATAAGCCATACGAGGCTTAATAATAGATAAACTATACGAGGTGTACTAATAGACAAACCATTCGTGGTGTGCTAGTAGTCTAACAAAAGTTCTATACTAGGAGTACTAATTGACAAACCATCCGAGGTGTACAAATAGATAAGCCATACGAGACAAAATAATAGGCAAACTATACGAGGTGTACTAATAGACAAGCTATCAGAGGTGTACTAATAGATAGACCATACGAGGCAGATTAATAGACAAAATATACGAGGCGCACTAATAGACAAACCAAACGTGGCGTGCCAATAGTCTATCTCTGCCAAGGGTAGTTGAATGAGAAATGAAAAATATGCCCTAAAAATATGCAAAGCCCTATCACCACCAAGAACGTATTTCATATCTTCTCGAAATTCACCACATCATGCGGACATGGGTACATGGGATAAAATAGAGATACAGTGTAAGCCGGTTACCACTCATGATTGACAAATATTTACAAAATATTGGGAGAAATGGGTAAACAAATATATACTCAATATCAAAATTCATAGCTTGTACAACATACGGACAGAAAGATAATTTTACTACGATTCATATGCTCAAATTGCACTATATTTCATTAATTATATTTGACGTTAATCCGATTCACAGAAACGCCCTCTGGGGAAGTGATAGATCTATTTTTGAATCATTTCGCTAGTGCAATAAAATTTATTAACCGGATGGTTTTTGGGTAAAGAAATGAAATAGAAACATGTATATCTATATATGTAGATACATATATATACCTACCCACGTACACACACATATTAATATATATACTTATTGAAAATGAAATATTAGAAAAAATACACATTTAAAATAAAAGATATAAGCAACCTACCATCTACTACACAGAAAATGACAGTTGAGCTCACTGTAATCCTAAGAAATTTTTCGCAAAAAAAATAACTAGAAGGAAAAGAAGACTTCGAAAAACATAAAAATGAACTGGTTTTTAATTTCTTCACAGAAATTTTTTAAGAAAAATCAGGTTATAGTCAAGAAGCAACACAACTCTTCAGCATTATACGGACATGTGTACGTGGGATAAAATGGAGTAACATTGAGGCCGTATATCACATCTGAGTGGAGAATATTCACAAAATTTGGCACATATAGGTAGATTAGGCTATGATCCAAAGTGATAATTTTAATTACAGAAATTTAGAGTTTTTTCTGATTTGAAAGTTCAGTGCTAGTGTGCGCTGAACGCAAGAAAAAAAAATAAAAAGAATAAATGCAATGCTTAAATTACCCCCTTCCCCCCAGCTCAGCCGAAAAGCGATTGAAAACATTTTCGAGAAGGATTTTGAAATAGCGAGACAACGTTAGCCAAAATTTAATTCATTACAAATTTTGCACAACCCTCACATCTATAAACCTGTTTATTGGTGTACACAAAAAATGTATTTCATGGTATATTTGTCATACGGACGTTAAATATTATTAAAGAAAAGAGAAAGAAATAACAAAATAAAGATTAGGAAATATTCCTAATTATGGAAAGAACGTTCGTTCTGCTGCATTGAACTGACGGCTGTGGTGCTCATTGTTGTCGACAGAAATAAGTAAGATGAATATACGAATCGCTTAGCAAACGTAAAATGAAATAGTTTCTAAATTCCTAACAGAAATTTCAGGAAAATTAAAATTTCTGATAGATGGGAAGTTCATACCGAAATGCTGCAGGCCCTATGACAGAGATGCAAAATGACATGACACATTTACTCTAAATTCTTTTCCAGTTTTAGAGTTTTTGATATGCTGGGGAAGCCTGTTCCACAAAAAAGCTCCAGTAACTGAGAGAGCTTTTTGTCCCACATTAGATGAACGGTAACTGACTAAAACATCGTTCCTCCGGTTTGGTCTTTCGTTTGGGATATTAGATGGAAAAAATTTTACCACCTCTGCATTACTTTGGGGAGGTACAAAGAGGAGAATACTCGTCGAGCTTTCTGGATCATAAATCTGTTCGGTATTGGGATCCAGTCGAGTTTCCTTAAAAGAGGGGTGACATGATCGTATTTATTGAAATTTCCTTTGCATACCACTTTGGCGGCGAAGTTTACATAATTTTGCAACTCTTCCTGACGACATTGAGGTAAATCTCCCCACACAAGACTGCAGTAGTCCAGACGCGATAAAATCAAAGACTGAATCACTAATAATCTAGATTTTTCGTCAAGTGTGTTCTTTATACGATGAAAAAACATTAAGGTTCCGTTAATTTTGTTGCACATTGTTTCGACGTGTGAATTGAAAGAAGAATCATAGCTCTGGCTTTCCTGGGCTTTCCTTTGAATCGGGGCTTCATATAAATTATTGTGATCTGAGCGTGCAGCTGACCGAGGCATCTGAAGTGCTTTAGACTCCGTCCTGATTGTCATTACTGCATCTCTGTAAGACAATTTCCTCTCTGCTCTGATCTTTTCCACTGTTTCAGCATTTTTCATGAAAGGACAACCTCCATAGTTGGCTGTATGGGGGCCGTGGCAGTTGGAGCATCGAACTGGTCCTTTTTCTTACTTATTCTTGCTTTCTCGAGAGCTGTGGGGCCAGAGCAAACCACACATTTTGGGTTGAATCTGCAATCTTTTGCGTTGTAGCCAAAGCCTTGACATTTATAACATTGCCACGGTTCATTAACAAACAACCTCACTTGGTAGCGTTGAAATCCAAGCACAATGCTATCAGGTAGAATGAGACTGTAAATGTTATTTGGAGACATAGAGTGGGTCTTAGGTATTTATTAGTCCCTTTTGTTAGTCTCCTAACATTCATGATGTTTGGATATCTCTGCTGTAGGTAAACTTTTACTTCTTCTTCATCTGAATCAAGTCCAACTAGGCCAATCACTCCTAGTGATCTTTGCATTGATCGTGGCAACCTGCAGTCCACTGTCCAGTCTCCAATGGTTGTGATGAATATCAGGTTTGAGATTTGCCTTCGATCCAGCGGTTCAGTCTTGACGATTAGTAAATTCCTGTTGATGTTCTTCTTCGTATTTATTATTTCATGCTTTTCAAACTCTGAGGCTTGAAGGTTTCTCATTAGTTTCAGTTCATTAAAAAAGAATTTTCCGTTGCCTCTATTGTCACCATTTGGCTGAATGAAAAACACTGCTGGGTTTCTTTCTTGGGCCTGATTGTGAGTCATAGTTGTTTGTTCTGGTGCAGGTCCATATACTAGAGAATTCAACTCTTTGTCGCTTTGAGTTTGAAGTGCTGCTCTTTTCTTGATAGGGGAAGATCCTTCCAAAATTTCCTTAGAGATGATTGGACCAACACTGCTGGTTTGCTGTTGATCTTTAGGCCATGAATTGTTGGATCGTTTTCTTTTACCCTGTCCAATTATGTGGCTAGACTGTACTTGGAAGTTTTCATTGAGGATCTTCAAGGTTTCTTCATCCGAGCCTGGAATACGGCAGGCTGGAGCATGGATCTCTCTTGAGTTTGGAGTTAATTACCGGCGAGGTGGTAGTAGCTGGATTACTGTCATTATTTGTTGCTATTATTGAGTCTGACAAAACACCATCTTCCATGGAGTCGACAAAAGATATGTTGTTATCTTCTTCCTCCGACATGTCTCCAAATTTTTCTCTCGAGTGAGCCATCTTGGAGATGGCTCGCTCTACTCCACGCCGATGATTCGATCAAAATCTTTGGCGTTCTAAAAATGTATCTCTAATAAATACCTAATGAATTATTATTATTTTTTAATTACTATTTACTTACCGAAAGTTTTGATACTCTGTTCTCCACCCGTCACTCACGCGTCCAAATCGTCAAAAAACAACTTAGATTGTCCCCCTTATGAAGCTTTTTTTCCAGCATCTGGACTGCTCGTCTTGTTTAAATATCTAAAGGTTCCGGAACCGAATGTGCCTATCGGATGGTTCTTGGCCGAACCTCAATGTCGAAATTTGTAAATTGATGCGTAGGCAGCGATTATTAAACTTAAAATAGCTTGCTACGGGATTCAATTTTTATGAATGTCTCTCAGTCTTTTGTACCAGCATTGACATGGGCTGTCCTGGTATCCAATTATGTTTTTCATTTAAGGACCATTATATTAAAATATTTCAAAAGCAATATGATCATCTTATTTGTAAACTTTACAGCAGACGAATGTTTTCTTCTCATATTCATTTCCTAAAATGTTCCCGTTAGCCTTGCTTTAGACGAAAAATGATCTAAATCCATCCATTTTATTTGTAACATTAATTTCTGACATCGCACGTTCCTAAGCTTGTATTTCAATGTAAGTGCGCACTAATAAAAACGTTTTTAACAATGCATCATTAGTTGTATTCTCAATTTTTTTAAACATATTTTCACATGTATTATCAAACTTGGACTACGAAACAAAGGGAATACATTTTTCCGTGTTTTACTGTCAATAATTTTTTTCAGCTATTAACATGGGTTTTACGACACCCATGAGTGTATATCAACTAAGGACCTTCATGTTAAAACATTTTAAATACCAAAGATTTTTTCTATCTTCTTTATTGGAGATAAAGTGTTTTTTTTGGAATCGTGAACATGTTGGTCGATCAGCTTACCTGGACCCTCTATGCAGCCACTCGCGCGGCCATTCTGCAATCACGAGGCGGATTGCGAAAGCATCGTGGCTCACGCTGGAACAGTGAATGTGCAACAAATATACGGAAGCGAGCCTAGTGACGGTTCCAGCGTACTAGGGGATTGGCTGACAAGATTGCCTGAAGCCGAGCCAGAACTCGAACCCAATATATTAAGGATGTTGCCCGTCGAGACCTCCGCATTGGGATAAAAATATGTCTCTAGCCTTGATACTGACACCCCTAAGGTTAAGATATAGCAGCGTGTGAACAAGATGAAGAGGAATTACAGCTGCACGCATTACTGCTTGGAAGTTGGCGGGGTTCTCACCGCAGATCCAAAACGGGATGCTGATGCGCTGGCCCGTTTGTTCAGCAGTAGACTACTCTACCCATCGATATTTTTAGCGACTAAGCCGCAGCATGAACGCCATATTCTGGATTCAAGGCAAATGGAGGTATACCCTATAATGATCCCCTTACAATGGCAGAAATACATTGTGCCATGAAGGAAAGCATAAACAGAGTCCCTAGGTTAGATAGCATCTACTAATATATGTTAAAGTACACGTACCATGCGGCGATCCGCCATTTACTTCAAATTCACAGTAAAAGATAAAGCTCGCATACATACCTTAGTCGTTGACCCACTGAAACGGTTTTGCCCTTTTGAAAACCGATGAAGCCATCGACCAATTTTAATCGACAGCTACCGCTCTATTGCGCGAACATTTTGTATTGGTAAACTGATGGAGAAAATCGTGAATGTGCGGCTCACGAGATGGATGGAGGCTAGTGAATTGCTAAACTCAGTTCAGTTTGGTTTCCACCAAAACTCTGGACGAGAAAACTGTGTACGAGAACTGTGACTTCAGGCTTTTCTCCTCATCCGCACACCTACCGGTTCTGACTTGCTGAATGCAAATTATAATTAACAATGTAACTGGGCCACCGAGCATGGCTTTGTATTTCCTTCAGAGATAACTGCAAGACTCTACTTGGAATGTAAGTGCTAAGTTGCTGGGTTGACTGTTTTTTCGGCTTTTTCTGTGGAGCCGACCTTGCGACGCTGTTAAGACTATATAGAGCACCGATGAAAACAAACTAAATTTTGGCTGCTTTGTCTACCAGTATACAAGAGTAACTGTACTTCCGAAACTGGACCCTAACCCCCTAATTGGCACACACCAATTAATATTTTCTGCTCTGGGGGGGAACTGCCCAAAAAACAGTCAGTACTAGCTAACATCATGAGAGGTACATTCTTGGAGCATGTGGCCATGATTTTGGGGGTGCAGCTGTATCCGGAAAGGTAATAAGAGCTGGAAGGCTTCTCCCAGTGACCTCGGTGTCCACAGCAGAGTTATGCGCCGTCATAGCGACGTTGCAACAGATTGAGCGGAACCCCAGGGCCCATTCACCGCTTCACCATATTTACCGACTCCATGAGCGTTGTAAATGTTGTCCAGGCTTATGCAAGTAGCCATCCCAATAGTAACTAAAATTTACGAGAGGCTGATACACTTTTTTCATGACTCCAACGCGTCAAAATCTGTTAAGTGCCTAGACATGGCGTCTCGGGCAGCGAGAGAGCTGACCATGAAGCAAAGCGCGCTGCCCTTGTAACGCATTTTCTCTGACCTGAAATCGAAAATGTGCATACAATACCGTAAACTGGCTCACCGAGATTCTGTACTGTGCTCGGGTGATGAACTTCGTGACAATTGAAAGCACTATTGTCAAATATCAAGCTTTGTGATCTTCGGTGCGAAGGGCTGCCAAAGCTGGGGTTTTAACCCCAGATCTTGGGTTTTTAGCTGTGGCCTAGGGTTTTGGGGTTTTTCTCAAAAAATTGGCAAAAATCTGGGGTTTTTTATGCAGAAGAAACAAATTGAAGGTTTTTATAAATAATAATTTCTTCCGGCGATTGATGCAATGAAAATAATGGTATAAAATTATCAAATTCGTTTAATTGAAATTGGATGCATATGTTGCTTATATATTCCTGTTGCATCTGCGGCTAGAGCGTTCAGCTTTTGTTTGATACTGGTAACAAACGAGTTTTAAGCTCGACTGATCGAGTGGCTGTCGAGTTGATGACCGGCCGCCTGGCGGCTGCTGTCACACGAGTAGTTCTTTACTTGCCGTTGTACCGGAAACTGATTCCGTGCTGATAGTCTTCTGTAAAAAAACTCAAGTTTTGAAGAACGATACCAAGTGCGTCTCCATAATGAGTGAAGAAAATAGTGCAAGCAAAAAAAGGAAGTGGTACGTTCAAAACTTCAAAGCCGAGTGGTTAAACGAACCGGAGTTTAAAGATTGGTTAAAAGTGGATGGAAACGATGATTCAAGTTTTTGTGTATGTTGCAACGTCACTCTCAAGAATGCCAATAAATCTATGCTGATCAGACACAGAAATACAGAGAAGCATAAAAAATCTTTTGAGGCAGCAAAGACAAGTACCAGCATTACTTCATTTATCACGAAGAAAAAAGAAAAGACGAGCGAACAGGTGGCGAAGAGCGAGCTTCGACTTGCCGCATATTTCGCCGAACATAATATTCCTTTTGCCAATATTGATCATCTTCTTCCGGTTTGCAAAGCAATATTTCCTGACAGCAAAATTGCGGAACAATTATCAATGAAACGAACCAAACTCGCATATGTAATTCAAGATGGTCTAGCAAATGATGAAAAAACCATGTTAACTGAGATATGCAGAGCGCAAAAGTTTTCTATCCTTATAGATGAAAGCACTGATATTTCCGTGACTCAAGTGTTAGCGATAGTAGTAAGGTATTTTGACACACAGAAGGAGGATGTCGTGGATGCACTCTTAGATAGTGTTGTTGTTGAAGATGGAACTGCTCAAGGATTATATAAATCTGTGAAGTCATTATTAAGCGACAATAACATTCCACTAGAAAACGTAATCGGTTTTGGCAGTGACAATTGTAGTTCAATGATGGGTTCAAAAAGCGGCTTTCAAAAGTTATTAAAAGACGATGTTCCCTCAGTGTTCATAATGGGATGCATTTGTCATTCGTTCGCTCTATGTGCAAGTCATGCTGTCAAAGTACTACCACCTTTTTTAGAAGCGTTTATGAAAAACTTAACTTCCTACTTTTCTCGCAGTGGTAAAAGGAAGCATGATTTCACACTAATACAAGAAGCCGTCAATTGCAAACTTCATAAAATTCCAAAGTTATCCCAAACTAGATGGCTGTCTAGAGAAAATGTTATTTCGGCAATATTGGACCAATACTCTGCTCTACTTCTTTATTTTGAAACGGAAGCACAAGCTGACAAAGTTGACGGAGCAAATGATATTTACAAAAGACTTAAATCTCGTGGCACTAAACATATGCTACTGTTCCTTCAATATATTTTGAGGAAAGTAAACAGGCTCAATATTGAATTCCAATCTGAGCATTTCAGAATTCATGTTTTGTATTCAAGCATTTCAGCAGAATATCGAGACATTTTGAGTTACTTTGTAAAGGATTCTGTGTTACAATCAAGTAAACTGTCAGACGTTGATCCGAATAACACAAGTAACCATAAAAAGCTGAGCGAAATATACTTAGGTGGTCATACATCAGCTGTTTTGATCAATGAGCCATTTTATAATGTGACTGAAAAAAAATTCAAAAGTGATTGCTTAAACTTTCTAGTCGAACTCTGTAATCAGATGAGAAAGAGATTTTCCTTCGACGAAAATAACTTGATTGCAAAATTAAACATCTTGGATCCAAAGATTGCCCAAGATATCGATATCTCGCCGCAGTCTATAATTCCTGTCGCCATTCATTTCCCTAATCTTGTACCAGAGAGCAAATTAAATGATCTTGATGACCAATGGCGAAGTTACCGTATAGCGAGAGAAAACATTCATGTCTCAGACAAAAATCCTCCCAGATACTGGAACAAACTAAAGGAAATCAAGGACGGTTTTCAAAATTCAAAGTTTGGCCTCTTGTCTGCTTTTATGACAAGTCTAACTATTCTGCCACATTCGCCTGCTTCGGTTGAACGAATTTTTTCAGTCATGAATTGTGTTAAAACCAAACAAACCAGTTCTCTGAAAGCAGAAACTGTAAGAGATAGAATTTTGGCAAAACAATTAATTTCGAGGAGCAACAATGATTGTACTACTTGGTAACCACGAAAAGAATTAATACGCGATATGGAAAGCGGAGCAATAAGTCACCGATATTTGGAGAGGCAGAATGAGAAATTACGGAGCAACGCTATATGTTTGACGGCAGCAACTGAAGAAGACGGCGAAGAAGAAGATTCAGAGTAATACAAGTACAAAGGTAAGCAAATTTCTTCATTAACACTCTTTTTCGCGAATCTGGGGTTTTAAACAGCAATCTGGGGTTTTTCCAAGCGTATGCTGGGGTTTTGGTAAAATTCTCATTGGCAGCCCTGGGTGCGATACGTAAATAATCTGAAATGTGCTCGTCGCATGCCTGAAATACTAAACAAAATTAATGGTACGATGCGGCGTTTTTCCTTTTTACATAGAAGCCATCGATCATGCATTTGAAGGTCTAAAAAAAAAACTTTATTGCTTATTGTTTAACAATCATGTTGATCTTTAATCACAGTTTCAACAATAATCACAGTTAGTTAGTAAAATCAAAGAACCTATGAAAAACCATGCTTTTCCGCATTTATGTGGAAAGTGTCTGCAATTGTACAAGGCGTTAAGTTTGTTAAAATATTGCGTTAAAACTAATTTCGCTTCGAACTAATGGTTTTACTGATTTTTTTGCATGCAATGAAGTCCGCGGCACTCGGCCTCATTCACTCTATAAAAGGCCCTTACCATTTCCCACGACATATGACTCTTAGATCTACTCTGAAATTTACTGTACCTTATACCCTCCTTCACTGCCTCCTACATGCAGTACCACATTACTTTAACACACAACTAAATTCAAATTGAAATTACCATTCCTTGAAGGCAGCAATCAAACAGAGAGCATAGCAAACGAAAACATATGCGCCACGTTCATTGACAAAAACAGCGGCGAGCTTCATGTGCTTATAAATAGATACATGGACGACAAACATTTCGATCAAGCTAGAGACCTCATACCCCAAATATCAAATATGACAGTAAAAAATTCTCATTTTCGATGAAAAAGAACGAGGCGTTCGGGACACAACAGTCGACTCCTCATCAAATTAACCAACAAACAACCCTCCCCTAATGATCCATCGAAAAATAGACTTTCTATAGGGCCAATGATGCACAAGACAGAAGTCAAACTGGACTCACATCAGCTTCATGACAAAATGCTGTGGCCTAGCTAAGTAGAAGATATTTCATGCTCAACTAACCCTACAAAAGACAATCTGGGCAACGTTAACAAGATCGATGAATTCAGGAAACGCTCTCTATGAAAAGCAACTTCGCTACCTCTTATGAACGCCATCATATCCAATCCCTCAAACATGTCCAACTCCCTCAAACATATCTATGCTCGAAGCCTAAATGATATATTGGATAACATTAGAGTAACCTTGGTCATTGAAAAATTGACATTTTATGCGTTTTCAAAACAAGGTAAGATTCACGAAACCAATGTTCGTTTTTTTTTTATTCCCGGTTATTTGTCATATCGCTATGACGGAGTTAAAAGTAGCTGTGGTAGTAGATACGTATTGCATTTTCGTGAAAAACGTATACTCAACATCATTAATTCTAGCAAATGAAGTTTGCGAAGGATAGAAATGTTTTGGCTTAAAGTAAAAATAAATAAACATAAATTTATCATCGTCATCAGCCTTTACAGGCACCCATCATTCCTTCGTCCAATATTAACTTTTATTGTAAAAAACTTTAAATTACATTCTAGCAAGAAAAATTTCATTCGTTCCTTTCGGAGGTTTTAACGATAAGTTACCGAATAAAAATAGTCCGTTAAGTAAATTATAGTAAAGATTAAACCAATCATAAATGGTCGAAGAACCAACTTGCATTTCTAGTCTCTAAAACTCTTTTCAATCTGATTGTCACAAATAATCCTACAGCAATACTCAGTACAGCATTATCACCCTCCGTTTCTGACCTCCACTCTATAGAATGACAAAATAATATCGCAAAGGAAAAATAAATTATAGTTAAATGATCTATCGTTCGAAAAGTCACTACTTAGAGGAACGTCATCTTGAAAACTAGTGAAAAATTCAGGCGAATTTCACAGTATGATACAATCATATGATGTTTACGTACAAGCTTCAATCTTCAATAAAAAAATTAGATCTGTTGTCAATGAATGTGCACCCTGTATCACAAAAAAAGTAAGTCAAAACATGCTGTCAGAAATACAGACGAAGTTAGACAACTAAGTAGAATAATGAAAATTTAATCGGCGTGAGCACAAAAAGAAAAGATTGGATAGTGGTCTACACTATAGGTATAAGGAGTATAAAAACATTATACGGAAAAAATCACCAAAGCAAACACATTCTCACTAGGAACTATTCACGGCAAAAAATAATCCGAAACGACCGTGGGAAATCATCATTAGTGAAGTAGGCCAATTTAAAATTTTAGACCGTAGGAGTAATTTTGAAAACCCCTTGAGACCAGTTAACACTTTCTTTTCAAAAGTAGTTGCTCAAGTTTTCAATTAAGCATGTACAACCAACCCAAATTAACCTTCGATTGAAAACCAGTCCCCTACTGCATCTGTACGTGCTAGCCTCCTGTTATACATGCATAATTTACAATTTACTACAGTTACAAAGAATTTATTTTCATTTAAAAATAAATGCAGTCGGACATGACGATATTAGCCTTCAATTTATTAAAGACAGTTTCCCAGTTACAGCACCAATGATTAGTTTGATGGCTCTAGTGTCACTATATTTCTAGGAAAAGGTTTTAAACAAATTCTAGTTAAATTTTTCAGCTGATTACGGATATGAACTTAGTTTTTATCTATCACATCAGGATTTTGAGATTCTTACCTATCTGGTATACCCTCCGAATAAGCATAAACATCAGGGGTTCAAGAGAGAAGATTATTATAATCAGCAAACATGGCACAACAGACTTTTCAACAGCGCAAGTTCATTATCGAAGAAATGGCAAAAATTAGATCCATCATTAGGACTCAGAGGAAATTTTTCTAAGAATAACGATTCAAACCTAACAAAATAACGATCCAGAGTAACTTCCGAAATTGGCAATTTCGCTTCATTTTGAGAAACATTAAAAAGGGAAGATCTTTAAGAAAAGTTTCTCAACTCGCAGCGGAAAATGTTGAAAGACGGAGAACTCAAATCTAAGATAAAGACATGACTTCGACTCGGAAATTAGCATTAAAAACTGGAATTAACAGAAACACTGATGACTATCTTGAAGAGAGATCTGCATCTAAAGTGCTACTAATCGAAAATAAACCAGTAAAATCAAAGAAATGCAGACTAACCATTTCATCCAATTTAATAAGATTATTTTTAGCGATGAACCCCACATTTATCTGTATGGAACTCTTGTAATGATATTTAGGATCATTGATATTTAGGATTATTATCTGTACTGTAAACCGGTGTTTCAGACTTAGCCGGACACTGCGCGCACCGAAAGGTGTAAGGGGTTGTATGACATCAGGAGCAGGGAGGAGTACGTAGGGAGTAGGAGCCATATTGAGAGCTAGTTCGTACATATACATACACGGATAATTGATCGTAACATAAATAGGCAGCATAAAAAGATACAGAATAAAAATTAACTTTCTACGAGTTAGGGAATAAGGGGCTTCTGGGTTTGTTTTGAGAAATATGCGTAGCAATATTGTGAAGTAGAGAGGGACACGCAGCATAAGGGAAGTGACGCTCATGAACGAACCAAATAGAGGGCGAGAATTTTCGCGGGCATTCCGCTTAGCCGATGCGCGTCCCTTGTTCGGGACGACGTATAAATACGGAGGGAGTATGCTAGCCGGGCTATTTCACCGATTTACTTACTCAGTGCAGGATGTAGGCCCACGAGTTCTACGAAGGGGAGGTGAGATAATGTTCTTTGTTATGAAAAGTGAAGGGAATCCTAATCTCATGCAGCTTATTAAATTTGTGTTATTAAAAAACTGGAACGATCAAGTAGATATGGGTGACAAATTTTTAGATACGTGGTGTGCTAAGATGGGTTGGAGTTAGGAAGTGTCACCAAGTGAGAATCAGTCTTTGTATTTGTTAAACTGTCATTTTCAACCGGGGCATTTCGATTTCATTTGAAATAGCATAAAATGGAAGTTCAAAATATCCGTGTTTATTTTAGCACAGTGCAGTCTTAATGTTAAAGTTGTCTCATGCAAGGGGGCAGTAATCTACATTTTTGATATTAGAATCAGTTCTTTGGGTTTTCATTTTAGATGGTTCTCAAACAGGGAGTGTTTAGAGTTTCACTTTGATATTAGGGTAGAAATTCGAGGGTGTAATTATTTCTCATAGGGTGTTGAGGTTTGGTCCTATCGGCTTTGCTTGCGGGAACTGGAATAATAATAGAACACCAACGATTTACAATATGTATATCAAAAAATAATAAAACATAATGCACTCGAAATTCATAATTGCAGGTCAGTAACAATAATGCTCATAAGAAACTTCAATACTAAAGTAATACAAGCACAATGAAAGTCCTAACAACCAAAGTCCGCCAGCCACAGTTAGGTGCCTGCAAATACTCTACCGGTACCTCTGCCCGCCTCGACAGCATCCAGTTTTACAATTAATAAATAGTGGACCGATGCTGCAGTAAGGCGTCAACGCCGCAGAAGTGACAAGACGTCAACGCCGCAGAAGTGACAAGACGTCAACGCCGCAGAAGTAACAAGACTCCAACGCAGCAGAAGTGACAAGACTCCAACGCAGCAGAAGTGACAAGACTCCAACGCAGCAGAAGTGACAAGACTCCAACGCAGCAGAAGTGACAAGACTCCAACGCAGCAGAAGTGACAAGACTCCAACGTAGAGGTAACAAGGTTAACACGAGCTAGCGTAGGTGGCTTTTGGAGGTGGCTTATGTCGGTGGCTTATGCAGGTGGCTTTTGGCTGGGCAGTGCTTAGAGTGTCCCAAACTGGGGGATCTGGCGACCTCACCGCCCACGCTCATCCAGTCTAGCACGACGACCACAGTACAGAGAAGAGAAGTAACTTCATATCCAAAACCGGCTATTGTGACGTCATAACAATTGTGACGTCATAGCGACAATCATCCACTCAGAGCACGGATGTGAATGACGTGACCTTCTGTATGAATCGTGAGGGCTTTCGCCACAGTTGTTGAAATAATCGTGATGGCTACTCGTAAAAAAAAGTGTTCTTACCAGAATTGTTCAAGTAACAGCAAAGACGACTCAGAGCTTAGGTTTTTCAACTTCCCTAAAAAATTATACCCAGAATGGATTGCTGCATCTGGAAATGCAGAGTTGAAAAGTTTATCTCTGAGTTGTTTGAGAACGCACCGATACATTTGTGCTAAGCACTTCAACCGGTCTGATTTCGCAAGAACATTATCACCGTTAAAGGCTAAGAGTTGACTGAATGAGGGTGCAGTACCAAAAAAATTTGTTGACATTCTTAAGTCTGATGAAGGTAAGTGTTTATTTGGGTACATTAGCCTGACCTAAGAAAGTTTGTTACCGTTATGTTCATACTAAAATCTTCTCATTTTTAATTCATTGTACTTTGAAATTCGTCTACATTTTGGTGGGTTTTACTTATTCTTTTTGTGGATTATTTGTTGGCTTTCATAACATATCAGTCACTTTATAGTACAGTTTCATGCTTATTTCCCAAAGAGTTGCACTTTTATAACACTTTTATTTATAGTTTGCATTTCTTTGATATTCTCCAAAGTTTTTAATGTAGGCTATGTGCTAATGTATTGGTCACCACGAAAGTGTTAAGTAGTTGGTTTTCAGTTCTTATCAATTGAAAATAAAACTTTATTCTATTTAGAAAGAGTACACTACTTTACTATTATAAGTTCTGGAAATTTCAGTTCTCAAATATTACACTTCTTAATCAATGAAGGACAGTTCAAGATCTTGAGTTTGATCCTTAATTTTAGTGTAGAAAGTCCAACGTTGTTGGTGAACCTTTGTTTCCTTGCACACACATTTGTAGAATAAATGTACTTCTGCCTGAAATTTTGCTGATACTTTGATTTAACATTTTTTCTGATAATATGTGTTCTTGAATATCCTGCTATTTTTTGAAAACAGTCATGAATTTATTAATTTGCTGTGCAACTACCAATTTTTTAGATATTGACCTCAGAAATACCTATACTAGAGATGTGACTAAAAAAAACCATGCCGTTTTTTTAAAAAAAAACATTTTTTACAAAAAAAACCGTGGCCAAAAAACCGTGGATATTTTTTTTTATATTTTGTCTGAAAATAACTCAGCATGAAAAAGAACCACATTACATTATTGGTTTTCATGTCAAATTACAAAATAAAACAGCATACTTCTTCATTGATGGTTTTCCATGGTTTTATGAAATTTTTCATTTTCTGCGGTTTCATGCTTTGATATTTCGTTTATTTTACAGTACATGTGAATGACCTTCAACTCCCTAAATGGTGTGTTATAATAACATATCTTTACTTATCATTGATAGAGATGTGACTGAAAAACCATGCTGTTTAAAAAAAATGTTATTTATACAAAAATTATGAATATAAAACATGGATATTAATATATTTATGTGACCTTAAAAATCCAATTCCATTTTTTTTAAAACATTGTTTTTTAACAGAAAAACCTTGACAAAAAAAACATGGCTATTATATTTTATGGGATCAAAAAAATTGTTTTTTTTAAAGACATTTTTAAAAAATCATGACTAAAAAACACAGATGTAAATATCATGAAAGTTATTTCTCTTTATTCGAATTGTCTTTAGAAACTTATAAACAAAGAATGCTGTTAATATTGAAATCATGTTTATTAGAACTGTACTAGGTCTTAGAATAAAATATCTTCAAAGAATCTATTCACTCCATAAAACCTTTCAGAGACCAGCTCCATCCTCATTCATTCAGTAAAATTTGGTGAAATGGACAAAGAATTTTCACTGTTCCTTTGAAAAACATTTGACTGAATGACTTACTGAGGGTGGAGCTAGTCTCCGAAAGGTTTTATAGAGTGAATAGATTCTTTGTGGATATTTTATTCTAAGACCTGGTACGGTTCTAATGGATATTAATATATCTTATGTGACCAAAAAATCCATCCTGTTTTTTTTAATGTTTTTGTTACAAAAAGTCATGACTAAAAAACACGGATATTGATATACTTTATTTTACCATAAACAACCATGCTGTTTTTTTGAAAAAACATCTTTTTTACAGAAACATTATGAATAAAAAATGTGGATATTAATATATTTTATGTACCAAAAAAAACCATGCTGGTTTTTTATATCATGTTTTCTTTACCAAAAAATCATGACTAAAAAACATGGGATATTAATGACTTTTTGTGAAAAAACATGGTTTTTAAAATGTCATGTTTTTTGGTCAGATGAAATTTAATAACACTCATGTTTTTTGCAAAAAAATATTTTTTTCAAAAAGCATGGTTTTTTGGTCACAAAAAAAATTAATATCCGTGTTTTTTTTACAGATTAGATCAGTCATTAGTTTTAGCCTCCCTACCCAGCAACAAATGCGATCCAAAGAGAGGAAGGAAGATTATGAAACAAGATCAAAGTTGAAAAAGACAGTAGTAGGTGCTGAAAAACAGGACAGCAGTGAACTGAAAAAAGGTGGTCCTCAACATAACAAAAACATTTTATTTCAACAAAAAGGAGGCCTACCTAACTTGCAGCTTGGGCCCTCACATTGTCCTCCTGGGAGTGTTAGTTCCCATAGATACAATAATTGTATCCCCCTGAGGGGGTGTTTTTTTTACAAAGAAGTCGTGACCAAAAAATGAATAATAATAACTTTTTAATAAAAAACATGTTATAAAAAAACAATGATATTTTTGGTAACATAAAATATGTTAATATCCATGATTTTAAGACAGGATTTAAAAAAAAACATGAAATAAAACAGCATGGTTTTTTGGTCACCTAAAATATATTCATATCCAGGTTTTCTGATACATCATTGTTTGTAAAAAAAATATATTTTTTAAAAAACAGCATAGGGTTTTTTAGGTCTCAAATATATTCATGTTTTTTTAGTAATGATTTTTTAGTACAAAAACATTTTTTTGGTCTCATAAATATATTATTCATGTTTTTTCAGTCATGTTTTTTAGTAAAAAAACATGTTTTTTCAAAAAAACTGCATGGGGAATTTTAGGTCACATAAAATATATTGTTTTTTAGTCATGATTCTTTGTAAAAAAAACAGCATGGTTATATTTGGTACCAGATAATATATTAATATTCATTTTTATTAGTCAGAATTTTTTGCAAAAAAATGTTGTTAAAAAAACAGCATATTTTATTGGTCACCTAAAATATAATATCTATGGTTTTTAGTCATTTTTTTGGAATGAAAACATAAAAAAGAAACCATACAGTAAAAGTGGTGGCAGATAACCCACAATTACCTAGAGGAGTCTAAGAGGTACAGCAGGAGCCAATAAACTATTGATGGAGTCAAATTTCAGAGCTTATTATTTCTGCAAAGTCTGATTTTTTTGTTCATATAAAAATAAAATCAGTCATAGTAGAGATAGTTAGCTCTGAATTTTGACTCCATCAATATAAGTTCAGTGGCTCCTGCTGTTCCTCTCAGACGCCTCTTGGTAATTGTGGGTTATCTGCCACCACTTTTACTGTATGGTTTCTTTTTGATGTTTTTATAACAATAAAATGACTAAAAACCATGGATATTAATATATTTTAGGTGTCCAAAAAAAAACCCAGACATACTTAACAAAATTTAGATGTGCAAAAAAAAACAAAAAAAAAACACATAAAAAACACGTTTTGTTTGCAAGAAAATAACGCAATCAAATACCGTTTTTTGCATCACTACGCTATACCTAGCTATGATTCTTAAATCAAGGGTCATTGAAGTAAAAATCACAAGTGCTAATATAACATAAAGAATTGTAAACCCATTGTTAACTGTATTTCATGTTTAATTTCATAGAAACAAAGTTCATTTTTCAATAAGGAGGATGAGACTTTGTCAGATATATAAACTAACACACAGTTGCTATAGTTGGTCAGAGCTTTGGGTTTTTGTCCAAACCTCACACTTGTGCCCAAAAAAATGTAGTCCAAAAACTGCAAACTTTTTTGAGCTTTTATCAAGGACAAGGTCAGTATTAAAAAACTCACAAGACAGAGTTAACAAATGAAAATACCCTTTTGAACTTTATCCTTGATCTGAACTCATACTTTTGCAACCAATAAAGTAATATAACCATGTAAATACATGCCATTGTGGCTTCAAATATGCTGTGGACAAATATTTACAACTCAATCACAAATATGCATTTTGTTCAGTGATATATGAGATGAAGAATAATACCCCTGAATGAATTTTGAAAACAGTTATTTCTTGAACAACAAAAGTTATAATAAATATGCAATATGAGCTTACATTGTTGTATTAGTTCATTTATTATCATTTTCCCATATTTTGTAAAATATCACTGAGTTGCTCAACATGTGAGGATGACTAATTACCTAATGGTTCTTTTAGTATAAAAGGCAAGGGATATGAGAAGCTAAGAATATTCTAGCTCTGTTTTTATTACCTACCTGCACTCATATATGTTTGTATTAACCCGTCTCCACATGATCGACCTACCGGGAGGTTTGAAGAAAATGGGTCAACTGTGCAACTTACTATACATTCATTTTTCAAGTTAGAAGTTTCATTGGGGGTTCATTGTAAAGAGAGAGAGTTGCTCTTTCTGTCAGTGGGGGGAAAAATGCTGCTACCCTAACAAAAATCTACGAAATTTGAGTTTTTATTTCGGTAAAATACAAAAAACAGAAATCAGAAAATCACTGGCCATTTTTTATTTATTGCACTTTCATGTTTTTTTTTGATGCATTTTCATAGATTCTGAGTTGCTGAATCTTGTGGTATGTGAATTTTTTTCAGGTCTAATAGTTCCGGAGTTGTGTGCATTATATGTAAAACACAGTTTTTATTTTTTAGTTCATTTTGTGTATAGGCTGTTATCAAGCAGTTTCATTGCTTGTAAAGAGTTTGATATGCATGGAGCTTTTCCTCCCGAATACAATGGTGGTATTATTTTTTGCCTAGGAGTAAATCTGTGGATTTGGACTCCCATTTTTGTAATAAAAAACATAAAAAAAATAAAAATGATGGCGACCTTCTAAGAGGCAGAGTGTGTGCTCGTATGCCTCAGCTACACAGCTGGCCTTCTATGAGGCTGTGCAGCACCGGTAGCTACACTCCAGACTGAGCAGAAGAATTCATACAGATTTAAGCTTGTTACCTCTCCTTCCCTGTTCCTCCCACCTAATTTTACCTTACACCAATGAATAGCGCTCAACGAGACGCTTAAGACCATATATGGCAACCCTAGGTTTGCTGACGTGAAACATGTGCTAGCTTTGCCGACCTTCTAAGAGTCCAGGACGTGGCGACGGGTTAAAGTAGCAGCATATATATATAACTGTCATATTGGTTACAATGTTTTGAAAAGTTTTCATGTTAGCTATGCTTAGAAGGCACTGTGTAACAGTGATGGATGTGTTTTGTTCTTGAAGTATTCAGGCTCAAATTTGTTACCCCGATTCCTTACAACTCCTATTAAATGATAAAATTGCAAATATTTATATATTAATTGTCAGTCCTGTAAGAAAAAATGGAAATAATTCCCAACGAATAAAATACTGGAATGAAATAAAAAACACTCAAAGAAATAAATATTACTGGAAAAACATGATAACCTCTAAATGAAATTGGATTTTAAAGAAATAAATTTTGGCCAACCTGATTGAAAGAGTTGTGAATATCATTTATTTCTCATTGATTGTTATTTTAATATACTCGTTGTTCATACTTTTTTTAATTCTGAACAATGGAGTATTTAGGTTTTAATTTTGCCAAAAAATATTCAATTAGGGCAAAAGAGATTTTAGCTAACCCTGTGACAACCTCTCAGGTTTTAACAGAAGGAGAATGATTTTGCTGCAAAGAGCTAACTATGGGTTCTTTCTTCCTCACAGCTAATGCTCAGCTCATGTTCCCTGCAAAGAGAGTTTCTCCATCAACCTCTGACGAGTCTCCGTTAAAAAAAATGAGGACTACAATCGGA